>JAVJGJ010000057.1:87408315-87435958 GCA_035590215.1 Microhierax caerulescens
GAACCTGTGTGAGAATTGCATTTTACCATATTTATACTCAAGTGGTTCATGTCCTTCAGATCCATGGGTCAAGGACTGTTCTTTTCAGTAAGCATTTAGTAATGGATTTTAGTACTCTGGGACAGTTTTGTTCCTGCTCAACAACCAAAGGAAAAATTTCCCACAGGTTGTCAGAGAGGATGATCTGCAGTGTTGGCTTCCCTCAGTGTGCCAGTTACAAATTGTGGTAGTTCAGCAGGTGTTTCATGAGTCATGTTTGTAACAAGGTGCTTCTGGAACAGAAATGGACTGGACTGGGAGCAGGGAACATGGTGCCTGACTCAGGTTAGGCTATGGCCATTCAACAGTTTTGCATAATAATGTCTTTGGGGTTTTTTTTTTTTTAGATTAACCTTGAAAATTTATGTGAAAAAAGCAACTATATCTTCAGTTCTGACTTAGTTTAATTTTATGTTACTTTGTGTCAGTGAATCACTTGGGTCTGCAGCTATCCTGCGTCATCACTCGCTGATGACTCAATCTACGTACACAGCTGTGTCACTTTAGGAAGAAGCCCTGCCGAGTGTGCCCTGTGGCGAAGGGCTTCTGCCCTGGGTGTCACACAGGTTGTCTCCCTGGGCTCTCATGGCACAGTAATAAACCTTTTCCAGATTCACAAAACTGTGTAATCAAGTATGCAGGGTCCAGCAGGGTTTGGGCCAGCACTTCTGTCCCTGCATGGAGTGTGAAACTGGGCTTGAGAGCAGCCTAAGAGAAATGGGATAACTTCAAAGATGAACTAGGGAACAAACAAAAGTCTGGCTATATTAGGCCAGAACAAGATATATATATACACACACATATTTTTTGTCTTCCCGTGCAGTCTTGGGACGGTTATTTAATTTTCTACTTCCTAATCTTTGTCTGCCTAATAATTTTTATTAGTTATGTTCTTCTTAGAAGTTTTAAGGGATAGTTGCAAAGGTGATACTGTTTTCTTACTATTTCTGCTTTTAGGCACCAGAGTTCTCACTCCTAGCTACTTTTACAGGCCTTCCCTTCAGCCTACATCCAACTTTTTATAAGGCAAGTTGCTTTAGGAGCAAGTGAGTTTCTGGCTCTGTGATTGCCCTTCCTGGCTGTGGACTGCCTCCCTGCCCTGCCTGCCTGCCCTTCCTGATGATGACAGTGATGTGGAAAGAAAGTTCTTGACAGTGAGGAAAAAAACCTACGACGGTATTTTTTTTACTCAAAAGTCATTGAGCACTTTTTGTTCATTAGGGGGTTGTAAATGTAGTGTGTTTCTGTCACAACATGTACAGGTGAGAATACAATGAAATCAAATTTGTCTATCATTTAGTAAACATGAAGGCTGAAACTTATAATTAGTTTCCTGAAGTAAAATTCCTGTAGGTATTTATCTGTTCCACATAAATTTTCCAATTTTCCTATTATATTTATAGGTCAGACTAAAATCTGTCTTACAGGAGATAACTGTGTGGCATAAAATTTAGATAAACCATAATTTAAAGAAGTATCCTGTTACTTGGTTTCAGTAATAATAGGCAGCTTGAACAGTGATGTGCTAAAGGTGATGTTTTATGGAGAGCATTATGGTTATCTAGTTTTATTCATCAAGTTTTGTCATGTAGTGTAAATTGTAAACCTCATCCTACATACAAGTTCAGTTTGGGATCTTCAGAGAATTGGGTAAGGAGGTGAAAAAAAAAGCCCATAGATGTGACAATGAGTGTTAAAAAGTTCGGAGTTAGGGGTGGGTCTGTAACAGCAGGTAAGTTGCTGAGACTATAGTGGGAAATATTTTAAGTTCCACTGGCAGCCAAGTCTTAGAGCTTTACAGGAAGAGCAGAGTCACCTTACAGATTTCAAAGTCTCTACGTTACTCTTCAGTTCTTGCTTACCTTCCTTCAAATGTGTTTCTTAGCTTCGTAGGTTATAAATTCAGTAGTAACAGAAAACTCATACTGCACAAATGCTATGGAAGTAGAAATTTAGTACAGCCAAACTGACAAAGTTTAGACATCTGTCCATCAATTTAGACGTTATTTTCATGCAGTTAGTTTCTTTTCAAAGTTCTAGCACTTTGAAATATTAAAAAGGCTGTAAGAATTATTTTGTTTTTTTCAATTAAAAATAAGACGATTATTTTTTAACTTTTTGAATCATAAAATATTTGAGAAGTTAAAAATGAAAATTGCAAAACCAAGATTCATTTCATTTACAGCTGTTTGTCTCAAGGGAGATGTGGTTTTCCTCTCCCCAGAGAGAGCAATAATCAGTTCTAACAACAATAGGCCCAGTGAACCTGCATTTATGTGTGCTCATGTAATTCATATCCAAGAGGGTCAGGAATTACAAATCAAAGCTTTTTCCTCCAATATTCTTCCTGACATTTTCCTCACTTGCAGTCTGTGTTGAGCAAAACAGAATGAAAGTCAATTAAAAAAAAATAAAATCAAATATTGTCTCATTACAACTAACCTGCCAGTTTTGGCTCAAATCATGACCTGGAAAAACAACGCACACCTCTCACTTCAACATTTTTGCATGAGGATTTGAATTATAGCTATAGATTGTGAAGTTTGTGGTGTTTACTTGGAGAAATTATCTTGAATAGACCCAATAGTTTTTTTTCAGGTGTCTTTATCAACGGAGGGAGCTGAAAACTTAACAGTATGGTCAGCTATGATTTTTATCAGCCTCAGTGCTATACTTTGATTCCCAAAAGCCACAGCTTTTAGCTTGCTTTGTGACTGAGGCACCTAACAATGTCAGACACGATATTTTTATGTCTCAGTAATGGTGAAAGGAGTTAATTACGGTTTGGTTTGATGTTTCTTCACTGGATCATAGTATCATGAGATGTAACTACTATTGCTAATAAGGACTTGCAGCTCTGGTATCATGATGGCTCACACATGATTTTCTCCCTTGACTATGTGGTGTCAACACTTTATGTCCAGGAGTAGTTAAGTAAAAGGTTATATGTAATGCATGTATTTGGAATATGGTCTCATTGCACAGAGCAGGATATTGCACTCATAAATACCTGCACATCACAACAGTCATATCTTGCCCCATATATTTAACTTTACCCAGGCATTTGATACCTACTTGAATTCACAAGTGTGAAAGTGTTCTTGTCCCAGCTCCTCGTGACATACACCTCACAATACCCACTCACTGTGTCTAGTGCATTGTTATTCAGCATCACTGAGATGGCTATTTTAAAAGTCACAAACATGATTAGTTTCCTTATATCCTCTAGTTAGAAACTATTAGTGAATGACATTTCTGCTTTTTCAGGTCATAGTTTATTTATGAGAACAATTGATTTAGCAATACATAGCAGCATCAAACTTTAAATAGATTACACGGTCCGTGCTTCATAAATCACATTGGTCACACATTCTTAACTTTTACAGAAAGCTCAACAGTTCTAATATTTTCCACTGACAACAGTGGATGCCCCTCTAATAATTACATTAAAACCCAATTACTTAGTTCTTGTAGATTATCTATAGAGAGATTTTAAATATGAATTTGTATTTAGAAGATCTTCTTTCCCTAAATACTCTTGGAATGAAGTATATCAGCAGCATTTCACACTGGGAAACACTACTATTTTTACAATAGTATTGCTTTCACAATAGTACTGTGTATTTTGCAAAGTGGATGATATACTGAAAGTGATTATTATATACTTATTCACACTTCATTTTGGGGCTGACAGTTGTTACATATATTTCCCTGCTCATACTTCACCAATTACCTTAACCCTGACCTGCATGAATGCAATTTTCTGCATTAATGAGAAGTAGCTGTCTCTCTGAAGAACCTGAACTGAGTAAACACTGTCAGCTGTGTCAAATGGTGGTGATAAACAGCTTTCACTATTTATTTATGGCTGCTGGTGCTGATAGAAGAATTCACACGTATTCAAGTATCTGTTAATTTATAAGCAAAGGACCACTGTAAAGTCCTGAAGACTGACTGAATATGTGTTCTAAAAACAGCTTCAGTTTGGGGTTATACTGTGATGCAGTTACATGAATTTTGTATTGTAGGAAGCTTGCAGCTGTTATTCTGGTTCTGAATGGGCAGTGTAGAATGATAACAAATCTGGAAGTACAAATCTGAGCTTGACAAGCATCTGAAGTTCTTAATTCAGAAATTAGAAGTACCCAATACTCAAAACTTCTGTACCAATTATGTTTCCAAAATTGTCATTGAAAACCTTAAAATGTTCAGAATTCCTCACAGAACAGAAGGAATTCTGATACTTTTCCCCGTTTATAGGTGTTTAAATTTTGAGATGAATAGTCTCTGAAGGAAAAGGAGACACTGCCTGCCATGACCCCCAAGGAGTTCTCCATGCTTCTGCAGACTCCCAGGAACCTGTACGCCTCAGTGGGAGCAATCTACCACCAAATGTGCATGTAACCTGTGTGAGAACTAGAGAGGTCAGTTTAAAACAGAAAAAAGAAAGTACTTCATGCAGTGGCTGATGAATCTATGGAATATGATGTGAAGTCAGGTGGCGTTAGATGGTTTAAAAAGGACAAATTCATGAGCAGTATATCCATCCATAAATGCAAAGTGGGAAGAATCTGACATCAAGAATGGAATCCCTAACACGATGAACATGGAGAGCGGAGCACAGAAAGGGGTCAGGCTCGTGTGCTGACCCTGAACAACCAGCCCTTACTGGCACTTTCAAAAAGAGAATACTAGTCTAAGTGGACCATCAGTATACAGCAGGGTATTTTTGGTGCAATTAATAATAAAATAGAACTAAGTCTATCAGTTCCTTACTTTGAGGACTGAGAGTTGTGTAAAATACTAAAATAAGAAGCATTATGCGTATTCAAGGACAGAAAAGAAGGGAAAAATGCAGTAGGAGAGTATGGTCATTAAAAATGTTTCAGCATTGCTTGAATGACCTGTAAAAGAAGATTTAACTTGATGGTGTGTGCACCAAAAACACTTTCAGAAAAATGACTGAGAACTGAAATACTGATGTATGACATAGATGCCAAATTGAGCAAAAGTTTTGTTATGTGATATTGAGCTATTCATATTACTTTATGTTGGGCAGTGCTCAACTCCAGAAGAAGCCTATGTAAAAATTTCTTTGTTGTATTGTGTATTAAAATTGCTACAGCCAACGTAGATTTGTCCAAAATCTGCTGAAGTACTTTGAAATTCTCCCACTGGCCTCATATAGAAGGGTTAAATTGCTTGCTAGCAAAACAGGCCAAGTCAAATGTGGGCAGCATGAGTGCTGAAGTGCTGGAACAGCACTCCTCATGCGTGTTCCTATGCAGTTTCCAGGAGAAAATGACTAAAAAGAAGCTGTTCTGAGGAATCAACAAAAAATGGTCCCATTATTTGCCTCAAAAGCCAAAAAGAAATGTGTTTGGCCTGGCTAAGCAGCCTGGATATTTCTGTCAATTTTCTTTCAAGTACCTGGAGAAAATATATAAAGCACACCAACTGGAAATTGTAAATAGTGTTTTTCCATTTGGCCCTCCGTTCTCACTACTTGATTAAAAATTCAGCTTCAAAACTACCCTATTACTCTTCTAACCTGGATGCAGACATCCAGCTTCAGTGGAAAAAGTGAGCGTTTCTTGCAGCCAGGCTACTTTGGTGACGATGTCACCACTACTTGAAAAGTGACAGCTGTGACTTTGAATTTCTCTAGTCCAGAGTAGGAACTGACCTAAGACCGTTTTGATTTCTTTGACATTCTACCGTAGGTCATAGAAAGATGAACAGCAGCTCCATTTCTGTATCTACTGACACTGGCATTACCTTGAAAAGTACCTAAAATACGAACTTAGGAGATTTCTGAAGATGGCAGAAACACTTAGGCACCAGGAAGGAGTAGAAGTCCAGATTTATTTTAGTGCTGAGTGGTTTTATTTGCTATCTCTTTTTGCCTTTTGCTTCATGATGGGAATTCTGATCCACTTCTGGGAATCCTCCCTCTCACCGTTGGCTGGATGGACTAGGGGGCTTGTGCAGCCTCTCTGGGGCTGTATTAATGGAAGAAGGGTAGCTGGATGATGCTTGGAAAGAGGATTATCTTTAAAAATCAGCCTTTTAATGTCTTAATTCTTTCTGACATCCTCATTAGTTAGTTAAATATTTAAGGCATCTGCCTTTACATGCCAGATAGATAGAGCTCTCTCTGTAGGCAGTGGTGGTTCTGTAGCTGGGATGCTTATGACTCACAACAATTGAAACTCTTGTGGGTTGCCTGTTCAGTTTGTATAACTAAAGAAGGTGTATTATAATAGCACTCAAAACCTTTGGAAAAGTTTTAAACAAATGTATAATTATTGTTAGCTTTGGCTCTAATAATTTTGCTCTGTTAAGCTTTTGAAATACCTTGAGTTACACTTGGTTACTTAA
This sequence comes from Microhierax caerulescens, assembly GCA_035590215.1. NCBI lineage: Eukaryota > Metazoa > Chordata > Aves > Falconiformes > Falconidae > Microhierax > Microhierax caerulescens. Next base: position 87,414,736 of record JAVJGJ010000057.1, read on the forward strand.
AGAATCTAAAGCAGCAGGCAAATGGCTTTTCATCTATTGTTAAATTTAAAGGGCTTACTAGTGCTAATTATTTTGAAATGGATTCCTACACTATTATGCATTATTTCAATGAATAATGCAGGACTGGAAATCTATTGGCAGAACATTGACAGGAGCGCCATAAATCTAGAAATAATGTAAAAAAAGACTGGATACATATTTTAAAAGCACAGCTTGGGGAATTGCATTAGTGCAACTCTACAAAACTCCTTATAAGGGTGCATATTTTTAAATATGATCAAATCAAGAAATTTTCAGTGAGAGGCTGCAGTTTATTCTACATATTATTATGACAGCTAGGAGACACGTAAATTGAGACTTGTGTATAGATTCTGCAGAAACTCAGGAGGAAAAAAAGACAATCTGTACTCTCAAGAACATGCAACGCAAATATAACCCCAAATGCAGCACCTGGATACAGTCGCTCACAGCTGAGTGAGGAGTAACCAGCAGACCTGCACAGCTAATAGGCTGTATTCTCTGGAGAGCTGCAGCATGCAGTTTTTTGTAAGCACCTCTGCAAAGGAGGAAGCAAGAAGAAAAAGGGCAACAGCTAATGAAATAGCTGTGTAGTTGTTTAAAGTGAACGATTTCCAAGCTGGAAGAGCAGTTAGAGAACTGAACAGCAGAGAATTTCCCTGCTAAACACAAGGAGAGGGTAAAATGGAACAAGTTTTTTTATTCATTTTTTTAGGATAAGGTATGGTTTTGTAAAAGACATTTCAGTGTAGGGATGCTGAGACTCACGAAAATACCGCTACGCAGTTTTTTGGGGTTTAAACCCCTGACAAATTAAAGCAGCATCAGCTGTATTTCATATGCACTGCATTAGGTTGCATGGTAGGGTACAGGGATTTAGACAGTTATTTTTGCAGTTGCAATAACATTTAAAGACAATTAAATTACCTTATAATGGCCGCTACTAGGGACAGGGTACTAATATCTGGGTAAACCTTCACTGCACTGCAGCACCACTGCTTCTGTGTCCCTTCCATTAGATTTGCCTGTAGTATTGATATAAATCTTTAGGACTGACTCTTGACAACTTTTAGTGTCAGACAAACCCTATAGTACAACAGAAACATATACAATGGGAAGTACTTCTTAAACTGGTGATGTTATAGAGCAAATACAAATGGCAAGATAACAAAGAAAGCTTGCATTTGTATAACAAAGGAAAGTTAGTTTCATTTGTAGAAATGTATGGAAAAAAATTGGACAATAAATTTAATATCCTACAGCTAATTTAAGGAACTAAGCTACTCCATTCTTTTTAGGTAACTGATTACTGTTTTTTACACTTAAGTAATTCAGTGTAATGTTCAAAGTACCTTTCAGCACTTGAGTTTACCATGAATATGTAGAACCCATATAGCTGCAATGTATTTATTGTAGCAGCTCAATCAGATTAATGGTTTATAAATTCAACAGTGTGCAAGTAGGACTTTACACTGCAGACATTTTTTTGAAAACAATACTATCTGTAAATAATGAGTATTTAAAATATACTGACACATACAAGCTCAATATGTTGAAACAATAAGCATGTGAGTAATATGTAGCAGATATATAAATCACAAGTAGTGCAAATTAAGTATATGCAATTCTTTGCTGTTATAGCTTTGTGAACACTTCTAAATAATAGAGGTTTATATTCTTAGGTAGAAAAACTTTATTTATTTTTTTAATTACTTTACAAATGTATAGATAAGTAAAACTGAGAGGCAAGCTCTATCCTTATTTCCTTGCTGAAATACAGTTCTAGAAATGAAGTAACTATAAAATATCATGTATCCAAGGTCACTTTGTGGAAAGGTTGTTAAGTTAGTATTAAGAGACACCTAAATTAACATTTGATAAAAAAGAATACAATAATATTTTATTTTATGCTCATTGTACATCTGACAGCGTAAAGGATCTTTTGCATTTGTGCCTAGGGGCCGCAGCCAAGAACATGGGTCAGTGTCAGAAGCAGTTTATCTGCTTTATGCATATGAGCTTCTACCATAAAGCAACTGAAATTTATAGACAAAAAGTTGTAGAAGATAAGCGGTGTTATCACTTCTACCTTAAGCAGACCACAGGAACTATGTTTAAATTTCAGAGTACATTAAGGCTCCTAAACTCATGTTTAAGCAGTAAAATAAGTTGACTGTTTTCCTAATACACCGAAGACCCATTCAGTCCTGTTGTTTGTTCATTATGGAATTGTATAAGTCATTTTTATCATTATGCATATGCTAAACATGACAAGTATGCTGAGGAGATGTGATTCCAGCACTGCCAGATAAGAAAGGGTGTTTTACATTAATTTTTATAGAAATGCCAGACTGCAAGAGTATAGGTAGTGGCTTGTATCAGGGTAGTAATTAAAGTAATTTAAAAGGTTAACCCTATGAAAATGAAGAGAAAATTGTAAAGCTCATAAAATTGAAGCATCAATGCTTTCATTAGATCTTTTCTGAGGACTGACTTGGTTAAATCATTCACAAAAAGCCATATTATGAGCTGATTTGATTTAGTTGTCTTAATTTTCTAGGAGAAATAATTGTAGCTCTACCCACAGAGATACCCTAAGTAACCTGATAATTTGCCTGACAATATGCAGGGCACTGGACGTTACTACAGAATGTGTTCTGGCTATTAGTCCTTTACATGAAGCATCTTTTTTGTTTGTTTGTTTTTGTTTTTTTTTAGTTAATTACAATAATTTTAAACTATGAAGTTCCTTAAACAATACACAAGACTCTCTGTAGTGTAAACAATTGAAATCAGTGTACTGAAAAATGTTGTTTGAAGAAAAGTTTGCCAGTTATTTGACACAATAGCATGAGGCCTCTCCAAGAAACAGAACAGTAATTAGTGAGGCAGAATTTTATCAAAGTAAGGTAACAACAATGAATATATGGAATCATAAAGGTATTTTATTTTTATTATTAAAATATTCATACATGGTTGATGCAAATTACGGAGTGCAGATAGCTGAACATTTCATGCATCTGATTTTAGTGAGTTGAACTAAACAATACGCACACTAGTAAAAGGAAACTGGTTGAGAAAATGTGCTAGAAATGTCTGTGTATTTTCAGAATTTTCTTTTGATTTTGCTTTTCTGTCAATAACTTCATTCAGTGCCAAAACATACTACACTTCAAAATGGAGTATTTATAATGGATGTTTATATTCAGGACTATTAATTTGTCCTGATCTACTCAGATTTTGAAAGAGATGCATATATAAGGTGCTATTAGAAAAAAACTAGCATGATCAGTTCCAGCTGAGTTTTCCTATTGTCTAGCAAGCCTAAGGTTTATTTTGGGGTAATTGTTGCAAATATTTCAAAAGCAGTTTTGAGACTGACAGGCATAGGACTTAGTTATTAGATTTGGACAACTCCTTCCAGCTGGTAAAGATTTTTGCAGGGCTGTTGCATTTATCTTCCAAAGGAAGATGAGGGAGAATTTGTACTAGGCTATTCCCCAATCCTTGAGGTGTTTGAAAGGTTAGTTGTATAATGGTGATTCAGTCACCCACTTAAACAGAGCTAAATGCCTAATCCTAGCATCAGTTGCACTTTTAAATTAACCACATCCACTCTAAATGAATTACACAATGAAACAATTTTTGAGCTGTCTTGATATACACACACACACATACACACATATATATATATTTGTTGCTCTCCTGAACGTATATATGGATAGATAAGGCTCCTTTACTTAGAATAGAAGGAAAAATTCTGATTGAATTCTTCAGCATTTGTATTTCCATAACTTTCTCTGAAACTCACTTCTACTCTAGTGCTTTTTCTTGACCTTCTGGTTTCTTTTCAGTTGAGTTTCATTGTAATCCTGACAGTCTAAAGCCTCTTGGGAAGCCTGCTGTGCTCTGCATGTCCTCATTCAGTACACCGGATAGTGACTGCCATGACCGTGATTCTAATAAGATACATGTGTCACATGTATCTTATAAGTCACAGTGTCCCTGGCAACATTTTGACACCATCCTCTTTGGAGGTATCACCAGCCTCTGGGGGTGCCACCTAATCTAGGCATATGAGTGTACAAAATCCAAATGTAAAAGATTTGGCAAGTTAGATTTATATGAGTAATCAAAATGGTGAAGTACAGAGCTGGAAATACGATTTTTCAGCTTGGGCTGAAAAGCCAAGTTCAGTAGCTGGCAACTACAACACATCCATGTCCCTGGCATGGAGGACAAAGTTTGAGCCCTTTTTTTCAGCAGCACTGGGGAGAACTGCTGGAACTGAAACTGTCTCAAGACTTTCAGTGAAATTCCAAGAGACAGGAAGAATTTGGATAGAGTCCCAGCATAGCCAGCTGCCTCCAGTCTGACACGTCGCTGCGACCCAGCAGAGCAGGACAGTCTGGCTTCCAGAATCTTGGTTTATCAGCATCCTAGATTTACAGGGATGGAATCCCTCTGTATGTCAGAATGGACAGTGGCTTTGTAGGTCCTCAGGTCCCACACAACCTGTGATCATGTTGCTCGGTGCCAATGTTACTTGCTCTCTCAGCAGCTCACTGGGTAGTGAGACCAAAGCACCGCTGACTTGCTGCTCCTTTGGAAGCCAACGTGATGAGCTCTCTGGGAACTCCTGTGCTTTCATTACCAGTTCATACCTAATTGCCACTCTGCTTTTTATTCAATGAATTCCTCCCTGAATCCTTTATTTGCCATCATTCTTGTTTTAGCCAAGAGGTTTCTTTCCTCTGTAAGTATGTGAAGAGGGAGGTATAGTAGAAACAGTCGTGTAAACTCTTGAACCGCAGTATTTGCTTTCTTGAGAAATGTTAAGAATTGAGCTTCCCATCAAGACATAATAAAAATATCAAACATCTGATGTTTCCCAGAGGTGGTTCAAGGCAGTTCTACTAGCAGATAGATGCTGTGGATCACCTAAAAAGTAACACAGTAAATTATACACTGCTAATCACAAAAATAAGAGCACTACAGCACTCCACATCCCATGCGATCTTCTAGTCATATAATACCCATGACAGTTCTATGGCCCAAAAAGTACAGAGGTAAAAATTAACTACTCTCCTCAGCTGTCATCTGAATGAACGTTGTTCTAGTAGTAGCAAAGCAAAAGAAACGGTCAGGAACAGGGGATATGAACGTTTTACCATCTGGAGAGTTAGGAACTCGAGGGGGAACAGGGTGGAAATGAGTAAGAAAATACTAGTTTTACTGTAACAATTGATGCAATTGTTCAGTATTTCATGTTGATTTAAATTACACTGGAAGATTCACATATATCTACCAGCAGACAGGGAAATGCATGTTAGAAACTGTCTAGTCCTGCTGAGTTAACTTAAAGGACTAATTTGCACAGGACAGATGCTAAGTATTTGAAATTCCTTGAGGCATTGTGCAATGGGAAATACTTTTATTCATTCTCAGTCCCCGAGTCACTACCTGACTGGTGGGAGTGTTAAAGTCAGTATAGAGAATTCCACTTTTAGACAACAAATAGTTTAATGTTCTATTTATATGCTTCCTATTAGCATTCCATTAACTACATCTTTTTAATAGGCACTCACTGCTAGGACTAAGTGTCCTACAGATTGCATCTCGGTTAACTGAATTGTTTTGTATAAAGTCAGTATAAATTATGGCTGAGACTGAAGCTCATTTGTAACAATAATTGTGAGAGCCTTTTTCACAATTTTTTCCATTAGTTCTGGGAAATTTGTTTTCCTTTTAATTCCTGGAGTATATCTGTATATCGAAAGTTGTTTCTTCCTTTTAAATTGAAACAGAACTCTTAGTTCATAGAACTAATAGAAAAATAGTTCATAGAAAATAAAAGTTTTATCAATTTATCCAGCTTCCTTCTCTGTCGTGAGTTTTTCTTCATTAAGAAGAACAAATAATTTTTACTATGGAAATATCCTGAAAGACATTTGCTACCATTTTCTTTTGAACAAACAAATAGCTTTGGTGTGTTTCTTTCGTAATTTCATTAATTTTACTTTTCTGTATTCATGCAAATTCTGAGAAAGTATAGCCAAAAGTGATTCTGCTGCAAAATTACCTTAATTTCAGCTTTGTGGATATTACTAAATAGTGTTAAAAATAAAACAAATTAGATTAACCCTGAATTTGAAGACAGGGAATACTCTTCAATTAGGAAGGAATAAAAACATTTTTTGATTGTGTCTAATTATCTAACCCTGCAAATCCAAGTATGACAGGCAGAAATAATCTTCAAAGCTCATATTTAACTCATCATGATCCTTTATTAATACATCTTACGTATTTTTTCTCAGCAATTTAATATAATGAGCACTGGAAAAGTTTAGTGTGTGCGGATCATAGTGTTCTAAGGGTTTGAGCCTGCAGTGAAAGCAGTATCAGACTCCTTTATCTACAAAGACTCAAAAATAAATACACAAAACCAGATACTTACAACAAGGTTCCTGAATTAATATTCAGGCATATGTGAAGACAATATTTCTAAGACACGCTTTTTTTTTTCCTTCCCATTTACAACAGAAATAACTGCTAGTATGTATGAATTTGCAGAAACAAGTATTGTCACTTATAAAGTAGTGTTGATAATCTGAGCAGGACTGCTACATGAAGCAGATGTTTCAATGCAAGATAAGACATATATCACTATCATTAACTAGTTTTTGTTAACACTTTATGCTAGTTAATAATAGTATGGTCTTAGGAAACGTGTATATTTTTGTCATTTAGATCTGTAATGAGCTATACTCAGTGGAATGGTGTAATTGTACTCATTATACAGTTATTGAGGAAAACGTATGTCTGTTTTTGTTGCTGGGATTTAGACTCTGATCTTGCATTCATTGAAATTGATAGCAAAACTGCTAGTGATTCAGGGATGGAAGGATAGGCTCTTAGTGGAGTAGTGTAAGTGGCTCATGGAAGCAGATGGTCCTGCATTTAAATATTCTTTGGGTGGGTTTTTTTTTCTTCTCTTTCTTTTTTTGTACACTTCTAAATCTGTTACTTGATCATTTCAAACAGAAGGAGGGAGAAAAAAAAGCCACAAATCGTATCTGATTTCTCCTCAGCATCTCCTCAGCATTTTTAAGTTCCTTGAAGAGAAAAATAAAGATGAAATCACATGCAAGTGTAAGACTGAATTTGAGACCTCACTGGAGCTACAGGATGTACTTATGTTCTTCTTAGTTTTGCTTCATTAACAGTGTTTAATCCCAAATTATGTTAAAGCTTGAGATGATCAAATTCAGAGTCATGTCTGCAACCAAAATAATTACTCTCTAAAGGATGCAAAAGCTGTGTTCATTAAAATTGGGTTACTTGCTTAGATTAAATCCCAAAATAAATATACAGAGACAAATTAATGTCTTTGCAAATGACAGTCTGACCACATTGGCACAACCAACTGGCTACAGTGAAACTGTGAACTGTCTACACTGTATTCTGAAATTACAAATATGACAGCACAACAGTGGACTTACACCTAAATGCTAATAGGCTGTTCCAGAGAATGCAACCCCTAAAAAGCTCAATAAGGATGTTGGGATGATAGCACTGTATGTGCACCCAGTGCACGTGACAACATAATTTTCAGTGGTCTTAACCAAATCTATTTTGGTATCTTCTTTTCAGGTGGTCCAATATCTTTCTTGGGGAAGGGAAGAGAAGTAATTACAGTTAGCCTGTAGAATTACTTATTGAAAGCCAACATGCACATCAACAATCAAGATTCATTATTCTTTACTGTTGTAGTGAGCCCTGTTATGAAAATTACATGTGAATTTAGTGATCAACTCATGTTGGTGTTCAGAGAAGCTGAAAGCTTCTTTTCTGTATAGGACTAAGTCCTTGAGTCCTTTCAAACAAATGTGTACAAGCAGTCATTTTTTTTAATATTTTAATATGTGTGTACAACGTACTTAATGAAAATTCCTAAAAATCTCTTGGAGGTGATATATGTGCAGATAAGAATGCATAATCACTTCTGAAGATTAAATTAACAATATAGCCTAAAAAAATGGGGAGTTCCTCTAGTGCAAATGTGTTTCCTCCTTGGGTCTAATCAGACTATTTTCATTAGCTATTATAACATGATTTAGTTTGAAGTACCTTTTTCCTGAAAGCAAGCTTGAATACGTTTACAAATATATGTGCACTACCGCTTCCGTCCCTGATGCATTAACATATATAATGTATATAGCAATTTCACTTGGTCTTAAATTCCGCTGCCTATTTACTTCATATAAAAAAAGCTAAGTGCTGTGCTTCCATGTGAAGCAAGAGGATGTGGCTAATGTCTTATTTCTCATCTTTCTCAGGTAATTCAGCTTCCTCTAGAGTCACATCATCTTAGCAATGTTGAAAAAAACACCAGTCTTCATGTGTGTGAATTCCTGCTTGTGTTCTTCAAAGAGGGAATGTCAGGAGCATGGTAATTTTTAAATAGTATTTTATTACATTTTCTTTAATACTAAAAAGTCTGATTTAACTTCTTTAATGAACATTTCCATAATATTAGCCACACAATGAAATAATTGTGTTCACATACACTTTAAATATGACTAAGATGTTACTCTGATGCTAGTAACTGTCAGATCTCCACAAGCTCCAAATTTTTGATGTGCACTAAGTTTGTTTTGAAATACTGATTATCATGAAAGAGAAATCTAAAAGAAAATGTTAGAGGAAAATTATTTAGTAACTGGAATATGAAAGGTAAAAGGTCTCATTCTTCTCAGATCAGAAATAGGCTGCATATCCTTGTTTGTTGGACTTATATTTGTGATAGAAAGGATAGAAGTAAGGAACTACACTTACCTGCAAAGGATTAAATGAGTTCAGTGGCAAGCGTCCGTGCGTCAGCGCACAAGCCTCATTTAACAGAGGTGAGGGAGATTTCCTCGCTATTCAGCTAAGTCACAGTACCTTGTTTTTTTCAAGGTGACAAGGAAATATGTAGATATGATAGCTCTGCTGCCTGCAAACTTGTTCGGTGGAGGTAACTTGACTGAAAAAAGAGTCTGTGCAATTATTTGCTTTATCCATTTCTTTTTTTTCTGATTTCTATTTTCTTTTTTTTTTTCTTCCCTTTCTATTTGCTCTTCAGATTAAGGTTTGTTTTTTTTTTCTGATGTTCAGAGACACATAATTTGTAAAGTGGATTTATTTCATGATGTCTGCATAGTCCTGGTGGGCATTCATGAACCAGCACCATTTCTTTGTTTTTATTTTGCTTTCATAACAAGCTTAAAATCACACTGTTATCAAAGCTTCAGGAAATAAATGAATCCCATATCAATATTGTCTACATATAAATCTGGGTATGTCTATTTCTCAATTTAAAATTTTAGTTTTCCCTCATGTTTATAACAAAAGCATTTATAATATTGCATGTTATTTTGGAGTTCTGCCTTTGAACAATATATGAAATGTAGGTAAGTGTTAGAAATATTTTAATAGTATTCGTGTGATCATCGTAAAGGCTTAGTCTGTATGTAGGGGGTAATGGAAATATACTTAAAGATATCCACTGCACATCTGGTTATTATTTTTTCATTATTTATAAATTATATGGGAATTTAAATATTATAAACACTTTCTTTCTTTTCATAGTCTTGAGAAAGATTGTGCAGAATTGGGACCAGATATTTTATGTTTGTCTGTTAAGATGCTGAACAACTGTCCTGGTTTCAGCTGGGATGGAGTTGATTTTCTTCTTAGCTAGTACAGTGCTGTGTTTCAGCTATGATGTGAGAGCAATCTTGATGGCAAACTGATGTTTTCAGTTGTTGCTGGGTGATGTTTATACTAAATCAAGGACTTTTCAGTTCCTTGGGCCCTGCTAGCTGGGGGGGTGGGGAGTGGGAGCACAAGCATTGGGAGGGGACACAGCTAGGACAGGTGACCCAAGCTAGCCAAAGAGGTATTCCATGACATAGGACATCATGCTGAGTATATGAACTGGGGGAAGAAGGAGTGTGGGGACATTTTGTGTTGTGGCATCTGTCTTCCTGAGTAACCCTTATGTGTGATGGAGCCCGGCTGTCCTGGAGATGGGCTGAGCACCTGCCTGCCCATGAGAGGTGGTGAATGAATCCCTTGCTCTGCTTTGCTGTATGCACAGCTTTTGCTTTACCTGTTAAATTGTTCTTACCTCAACCCTTGAGTTTTACCTGCCCTTCTGATCCTCCTTGCCATCCCACTGGGTGGGACGGAGTGAGCGAGTGGCTGCGTGGGGATTGGTTGCTGGACGGGGTTAAACCACGTCAACAACTTCAGGAAGAACATTGCATTTAGTGGGCAGTTGCAAGACCGGTGAACTTGGATTAGTCCAGTATCTAGCTCTCTGGTAGATTGCCTTCACCAAATTAATCAAGTTTTCTTCTGATGATTTTTAATTTTTAACTCCTTTGGCTCAGATAACGTTTCTACTTCCAATGGTACTTCCACAGTCCTGGAAAGATGAGTTAGGCCAGAGGCCACTGTCGTAGCATTGCCAGTAATAGTCAGTGCTGAGAAATGCCAGTGACATAAGCTATTTTCTGGGTCTTGTGTCAACACAAAGCATAAAAGCCTTACTAAATTTTGTTTTGTAGCTTAAGCGTGTCCACAGGGTTCAGAGATCCACCTACAAATTATATCCTCAAGTGTTAAAAATCCTCAGCGATGCCTTGTATGTGGAACATACATGCATATGTCTTTGCACTGAGGCAATGGCAGGAACAGGTGGGAAAAAGTATTTCAAGTTTTTTCTGTAAAGACGGAGATGAAAGGTTTGCTTATAGTTGAATACTCTGATTGTCCAAAAGTTGCCTCTTACCAGGAGCGGAACTTCTAAGTACAATATAAAATATTATGAGATCTAACACTAAGTCAGTGAGCAGTAAAGAAGGAAAGATTGGTAACATGTTCAGATTTTTGGATAGATTTTAAAAACACGGAAAAAAGCTTAAAGTTGATATATAGGATTAAAAAAATTATCTTGTCAAAGAAGATGGATAATCCATCATGGCCAAAATAACCATCTGTATAGGGAAAAAGAGATAAATTTATTTGGTCAACATGATGAAATGCAGTCTGAAAATATAAACCAGCATGCGTGGAAGTCATCTCACATTGCTGGGGTTCTTAAGTAATAACCAAAAAAAGAACAGCTGCTTATAAAAAAAATCATCCTGCTTTCCTTGGGCACCTATCTTACAATGGACTGAACAATGCTGTGGAAGTATTCATGTTGAGGACAGAAGCATCCTCCATAATCAGATCACAACATTCAAATGAGTTTTAGGGGTGTGAAATAAAGTGAAATAATAATCATTCACATACCTGCCTCACTTTAAAAAAAAATCTACTTCGAAATTTCTAGTGCTCTAGTTCGTTGCTGAGTCACAATAACTCAGTGCAGCTTTTCTGCACATTCATAAATTAGGGAGCAGAAGTCCAAAATACGGAATCTGAGACCTGAATGATCCTTGTTAGACCCACCTGTGAAGGGTGGATTTGGGAAAATCTAAGAACTGGCTTCCTACCTATAGTGATGAATTTCAAAGTAATTAATTTCAAATATCCATCGACTTTTATTGCCAAAGGATGTTGTAGAGTTGTTGCTGCTGCAGCTGTGAATATGTTTAACAGCCGCTCCTATGTAGTGTCTGTAAACAAGATAAAACTTCTCACAGGGGGGGGAAAAATAATCCTGTAAATGAAATACTTAGCTATGAAACAATGATTTAAAAATCAATTATCATTTCAGGAAAGCATACAGGGTTTGATTAGTTTTAAACTCTTAATTCCAGCCCAACAGTCCATTTGCCTTTAACACACACTGAACTGTAGCTAGTTCTAAATGGGCTACAGTTTCTGTCAAAACAGAGATTGTACTCTTTATATGCATGCACAGTTTTAAAAAGGATTTCTTTGAATAAGGTTGTTTTGATAGCTACAGTTGAGGAAGTATTATGGGTAGGCAGTTGAGAATCATCTTAAAGTAAAATAAAATCATTTTTCAAACATCATATTCCCTCTTACAGCAAAAGTATCTCCTGTTCTGCATAGTGCAGATTGATCAAAAAGAGGAGAAAGCAATACTATTCCAAAGACCTGAAAGCCATCACAGAGATGTGAACAGAGCCAATAATGTCATCTTGACTGTTCTGTTCATTCACGCCTTTTAGTCCACTTCATAAAGGTTATTTATATGCTGGTGAAAAGATAGATGTCTTTGAAGGACGGGCTATGCTTTAAGTTAATATTTTTAATTGTATTTTTTTGCCAGTCATTACGTGCAGGTAAAACCATTTTGTGTTTGTAATGAACTCTGCTGACAAGTCTCTTAAGTCAGTGGGTTGCCTACTGGTCCCTGCCGCTAGGTAACAAGATCTTGTTCCACAGCCATCAAGGAAAGCATATTCTTTTTTTGAAAACAACTTCTGCAGACACTTTTAAAAAGCATAATCCTTCTCTTAATAGCCACATCTGTGCATCTGTAAATGGGCTTTTTGGAATAATGTATTGTCTAGTTATGTCATACGCTTTCTGTCTGATCTTTGAAAGTGTGGTTGCAATGGTTTTGTCAAGTTTCGGGGCAAGGCAGAGTGGATGGAAGCAGTGTGTAGAGAACAGCTTGCCACTGTAAGGCTGGTATTTAATTGCCTGACATTCTTTCCTATAAGTCAGTACAAATTTAGGCCCATGTCTAGAGGTAGAGGGTAGAGGGTACTGGACTTTAGATAAGAAATATAATAAACAGTGGAGAGATATGCTGTGTTCCCACAACTGCTGGATGACATCAGGCAAGACACTGGACCTGAAGTTGGTTATCTGTAAAATAGAGGTGACGTTTTGCTATCTTCAAGAGGGAAGTCCTACATTAAAAAAAAAAATCTACTGCTCTAAAAAAAATACAGATAAAATTTTAAATGCTGGCCATGTACATTTTCATGCCAATTTTTTAAGAAATGCTGAACACAGCAGCCTGGCCAATTTTCTAGTATTTTGATTACTTTTTGCCTTCCAGAATTTTCCCTTCAGTTTTCTTCAAGTCATTTCACATTTCAATGTGCTGTTCAGTGTTGTTGCATTGCTCAGTACTTCAGGCAGCTGCTGTATTCATCCCTGAATGTGGTTGCATTTCATTTGCCATATATATTCCCCACTTAATTCACAGGTGAACTGTGGGACTTAAGAGTTCCTTAGTGCCCTTCTCAAGAACAAAAGGTAATGCAAAGGATCTGTCCAGGTTGTTATAGCGTATATGCTCCCTCCTATAACAGTCGTTTTAAATCTACCGTTTTCACAAAAGTTTTTAATTGATATTTAACAAATTCAAATTTAACAAATAGTAATAAAAAACTCTCCTCTCCCCACTGAAAGCTAACCCTATTACATAGATATTACATAGGTCATGTTTCCATACAATCTTTTTTCAGACCTTTCCTCTGTTGTATATGCACATTTAATCTAATTTGCAGTCAGTGGAGCTATTAATCTTAGCTTTACTTCACCACTTCAAAGCTTCCTTATGTGTTTCTTGTGAGAGAATGTAAAGTCCTGTGTAAGGTAGGCACTCAGCTCTGCATCTCGTCTCTCAAAGAGTAGCTTTCTTTGTGCAGTATGTATCAGTGTCCCGGCATTCATACCATGACAACTACATTTGCTGTACAATGACAGTGGACAGCTGTCCTCAAACATGAAGGTCATACTTCAGTAACACAGTCACAAACCCCCAGTGACGTTATGATACCAAGACTCTTATTCATGAAAGGTGTGCTGAAATACAAGCTTGTGCATAGAATTCTGAATACGGTACCTGTGCTGATAGCTAAGGTCATTAGCTAATGTCCTTTCTGCATTATATATGCATTATCTTTACTGTGTAGATTGCAGTATAAGACTGAATGGGTTGGACATGTTTCAAATGAGGTAGAGGACAGCATTTCGGTCCCAAAGAAAGTAATCACAGACTTCCCTGGAAATTTCAAAGCAGAATCAAAAATGCAAGAGTGTTTCTACACCAAGGCTGAGGCCTGGCAGCTGTACGTACCTAGCTTCCACCTTTCCGGGTACCTACAGCTTGCTGCCCATTTCCATCTCTGTGTTTTCGTATGAATGCTTCAGTACACAGTGACCAGTTACTGGGAAGAGAGAACTATGATTATTTCTAAAATGTATTGCTGTGGAATATGTGATCAATGCTGAGCAGACAGTGAACTTGATACTTGGTGCTGTACAAACACAGAATGTGGCCCATTACACCCAGTGCTGGATGTGGACGTGAACAAGTTTATTAAGTAGAGGAAACCCTATCCTGAAACTACTACTTACCTAGACATTCTTCATTTTATCAGTAAAGGCTACATTTTGGTTTTATTATCTATAAGAGAAGAGTTTGAATTTAGTTGTTTTTCTAAAGAAGGAAGAAAAAAAGGATTTTCCCTGAGGTAATATTATATTCAATTAAATTTTGTATTTTACTCAAGTAGACTAAACTCTTAGTCTGTAAGCTTGGGGGCCCAAGTGAAGGATACTGATTATTATCTCTGAAGAAGAGCAAAGTTTCTCAGTTTTTAAAACTCCGTTCTGTTGACTGTTGATTAATGCATGGAGTGAGACTTGTTCAGATGACTTTCTGTTGGAACAACAGCACATGAGAAAGATTTCCTTATTCCCTTCCCCAGGCCACAAAATCCGTATTTTTCTTCCCATCTCAAATACAGAGACTGTGCAGTTATATCAAGGTGTTTACTGTCTTACTCAAAATACAACTTTATTACTATTTTTCAAGGAATTTTAAGTTCCTGTGTACCTTATATACTGAACAACTGAGAAAAAAATGTTATCTGTTTAGCTTAACCCTTAAACCCACTTAAACCCTTAAAGTTTTATTGGTAATACATATGATCAAATTGCAAAGTTTCATTCTGGAAAATGAACTAAACTGCTCTGGAACTCAGTATTAGGATTAGATGATTTGGTATAAGCTACTGAAAGTCCTATGAGAAACTTGGATAACAGAGATGCTGAAGATTTGGAAAAATCAGCGATTTTCTGCATAGTACCTCAATATAAACATGTGCACACTGAGGTTATTAGATCTTAATAACATTCTGAATTTTAAACATGCTACCTGAAAATTGAATAGAAAGTTTGAGAACATAGGAAAGAAGCTTCTTGACTGGGGTCTTCAAGCGTATTTCAATAAAATATTCAGGTTCTGCTTACTAGACTTTGATGTACTCTTTTGTTATTAAAGTCTTAAAAAGTCAGAATGTTAATTTAATCACTGTGTAGAAACACAGCTTTTGTTCCTCAGCATCCTGGTTTCATCTGGGATAGAATTAATTTTCTTCCTAGTAGCTGATACAGTGCTGTGTTTAGGATTTAGTATGAGAAAAATGTTGATAACACTTGTTATGTGTTATCAACATATATGTTTATATACAACTCATTGATCAGCAGGTGGTGAGCAGTTGTATTGTGCATCACTTGTTTTGCTGCTGTTGTTGGGGTTTTTCCTTTGGATTTTATTTCTTTTTGTTATCTCCCTTTCCATTACTACTACTACTACTACTACTACTACTACTACTACTACTACTACTACTAAATTTATTTCAATTATTAAATTGTTCTTATCTCAGCCCATGTTTTACTTTCTTTTTTTTTCAGTTCTCCTCCCCATCCCAGCAGGGGAGGCAGAGGGAGTGCGTGTGTGGCTGCATTGCACTTAGTTGTTGGGTGGGGTTAAACCAGGACACTAAGTTTATACTGTGCATCATTGTAGCACTGTACAATGCAAAACCAGTGCAAAACAAAACTTAAACTAAAAATGTTATTCACATTTCACTTGTTAAATAAAGGATAAAAGATTGGTGCGTAACTTTAGGTGGTCAAAATAATCTCAAAAATCCACTAAACTTTTTTTTTTTTTTTTTTTTCAAAATTAGGTATATTTTCTATTAATTATAAAATATGATCATGGTAAACACAGAAGATAAATGGAGAAAAGCTTCATTTAACAAAACGAAGAGGAGGTGGATGCAACCTTTCACTGTACTACCTTCACAAACAGATAGTGAGTTCATTGAACGCACAAACTGTTTTCATAAAAAAGGAATGAAGATGAATTATAATAACATAGAGTATTATTTTATGATGATGTAAATTCTAGCAGTCTA
Organism: Microhierax caerulescens; assembly: GCA_035590215.1. NCBI lineage: Eukaryota > Metazoa > Chordata > Aves > Falconiformes > Falconidae > Microhierax > Microhierax caerulescens. The sequence goes on from JAVJGJ010000057.1 coordinate 87,430,947, forward strand.
CTCCCTCTTGGAGAGTCCAAATAAGAGACAAATGTTTTTGTAGAAGTTAATTACTTCACCAATTATACACCTCTATGTTAAAGTGAGAAGCACACTAGTTTCCTTGCTAGGTGGGTGTTCAGGAGCCTGTTGACAGAGTCCCTTTGGAGGCAGCTCTGAAGGACAAAGTAGCCTAGGAAAGATGGACATGCTTCAAGAAGGAAATCTTTTTGAACGTGAATGTTTCTATGATTCTATGAAATCAAGAAAAGAGTTGGATGTATTTTTTGAAAGTCAGGATAATCCATAGGTGCTATATTCTAGTTTCTAGAAGACATGAATATGATTATTTCTATCAAACTGAGGTAAATATCAGCAGAGACAACCAAAGGTAATAAATCTAGGGTAATTGATTCAAGCAAAACAAATAACTTTAAAAGAAATATTAAAGATTGCTCCAACAGCTGAAAACTATGGGAAAATCTGATGTTCTTTATTTCTATAACAGTTGTCTTTATAGGAACAAAAGAGATCAGCAAAAAACACAAGTTTTCAAGGCACCAGCTTCTAATCTCTTAGCAAGATTAGTTGGACCGTGTTTTGGAGGCCAGTGTAAATTTGTTAAAAATGTAAAAATATTTATGTAGAGGTTATTAGTAAATTGAGACAAAAAACCATTTAATTAAATAGCTTCTGATTAGCACTAACCTTACTTCTTCTGAAGGTATATAACCAGCTGGACATCCTTAGTGTTCACATTTTTATAGCATTTAATAGCTGCCAGAAGAAAAATAATCATGGTTGTTTGTGGTTTTGTTTGTTTTGTGGGTTTTTTTTTTTTCCTTGGCGGTTACAGAATAAAATCACATTAGAGATTTTAGAGGTGGGTATAGTATCTAAGAATTGCAGTTTGTAGATGCTTACCTGATTTCTGTGCTTACATGAACCAATTTGTCCATCCCAGTCTGTATTCTTCCCACTGCTTTCAAAGGGCTTAGCAGTAGAAAAAGCCTGTATGTGTTTTATATAAAGAACTGGTGGAACTGGTCAGCTTACTGGTTCAGGTGTGACTAATATGGCCAGGAGCAATGGCAAATTAGAACTAAATTGCAAGAAAAGAAAACCAAAAACAAGGGGAACTCTTGAAATAGCATTCTAAATACTCTGTTCCTTTCCCTTCTTTTAAGTCTTGATATTTGGGATTCTTTCTCTCCATGCACACCCTAGAAGTTACGGAGGCTTTTTTGGGTGTTGTTTTGGTTGGGTTTTTTTTAATTCCACTGTGCATCTGGTATTTTGACGTATGCTTTTCTTCTTCAAAATTCTTTATTTTGAAACAACAGGTTCTAAAAGAGAAATAATTTGCAAAATCAAAATAATTTGCTTCAGGACAGATTTGAGCTTATTCAGTCATAGTCACAGTGCTTTGTGAAATTTTTGTTCCATTTTCTATTTCTCCATTTTCCTTTTTAAGCTTTGCACTCTAGGACTCAGCCGATCATGATGCATAACACTGTCTCCCTATTACCAAATTTCTGGGTGCCCCTGTGGGTGGGGAAAATGCAACTTAGAGCAGAACTGGTCTTCACATGGAACGTTTTGATTTTCATGAAACACTACTTTCAGATGGGTTATAACATTTTGTTTGAAGTATGTAACGACCTTCAAGGCACACTTGCAAAACTATACTGAAAATGTCTCTAGTACTGCATTGTTATAGAATTATAAATACTTTCTGCTTCTACGGCAATTGCCAGAATCTCTCTGGTGGTATTTAAAACTTTGGAGCTCAGAAGAATATAGAAATCAGAAATAATTGGTCTAGATTATAATGTTTTGATTTGAAATTAAGTCTGTTAACATCTAATTTGAGTTTTTTATTATCTGAGGTTTTCTGTGGACTGGTTCTTGTCAAATTAGGGATGCATGCTATAGACTTTTTTTTTTTGTTTGCCACACAGGTGTTATTAAAACAATTAAAAAATGAAATTCTGCATTTAGATGCATAGGCATAAAATTCCTGCTAAAGTCAGCAGGATTTGTATTAATACAGTTGCAAATAGAAGTATGTCCTTAATGTCTTGGTACACAGAATCACACAAAATGGTTGGAAAGGACCTTTGGAAGTCACCTGGTCCAACCTCCCTGCTCAAGCAGGGTCACCTACAGCCAGTTGCCCAGCACTACAGCCAGATGGCTTTTGATGGGAGATGTTTGAACCCACTGATCAGACACCACTAGGATGCCTTGGGAATATTGCAAGTTGAAAAACTCCAGTGAATTTTTAGTTCTAACTGGTAACTTTTAATTTTTACTTCTTATTTTGCATAGTATAAGTTGGCATAGAGGAGTGCAGGACTTCTGACACAGCTAACCAATACTCTTAAAGATACTGTTGTACTTGAATAATTTTATTCCTATTAAACATTTATAGGATTTCAGGAGGAAGGTCTGTATATGGCAGTCTGAAGTGTCATTTCAAGTGATCACATGGAGATTCAAATATTAGCTTTATACAGAATTAATAAAGAAAAAATTTTAAAAGAAAGAAAGAAACCAACATCCATTTGGTAAAATGTGCAAGAGAAATATTCAAGATTATGAGGAGGGATTAGGATGGTAGGAAAGAAAAGGGATATATATTTTTTTTTTAATACATGAATTAATTGCATATGAAGTGTAGAGGAAGAAAATGAGACAAAGTACTAAAAGGAATTGTTATAAGTAATGTCAGAAAGAATAATTAAAATCAAAAAGGAAAGTGATGTAAAGAAGTATTTAAAGATGATAACAAGAAACTTGCATGGAATATGTAATGCAAAGGAAAATTAATGATCAGATTCAAACAGGTGACTCCTATAATAAGAGCAGAGGGTGAGATGCCATTTTTGCTACGGTCTTTTTGGGTGACTGGATGGAATGAATTAAATGAGGTGCTAACACTCCATTTCAGCCTCTTGTAAGTATTTAATTTTCTGTAGCTCATCTAAACTTGTTCTTAAACACCTGTTGCCCGTGAAATTTCTGAAATGACCTTAAGTATATCACTGCACCAAATTCTTAAACACAGATCATTTAAAGCTCTTTTCTGGGAAACAAATTTTGAATTCCTCATTGTAAAATTGTAACTAATATGACTCCCATGTTGATTATCACAGTCTGTGCAATAAGTAGAATGGGGCTGTGTTTATGTATATTGCAACCACATTTCTAATCATTAGATGTTTCTATTTGATTTCAACAAGACTTAAGATCCTAAAGTGGAAGGCAACCATAATAGCTTTTTAATTTTTTTTTTTATTTAATTTTTAATATAAACTGGTTACTTAAGCTATTCTTAGTCTAGCTAAGCGCTGTCTACAGTGGCTTTTAAAACAACACTCCTTGTTCTTTCTTATCCCTGAACAAAACATGCCTAGCCATACCCTTTGAAATTAAACTCTTCATAGTTCAGAATGTTTCTGTGGTAAAACAAGTAGTTTTCTAATTATGCTTATTTAAATCTCTAGCTCCTCAGGTTAACTTCACAAAAGATAACAGGATGAAGGCACCTGTCCAGGAGCTATTACAATAAGGCTACCAATTTATAGGTCACTGGGCAGTCATTGAGCAGCATACAATTTTATTTATGCTGACATAGCCCAGATGGATCCATAAACCTAAGGTGAACAGCCCCTGAGCTTGTCAACCACCTCTTCATTCTGTGTTGTCTTTTGCCTTCTTCCTGTTCATTTCCCAAACTGACAAGACTTCAGGAAGTCCTTTAATTATTTTGTAAATAATTTTGTCCGTGCCTTGCAATGATGTGCTTATGCTTACATATCTCTATGGACTACTTCACTTCCAATTTAGCCACATTTTAAATGTTGATCCCATGAAAGTGTCTGGTACTGTAAAGAAACTTACTTGGGGCGATTGCCAAAAGTTAGGATCTATGGAATCTGAAGTTTTCCTTTACAGGGGTATCCTGTACATCCCTTACAGGATTTTCCATTTCCTTTGTGATGCACTGCTGAGGAGAAACTACATGTCTGGGCCAAGGAAACCCACTGGGGTACAGATAAGGACATTTTAGGTAGACACTACTATGAAGGACCTCATTAGTCACAGACATTCAAGTGACCATCTTCCAGTATCAGATTCCATGTTTAAATCAGTCATGTGGGCTGTATAGATTTCTATCCCAGCTTGGTTTTTTCTTTCATGTTGCAAAATTAAGGTGAGTTCTCTGGCTTTGTACAGTCTTGTCTTTGTGAACTACTACAGTCTTCTAGTATTAGAGACACCCGTTGGAATGCAGAGAATAATCTCAAGACACTTTCACTTATTCCAAGAGACAGCATTCATAGAATCACAGAATTTGGAAGGGACCTCTGGAGGTCATCTGGTCCGAGCCCCATGCTCAGGTGACACTGGTTACCTGAAATGAGAGTAGTGTCATCAAAATGCCTTGGAGAATGACTATTCCTCTGAGCGCTTGTATCTGAAGAAGCTGATGGTTATAGCCTCATCTTCATAAAAAGTCATCAAAGGACTGAATTCCTTAGTTGATAAAACATCAACAGGAAGAGTGGTGTGCTGAACTGTATTTTTCTTTCCCAAACGAGAAGTTGACCATGCTGATACAAACTCAGTGAGACATTCTGACAGTACATTGCCAAGAGGAAAGGCAACAATTATCACTGGCTTGAGACTACCTCACTTCCAAAAAAGCAGGAACTCACAGACTTGCTGAATTCAGGACTTCCACTGGGACAGGAGACGATGCCTTCCTCAGATTTTGGCACTTAAGAGTTCTTGCTACCCCACTGTACCATTGCAAGCCATTCAAAGTCTTTCCATGGGTGTTTTTCAATCCAATGCCATAGATTTCTCTAGACCAGCGTTTTTTTTTTGCTTTGTAAGCATGTTCTTGTAAACAAGCAGAACAAAAGGGGGATAAAGCATGTGGAAGAAATTTCTGCTCTGTACTACCTCTGGAGTCTATTACTATGCCTTGGCATGGCTCCACCCCCGCACCCCACCCCACCCCC
>JAVJGJ010000057.1:87436058-87461038 GCA_035590215.1 Microhierax caerulescens
ACATTTCCAAGGATGGAGACCCCCACAACCTCCTTGAGCAACCTGTGCCAGTGCTTGGTCATCCTCATAATGAAAAGGTGTTTCCTGATATCCAAGCAGAACCTCCTGTGCTCCAGCCCATTGCCTCTGGTCCTGTCACTAAGCACCACAAAAAAGAGCCTGGCTCTGCCTTCTCTGCATCCTCCCTTCAGGTTTCTATATACTCTGATAAGATCTCCCCATCAGTAAGAAGTGGCTCAGGACTAGAAGTTGAGGGAAGATGACACAGAGCCTTCTACATCTTAAGTTAGCTCTTGTGCAGCAGTCAGGAAGATGTGTCTCTATTTTTGAAGACAAATATGTACAGTTAAAGGCAGAAGGCTCCTCAAACCAGTTTGAAATAAAGCCCTACTGGCAAATCAATTTTAGTGTTCATTTTTGCTTTCACATCCCTCTGTATAAAGTACAGACATATTTCTCTCTGCAGTCATAGAATATATTTTTAATATGCCTTATCCTTGACATTTCTAAGGAGCTTTTTTCCTTTCAAATGCTAAATACATGGAGACTAGTGCAAACTTGTAGTAGAATTTATACTTCTAAAAATACAGTATTATTTTTTCTGTTTCACTATGAAAAATGTGTATATATGCAAAAATTTTGTTCTTAGTCATGTATGGTTTCAGCCCAACATAATCTCAACATTATTATTATAATAAAATCCATTTTCCAAATATGACATGAGTTTTAAGCATGCAGGAACTATTATTCACCATTATTTTTTTAAAATTTGCAATAGATTCCAAGTAAATAATTAGGTTTTTCTAGTAGCTGTTGAATATTACCTTACCTAAAAATGGTATTTATTTTATATTTTACATTTCTTTTCCCTCTGGATGAAATTCTGATCTTAGTTACATTAAAATTGCTTAAAAGAAATCAGTGGATATTTCCAGTTGTAAAAGTGTATAATTCAGATAAGAATTTTTACCTTTGTCTTCCTAGCTGTACACTTTATACAGTATATGCATTTTCTCATATTATTATTCTAGCACTGGTTGAAATGAAGAGAAATCAGACATAAACAGTACATTGGCTGACTGCTCCCACAGAAGCCTCTTCATGAGAGCATTTAGCAATGGATTTTATTGTTTTGTGCTTTGAAAACGTTAACTAAAATGCAGGCAGCCAAATATCAGGCATTTTTTAAAGAAAAATTGCAGGGTCATTAATGTACAGTAATTTTCAGAGATACTATAATAGTTTTTGTGGAGGCAAGCATAGATATGTTGCATACATATATCGCCTGCTCTTTTAACCCTGAAATTGAAATAAACCCACAAATTAACAAAATTGTATTCTCCAATATATAAATTTTTCTCTGATATTTGAAATAAAGTTATCATATGACACTGCCAATAAGTACAGTTTACAAAACAGTTGCTGGGTATGATTCCTTCTGTATCTCAAGGTAAAACGTGAACAGACACCCTCCACCCAGCAGTCTGCACTACCCCATTAAACTCCACCCAGTAACATTTACAGGGGAAGGTTTCTGTGGCTGTAGGTGGTCAACATAATTTCAGTGTAAGTTTAAGGAACTCTTTTGTGCTAAAGGTGAAAGAAATTACCTAAATTAATTATTTAACCATGGAGGCTAGAAACAGAGTTTTGAGATAGTGCTATGGTCTGCAGCGGTTTCTAAATTATTTCCATAATGGATGTCAAAGTCAGAGAACTGAGAAATGAAAGATGTTTCTTTACTGTCTGTGTTACTTCAATGTCAGTGTTAATTTCAGCTTTCAGAGGTACGAATGCAACTTCTGTTGGAATTAATAGGAGTATTGGCAGCAGCAAAACCATTACTTGTGTTGTGGAAAGAGAATTAGCCATTAGTCAAGTTTTACCTTGCCATCCACTTTTCATCATCCCCTTTATGTGTACGGAACTGCTGGCTTCTAGACTACTTGGTACTATGTCAGTATCCATTGTCAACATAAGGTTTAAACTAAGATTGACTTTATGGGCACAGTCAAAAGTAAGGACAGTAAGGAAAACAATCCAGTCTGAAAATAGTGCATCCCCCTGAGGATTTTACTGCAACTAGCCCTCCAAAGAAACCACGTGAAAAAGTTATTTAGCTAAAGCAGTTGTTTGTAGAGCTTTTTTTTTTTAAAAAAAAAATATGTTTATTTGTACATTAATACAGTTTAAAAAATATTTTATATGAGAAGTTTTATTACTATGTTGTGATTTAACCTCAGCCACCAACTAAGTACCATGCAGCTGCTCACTCACTCCCACCACCCCTGGTGGAACTGGGGGGAGAATGGGAAAAAGGTAAAACCTGTGGGTTGAGATAAGAACAGTTAAATAACTGAAATAAAGTAGTAATAACAACAACAATAAGAACAATAATAATTACAATGAAGAGTAGAGGGAGAGAGGGGAATAAAATCCAAAGGGAAGACCACACCAAAACCGAAGCAATGCACAATACAATTGCTTACCACTCACCGACCCATGCCCACCCAGCCCCCCAGCAGCGACTGGCAACGCCTTGCCCAAGTTTATATACTGATCATGACATTCTATGGTATGGAATATCCCTTTGGCTAGTTCAGGTCAGCTGTCCTGGCTCTGCTCCCTCCCAGTTTCTTGTGTACCTGCTCACTGGCAGAGCATGGGAAACTGAAAAGTCCTTGATTTAGGGCAAGCGCTAATTGGCAACAACCAAAACATCAGTGTGTTAACAACATTTTTCCCATCCTAAATCCAAAACACAGCACTGTACTAGCTGTTAATAAGAAAATTAACTCTATCCCAGCTGAAACCAGGACATGTTATTATTTAAAATTTCTGCTTTAATTATTAGTCATAAAATAAGAAGAATACCATATGTGAATTGCAGGGCATTATATTTTTACTACCATTACTGTTGCTTATCCTTTAATGCAATAGATTTGTTTTAATTTGCACACAACAGATGTTTCCATTTCTTGATGTGAGAACTAAATCACTTTTGTATTATTGTAAGATTAGAAGACATTTTGTATATAAGAAACTAATACTGATTCATATAATTTTCAATCTTGTGAAAATCAATATTAGAGTAAAAATATTATTTTAAGCCTCAGTTTTCTGGTTTTATTTTTAAAGTAGGTGGAGGGAGCATGCAGAGGGGGGAAAAAAGAAGTTAAAAAATCAGAAAATATATAGAGAAGAGAGTTCTTCCCAGTTCATTTTTGGGGAGGAAGGCAACAAAACATGTCTCATTCTGAAAAGGCAGATGTTCAGCTAAGACTGTGAATGTTTTTTGTAACTGTTTTCTTACTGTGCTGTTAAAGTGAGAAAGTCTTAGCAAAACAGTGTCAATTAATTATTGTATTATTACAATTGAGTTTATAAAAAGAAGCTTCTTCATACTCTGGCAAGAAAGAAATTTATTGTAGTATTCTTCTCACCTGACTGTAGTCATCTATAGTGCAGGTGTCTCCATTTCAACTAGTCACTTACACATCCACTGTAGTAACAAAGAGAACTGTAGGGCACAGACCATCCAAACTATTTTTTAGACACTCAGAGAGATGAACCATACCATAGAAGTACCTTTTTCTTTCATTCTCAGAAAAAGGCAATTTATTAACCTCAATAGATTCCATCAGGTAAATCCTCCCTATAACATGTTGAGTTCAAAGCAGGAAATTAAAGACAGAAACTAATTAATGTAGAACACCTCCCAGTATATATTCCTGTCAGAAGTAGCAGTTTTGTCTAACCGTCTCAATCTTGAGAAAATTCATTCTGTACCCGCTTGCCAAACCCCCCTTATTTAATATGTCAGGTTTAGGCAATTATTATCATAATTACTTAAAAAAACCCCACCCTTGTTGATTGGAAATCTGTCTTTGAAGGAACTGGTCTATTCCTTGAATACTTCTAGTCACAGTACAAGGAAATTCAAAGTTCTTAATTTATATTTCTTTAATTGAAACATTTAATATGTTGCTGGATACACATATTTGAATCTTCTTCAGGTAAGTATTTTGTTTCACTGATTTACTAAATGCATGATAGCTGTAGCAATAAAACCATTAACTGAAACATATGAAAAAAAGGGACACACATTCCATTCCTTATGTCACTTACTAGTGGAAAGGAGCAACACCTTTACTTCCTGGTCATTTCACATCTCCAAAATTTCTCCACAAATTTTTCAAAATGACAAGTTCAGTGGAGAAGAGAAAAACATTTTTGCCATTAAGTCCAAGTTCTGGGATCTTAACGATCTTTGTTTTACATGCATACCTCTTACGAATTCACTTAAAATCATACTCAATTGTAGTCCCTAATTTGATGTCCAGTAGATCCTTTTAATATGAAACTTATGAAGACTAATAAAAATAAAGACTATTAACTGAAATTAAATATTTTCATGAAGATTCTACAAATACTGCAACTTCTTGTTCAGTATAAGAAACAAGATTTACTAAACGTGAAATACTACTTATATAGGTTACGCTATGAGCTAGTATAGAAATAAATAATCAGATAAATACATATGGCAAAAAATGTTGGTGACCTGTACTGTAAGCTAGTAAAAGAAAGCATAAAGAAATAGAAAGACCTTAGACTAGTGTATTTGTGATTGAAAAGTGCAGCATTCCTGCAGCTGAGGAGGAATCATATGTGTTATCTCTACCAGCATTAAGTAGGTAAAATTTAATTCTCTGTCTACACTACTTTAAGGTTCTTCTGTTTGGATGGGTAAGAACCTCTAAGATATGTTTTATCCTAAAACATATGCCTAGCACAGATGGGAAGACACTTTTCTTTCTCTTGATTATACAGTGAGCCCACATGATAGCTGCCAACTTGTAGTCATGTGTAGTTAGATGAGATGAACTCTAATGGTAGATTTTTATTAAGTGGTACACAGGAAGCTGGAAAGGCTGTGTTGTGTAGGAATATTTTTATCTGTATTTCCTTGATTCTCCCTTTTCTCTATTTGCACATGTAAAGTACAGTTATTATTACTTTTTAAATTTTAATCATATATCTTATTTAAACTAAGTTGTGTAGCTTTATCCAACAGCACTTAATTTTAGTAAGAGTCTTCCTACCAACCATTGGGAATTGATTTTAAAACAGCTTCTGCTGTTCTGATGCTGAAAAATAATACAGTATGGAAAATTGACAGAAGAATCCTTTTCTTGCCATCCTCAAATTAAATGATGATAAAGTTATCTTCTTTATGCTGCAATCTTCTAAATTGCTTTAACTGTATGTAAAGTGGTTTTGTTCTTGGAAACTTTTTCTTGAAATTCAACGGCACAATTAAAAACTAATGGTTTATAAAAAATTAATACGACAAAATGTTGACATAATAAATCGTTTTCTTTCTAGAACCACACATGGAGACCCCAGCAAGCGCATGCTTGGTATAATACATCATAATTGTCCTGAAAGAATTATGACTATGCATTAGGTCAATCCATAATATGAAGCTTTTAAAAAGTTAATATAGATAAACCCTCTAATCCAGGATATGTAGAAAAAACCTGCAGAGGCAAGGCAGCTAATTTTTAAATGTTAACTCAATTATTATGCTGGGAAAATTTCATTAAAGAAATAAATAGGGCTAGACAGCGCAAGCATGTCAATGAACACTGTTGTTTGTTCGCTCATGTAAATAATCTATTGTTTTATCACAATCTCATAACCAGAGCAACAGCAAACAATTCTGAAACAGAAGTGTGTAAAATAAATATTAAAATAAATAGGGTTTGATTTGATTTTGAAATCAGGTTTCCGCTATAGCAGTACTCTTGACAAAATGCTAGTAGGAGGGTTACATTCATTTTTTGGGGCCTTCCATTTTATTTTTCTGTTAAAACACCCTAATTCAGCATATGTGTACACAGACAATAGGTTGGTACAGTAGGTAAATATCTAAGGGTTAGATAAACCCACGTTTTGGACAAAGTACTTTTTGTCCATGGGTAAAAAGTTAATTCTGTTTTGAATCAACATAGTCATGAGGCATTGAAGGAAGGTTAGTTATCTAGATCAGTCCATTTTCAGTTCAGCAGTAAGACGTTCCTAGATTTTAATTCTGTGGGGTGTAGAAGTTCTGTCAAGGATTTCTGTCAGAAAGAGCAAGAGTATTAAATGAAATAATTACATAATTCTTCAAAAGGAAAAAGGTCGCACAAAAACTTAGGAGGTATAAAGGAACAATTGTAAGGAGTCAGCTGAGTGTCTAAGCATTTGTATTATCCCTGAACTGGATAACACATCGGAGCCTTCCATTGCGAAGGTAGTCAGTGTGCCAAGGTGGGAAAGAATACTTAGCAATATAGGTGATTGACTCTCCTGAAACACAGGCTGGTATTTCCAGTGTCAGAAATAAGGACCCTCTGGAAACTAAAAATTCTGACATAGGAATATGTTTGGGGTTTTTGTTTGTTTGTTTTTGATTAATTATTATTTATGTAGGATACCATGGTTGAATGAATAGTATTATAACAAAAAGGCAATCCAGGCCTCTGTTATTACTGTATTCCTGAATAATGTTCTAGTCATAAGCAAGTGTGAAAATTCCTCCAGAAATATATAAGTAATGCATCATGTCTAATTCCTCTGCTTATGTGTAGTTTATATACTTTAATGGAGCCTTTTGTCAGAGATGTATACAAGTAGAAGTTTTACACTTAAAATCTCTTCCAGTAATTTTTTACAGAATCTGTGTTAGTGAGGAAGGATGCTGGGAAAAATTAATATTGGCACATGATTGTGAGATCTAACATTCATTGTTCCCATTGAAGTCAATGTGGCATAAAATACTGAATTAAAAATGCAGCAAGACTCAGACTCAGAAAGGAATTAGAGACACCTGTGTCCAGTAGGCTGATTTTCAAAATCTCACATGCCACACAGCAGTTAGTATGACTGGGCTGAGATGCAATGCACTTGTCGTTTGATACTTGCTAGTTTATGACATCCCATATTAGAGTAGGAAAAGAAGAGAACTGTTCCCTTCCTTGGATGATGAAGACAGGCAGCTGGTGCCAAGGTGACAAAGCGTAGCTGTGGGCTATGAACGGGATGAGGGTGGCCCCTGGAAGATTCCTAAATCCAGAAGATGGTGAAGATTTAAAACACAACTTTCCCAATACACCCTGTAAATTCATTTCAGGCTCTGCTCAATGTACTTTTTTATATAAACCCATTTTCAGGTGACACTTTTAAATACTTCCTGTAGAAAACTGGATGTTTAAGTCAGATTTGCTGGGTGCAAAGGCAAACCGGTTCCTGGAACTTAGACCTTAACTGTGGTGGCCCTAACGCTTCTGAGCTCATGCGGGCCCTCCCCTCTGAGCAAGGGCCACTGTGCAGAGGCAGAATATTCTGCTCCTGGTTTACACTTCTTTTGCCAATATGCTAAGGTGCTGGGTTTGTTGCTGATATGCACAGGCCCCATTCACACTTACTGAGAAGAAAACAACTTGGAAAATCTTTACTCAGGTGACCCTTGGTAAAGCTCTGATGGGAAAAGACTCCGTTGTCCCCCCTGGAAGTCAGCCCTGGCCACTAGAATACTGTACATGGTAGAACCTAGGGATTCCATGGGTCTAGGTGTAAACAAAGAGTCCTGGAGTTGTGCACCTCTCAATACCTGCAGCAGTGACCATGTAAAACCAGATACATTGCAGAATATTGTTTCTAGTAGGTTACAATCTGTATCTCCTGGTGGTTGAAAATTTACCTTGCAACAGTACGTTTCCTTCCACATGAGGATGCAGAACTGAAGTAATTTCCACTTTTCTTTGCTATGATGTTGGTTTAGTATCTAAAACCACAGTACTTTGAAAGAACAAAAGATTTTGGGTTTCTTGCCTTGTACTTGTAAACCATATCTTAATTATAACAATTATGTACTTTAGCAAATACAATCAATATTATTGTAATATAGTCATTCTTTACTCCATTTTCCTTTTCTCTTTTTCTGTCAGACAAAATTACAAATGCTTCCTGGAAATGCCTACCACAATGCTCTTAAATCTGCCCTATCAAGTTCTAAAAGTACTGCGTATGATTTCAGGCACCTGTAATAGCTAATTGATTTGCAGTGTTTGAATCCTATTTTGGAGATTCTTTTGCTCTTACTGACTTAGACACATGATCAAATCTGGAATGTGGTCAGGAAAGAAGATAATTCAGCTGTTTTTCAGATGGGCATCATAATTCAGCCTAGGGTTTACTTTCATATCTTGTTGCTGTACAAGTAGGTTCCACTCTAGGATTTAGGAGAAACTAAATATGAGTTACGGTCTTTATCAGACTGGAAAGATTCTTCAGGATTGGAAATAACATGTTTCCTGCTGATTTAACAGGCCTGTATATTCTGGAAGTCCTGTTCAGATTAAATCTTCAGAAAAAAGATTACATGGAAAATAAATGATCAGTAGAACTCCATCAAGAAAAGGTGGGACTTCATCAGCAACTGGACACACAGAGAACATCTTGGGCAGAATGAACCTGTGGTGTGCAGGTGCAGAATAAATACAGTGAATTTTTATTCACATAATATGAAGAAAAAAAGTCCCAAATACTTTTAAGACCAACAAATACTTATCATCTAACATAGTCATGACAAACATTTATTCCCCGCTATTTGATTAGCACCAGAGACACTGTAAATAAGCAACATCTTCAAGATTTGTAAACTGAAGTAAAATGAAAGAGGCATTCAGACTCAGATTCCTTTAGTTAAGAAGAATTATCATGGGAAACCAGATTTGAGTCCGCTTCACTGTCCTGAAGCTGGTGGATCATAGAACAAGGACAGAGGAATTTGATTTTTACTTCATCTCAGTTACATCTGCTGTAAAACAAAATTCCTATTGACTTTCCTGACAGAATAATCTGCACAGGGACTTCAGAAACACTGCATTCTACAGTCTGTACTTGCATTATTTTGGTCTGAAAACGTATTATGGGTTCCAAATTCCCTGGAAAGTGCTTACTGCTGAAAATACCTCTGTTTTGTTGAAACATTTTAGAATTTAGTTGTGCAATCTCAGATCATTTTGTGTGATTACTCGTCATTTTCAAATCAATTTTAGACAGTAAGAGAGAACAGTGTTATTTCACCTAATTTCAGTAATGGAAGAAATAGTTCCCTAGTGGATGATACAAGTTTAGTGTCTTAAAAGGTTCATTTTTTGATTGTAGTGTGTGTGATTGTGTCAGATCAACAGTTATGGCAATGAGCAACAGTCAAACTTGTGAATGCCTATCAGCAGGATCAACAGAAAAATCCATTATTTTCTCTCTGAGTATAGTACTACTTTGCATGTTCTGCATAAAGCATTTTTGTGAGAGGTAAAGGAGCACTTAGAAGGGAAAAAAGATCAATGTGTTTTATAATATTTCTCTATTCAATGTATTACAAATAAGATGTAGAGAATGCGATAACAGAATGAATTTTATCAACCTTAAAATTACGGACCACACATAACAGTTATGTAAAATGCTCATAAATCCATAATCATAATGAGTTACACTGGTCTCATGGCAGTTTAATGCCAATGGTGCATGCTGGTGAATCAATATGATCACATATTTTACTGTACTTACTTTACATACCTCTTCTGTTAGCAGCACACTTCCTTAAATTTGTCTTTCATTTTAGTTGTGCTTGAAGTTGTGAGAATGGAAATAGTATCTGACCTTTTCTGCCTTTTCATTTTACTTCTTGTTTAATGGCATGAGTCTGGCATCAGTTTACTCTAGCAGTGCTTGAAAGCCCATGTGTCCTCATAGGCCTTCAAGGAGCAGAATCTGATAATGAGAACTGCTGCTACTTTATCATAGATCTAGTGGTCATCATTAAAATTCAGTGTTTACAAATCGAGTAGCAAACCAGGGAACTGAACCCATCTCTCTGAGCAACCCAAATACACGAGCCATATTGCCTCTCCACTACAGAACGACATTTAAGAGGACATGAAAGATCTTCCTCTGTTCAGAAATCTACAACCACGTGTTAATTACTGACAAGTGTGGGAGGGAAGGAATAGGACCACCTGGTATGGTTCTTCTCTGACACACATATTATTTTGAGGGCTGCAGATGTGATGGCTGAGTGTAAGAGAAGATTAAATCCCTGAATGGAACACCATTTCATATGTTATGCTGCATTTTACCCAGGGTTCCATAATTTGAAGTGCCAAATATGAATTGCACACCTGAATGCCATATATACACAGAATCACCAGATCACAGAGTGGGTGAAGCTGGAAGGCACATCTAGAGAGCACCTAGTCCAACCCCCTACTCAGAGCAGCGTCCCCAAGAGCACATTGCCCTGGACCATGTTCATCTCGTTCCTGAATATCTCCAAGGGTGGAGGCTCCACAACCTCTCTGGGAAGCTTGTTCCAGTGTTTGACCACTCTCACAGTGAAAAACCTTTTCCTTATTTTTTTTAAGTTTAATCTTATATATTTCAGCTTATGCCCATCACTTTTTCTCCTTTCACTAGTTACCACTGAGAGAAGTCTAGCTTCACCTCCATCTTTCCTCTCTACTGTCAGGTATTTATATGCAGGTGCTATTCAGGAAGCAGATACTCTTAACAAAAGCAAGGAATGAAGTGGACTTACTTATACCCTTCCACTATATCACTTGAAAGAACTACCATATTAATACTGACAGATAGAAAAAAAGATTGAATTATCCTAATAATCCAATAAAGCTTTTGGTTTCTGTGCTGCTCTTGTTCATACAGGTACCTTTCAATGTGTTCTAGCAAAATCTGATGAAAATTTTTCAAGAGACAGTGTCATGCATATTGGAGTAACAGTCAGTTCTTTCACTTGAAGACAGACAATAAGGCTTCTCCTCCTTTTGCTAGGCAAACTCCCTTTAATGTCAAAGTAACTTGGTTTGAGAAATGATCAAGTAAGAGCTCGAAGAATTAGACTCTTGCACAAATGTCCATTTAGTGTTTTAAACAATGTAATTTTTAATTTCCTTTTTAGTGATTGAATTAACTTCTTAAATCCACCTCAAGCAGGTCACTGTTGCAAACTCTTCAGAAGATAAGACTAAGTGCAGTCTGTGATCTGAGCTGAAAGCAATAAAATGGTCTGTAATGAAGTAAGTGGGTCATATAAAGAGTTAATTCAGTAGGAAGTTTAACTGGATAGGCAAAAGTTTCAGAGGGAAGAATGGAAATTGCAGCATTCATGTGAATAAATACTACTTTAATATAGCACTAAGAAATAGTAGTCAAAGGCAAGTGCTTTGCTGGCTTGTCATGAAAGAGAAATATCTTATTTTAAACAAAGTTCAGGGAACTGCTGAGTGACGTATTCTGGTAAATTCTTATTTTAGGGCAAGAAAATTTACCTAAGCATCACTTGGCTGCTGTTTCCCCATGTTCACGGACTGTATTCCATTTAATAGCAGGTTACTTCCAGAAAGTCCAACTAGCTATTAACGTCAGCCGTTCAATAAAAGGGGCTATAGTGTTGAAAGCTCTATAGAGGATCAGGTGACCAGAAAACATTTCAGCACCGGGTGATGAGAGGAGAACAGGGAAAAAGAGAGATGATGGATGGACACATTTGGCCCATCTGACCTTTCTTTGAAGCCTGAGCCTTTTTGTAGAATTGTTTGTATAGTGATCATAGAACAAGACAATATCATTAATACTGTGGCATCATTAATACTGTTTCAGCTTACGGTAGTAGCGTATTCGTTTAAAAATATTTTTTCTCACACTTTTTCCCCCACTACCCCTGTGCATCAAACTGGAGCTTCGGTCTCTCCATTCCTGCAAATCTGATTTCCCTTTCCCTGGGAGTCTGAAATTTTCTCAGTGTTTTGGAACAGCAAAGATCCCCCAGTGTGTCTGTAGCCCAGTTCTTCGTGACAGTTGCATCGGGTGATCACGCTCTCTCGTTACACAAGGAAGCTGCTGAAACACGGTCTGAACAGTCATATTTCCATTAGTCACAGTAACTCTCCTGTGTAAGGAATTGTCGGGGCCAGCGGCTGACAGATAATCAGAGCTGATGACCACAGCTGCTCTGTGCAGTGATCAGCCTTCAGGGAGGTGACAAACACCTACCCTCGGCAAGGGTAGTATTTTGGAATACATCACGGTAGATTCAGTTAGGGTTACTTAAAGACCCCCGAGGCACACAGAGAAGGAAACAGCTGTGGTACATAGGGCACTGCAGCCTCTTGGCTGCTCATTCTGCCCCTTTACTGCCATCATAGAAAAAGCTGACAGAAGTGAATCTGCACTCATATTTCAACCGTTGCCATCCACAGGCTGATTTATGAGGGCAAACTGTACAGCTGAGGTGCAGATTGACAGCTTGAGTGGCTGAGGTATTGACTTCGGGGATCAGCAACACCTGAAACCATTGCGGCGAAATCCAGGAGTGACTTAACTTCATAAAGCTTAAAGCTATTATTTTGAAATTTATTGCACACTATGCCCCTGGAATTGTCTTATGAAACTAGAATAATGTGAAACTAGACGTTCACACAATGTCAGGTTTCCAAATTAAAAGGATTTCAACTTTTAAAATTCATCATCTTAACATTGTATTACTATAAAATGGTGCTTATAAGAGAAATTGCAGAAAAGAACAAGAAAAATGAGCAGAGTTCTTGAAAACATGACCTCTGAAGAAAGGATAAGATTTGAAGAAAAAAAATGACTGGGAGGGATATAAAATAGCACTCTTTGATATGCAAAAGGTAGTTACAAAGAGGAAAGGAATAATCTGTTCTCTGTGTCAGCCTTGGATAGAACAAGAAGTAATGGTCTTAAATTAGAGCAAAGGAAATTTAGATTATGTATTAGGAAAAGATTTTCAACCATAAATCATGGAAAAGGACTGTCTAGGGAGACTGTGGAATTATCATTACTGGAAGTTTTCAAGAACAGTCTGGGCAGAGAACTTCCAAGGCTGAATAAGTTGGAGGTGATCTTGTCCTGGGAAAGTATGATAAACTCTTGAAGTTGTCTTTGAGATCTATTTTCTTTGATGCTGGAATGTCTAACAAACACTTCACATGAACTTAAGTACAATTTAACTGAAAAAAGCCAAACCAGTGGCCAAACGGTCTGAAGAATCCAGGGCACGCTGTTCTACTGGCTAACAGATTGTACCAGACTGATGTACGACTGTGCTGTGGAATGAATGACGTATTATTAGTTGTAGCTTACCCAGCTGAGGAACAAACCAAATGATTAAGAAATGACCAAAATGCCTTCCTTTCTCTTCTTTTGCTTTTAAAGTTATTTTTAACCTTTTTCTGCATGCATTGGATTGTAATGGCTAATGAAAGAAAATGCACTTTCCTCTCCCCTTATGGTCAGGCCTTTAGCAGGGGCAGTCTATATAGCTTATATACAAGGGCTTCTACCACCCTGGGTATCCAGGTAATTTTTGAATGGTATGCAAATGCTATCTGAACTGCCCAACACCTTTTCTTAAATATATGTATAATCTCACATGGAGCTAGAATCTGATCTATCAGTGCTGTTGCTACTTAAGCAAATTACGATTGGGAGTTTCTTGTTTCAGCTACAAACAAGACCTAAAAGTACTAAAAAAAAATCTGTTTAGATTTTTCAGAAATGGAAGGTCATTAGCCTCATGAAAATTTACTCTGAAAGAGCTCCCTCTTTGGGGGATTTTGTCAGTTTATAACAACATTGTGTAGTATACCAGAGCTCTCTGGTCATGTGAAGTCTTTAAGACATGCCTGTGGTCAGCAATAAAGTTGCCCTTTGCAAAGTATTCCACAACAGGGTCTCACTGTGGTAATAAGTAACATTGCACATTTCACTACGAGGTTATAAAGATAACTGAAATACCTTTACAGCAATTTAGCTCAAATATTGTAAAGGTTAATGGTTTATTACATTAATGTTTTATTAGGATAATGAAGTCCACAAAAGGTCCTATCAGGTAAACCCATAAAAGCAAACATCTTGAAATAGAATTATAAAATCACAGAAGAACTGAGGTCAGAAGGAGCCTCTGAAGATCACCTGGTCCAGCCCCCTTGCTCAAAACAAGGTCATCTAGAGCAGACGGCTCAGGACTGTGCCCATTTGGGGTTTTGAATCTTTCTAAGGATTGAGGCTCCACAGCCACTCTGGGAAACTATTTCCATACTGTGTGCTTAGCCACACTGTAAAGAAGCTTTCATTTATGATGTCCAAGTGGAATTTTCTGTATTTCAATTTGTGCCTGGTGCCCCTTGTCTTTCCACAAATTAACACTAAGATTTTGGATCTGTCTTCCATATTCCCTCCATCAGGTACTTATACCTATTGATAAGATTGCCCCTGAACTTTCTCTTTTCCAGGCTGAGCAGTCCCAGCTTTCTCACCGTCTCCTTGCCTGTCAGATGGTACAATCCCTTGATCATCTTCGTTGCCCTTTGCTGGAGCAACATGTCCGTATTGCTTTGGTTCCATGGAGAGGCCAGCAGTAGAAACAGCACTCCATGTGTCTCACCAGTGCTGAGCAGAGAAGGACCACCTTCTCTGACCTCCTGCTAATGCTCTGTATGGCACAAACCAGTAAGCTCTTGCCCTTCTGTACTCCAAGGATACGCTGCTGATTCATCTTGAATTTCTTGTCCACCAGGACTGCCAGGTCCTTTTCTGCAAAGTCACTTCTGGTCAGCCTCCACCCTGCACTAGTGCATGAGGTTATTATTGCCCAAGTGAAGGCCCTGTCACTTTGCTTTGCAGCTCCTCACTAGGTTTTCTGCCCATTTCTCCAGGCTGGTGAGATCCCTCTGAATGGCAGCATAACCATCTGGTGGGCAGCTGGAGAGACCTAGCAGTCCCTCCATGAAGTCCCAGGTGTGACTCCCTGGCAAGCAGCAAACCTTCCTAAGCAGCAGGTCAGACTGGCAGATAGAAGCCTCCATCCCCCGCAGCAGGGAGTCTCCCACTGCTACCCTCACTGCTTCCCTGGGGTGCTGCTGCAGGGCTCAGGCTTAGCCAGGCTGATTGCTCCAAGAAAAGGGAATTGCTCCAAGAAAAAGGAAAGCTATCAGTTCTCAGGCACTAGGAATTCATATTCCACCTAAAGTACATCTTACTGTATTGTGTCTTTCCAGTGTACTTCCAGTGTATTTTCTCTGTTTGAAGAGGATTTCCTCCCCCCCCACCCCCACCCATCTTGCTATTTACACTGAGTACATTTTAAAATATAGCACTGGAGAAAAGATAGGTGACTAATGATGTTGCACACTAATACTATTTTTTTTAATAAAAAAAGAAGAAAAATATTTTTACTGGTTTTTGAGAGACTGCCGTACCAATTGGAAGATAGCTTTTTATATGAGGTAGATTTACTTCCTGTTATTTTGCTATTAGGGCTGATATTCTGGGAGTACTGCATAGTCCTGCTTGGAAAAAATAGAACAGAAGGGATGGAGTATATGAGGGCCGAGCAAGGAAGGTGTTATCCAACCATATCAAGGATATGGATACTCTGGCTTTTTGGCAGAAAAGCAAAGTTCAAGAATCATTTAAGGTAGAATAGAGGGAAATGAAACTAAAAATACATTGTCTGATACCCAAAGGAGAAAAAAAAATCTTCAGGTTACACTGAAGTTCTTTGTGAGTCTAGTGCCAGCTCTTTTAAAAAGGTGAGTAGGAGTTGTATGTCTCCAAAACTCTCCCTTGGCTTATTGGAGCTAACCCACGCAGAGGCTTAGTGTCACTGTAATGTCCAGAACCACTATGCAGATGCTGCAAATCTACCAAACTGATCTACCAAAAATATGTTTATAGTGGGAAAGGCGGATTGAAAACTGGCTGAACAGCTGGGCCCAGAGGGTGTTGATCACTGGCACAAAGTCTCGTTGGAGGCCAGTAACTAGCAGTGTACCCTAGGGCTCAGTGCTGGATCCAAACCTATTCAACATCTTTAATTATCTGAATGATGGGGCAGAGAGTAGCCTCAGAAAGTTTACTGATGACACCAGACCGGGCAGAGAGGCTGCTATACAGGATGCTGCCATCGAGGGGATTTCAACAGGATGGAGAAGTGTGCTGACAAGAACTGTGGGAAGTTGAACAAGAAATGTGACATCTTGCTAGTGGGGAGGAGCAGCCACATGCACCAATTTATACTGGGGCAGAGCCAGCGGCTTTGCAGAAATCCTGGGGGAAAGCAGCTTGGCAGAAAAGGACCTGGGGATCTTGGTGGACACCAAGTTGAACGTGAGATAGCAATATGACATAAATGCCCTTGCCACAAAGAACAGTAATAGTATCCCGAGCTGCATGAGAGGAGTGTTGCCAGAACACGTTCAGGGAGGTGATCCTGCCTCTGCTCTGCTCTGCTGAGGCCACACCTGGAGTATTGTGTCTGGTTCTGGGCTCCCCAGTACAGGAGAGAGAAAGAGCTACTGGAGGGAGCCTGGTGAAGGGCCATGAATATGATGAAGTGATTGGAGCATCTCTCCCATGAGGAGATACTGAGTGAGCTGGGACGGTTCAACTTGGAAAGAAAAAAGCTCAGGTGGGATCTTACTAGTGTATGTGAATACCTGGAGGGGGGTGTAGAGCAAGCATAGCCAGGCTCTCTTCAGTGGTACCTTGTAGCAGGACAGGAAGCTATGAGCACAGGTGGTTCTGCTTGAACTTTCACTGAGTGTGACCCAGCACTGGCACAGGTGGTCCAGGGAGGTTCTGGGTTCTTCAGTCTTGGAGATGTCTAAAAACTGACTAAATATCATCCTGGGCAACCTGTTCTAGGTGGTTGGATCAGGTGACTTCCCAAGGCCCCTTCCAACCTCAACTATTCTGTGATTCTGCAGTTCTGCGATAGGAGTTTCCCTGTTACCAGCTGGGAGCACACGCTTGGTCCTGGTGCTGCATTAGGCTATAGCCCACTCTCATTACGTTTTATTGTAGTTCCCAGTATGAAGTCTATAAAGGAATCTCAGTCGTGAACAGTGCGCTCAGGTGAACTAAATGACTGGGTGTCACGGTCCATTTGGATCGCTCAAATTTATAGGACAACTCTGTAAGTTAAACTTTATTTCATGAGCTCATTAGGTAAAGAAACAAATCAAACAAGGGCTCAATCCTTTTTGTGCAAGCTCATCTAACACATGAATTGTGTAATTAATTGCTCCATTAATTCACAAATTCACCACACATTCTTGAATAACGCACAAGTTTTGCAGTAACTCACAAATTCTCTAACTCACAGACCTATGAGTAAAACACTTACCTAGCCCATGGTGAGGGTGCTTATCCTCCCTCCTTCATCAATGTATGGGCATCCCCTGGACCATCACACCAGGAAGCGTGAAAGCCTCACCAGGCCAGCTGCTGTTGGGTCTACATCAAAAACTTTTTTGGGTAACCTGAGGTATTTATACCTTTCAGCTCTGATAGTTTGGTCAATACCTTATACTTACTTCCGTAAGTTAGTGCATTCTAAAGAAACTACAGAGCAGTTTGCAAAGAACTAGAGATGATGCAGACAGCTGCAGGTGAAAATAGCTGAAGAATAGCTCTTCTGTTTTCCAATCCATGTGTTCTGTGTGGGTGTTGCTCTCACTTTGACCTAACGGTGCTCCTCCCAGCATATATCGGGCCTTAGCATCAGCTGTCTGTTGTGCCAAATCCTGAAAAGAAATTGAGTGAACACTCACACTGGAGGATCAAGGTCATGGAGAATTGTCATGAAAGACCATCAGCTGCTTGTAGCCCAGGATCCTTAAGTTCTGCAATTCAGCGTTTGGGCTTTACCTGTGCCTATCACAATGGTCTGCAGATTTCAGCCCAAAGGCATCACTAGATTTGGAAAAAACTAGAAACTGCAGTTAATGTCAGGCTTACTGAGAGATCTTTCTCAGAAGCAATATTTGAGGATTTCCTCTTTTTAATGACAGATATTTTGTAGTGGTTTAGTTTGTGATTTTTCTATCTGCATTTTCAGTATGACTTTTTTCCTGGGTTTTGTAGAGCATTTAATGTAAAAGTTGCTGCTGGAAACAAAACCAAAGCTACATAGAACCAGTAAGGATAGATATAAAGTCCTTCATAGTAAAGTGCACAGAAGATTGAAATCAACTTTAAAGAGAATCCAGATCTTTTTCTCTGGTATGCAGATCTCTAAGCTTCTCAACAGGAACCAGGCGTTTTGCAGAAAGCAGTGTGAATGCAGGAAGCCAACACAGAGAATATCAGGGTAAAGGAGAATCAAAGATAACTTGGAAATTCTATTTGACAAGCACATGGATGTTTACCAGGTTAGGTCTACCTTCCTACAAAACCGGGGGAGCTGCAGGAGCTCACAGCATTAAGAGGTATTCATTTTTTTGGACTGTTCTCTCAGCTGAAGTGAACTCTGAACAGTCCCTCAAACTTCCAAAGCACCACTGAGAAATAATCATGTGTCAAGCAGCTGTCATCAAATACTCCAGAGCTAGGTGCCATTCTGTGTTGAAAAGTGTGACTTGGCTGTGTTTGGCTCTGCTGCATTTCTAGGGTGAGCAGGTGGCAATTACATAGTATCTTTCTTCTTGTGTCCTGTTTATTTGCATGCATTGAATGTAGGTGAAACCTGAAATGCACTTTCAGTGGCCTAGCTTAAAGACTTTATAAGACAATGAGACTACAAGGACAAAGCTAGGGACAAATGATAAGGGTGTATCATTATATACTAAGATGCTGGATGTTTCCTTTTATGCATATGGTAATCAACAACATTGGTAACAAGTATATTTAGACCATTGGACCAATCTGGCTTGCATATTTTTAAAAAAATCTCCAAAACACATACCTTTACATAAAAAGCATACCTTTATTACCCTGATAAATTTAACATACCAGAGTTTTAGATGTGATCATGTAGTGGGTCTAGAATATGTAATTTGCTAGAATTTCAAATAAGAATTTTGAAATGTCTCTGCAAAACACGAGAGAGAGATTTTGAACATCAAATAGAGTTCAGGCTCTGGAATTTTGACATTTAAAAAAGCTCACTTAGCTTTGTTGATAGGATTTTACCAAATGCCAGAACAGCTTTCATTGCCATTGCAATTTAGGCAGTGAAGCTTTAAAGGAAATGTCAGATACTAAGAACATGTCTGGTAGGTTCTGTATTTTTGGTAGCACATTTTCTATTGGTGCTTAAAAACTTATTCAAATTTATTGTACATATTCATTGTGCTGAAGGAGAGGCAGATAATGGCTCAACTTAGACTATTGATGTAAATTATTTCCCATTTTTCTTTAGTATGAAAACATTAACCTTCTGCAAGTGATGTCTTTGAATAAACACATATTTTTTTTCTCCATATCATGACTGTGAAGTGCTATTTAATTTGACATATCAAGAGCTGGAGATCTTATTCTTTTTAAAATAATAATAATTTAAAAAATCTCATAAAAAGAGATAAAATTTGCTCTAAGGAGATTAGAATTACATGTTGAAACCTTAATGTGTCATTTATGTCATTTATGTCAAGTTGATGTGTCTGAATTTGAGGCATCGTGCTTGGCATTGAGCAGGTGAGCAATTTAGGCACCTCTTCTAATCGTCGGGTGTGGATAGGGTCCCAGCTACAAACTGTAAAGGCAGTTCACCTGATCTAGTTTAGGCATCTAGCTTAGGATAAATTAGTTTTTATTCTGGAAGGGTGAATCTCTTTTCCTTTCGAGTAGACCAGACTGGAGAACCTAATTTTTTTTTGGTAGTTAAGTAAATTAATTCCATCCAAAGGGCTTATTCAGAACAAATTCATGCTGCCCAACTCCCACTTTAGCCAACTTTGGCATCCCTCAGTCTAGGGAGCGCTTCCAGGTGTGTGCTTTCTGGTATTACCTAATTTCTGGATCTCCCTAAAACCAGTCACCACCGTTGTGTTCTCAAAGGATCCTGTTTATATAATAGCAGTTTGATAAAATGTTTACTAAGTACCAGGACCTAACAGACCTACCCCTGCAGAACAGTTACTTTCTTGCCAAAACAGAGAGGACCTTTGAACTTATTTTTTCTCTCTTCAGTTCCTTGGGTTTTGAACTGAGGCTTGAGAGTGGTTCACTTTTAGCAAGGAGAATGGCAAGTGGCTCGTTTCCAATGGATTCTGTAACTTGGTGATGCTGGTACACTCTCTTGGAAAGCTGGCAATGAAGGCTCAATTCTCCTCAACTTACTCAGGGCTTTTTAAAACAAACAAACAAACAAAACAACCAACCCAAAAATACAGTGACTTGTATTTTTAGTGTTGCAGTCCAGGCATCTCATTTGAGAGCTCCATCTCAAAGGTGAGCTGAAAACATGCGTTAATGGCTGTGGTCTGCTAGACCCTGCACCAGCAGGGCTGCTGCCAGCTGCAGGAATTGCCGCAGGCACTGCTTGGGGTGTAAAGGGCCAACAGAAGCCAGCTTTGCAATTTGTCTGACCAGTATAGGTGACTGACTCAGCATAGGGACATAACACCAGAGGGTTTTTTAGTGGATGATTTTGAAGGCAGGAAGGCAAGCCTCTCTATCCCGTCTAAGTTCCCCTTTTCCTCTCACAGACCATGTCATTTCTGGGTAATTGAAGCAGCTTCCTACTCAGATCCTCTGTCAGCTAATGAAAAGTTTTCCCTCTACCATTTGCATTGTAGAAGAAGATGAAAATCTGATTAAATATTCCCCTGAATGTCAAGCTGTGTACAGAATTTGCAGTGCAATGCTTATCTGAGTGATGCACAGACGTCGTTGAAGTTAGAGACCTCCAGGGCTGTTGTATTTGCCACCTTTTGTATTTTTACTTGCGTGCACAAATACCTCACTTGCAAAGGTTTGTCTTTGCCTTTCCTCTCCCCTCATCTCCACTTTATCGACGTCTTAATGTCAATAGTAGCCACATATGCAGGTGACAGCATTTTGTGTTTCTTACTAGTTGCAGTGGAACCACGAGTGGGTTTCTGTCGCCAGCACCCACAGCTGCTTATCCTGGAAACATCTGTGAGCAGGTAAGAGCAAGTGTAAAGGTGCTCAAGAGCAGGCAGGAGACGGGCTGTGGAGTTCCAGCCCTGGGACAGTTTTCTAGATAGCACTTCAGCCTTGGATCACTGTTGGCTTGCTGCCATAGGGGGGAAAAATACTGATAAACAAGGGAGAAAATGTTCTATAAATGAAATGGATCTACATGACTAGTGTGAAATGCAATGAAGAGTGTGTACAACTAATTGAATTGCTATGGTAATATCTCATTGCTTCTAATAATATCTCTGAATTAACATTACCTTTCTTTTTTTGAGTGCCTGTAATTCAGACTCAGTCAAGTTCTCTAAACATAAGGAAAAATGTTTGTGTGAATTATTTTTGCTTGAAGAGCAGCTATTGTACATAAGCAATCATCGAAATAAAATCACAAGGAATTTAGTGTATGGATTTAGTGTGTCTATATGGCAGCACAATGACATGATAGATTGTTATGGTTCTGTGGTAAATAATACAGCTTAAAATTAGACTTTAAAAACAATGTAGCTGTCTCAGTTCACTGAGTGTTTCAAATTATCTCATCTCTCATTTACTTCCATCAAATCTATTTTTCTTCTTTTGAATTCAGCATTCAGAGGCAGGGAAATCCAGAATTACTTCACAGTAAAGTAACTTCAGGAGTTTTCATTAAAGTGACACATCAATCTATTTATGCCCTTCTTATCAATATGGTTCCTGAACTCTTAATTATAATTACATAAATTCAACACAAAGTCTAGCCTAAGGTTTGCTTTTGATGTTTTCCATGCTAACAGAAAGCAGTCCTAAAGTGCTACGTGCTGCATTTCATCCACAACGATGAAACTGCTGTGAGTGCCTGTGGTGACACAGCTGAGACCAGTGGTAAAGGAGGGTGCTTGGCTGTGTTTAAATTTTGGGATGCTCCACCATCAGTACCCTTACATAGTTCGTATGACCAAACACCTGCTGTTATTACTGATTTCCCCCCTGAATATACGAGTTAAAAATCGTACCCTTGTCAATAAGAATAATGGGTATTTCAAAAGAGGTTTGCTTCATTGAATATTAACATGTTAAACTGTGCAAATGTGGAAATACTGTACAGGACTTTTCCATCCAAAAAAAAGAAATATTCCAGAGATCCAAACTTCTCTTTGTTTAGCACCGTGTTGTGATTCCAATGAGACCAGCTCTATCTATTGTGTAGACTTAACCTACTTACGGACATCCCAAGAAAAAAGCAGCGTGAGAAGTCACAGCATACACGCAGAGTTTTGAAAATGTTCCATAAATAATTGTGGCCCATTGACCTGCGTCACTCCTGAAGGTGGGGGTTTATTTCCACATCTGTTCATGCAGCTGATGGGGCTGGTTGCTGCTCTGTTGAACATATTGATATGTCCTGTAACGCTGCAACGTGACATCTCAGAGGGAAGAGCTTTGTTTCTGTCAGGACTCCCTTCCATATTGAGGATACTGTCAGCTTTCCAGGCAGCACAAGTGGAACACAACAGAACTTGGGACACAAGTTGTTACTTATGAAATCACACTCCTCCAAGAAAACAACTTTCAGTAATCTAGAGATGGACTGATGTCCCTGTAATGTAGAAAAGTGAAGCTTGAGAGCCTGCTGGAACTGAGAGCCCTAGAGCATGCTGTCTTGTGGAAAGTTCTCTCTCAAGTTCCTATTTTCTGTCAATAAATGAATGCTCTTTATCATCACCTACTTTTGTGATCTGTAGAAATCCCTTGTAGCAATCGTGCAAAGTTTTAATTGCAAATAAGGATGTTTACAGAGTTCCAACATTGTGGAGGTTTTATTTTGGTTTTGTTTATTTTGTTTGTTTGGGGTGGGTTTTATTGCCACTTGCAAGACTCGCTAAGTACAGAGCTCTCTTTATGAATTATAAGCTATTTTGGAGCTCAGACACAAAATGAGCATTTACTGGTTTGATTAGACTTTTTTGAAAAAGAATTATAGTAAAGTTACCTTTCTGTGTTACAGAGTTAAAAGGCCATAGGATGTAATGCAGGTCAAGGGTAAATTCTGAGGTAATTTTACAGGTTTTATTCTCCATGGGTATTTAACACTCTTGCTCATAGAAGTTGTTTATGTTTTAAACCAACCACATTTGCACAAGACTAATTCAAGCAATAAAATCAGCTTCTGCTTTTATCGTAAATCAATGCTTGCAATAGTAAATAAAAACAAATCACCTGCCATAGTAACGCTGGCACTTCCAGCAATCCATTCTACCTCTCCATCATGAATCTTTAGAATTAAACCCTTTCCTATTTGTTAAATGTTTATATTCACAATCAATTAATTTTGCTTTTACAGCCTTCATTTTTAATTTTTGTATCATTAGTAAATAAGAGTACAAGCCCAGCATATTCAACAACAGGAAAAACTTTGAACTTAAAGTATACTGATAGAGCAAAACTGCTGTAATAAATCCATTTCATAGTACCAAGATATATTGTAGCTGGTACACTCACAGGTGCTACTCTACACTGGTCTCTGTGATAATTTCTGTTACAAACATAATTTTTCAAGGTGTTATATTTCAGCTATAAAACTCAGATCTGGTCTAAAATTTGGCATGAAAATAATAGACTGATTCCATCTTAGAAAAAAATCCACATTAAAATCTTAGACCAAACCCATCTTAAAAAACAAAGTGCATGTTGGGGTCTTTGGTTTAAGAGTTTTTTGGCTTTAGTTTTGATTGAATTGAAAAGAAGAAATAGAAGATTTTCCATGTTGATAAATATTTATCTTCTTTAAAGCATTAAAAGAAGATAAATAGGAAAAAATGAAACAACATAATTTAGTTTCTTGTTAAGACAAGCAATGCTAAGTTTAGCAGGGTGGTTTGTGATCTGTAAATTAATTTCTCAGCCATAACATCCCAGTCTGTTATTATATGCTCCCCTTTTTCAAATAGTATACAGAAGGTTAAAGACAAACTTTTGCTACAGCATCTTGCTTTTAGCTACATTACAGCAACATTTTCATTCTCACAAACCAATTTTTAATGCTATTACATTGCAGGTTATGGAACCTTTGCAATGGGATACACATATAGCACAGTATACTTAAAGCAAGTAAGCCAGAAGTCTCCTCAAATATGGTCCACTAACAAAAGCACTGGGGTATAATTTGAACTTTTGTTCATCTACAGTACCTCGTTATTCTTTGCAGAACTGCAGAGATTAGAAAAAACTGTCCTTCAGACACTATAGCTTCATGCTGTATCAGGATCTTGATGTTTGGGGGGTGGTGTGGTTCTGTTTTTACCTTCCTCAATTTTATACCTTTGCATGTATCTCCATCTACTTTTTTAATATTTTTCAGACATCCTAATATTCTGGGATCAACTATCCGCTGTTGGTTTTGCGTAGCAAAAGGAACCTAGGTAGCTTGAATTCCAGCCTAAAAGGTGTTGTAAAAGGAAATACTGGCTCTAAACCATGCATCTTCCATTTACTTGACTGCAAAAATATCTTTTTTTAAGGGACATTTTGCAAAGTACTTCCAATGATCATTTGGAATAAAGGCAGGGATTGGTGGTTGGGCTTTCCTCTGTTTTAAAGCAGGTGCTGTTTACGTAATTTGCTTGTAGTGCTTACCTGGCATCTACTGCGTTTAATAATCACCTGCCATCACTGCACTCAGGGCCTGTTTCTCCAGAAAAAAGCAGTGTTCTTTACCCACTGCTACTTCATTCAACCTCAGTGAGATGAATTAAGGCTGACTCACTCTTGGCTTCTGCAGATCAATCGGACAGAGTTACGTTGCATCAAAGCACTGTAAGGTTTTTGACCATCTAACTAAGAATAGAAAAAGAAGTTTTTGTATAATTCCATGAGATGTTAATCGCGGCAAATGAAGAGACGGGACACAGCTTGATGCAAGCAAGATGTCAACTTTATTGTACTCCATTACAGGTTTATATATGTTT
>JAVJGJ010000057.1:87461622-87478921 GCA_035590215.1 Microhierax caerulescens
CTCTTGCATCTAAGATCTATGTGTGAACACCAAAAGCTAGGGGATGAAAAATGCTTACACAGGAATAGCTTCATTCTTCCAATATGCAACAGTTTCTAGCACTCCGTATGATGCCACATATATATATATATATATATTTGTACATGTGTGCATGCATACATAAATTAATAGGTTTTTATTTATCTATACATATACAAATCATGTGTAAACATAAAAGTATGCTCTTGCATCTAAGATCTATGTGTGAACACCAAAAGCTAGGGGATGAACAACTTCTAATAGTCTCCCCGTGGAAGAATTCAGGATAAAATTTCATGTGCTGAAATATAGCATGTGTACACCGCACTCTATACAGAGAGTTCGTCCTTTTAAAAGTAGAAATTCAAAATCTTGCTGTAAGTACCTCAGGGACCATATTTATTTCTTTTCTCCATTTATATGGCTTTTAATATTTTGTGATTTTTCAGTTTTTTCTAGGATTTGAAAAAGGGAAAACATAATTCTGTTTCCTGATTATGCAGTGATTGTGTTTCTTGTTATTCCACTCTTTAAATCCATCTGCTTTTTTTGTTTTCCCCATTCTTTGTAATTCACTTTTTTTTCTATAGCACAGCTGACAGCAGACCAGTAAAAACTACTGCCTGGCCTGCTAACTAGCACACGGGTTTTGTTTAGGTTGGGATTTGCTGTCAGTTTGGCCTGTTCATTTATTCTCGAGACATGCTTCTCTCACACAGTCCCTCTTCTGAGCAGACAGAATTTCTTTGGAGCCCCATTAACAAGAGACGAGGAGCTACCTTTTTCTTATGAACAGGTGATGCTCCCCTTTCCCTCTGGATAGTGAGGTGATGTCTCCTGCTCAGAACCATCGTGACAAAGACTGTGGCAGAATATGCTGGGTAGACAAGAAGTGCTCAAATGTTTAATGCTGCTTTTTATGTCTTCATCATGGATTGCTACTGAAAAGGAGGACGGTCCCCTACAAATCAGAGGCACAAACAAGGGCAGAAGAATAATGTGGGATTCCTTTTTTTTCTGTTTAAAAATTATTTTCTCTGTAACACTAGGATGCTGGGATGCCCTATGTCCTGGTTTGGGCTGCGAGAGAGTTCATTATCTTCTGAGCAGCCAGTGCAGGGCTGTGGTTTGGCTCTGGTGTGAGGACAATGTGACAGCACTCTGATGGTTTTAGTTGTCGCTGGGTGATGTTTGCACCAAGTCAAGGATGTTTCAGTTTCTCAGGCCCTGCCAGCGAGAGGGCTGGAGGGGCACGGGACATGGGGAGGGGACACGGCCAGGACAGCTGATCTGAACTGGCCAAAGAGGTTCCCATACCATGTGGCATCATGCTGAGCGTATATAAACTGGGGGAAGAAGAAGGAAGGTGGGGACATCTGGCATTATGGTGTTTGTCTTCCTGAGTAACCGTTACCCGTGCTGGAGCCTGGCTGTCCTGGGGATGGCTGAGCACCTGCCTGCCCGTGGGAGGTGGTGAATGAATCCCTTGGTTTGCTTTGCTTCTGTGTGTGGCTTTTGCTTTACCTGTTCAATTGTTCTTATCTCAACCCTTGAGTTTTACCTTCCCTTCTGATCCTCCTTCCCTGTCCCTCTGAGTGAGGGGGGAATAAGCAAGCAGCTGTGTGGTGTTTGGTTGCCAGACAGGGTTAAACCATGACAACCCACTTCCACAAAAAAGTAGGAGAAATGACAAATACAAGAGGCATGAAAATTGTTTTTAAGTAAGTATGTTATATCCTATGTTATATCCTGTAAAATAAAGTCAGGAAAGATACATTCAGTTTGATATCACATTGCATATAAAATATAATAAAAACATCAATCATAAGAAAAGAGGCAGCTGCATATAGATCTGTGGATTTCTTCTCATATCTGCAAATCTCTCTCAAAAAAAAATTTTTTTTGAAAGTTTATAGTTCGATCCAAATGAGAATAAAACCACAATAGTTTCCATTTACTTCAATGTGAAATCATTTGTGTAGATTCTTTTTTCTTTTTTTCTGAAGGTTGGGTATCCAACATATCCAACCACAACTAATAAAACCTTGAGGTTACTACTTATGAGGTGTGTTGGGAAGAGATGCAGAAATCATGGCTAAAAGCACTTGTAAAAAGTAGCTTGTGCACAGGTTTGTAGAAAACACCCAAGAAAAGGCTTAACTGAATGTCACCCATGTTTTCACACATGGAGATTCAGACTGGGCTGTGTTTGAAGAGTTTTACTTCATTTTAAAGCAGCTGGTACACTTACAGCAATTTTCTAAAACAACTACTAAAGGTGAATCCTGAAATGAGTTAATATCTGCCTCAGAAACCTCCAGCTCTTCTGCCAGCTCCCCTTCTCCCAGAAACTACATACACATCCTTCGCTTGAAAGTGGCTTCTCAGGCTCATCCTGCTCCTGGCCCCGCTGTGGTCCTACTGCATCCTGCCTCTCATACGGGCCACTGCCAGCCTAGTAAAACAATCCTCGTCCACAATTACTCCAGTCAGAATGATCTCAGGAAACCCTTTGGTGATGAAAGTAAATTCTTCTTTTTCTTTCTCTTTTCTTACCTTTTTTTTTTTTTCCCCCAGAGTAAAAAAAAAAAAGCAAAAAAAATTAAAAAAAGCATGAATCTTAAAGGCGCCTTCTTAAAAAAATGGAATTTGGAAAATCTTGGAAATTATATGATTTGAAAAGGGAAATATATACTTGGAGTTCGGATTCATAAATTCAGGAATCTTTCCATACATAATTTTATTTTAAATATATGAAAGAAAAGTGTGTGCTTGTGTATATGTTTGCAAGGAAAATACCCCCGAAAATAAGTTGCAAAGAAGTGAATATCTGTCTAGAATTTTTTTGTTTCTGTGTTTAGTGCCATCAAGAGACTTTTTTTATTGATGATCTTTCACGCTAACAAAGCTTTACAGTTAAATAAGAACAGCAGTATAAATTAATATGAGATTACACAAGAAATGGTTGAATGATATACTCTGAACTTGTAAGATATTATCAAGATGTCAGGTAAATTATCTGTTTGACAGGTTATCCATCAGATTATACATGGAGGAGGATTGAATGGAGGCTCTTCAAGATATCACAATAGGTTTTCTTCTATTCATAAAATGGTGCAAAATAAAAGAGAAATTCTAGAGTAATTTTTGAGTAAAGTTTGGCCTTTTTTTTTGTTTCAATAAGCTTTTATTAAATGAATCAACATAGTATATATATGAAAATAGTCTTTGGAATTTTTTATTACCATGAAACTGCATGGGAAAATACGCTAGACATTAGAGGTAACAGAGACTGGATAACCAAATTTTAAAATTTCTGAAGAAAACTGAGTCAAAGGACTGTAAATGAAAGTATTAATCCATGTGTAAAAGTCACAAAACATTTTTCCCTGAGGACTCTCAGTAAAATCTAAAAGCATACAGAAAAAGAACCGTTGATAAAAAAATAAATACTTTTTTTTTGTTTTCTCTCACTGTGCTGAGATAATTGCAGTAACAGTTTAGCAGGACTCGGTAACTACAGGACTGATATTGGATTAGTTAATGACAAACATAGATTTATGAAAATACATGTAGCCGGGCATTGGATAATACCCACTTCACTGTGGTTAGTTCCCTCTGTAACGATCCATGCCGGAGATTTTTGTGCGTTGCTCTGTCACTCAGCAGAGTCAAAGGCAAGTTTCTGGATGTCCTAGGATCTGACTGGCACGCACCAAAATGACAGTTTATTGGCTCTGAACACCAGTGAGCAGGGAAGACTATGACTGTGATGTGTAGAAAAAAGACCATGGCTAGAATATAGGTACTTAAAGTACAATCCAGCATGCAGAAATGATACGTGCAGCAACTTGGTATTCTCATTTGATCCTGTTACCAGCTAAAAGCAGTGGCTCGTTCAAGTGTACTTGAGAAATGCACTTAGAAAAAACTGAAAGCAGAGGAATGCATGAAGGCCAGCCCCAACTGAACAAGTTTAGAAGGTTCCCATAAAATATTACCTCTCGCATCCAACAGTTCAGCCTCACATGACATGTAATCAGCACACTGTTCTCTCTTGCAGAAGCTAATCCGCTCACCTTTCTAGATGGTGCTTAACAACACATCCTTTTCAGTAGCCTGCTGTTAACTCTCTTCTTTTCTCACTGCAGCTTTTCACACTCTTGCAAAACTGACCTGCTAAAATAGCTTCTTTCAGCAGGAAAAGTCTTTCTGTGGGTGCTACTATCACAAATGTAATGAAATGATTTTCACTCCGTTTTGTAAAGATATGTCTCTTTGCCAGATCCATTTCTGATTGAACTAGCTTTCACTTTCTGGGTCATCCTTGAAAAATATTTAACATGTGCTAAAATGAGTAAAACATTCTGCATCAAGGAAGTGGTCACATTGAGAGAGGTGAAGAGGCTGAAGTAGGTAAGTGCACACTCTTTTTGAGTACTGTTAATGTAGGAGTCTCTTTGTATTTAATTAGTCAGTTCACAAAGTTTAGTTAATGGCTTTTGAACCCAATTAAAAATAGGCAAATAAACCCTCGTGGCCAGATTTTTCAGCCACAGCTTTTACTCAGAGGATGGCAGTTCCCAAGGGGTGACCTTAATCACCTGACAGTGATGTACTGTATCATGTTCAGTTGTTTACTTATCTGTTTCTGAAACTGATGGATCAGATACAGGAGCTTGTTTATCATGTTCAACTCCTTGTCTGTTTGATTCAGTAAAAGTTTTATCAGATTTAACATGCTATGTATTTATCAGGTGATATGTGTGTTTAATGTGCAATGCAATAGATAACGATAATGCTGTGAGGGCAGGGAATCTGTCAGTGTTTCCATTATAAACCCCATTTGCCAGGGTTTATCACTGAGCCACAGCTCACTGGCTGTCAGCTCAAATGCACTTTTAAAAATAAAATCATAATTATATTGGTTTGGCTGGTTTCTATTGAGAGAGCTTCTCTTAGGCATGCCTGTTGTTTTAGAGGCTTTTTGCTTAATACAGAAAAAAAATACTTCCAAAAGCAAGCAGAAGTGTTTTGTTCCACACTTTTACGCACAGAACTCACATTATCATTAATGGGTGTTATGTCTGTTTCTCATTTGATAGATCTGCATCTCTGTATCTTCACTAATGGGCAACACAGCTCCTTTAGTTTAAACATAAATAAACAAAATGCTTTTCAGGTATTTCATGCTTCTAGCGTAAGCTGAGGCTTGAATAAAAAAGAAAATAAACTATGCTGTGTTTAAATTAAGTGAACAGGTTCTTTCCACCAGAATTTCTGCTGATGTAATTACAAGGTCTTTCTGCTGGGGAGAGGGCTGTCAGGAAATTCTTATGGTGCAAGAGAAGAGCTTGTGTGTGTTGGCCTGCATTCCTGCGTGGCGTGTGACTGCTTGTGGCTGCTTTCCTCACCTTCCTCGAGACGTTACTGTTCCCACGTATTCGAACCCTGCTTCAGTTGAAACAGATTTCTGCAGAAGCTGTTTTCTGGAGCACTCTCTGGCTAACAGGTGTCAAAGAAGACAAAAGCCTGTTGTGTGAGTCCATGTGAGACCGACCACTATAACCAGCATCATGCAGAAGTAGGTGGCATCCTGGACTCACACCTGCATAGGAATTAATAAGCTATTGATGAAGGCCAGATTTTATCTGTAAGTCAGCTATGGGTTTTATACATATGTATTTATATAAGGGGGTTCGAAAGGATATGTATGCATTGAAGGGATCCAAAGAGCGTATATAGATGCATGAGATGTTACCAGCTGCAAGATAACAGTTCAGAACGTTCATAAAAACATTTTGGTGAACAGTCGGAACAGCTAAAATATACCACCAGTAGAATAAATGGGTTAGCTGGTCACCATTTCCATGGCTGAAAGTGTGGAATGTCATCCCCAGCAGCAGAAGATGAGTGCTGGCACCAGTGGGTGATTTCCTGCCCTGTGAAACAGAGCTTGACTGCTGTAACTTGCAGTCGTCCCAAGCCCTGCTGTGTGACAAGCGTAGCAATACCATTCACGGAACGGAAGGAAGAGTGGGGTTGCAACCTAACTTCTGATTCTGAACTGCAGAATGTATTTTTAAAAAGGTAAATAGTTTATTATATCCCTTAGGTCAGGTACCTGGCTTTCAAGCTCAGAAAAGAAATCTGGCGTTGTAGACCAGGTCTTTCCATAATGTAGGAGTGTTTAGAGTCTGCATTCATTGCATTGGCCAGACCTTTTGTATTTCACTTTATCTCGGTTCCCCAGGTGTAAAAGTCATGTTGGTATAAAGCTTGCACCAATGGTAGGTGGATTTTTGAAGTTTGGAGTTTTGAAGCTTGGCTAGGGCAATCCTGCAACCTTTGTGTGCCTGCAGCTGTGCAGGCTTGCATCACCATGCTCGGGAATCTGTGCACATTAAGTTGTAAAGAAGCAACAGACAGGTTCAGGTGTGGCTTCTACCACCTGTGTAGTGCCTCAGTGCCGTGCTAATCTTGAATTTTATGCTTAAAATAATATTGTGAGGAAGTAATTGTCAGGGTTGGTTTGTTTTTCCTGTTGCAAAAAGGAGATCTGTAAGTGCAGATGACAATGCACTGTCTTCACTCAAGTGAGAATAGATTCTCATCAAACTGGCTCTTTTATAGACCAAGTTAAAAAATGTACATCTTTTAATCTGCCTACTGACCTCTACAGTGTCTACAGTTGTAAAATGAGTTGTGCTTCGAAAGAACCATTTGTCTCTATCAGACATAAAGGAATGTTTTCCTTTCAGCTTCACTGAGACCAGAATTTAAGCCTAAGAGACTTGTCCATACTCAGAAACAAAGTAAGTGATATCTAGTGTAAGTCTTGTTCTAAGAACTTTATCACAAAAGCATTTTTGCAAAATTTTTATGTTTGGTTCTCCTTTGCCCTGTGTCATGTGATGACAGTTTATGTCTTTGTAAATCTTCCCATTGTAATCTGGTAGCCTTACTGGCGTGGTGTGAATTACTGCACAAAGTTCACAGCAGTGAAGAATCAGGCCATTGAAGTGAAAACTATTGCTGCATTTTAATGTTCTTTCCCTAAACGGAGGGCTTTGCCACAACTTCAGTGCTCTGATGAAAGTTCTTTTTTTACAGTTAATGTCTGTGGCATTTCTCACAATGTTATAAATATTTATTGTGAGCAAAACATCTCTTCAGCATTCCCAGCAAGTATTCACAAACAGCATCCATATAGTATTTTCAATATTTTATGTTAATATTTGAGTTATCGTTTTAATGTCAGCAGGAGCTCTGAGGCTGCTATGATGGAAATCGAAAATGGCTATCAGCATTAACACTGCATTCCTGCTGTCTCTTCAGTAGCTCATGACAAATGTCAATGCTGATCTTACCCTGCTGATATGAAAAATGCCCCCAAAGCAAACTGTAATACAGAAGCCATTTGAAAACCAAAATAAAATACTAGAAGTCTTGAATATTTAAATTAGAAAAGTAAGTGCATACTCATGAATAATGTCATTTCAAAGGAATGTGGAGTACCTTATGTCTGCGTAGTCATTGGATGTCAAGAAAGAAAATAATAAAAAAATTCTGTTTCTGCTGCTGTTTAATCAGTTATTAGTTGGAACATTGTGGAAATATTTTTATGAAATGGAGAATGTGATGGGAATGGAAATTAGAGTCTTTGCTCTGAAAAAAATTAAAAATGCTTGTTGTGAAATGTTAAGGGAGTACAAAAACATTGCATTCTTGATGAGAGGAAATGTATTATTTCAAAGAAGTATATAAGGGGGATTATTTGGCTGTCTTCACAGGAATGCAGTTACTAGATGGGAAACACAGTGCTTTGATGAATTAAATCTTCCTTGCTGAAAAATTTAAACTTATGTTTTTCTAAAGATGCCTGGCTCTTTTCAGATACAAATAAAAGGGACTAGACTAAATTCTCTGTCGTGGTGCTCTGTGCTTGAAACTGAGAGCAGCTATGGCCGAGCAAAACCTGACAGAACGCAAAGACCACAGAACAGCTTAAAAGCAATTTTATGTCACTTTTCTGAGTGACAGTGTTATAGTATTTTGAATGCTTGGCCCATCTACAAGTTAGACTACTTAATGATGAAAATTAAATTTCACAGCAGGAAGTAGCTGCTCTAGGTACTATATATGCCTGCATGAAGTTTGGATAATAAGTGATCCCAACCCATCTCTGGGGTCTAGAGCTGGCAAAACTGCCGTGGTGCTAAGCATGGCCAGGGTCTCACCTGCCCTGGCACTGCAGCTTCCTCATGAGATTGCTTTGGACTCTGAAGTTCATATTTGGCGTAAATCAGATTTTGAATGTGTTGGAAAACACTAAAACCAGACAAGACTTTAAAAGGATACATCTTTAGTGCTGATACCATCCACTTCAGAGAATAATTTGTCATCCCGTGCCATATGGTGCAAGTGAATGTGTTCCTGTGTTGTGAGGGCTAGCTCCCTCTGGATCTGGCTGGCCATACCCACACAGTGTAATTTGAGTGTGGCAGGTCCTATGATGTAATTAATGATTGTTTTGTGTAATTACTATCTTAAAGTACCTGCAATAGTCAGAAGTCTGTGTTGCAGCTCACTGGAATAAGGTGCAGTATTTGTTGCATGCCCTGTTGTGTGGCGCAGTGGTCTATTATGTCAGAAGGAGGATACTGATGGACAGCAGAGCACAGTGCAAGCTAAGCACGGTGTGATTTTATCCATACTGCTTAATGTAAAGACTGCCTGGAATGACCTGTATACCCAGAAACACATCCAGATTTTGTCTAAGAGGAGAATATCCATGAGAGAAATACCTTACATACAGTGTGAGTAAATAGCTAATTTGACCATGTAGCCAAAACAACGCACAAAACCATCATGATTCACACCTTTGTTTAGGTACCCTGGGCAAGATATCAGTAATAAATAAATTTTGAAAAATACAGAGTAGAAGATTTTATATATATGTGGGCATTTTCCCCTCTTTTTACAAACTGACAAGTTCAGCTGAGGGATAAGACTAGTATCAGCCTTGTACTGGATAAAGAGCACAACAAGAAACCAATTTCTTCTTGGTAATTTCTTTCCAGGGTTATGTTAAGGTTTCCTAATTCCTCTTTGGAACAAGCACATACAACACGGAATTTTATAATCCGAGCTCTGGGAAAAGTAGTTGCACATCTACACATTTCAGACACCACTTTCCACTGATGATGATAAATTTTGATGTTCCTAGTGAAAGGGCACAGGCTCTCTACCTGACTGTATATATGTTCCCTTTTTCTCATGACAGGGTTTTGAGTGTAACAGAGCTTAGGAAAAAAACTGAACAAGGGACTCTGAGTGACTTTTTTCCTTCTTTGGGATAACCATCCTTCATAATAGCCAGGTTAGTCTCAGCAAACCATAAAAAAATCATTTAAAAAATTACAAAGAATGAAAATCACTATAGCTGTCTTTTGGGTAGGTCTTTACTTCAGAGTTAGCCTGCATTTTTTTTTAGCCATTACTCCTAGTTGCTGTCCTGTTCACAAGAGGTCATTGTGACTCAAGTGCTACCCTACTGGCATGTCTAGGACTGGATTAGAGCTTCAGTCAGCTGAAACCCACGTTGCAATTAACCCCTACTAACCCGTCTATAGTGAGGTCCCAGACTGAATTACTCAAGTGCAGATAGTCCTGTCATGATTTCCAGTACTAGCTCAAGATGAGGAAGACAGGTACGTTCTCTTGCAATGAATTTGAGAAAATCACAGAAGAATTGAGCTTGTTCAGTTTAAAAAAAAACCAAGGACATTCAACAAGTATGAACTGAACAGCACATATTGGGTATATATAGGATATATGGATATATCCCAGTGAAACAGTACCTATAGGAGAGGCCACATGCACAGTATGTCTAGACCGTGCCGATCTCTGTCTGTAAATTGTCCACCCCATCAATTTCTTGTTGACTACCTGGAGGCAATCGACATGAGTATGCCTGGCATTTAACCAGTATGGTGGGCACAGGGGTGCTGCAGTGTTCTGGCCATGCCTGAGTATATTCTTGATGTCTAATAAAGTAGAAAATTATTTGGAGTAGTCTTGCGTAAAGCCTGGGCCTACTCTCAATAAACAATCTATATCTGTATCTAGACACCGAGAGGGCTTTGCTGCGTGCCTGATGGTGTTTGGACAAGGCTGGCTGAGTTATCATAGTTGTTGGATTTTGTAGTAAATGCACATTTGGGGGCATTATATGGCTTACTTACATGCCTTTAAAATACATTTGCCTCCCTCCTTTAATGATCTTGGCATGAAGCTGTTCAGTGGACTAAGGTTTATCTGCAATTAATTGTTACATCCATAAAACTATTCAGTTTATCTCTTGCTTCCTGAGCTATCTGCTTTGTGAAGCAAGAAGAGGACTTCTGCCTAAATCCAGTGTAAAACCTTTGTATTTTAATTCTGAGATAGACATTTCCATTTATAATATTTGCAAGAACTCATTGTCAGCCACTGTGCCCTCTGAAGGTCTACAAGCACAGTGGAGAAGGCTGACTCCTAAATTATTCTATTCACTTGTGGAAAGCTGGAAACTTTTGTCTTATTGTCTGCTTCTGAGACAAGAAGATTTTATCCATACTGACAGAGGTTATTGGATCATAGATCCTACAAAGCAGAGGCTGGGCAGTTTTGCTTCTCAAAGAAGAAAAACCAATGTTACTGATCTTGCAATTTTGCAGGCCTCTGGCTGAGCTCAGGGCGCTGCTAGAGCTGCTGTAATGCACCGGGCACTAAGGGACCGATTAGCTAGGAGCCATACTCGGAGGCCATGTAATACAGATTGGTTGTCTGCAAGTTTATGAGTTGGTTAGACCTCAGCACCCTCTGTTGAGTTCTCAGTTTCCCCTAATTATTGGCTCCTGGCTGTCATCACAGTATTCCTCTCAAAGGCTGAGATTCCCTTTAATTCAGCCTGTAGAGCACGCTCCATTTCTCGTAAAAGAAACCTGTTACCTCTGTTAGCTTCTAGTTCTGTTAAGATGCCCATTCCTACTGTGCTTGGAACCACCCCCCCACTTTTCCTTTTCATTTTGTTCTCTGTGTGTGGGTAAGTGTCATGTCTCTCTAGGTCCTTACGGGGTGGTAGAATCACGCTTTCATTTTGGTGTCATGATATAGCATTGCAACTAGAAAGTACGTGAAACCCCAATGAAATGATACAGGGTAGTGTCTCTGACAATTGCTAAGCAGTGATATTGTATTTTTGTATTTTTAAGAGGCAGGAGACTAATTTGTGCGCTACAGTTTCACCTCAATAAATTTTTTTTTGGACCTTTATCTCTTGTCGAGAAGCTAGTCTGTACTTGTAGACACAACAATACATATTTCATTTACTCTGACATGGTTCATAGTATGAATAATGCTGAACGTCATAGAAGTGAAAATGTAAGACCTATTTATTTGTAAGGATCAGCATGTAGAAAAAAATCATGAATTACTTGTTAAGAACAACATTTGCTTGAGAGATACCCGTTCAAATTTCATATTTTTCCTGTAGGCTAAAAATTAAAAGAAAGTCTTTCCTGACACTTTGCAATTGAGAGTCACAGTTGTTTAGCTCCAGTTAAATGAAAATGTCATAGAGCTTGAACTCGTATAGTGTATCGAACAGGAGCTAATCCATTAGTGATAATGGATAGTGTATCCTGGAAACTAGATGTTTATCAGCTCTTTTATAAACAGTAATGAATTAGGCCTGATACCACCTCCAAGGTAGATAAGTATTATTAACTCCTTTTTCCGAGTGGAGATTGAAAAGCTTGGAGAGGTGAAGTGATTTGCCCAAGGCCACACTTGAAATAGCAGTAGAATCCAGCATTATTAACTCCAAGGGCCTTTTAGCTGCTTTTTATTGCAAAAGCAGTATAAATTAATGACTTTAGTTCTTCTATTTATGAAAAAATAGCTAAATTTTATTTCTACTTTGTAACTAACAGGGAACAGATATGTTACATTTTCTTTTATTAAAATATAATAATAGTAATAGAAAAGTAGTGGTTATGTACAGTCATAATGAAAAATTTTAATAAAATCTATCCCATTCAAGAATAGATTAACATAAAATTCCCACCAGAAATGACACTACAGACAAATGCAGAGATTAACATTAATCTGACTTGATCCAGAGTTACAGTTTGAGTGTTTTTTGAGGCAGCACAAATAATGTAACATTTTAATATATGAATATTGCTTTGGGTTAATGGAAAATGTTGAAAATAAAAGAACTGGTGATTTATTTTTTTTGGGGGGGGGGGAGGGGGGAGGAACAAAGAAGCTATCAGAATTCCACAGTCATCATCATTTTATGGAATATTCTTGGCATTTTTGCCAAGTGTCCCTCTTGGTGACAGGGAAGGCATTTTTCTAACATTTTAAGGATTTTAAGCATCCTTTTTCTGGCAAACTTTCTGGTATTATTTTCATAGTAAACAACATCATGTTCAAGCTCAGGATTATAGTTATCGCAAACCAAGATCATCATGCAGCTGGATTTCCAAGTTTCTGTCCTCTGTTTTGTTTTATTATTTTATTTTTTTTTAAAAATGTTAGCTTATGGAGGTGGAATACAGGTATGCTTTTCTATTTGTCCAGATTTCAGGGCATCAGACAGCCCATGAGGAGCTTCTGGGAGTCACTAGATGGCTTTCCTATGCTCGTGAATTCTCAGCGGTGTCGGTGTTACTGCTCGCACATTGTACAGCCAGTTCACACTCACTAAATTTGACAGAGGCCAAAGGCCCTGGATCTCTTTGTATGCAAGGCTGGCACATGTATTTTTCTCCAGGGCATACTGGATGGATATAAAGGTAATTGTACAGTCACTGCTTCCATATCTGGAATTTGCAGCTGGCATTTAATTATTTAGTAGATAATTCAAGGCTTTGAACTTCATTTGGTCATAACGTTGCGTAGGTGATTGTTTTGCTATGACAGTTGTCACAGAACACTTTGTAAGGTTCACCTGGCTGGGGAACAATAACTTTTCTGTTGCTATAGGCTCCTTTTGTAATCAGTCAGGGAAAACGGAACAGTTAATCTGATAAGAAACTAAATTAATAAACTTTTAATTTTGCAAACTTGCTTTTGCAGGTGGCTCATTATTACAAGGTAACTGGGAATAATTCCTTGTAGAGGACATTTGGGCTAAAGAGTGTTGACAGAAGGTTGGAAAAAAACTGAGGTCCATAGCAAAGAACTGGGTTGAAATCTGTGGCTTGATTGTTATGAATTTCCCCTAATCATTATTTTTAAAGTTAATTCAATGGGGTCCTTGAAAGAATTTCTCCTTAGGAGCGGACTCAATTTCAGATGCGCAGAATGTAATCCTCTTTACATAACCTTTTTGCCTACACTGCCTGTATTTGTTGTGGGATAAAATTGTAAGTGCATGATTCTCCTTATATATTAAGTGGCTTTGGAAAGCCATGACATTTGCCAGTAAAGCGCCTATTTCTCTCTACTGACTTGTTAAACTACATAATCTGTAGAGTTCTACACTGGAGATTCCTATATTTGAATGAGATGAATTTAAACTTCGGCAGGTTTTATGTTTTTCCTTTTGAGGTTTTATGTTTTTGTTTATGACAAAATGTGAACTAATGAAAAGGCTGAAAATGGATTATTTTGTTTTATGTGTGTTGCATACTTCTCAAAAATGGCAGAGCACAATTTTACTTCTTTTACCACCTACATATATTTTTAATTCAAATTACTAGATTCATTCTCTGCAGCAATAATTATCTTGACAGATGTACGACTCATTTTTTTGGAAGAACTTAAACATACAAACTGAATATAACTAGAGATTATCCCTCCTTGTTGTGTTCTGTATAGCTGTACCAAATACCTTCCAGTAATGCTATTTCTCTCACAATCATTGGCTAAACATGTTTAAATACAGTTTCAGGTTTTGATCATATCAGTGGTAAAATTAGTTGAAATCTGAAGCCAGACAAGATGGTCATGGTACCACTATCTTTCTGAAAAGATAAATATTCCTCCCAGGCCATGCCAGATTGTCAATGCATAGAAGCATTTTCCAAGGAACACAAAAGCACATCAAATCTGCCAGGGTAATGTTTTATTACTTGTTCTGGGTGTGTACGCACAATTTGTAAATTAAAAAACAAAAAGCAAATCGTCTAAGCATGGCAGGCTTAATTGATCTTTTAAGTCAGTCTACCAAAACCGTAAATTTGTATGGCTTTAGGAAGTCTTTAGAATCTGTGTGTTTTCTTATGTACTGTATTTAGTGGTACTGTTTCTAAAAATGCTTCCTAATCTGTAGAGCATGCCTTCTTTTGTAAAGCCAAGAAGCGCTCAAAAGAGATCCTAAAAATACCTATACAAACGTTTATACTGGCTTTCTATGTGTGAGTTGGTGTGTGGTGGTGTGCAGGGTGTTAACGATCAGGGACCCAGCAGACTCTACCCAGAGCAATATGCTATTGATAGATGGCCCTTTCCACGGTCCACTGCCGTGCGCCCTGCTCTCAGGAAACGCGCAAGTCTAGACAGAAGCATAAGGTAGTGTGGAGCCCCAAGCTGGCTTCTTCTATTTGATACCAGGGATATTCAGTGATCATGGGGATGATCCAAATGCTTCTTACTGTACCCTGTATGGAAATATGTTTGAGAAAAAGTCTTTGATCGGTGATCAACAATCAATAAATCAATGCTATGGATCTTTTCCAACAGAGAAAGATTTGGTTTAACTTCAGCTCTGGAGACACTCACTCACACAGAGCTGAAAAATTGCAGATCCAGGAGTGCTGAAGTATACTTTTTTATATTGAGATTTGTTTCTGGAGTAGATTTTTCC
This sequence comes from Microhierax caerulescens, assembly GCA_035590215.1. Lineage (NCBI taxonomy): Eukaryota > Metazoa > Chordata > Aves > Falconiformes > Falconidae > Microhierax > Microhierax caerulescens. The sequence goes on from JAVJGJ010000057.1 coordinate 87,476,504, forward strand.
ATGTTTCTTCCATTCAGCAGCTTTAGTCCTGACAGTTACTATTTCTGACTTGAAAGCCAGATTTGGTGTTGTCCTTTCTTAAGTGTGTTACAAAAACTTCCTGCTTTGATAACCTTCTCTGTAGGTGAGGTTTTCTTAACATTATTAGCCTTCTTTCAGACTTGTAGAAACATAAACTTGGCTACCTTTTACTGTAGAGGAATGAAGCTGGGTTAATGAGCATTGATAACATACAGCTGTGGGCTGGCTTCAGGGGCGGTGGGTTGGCTGATGTGGATGAGGTGCAGGTTCTGTGAAGGGGTTGAGAGTCAATGAAGAGAGAGCAGCTGAGGAAGAAGCAGAGAGGGGAAGAAGCAAGAGGGGAGAGAATACATGCCCTGGGTGAGGTGAGACAAGGAGAAGGCAGCAGGGGGACTGGCATGAAGAGCATGCTGGTGTGAGATGGTAGAAGAACTTGTTGCAGCTGGCTGGTTTGGAGAGTGCTGTGACATTTTACGTTTCCTGATTTCTACCTGGAAAGTCAAAAGTTCTCTGTCCTTGAGTAACTCTTTTGGGGATCTGGAAGTGCTGTTCTTTAGGAACTGTCTGTAAGGGCTCATTCTTTGCCAAAGGTCTGTAGATTTAAAAAGAAAACATGAATAAGAAAGAAAGTTGTTTCTACTTAGAAGTTTTCTCCTAGGTTTTTATTACACATGTTTGTGTCCATGCATGCATGTATATACATTAAATACCCTTCTCCTACAGTCAGTAGTTACGCACTTGTGCTCTGTTGACTTGCTCCACTGACTCTGGGCTGTACCTCTATCAAAGGAGTGGAGTTTGAGCTTTCTGGCAAAGAGCTCCCATGGCGTGATGGTGTGCCCTGGACCCTAAAGTTTTGGAGGAAGAAGGGGGTATCCTGCTCTATGCAGATACTCAGGTGTGACCATAAGAATTCTTCAGGGGAAATGGGGGGGGGGTGGGGGAAGAACCCTACCACCCCCTTACTCCATGCTCCACCCCAAGTTCTTGCACCCTCTTTACCCACCTCTTTCATTTGGCAGGCCTGGTGGATGGTACGAGAATGTAGATGTGCTCCATATATCTTCTCAATCCACAAGAAGTTAAAGTTGTTTTCTGCCTTTCATAATGCTACATTTCTCTAGGCACTGGATAGAAAATTTAGAAAAACTCTGTGAGCAGAGATCCTCTGCCTAGCATATATGCAATCCACACACCTAGGGCAGTGGTGACCCTCAGCTCTTCAAGATTCTCTCAGGACTTCCCTCTGTGCCCCAGAGGTAGGCTCGATAACGCTCCTGTATCTTTCTGGCTTTGGAGCCCCTTCTGTCTCCTTAAGCAGACTCTTCTGAAACTTCTTTTTCAGATTTGGCAATGAAAAATCATACTTGCAGCTCAGTAAGCAAATGTCTTTTTGCCTTTTGCCTTTTATTTTGCTGTCATTTTTCATTGCCTGCTGAGATCTTGATGGAAATCTGGGTCTCTTTCCCTCCAGCTGCAGTCATCCTGTTGGTGCTTCCGTTTGAATGACTCTCAAGTATACGGTGCCTGAAGGATATAGATAACCAGCCTTGGGCCACGTTACTGCTCTTGGCAGTTATGCAGACACTGCTTCCTGAACCTGAATTTCTCTTTCCATTGCTGCTATTTCAGCTGTGGTGGCACAACTGTTTCTGTGGTTGTGGAGTGGACGAGACTGTGTGCTGAACCAGCATTAAATATCAAACAAAGGGTTTATTTTTAAAGCATTTTAAAGATTTTAAAATCATCCTGTTCTGTGTGTCTGTGTGTCATCTGTCTGTGTGCCCCCACCCCCCCGTTTTTGCCATCAGTTGTGTCGTGTCTTTGTGGCATTGCAAAGGAAGAACAAAAGACCGAAAGAAGTGAAGGGCAAGGCTGTTTATGAAGGGCTCACCACTGAAATATATGGAAATACTGTCATAATGGCTACTGGCTTATTAAGTATCCTTGAGTATAATAAGAATACATTTGTCAGTTTAACTGATGCAGAAAACCAAACAAATCTCATAACTTTCATATAGAAAAAGTATATATATTATACAATTATATGATATAGAACTAAAAGGATACTGAAAAGGAAGTGGTAAGAGTGTTAGCAGTGTGAAGTACTGGCATTACAAGGACTTATTTATCAGCAGGTTCTTACAAAACCTGAAGAGTTTGTGAAGAATCCTGCTGCTACTCGTTTTTATGAACCCCTACATTTCACTAGCCCACGTATTCTGAGCATCCAAAGGGAAAGAATTACCCTTTCTCTGGGTGCTTTATATAATGTGGGTTAGAATTTGCTGCAGTTGAACAGTAACATGAAAAGCATGTGATAACCTTAGCAGTAAACTATTTATAGTACCAGGATGATCAGTATTTCTGAATGTTTGTTTATGTTCATGTAAATAG
>JAVJGJ010000057.1:87478936-87498617 GCA_035590215.1 Microhierax caerulescens
GTGGTACTAACCCCTGTTGTCTCTCCTTGAATTAGTTACTATGCTTTTAAAGTCAGTTATGAAATACTATCTGCTTTGCTTGTATACCTCTAAGTACAGGTATCTGAATCTCTGTCAAAATATTCAGTTCTACTTTATTAAGTTTACTTTTTGCCTTTAAGCCAAATAAACAGTGGGGTGACATACACCCTCTTCCTTTATGTAGCTCTCCATAACCATCACTTCCTTGCCATTAGACGTGAGTACAACTTCACGCCAAGGTAGACAAATAAATCACTAATTCTGGGAATACAGGATGGTCAATTGTCACCTTGAATAGGCAATATAGAATCCAAATTTGGTATGTCAGCATTCAAACAGTCTTTTGAATTAGGGATCTTATTCTTAGGACTGAAGTCTAGGCCTAGGAAAGGTCTAATTTGTATGCATGTCTACTACTATCCCTCTGATAAAGGATCAAAAGGATCAGGAGGATCCTTTAACTATTTCACTTCAATCTATGAAGGGACAAGTACGGAACACTTGCTAGCAAACTCTAAAGCCATAAGAACAATCTCCCCAGAAAAAAGAGCTGCTGCAGTCTTATCAAAGAGCCTTATGATCGTGCCTTATTGCAGCGTGACGTTAAAATATTCCTAAGTAGGAGAATATTCAGATTTGGATTTGAACTTCAGGGTTCGTACACTTTTCTGATTTTAAGATATGTTTATGTCACACACTATGCTGCTTTAGTTTTGTAAGCCTCTTGCCTCACTTAGTTGACCTTGCTTCTTGATGGCAACACATAAGGCATTCATTAATGTAATGAGCTCTAATACTGGTATTAATGGGTTTCCTAAAAATCTATCACATTACTTAAGTAGAAAGCTAACAGACTCCCAAGCAGCTGTTAACAGCTTAAATAGTTATTAACTGAAGTAATATATGTAACGTGTATTTGCATAGGAAAATAATAATAATAAATGTTGCTACTAGTATAAACTTCAGACTAGAGAACAGAAAATTTTGCTCGTGATTACATCTCTCTAAGCATGGCTCAACAGCAGCCTAGTGTCTGTAGTCAGTCAGTGGGTGTAGTACTGCTTTGCGAGAGTCAACTCTCTTAACAGGAGAAATTGCTCATGTTTTTCTGAGAACAGTATGCTTCTTTAGCTCTTTAGTTCATAATAACAGAGAAAGGACCAACAAAATGTTGTCTTAATTATTAAACAGTAGGGGAGAGAAAGCCTCTCTTATGCATTGACCAGGTCAATTCATCTATACCACTCCTCAATTTCTGGCACCTCAGCACAAGTGCTTTCTATAGAAAGAATACTGAAGGGTGAAAGCAAGCACAACTCTAGTTAAATGGTTTCATTTAACAGGTGTAACTGTTAACTACACCAGAAAGGTGTGGGGGGGTGGGTGATGTGGAGACAAAATGAACAAAATATAAACACAAATGCTAAATTTTATGAACTTACGTAGACAACTACCAATACATCCAATGCCACCCCTATAGCCAAACCTCGCAATGTCTAGTTTCACTAATAACTGATTTTACTAGAACCACGTGAAATGTAGATCTTGCAGTTCCCTTCCCACACCAGTGAAATCAACATAAGTTATGATGCTACGTAACGTGACCACGCTATAGACAGCAGAGGTCTCATAGCAATCTGCTTTGGCAGTACGTGTCAGTCCATCTGTCCACTGAAAGTGATTATTGTATTAGTATCAAGGCAAAAGAATCAGGCTACAGAACCCATGGTTCCATGCTCGGTTTACTACAGGGATTGACCAGATATGCTTTTCACACTTACATTTCTTAAGATCGCTTGCTTGTCCCTGAACTACTGTTTCTGGGGTAATAAATGATTCTGCCTTGGCATCTACCTCAGCACTGTATACTAGAGATCAGAATCTGCCATATCTGGATCTATTTGTCTGTCTTGTGGGTTCTTACTGAGGACTTCAAGGGTGTAAGCAGCAGTGTAAAAACACAGCAGCAATTTGTATCTTCTGAAATAAGTGGATGTTTTCCAGGTCATGGCTGGGAGCCAGGGTGCCTGTAATATATTACTGGTCAACAGCAACCAAATCTCTACGCTTTCAGTCCTTTGACAAAACAGCATTACTGAACCCAGACACAGGATGGTTTGACATGTTTTTAGCCTTGCCAAAAATGTGCTATAGAAGGAACTTGCAATACTGGATGCAATCCTACTCTCATTAAATTCAGAGGTATTTTTCACATCTACCTTGCTGTAAAGAGAAAAGACGTCTTATGTATGATAGTAGCCTGTCCATTAAGCTATGTTTAGCACGGGCAATACCTGATTTTGCAGGTGAGTCTTGGATTCAACTGGAATTTTTATGTGCTAGCCATACTGCATCTCCTTCGCTTCTTAATTGCTTTGCAAACTAGGCCAGGTGTGTGAAATACTAGTCTGGGGAGGTGAAAATATCTGTAACCAAAATGTCATCTAAAAAAAAAAAAAATCTGTTCTCATTATCTGTGACTAACAAATTGTCCAAGTTGTTAATCTTACACAAAATGATGAAATATCTTATTGAATGGTTTGCTCTTATCCTAGTATTATAAAGGGGGGGAAAATCAATCTCCCTTGTAAAGGAAAGGTGTGGGAAGAGAAAGACTGAACACTACATTTGTAAGAGTTAAATCTAGAGAGTGAACAGAATGAACGAACAGGGGTTTAAAGCTTTTTTCCACTTTCCTTAAGCCACCCTGATGGTTATTTCAGGCTATAGCACTATTGTAATCCAGCCAAGAAGAGCAAAGGAGAAAAAAAAAAAAAACACAGGCATTTTCTTCTGAATGATGCTCTCCATGACTAATAATATCAATGCCTATAGATTTCTTCAGTATTTTTTCTTTCTTCTGATTTCCTTTGTATGGAACATCAATTTCAGCTTGAAATTTTAAAGTGATGTGACTCAGTCAGACAAAGACTTTTTTTTCCCATGGTCACTTAGACACAGGTACAGTAAGTGGATTTACTGTTTGTGTTGCTTGTCATTCTTTTTAGATAAGGAGGATGGACTATCTGTAGTTTAATAACTTGAAAGCCTGAAAATGAATACCTGAAAATATCAATAGTACTGTTCTCACAGAAACACTGAAAAGGACCTTGTCAGATAAAAATAGTTCAAAAATGTGTAATCCAGAATGTTAATTGTTCCATTTGATGCTCACTCAAAAACACTGTAATGGCTTTCTCCAAATAGTTCTGTTTCACTTGTCTTCCTTGCTTTTCTACTTCAGCTCGGTTGAGTACAGCTATGTGATTTTACTTGGGCACAGTCCTGCTCGGTATAGTGATCGGTGCCCTGAAGCTAAGAGTTGTTGTCAAACTTGGTAACAACTTCTACATCAAAAAAGCAGAAACTTACTTAGTTATGAAAAGAAGCATGGATTTTTCTAAAAGATTATTTTAAAATTAGACTTCTACATTTGTGCTCATGGATTTATATCAGACCTGGTCATTTGGCCAGGGGTGTCAAGGGCAGCAAGAAAAGCTTCTATAGCTATGTCAGTGATAAAAGGAAGACTAGGAAAAATGTAGAACCTCTTCAGAAGGAAACGGAAGACCTGGTCACCTGGGACATGGCGAAGGATGAGGTTCTCGATGACTTTTGCCACCGGCAAATGCTCCAGTCACACCTCCCAAGTCCCAGAAGGCAAAGGCAGGGACTAAGAGAGTGAAGAACTGCCTGCTGCAGGAGACGACCAGGTTCAAGAACATCTAAGGAACCTGAAGGCACACACATCCATGGGACCCGATGAGATGCACCTGTGGGTCCTGAAAGAACTGGTGGATGAAGTGGCTAAGCCACTGTCCATCATATTTGAGAAGCTGTGGCAGTCTGGTGAAGTTCGAACTGGCTGGAAAAGGGGAAACATAACTTGCATTTTTAAAAAGGGAAATAAAGAAGACCTGGGGAACTACAGGCCTGTCAGTCTCACCTCTGTGCCTGGCAAGATCGTGGAGCAGATCCTTCTGGAAACTATATTAAGGTACATGGAAAATAAGGAGACTGATGACAGCCTACGTGGTTTAACTAAGGGCAAACTGTGCCTGAGAAATTTGGTGGCTGCGTATGACTGGGTTCCAGTGTTCACAGATGAGGGAAGAGTGACTGATGTCATCTACCTAGACTTGTGCAAAGCACTTAAAAATGTACCGCACAATATCCGTGTCTCTAAAGTGGAGAGACACGGATTTGATTTGGTCAAATGCAAATGAAATACTACCTGACTGAATTCTTTGGTTTAGTTATTCTTGATTGCAAAATTGAATTGACTGGAGATGGCTTGGTTATGACCCAGATTTGATTGTGATAATTTCTATGTCATTTCACTCTAATTTTATCAGAATGTTTGAAAAAAAATCCCTTTATGTTTCACTGCTCCCTTTGTTCCCTGTTTCTATTTTACGTTGAGAGTAATAGTTCTAAAAAGTAAAACCAAAACCAAGTCTGCCTTAATATTCTAACATAAAGTTATTGAAAATTAGAAAATATTGGTTCTCTCCTACATAGCTGTCTTCTGCTTTTAGTTGACAATGACAAGAACAAAAGGTTGTGGTATGACACATTCTCAGTTCTGAACCCTCACTTTCTGTATGAAAAAGTCAATAGGAACAGATAGCACTTGGATTCCAAGTTGTCTGCAAGCTTTCTAATTAGTTCCAGGATTAATTCAAGATGCCAGTGATAAATTTTAAAGCCTTGCATAGTTTTCTTGCTAGAATCCAGCATGACATTTCAAGTTCACTGAGTCATCTTGTGAATTTAAAACTAGCTTTGCAAGGCAGGCACAATGGTTTTGGGTTCTGTGTCCATCTGTCCTTGACCGGCTCTGTATGTCACCTAATAACTTGAAAGTAAAAACACCTGCAAAACTATAACTTTCTTTTGAGAGCATATTTGTTATGTTTCATTTATTTAGCAAAATAAATGTAACTATCTCTTTAAAATGTTCCTTGTGGCAAAGAACTTGCATACATGCATGTATGTATGTTTGGTTTTAAATATATCCCAATATCCATTGACAGTATTGTAGAGAAAAAACAATGGGTTTGCTTTTCTTCACGATCTATAATTTTCTCCCTCCAAATAAAAGTAATTTCCTGTGTCAGTAAACAGGAAAAATCTGCAGTAGATGTATGATATTTATTTCAGCAAATGGGATCACACAAGTGTAGTCACGAGTGGGCAGAGATAGCTGAAACCAGAATAAAGAGTAAATTGCTGAAAAAGGCTGAAAAGAACCATCACATCTGCAATTTCTCAGGTAATTTTCCAGCTGCAGTATTAGCAGGGTGATGTCAGCATTCATAGTACGGGTTTTTGCTTGTGCTGGACTATTCATTTATAACATACTACTCATAGTTTTGAAGCTTTGGTTGTCATAGTTTGCTGTGCTGTACATCAAAAGTAATAAAAAGACAAAATGTAAACAAAACATAGCATATGCCATGACACAGCCTTAAAATTTCATGCCATTAGCAATTCAACTATTTTTTCCTCTTACTGTGAAATATTGCATAATAAACTAGGGAACCATTTGTTCTTTCTTATACTTCCCATGATTTGCCTTCAGTGCTTTCAGTCTGTGACTCTCCTAGGCTTTCCACATCAACAGCATGAGTGATGCTTTCTTTCCAAAGCCACCTAATTACCAGAAGACATTTTGACAGGAAAGGAATTGTTGAATATTCCAGTTTTGCCCTTTATGATAAGAACTGGGGAGTGGAATCAATCTTGTTAGAAAAGTAGTATCAGAAACAGTACTGCCAAAGTGCTTCACGTCGTAATTTGATTTGTGGTAATCAATGGGGGAGAGGGGATTATCATACATCTTTTCTTTCTTTCATCTGCATGCAAAAAAAGCCTCCTTTTTTTCTTAAGTGCATCCACAATTACATATTCTGTTTACCTTCCTTCATGTATTAACAGTTTCTAGCTTACCAAGTGTTTCCTTCAGCTTGACAAATAATTTGTTTCCTAAGTCCTCTAGAAATTAATGAGAAAAATGGCATTTTAATTGTGATGTTTCCCACTCCATTTTTGTCATTAAAAGAATTGCTAAGAGGTTCTGGAAAGTGAAGAAAATATTTTTGATGGCTGACTTATAAACCGTATTTTCTGTTTGAGTATGTGCACTAAGTGTAAAGGATCATCATTTTAGAGGAGTAGACATCAGTGCTGTGCTAAAATCAGTATCATCAATGTCACCCATAATTCTTACTTAAATGTTACATATGATGGCATTTATCAATAATTCCTGTCAGAAGAGTAAAATTAGGCCTAAGTGGTAGTTCACCCCTTGCGTAACCCCGGACTTCCATCCTAAGGATCCATCAGTTTGGATTAAGATAAGGAAAGCGGGGAGGACACAAAGCCACACTGTCATCCCCAGGAAACACATTAAAAAGTTAATCTTTCTTAGAAGTAAAGTTGGTGTGGATTCTTTATAAAACAAGCTGTTATGAAGACTTTCAGCAAGGCCAAACCAGCATGCTCATCTTATGTCCACACAGTGCAGGTTCATCTGTGCTTCCATCTGGTGCTACCTGTTCTTTTCTTCTTTCATGTTGTGAACAGCTGGACTCAGGTTCAGCCCATTTAATGTTAACTGAGGAATGTCGATTGGGACCCTGATCACCTTCAGCTTCCTTTATAGTCAAACACCTTTAATGTGCAATTCATTTCTAAGAGGAGCTAATTGCCCTCTGGAGGTATCTTCTGGCCCTCCATTCCCTACAGGGAGCTGGAGAAATGCGTTCCTAATTAAGACACCTTCTGGAGATGGCAAAGATTAGGTGGGAGGTAATAGTAAAAGTGTCTTATCACTCCCTCTCTTCCTTTCCCTCCAGCTTCTTTGTTTAATTTCATCTTGTGGTTCTCCAGGAATTGTTCTGGAGAGTGATAATGCTACACAGAACAAATTTTTAATTACTTCAGTGATAAAACATTTCAAGTTCATGACCTAGAAATCCTAAACTACATGAAAAATTTACTCAGAATCACAAAATTCGATGGCCTATAGTTACAATGCTTGGTTTGAAGCATCTGGGACAGATCCTCAATGAAAATATCTTAGAATAAATGTATTGCGCTGATCTGCATATGCCAAATAAAGTTTTAGGAGAATTTCTTAAGAGAATGGAAGTACAATAATGATGGCAGTACTGTTAATTCTTTTAATTTTAAGTAATGTGAATAAATATTTTATCTGGAAGATCGCTCTGTGCCTGCTCTGAAGACAAATCCTATAAATCTTATAACATCTAAACTTAACATTTTAATAAGAATGTATATGGGGAAGTTCTTAGTTATCCAGGCCTTTATTTTAAGCTGTAAGTTTTTACAAACTTGTTATTTTAAAAATGTTATGAGCCACTAGGTTCCCTTGAAGTATTGTTAAAGATAAATAAGTCTCCTGTGGAGCATGTACTTTATTACTTTTAGAGATGATTTCTTTTTGTGTAATACTGTTTTGGTTTCAGGACTTGCATACATGAAGTATATAAAAATTGAGAACAGCCATTTTTCTAGTGCCATTTCCCTCCTTTTATGGGAAACAACATAAAAGGAAATCAAATGTATCATTAAGCAATAACATTAAAATGCCATCTACCACTAGGAGCATATGGATCATAACTTGTTTCATCATAACTTTGTGCACTTAAACTTTGTCATTGGCTTCATAACTTTGGGAGCTTTGTTCAAATTTTACTATTGCTAATCTACCATAAATTAAAAATGTCCAATCTTGAATTTTTAATCAACCTCAGCTGTCTTTATGAGCCTGATATTTCTGGAGCTTCTTATCCATAAAATGGAGCTATATTTTTTTCAGGAAGATATTTTTTTCATTGTGTTTTTGAATTGAGCTTATTCAACAAGGGTCATCTTTTCTTTTACAAAAGCTTGATAATTTTGTGAGAGTTCTGCTGGGTAAATTTACAGAGGTCCAATTATGAAGGAAAAAGATAGCAGTTTTAGCTGACAGCACACTGTCCTTATGACTGGCAACTGCTGCTGTGTTATTTTTTTTTTAAGAGATTGAATGAGAGGAAAAACAGAAATCCTTAGAAGAGAATACATGTCACAACCAGGATTAATCTTTCCTAAGACCATATCTAAGCATCAACTTAGAGATCAACCTGGAAACTCCTGTAGAGAAGTAGGCACCTTCGGAGGGTGAATCATCATTTCCTAAAGCAGGAAAAGATGAAGTTGGATGAATAATTTGTGAAGATGCCTTTGTTTTTCTGTTGAGAAAGGAAGACTGATTAGCACAGCATGCTTTGAATGACCTTTCAAGGTTATAATATAACACTGTGTTTCTAAGTTTGTTGTTGCCTTTAAGCTTCGGTGATCATCAGAAAAGCCCCAAATACTGAGGAACTTATTCTTCCCATAAAGGTGTGGGGGTTTTTGCAAGCAAGTAAAAGCATTAATTTGTTTCCTGATCCAAATTATTCCAGAAAGTATTCTGTTAACAAAACAGAACTGAAGATAATTTGCAAATCTAAATCCAAGTATTTAATTATCAAATGTCTCTGTTTGAACTTTGTAGTTGGTCACTAAAGTTACACAACATTTTCTATTTGACTAACCTATCCAAAATAACACTATTTTCATGCAATCACAGAAGCCCCCCAAAACACATTTGTTTTTGCATGAAACACATTTCTTCAAGCATTTATGTGGACATTCAACAAATAAAGTATAAAGCAATATGTGTATACAGAAAAGCAAATAGAACTGCAACATGAAAGGACCAAGCTGAAGTCCATCTTACGATTTGCACTTCTTTTGCTCATTATCTTCCTTTTTTTTTTTTTTTTCTTTCTATCTTAAGTGGCTTTTGCTGGTAAAATCAGTATGTCAGAGAAACTGCATCACTACACAGAGCACTTATGAAAAACTCTATTTTCTGAATACCTACTTATGTACTGCTTTAGTTTGCTTGACCTTCATTCTAATAATTTAAGTATGGGTTCTTGTTACATATAACTGCTGTAGAACACTTAATTCTGCTTGTTGATACGTAATGGATGGCTGAGATTTGATGCATATATTGAGATAATCTGTTAAAAATGCTTGCAGACTCCTCCACAGCTTGTAGTTATGAGTCATAAAAATAATATCTTCATACAGTTCCAGTCCAGGTATGATTCAAATAGATTTATTTATGTGTTCAAGGGCAGTATATTATAGACTTCTTGTTGAACTTCAGGAGACCAAAAGACCAAGCAATCAATAAAGACTGATTAATAGAAGGGACAGCAATGTAGACAAAGATAATCCTCTCAAATCCTTCTAGGCTTTTGAGATATATGGAAACAGCTCTGAAAGCAAAATTGTGATCTTCAACTCTTTGTTCTCTCTCCTTCTGTAGAGTGGCACTGCATTAGTTCATAGTTTTAGGACCTGACTTGTTCAAATCCCTGAAGTTTCAAATTTATCAATAACAATGACAAGTTTAAGAAATGTATATATGTTACGGTTGATTTATAGTTCTGCTAACCTCTGCTTTAAACTGTGCATTTTTTTTAACTTGCATTTTGAAATGTGTGAGCAGTAATGAGTTTCAGAGAACAGCGAAAGAAGGAAGAGGGATGCATTAACTGAAAATCAGGCACAAAGCTTCAAATGAGTGTCAGCTGTAGTTTTGTTGGACTTAGTTTTACATTGGTTTATATTTTTTACACCCCAAATGAATGATGTACAATAAGAAGAGAAAGTGAGAACATCTTATATTTCATCAGTTTTCAGAAGTCTTGAAATGTAAAGAATTTGTTACAAAATGTAAAGTCGTAAGATCTCATATTTAAATTTCTACCTTTGTGGCACTGACTTCTAGTCAGCTACTGAAATCTGAGCTGATACTTTTTTCTTGCCAGGTATACACATTTGTTTATAGTCACAGCAAGAAAGAGAAAGAACACAACCATCTTATTTTGTCTGGCTCCATGCCATCATCATATAGCTTAATTGGAGCTAAAATCTGATTTTCCCATAACTTAAAAAAAATGCTTTTTGAGCAATGCAGAGCATGTTGTTTCTTAATTATGCACCCAGGGAGTGAAAAAATTCAAAAGAGGACCGAGGTTTTGAAGAAAGAGCATTTTTATTTTTGACCTCTATCATGAAAAGAAGCTTTTTTAAAAAAAAAACTTGCATTTTTTACCAGAGCTGCAGGGCATCAGTAACTTAATACATTGACAAATTACTCAACATTTGATCATCTATTTCTTTTGCTTTCGCAGAACTTTTCATCTGCCACTACTGCACTAATGGCAGTGGTTTTAAAATAGTGTATTTGCAATGGCTATTGAAGCCAAGTGGAATGTGCTGGTTTTCTTGTCTTTTGGTTCAGCTTCTGTATTTCCAGTGTACAACAAAGCATTTTCTCAGAGCTAATGATATCTCACTGTAAATATGTCCAACTGTCTTCCTGGGAGCTGGAAATAATTTTTGACGATACGCATTTATTAGCAGTAGGACAAACAAGGTAGCTAGCTTGTCACAGTGAGAGCTACTGTGGCTGTTCTGTTATAATTAGTATTTTAATTTGGTAAGAAAATAAAAAAATGGCTTTTGCCTGCTTGAAGAGAGGATTATTTAGCTGGATTTATTAGTGGTATACATTACTGACAGACAAGTATTTTGCTCCTGTGTGTTGGATATGAACTTCTGCAGTGCGTTCTCAGAGAAGTCTGTTAGGCACAGCCCAGGTTTTGAGCACTTGGGTCTTCTGGAGTGGTGAACAAGGGTCATAGTGGAGCAGTTTGGGCTTTCCCAGGAGGTTCCCAAAGTAGGTAACCAGTGAGTCAGCCTTGTTAGGGGTACAGTCAAGGGATGTTCACCAGTATAACAGTCAGAAGAGTTTAGCCCATTCTGAAAGCTTTTCAATCTGCTGAGACAGTTTTGTGTGATATGTGTTTATTCATCATTCAGAACTTATCTGAGGATCTCAGGAACCTTTAAAGACACTTCCTTCTGCCAGTCTGTTACACAAGGGTGCTCCAAGTTCTTGCAACATGAAATAAAAGAAATATGGGCCATTCTAGTGGATGGCAATTATCAGGCATATTTGAACTGTCCATCACACACACAGACATTAAGATATTTTATATGGGCAAGTATCCTTTTCCTTCTATTAGAAGTGTACTCCTAGAGCTAGATGGCCATTATGTTTTTAGTAGATATTTTATCTACTGAAAAATGCAGCTTTGCAGAGACTGCATGGATGTGCATATTGAGGTAAATTCTGGGAAAGGATTATCAAAAAACAAAGAGTTCTGGTTTTGTATTCTCAAATGGGAATTATCTTTTGCAGGGTGATGTTATGACAGAATAGTTGAGGTTGTAAAGGACATCTGGAAGTCATCTGGACCCACCACCGCTCAGGCAGGGCTGCCTACAGCGAATTGCCAAGGGCCATGTCCAGACAGCTTGGCTTCTGAATATCTCCATGGATGGAGACTCCACAACCCTCCCGGGGAACCTGTGCCAGTGCTTGGTCACCTTTACCATAAAAGAGTGTATCCTGATGTTCAGAGGGAATCTTCTGTGTTTAGATTGTGCCCATTGCTCCTGCTCCTGTTATAAGGCACCACCTGACTGTCTTCTTTGCATCCTTCTTTCAGGGGATTCATATACATTAATGAGATCCCCCTGAGCCTTCTCTACTCCAGGTCCTAGCTCTCTCAGCCTCTCCTCAAAGGAGACATGCTCCAGTCCATTCATCATCTTTCTGGCCCTTTACTGCGCTCCACATCTCTCCTGTACTGGGGAGCACAGAACTGGACACACAATTCTAGGTGTGGCCACACAAGCACTGAGTGAAGGGGCAGGATCACCTCAGTTGTCCTGCTGGCAACACTCGTCTGCATGCAGCCCAGAATACTGTTAGCCTTGTTTGTGCCAAGGGCACATTGCTGGCTCATGTCCAACCAGGTGTCCACAAGGACACTCGGGTCCTTTTTCTGCAAAGCTGCTCTCCAGCTGGTGAGCCCACAGCATATACTGCTGCTTGGGGCTGTTGCTCCCCCGCTGCAGGACTTTGCACTCCCCTTGTTGAACTACATCTTTTATTCTGAAAATTGTAACTTTAAAGCAAGGATTTAAAGCTCATAAAAGAAAAAAAAAAAAGGGAGAGAGAATTAAACACTCCATTTGGCTTTATTTGACCTCACATAATTTTTGTCACTTTATTCATTGTGCCAAAAAAATGAAAAAAAAAAAATCTTTTGGGTCTCATGTAGGATATTTCTTTTTTTGTACCCTTCTTCTCTGATTTTTAGAGATTCCTGTAACAAGTCAAACATCAGAAAATGCTACAGCAATTTTATAATATGAGACAGCAACTTTATTGACTTGCTAGTAAACATCAATAAGAAAAATTACTTGCTCTAGGTTTAAGCAACCTAACCTCACAGTAGCATATAATATTCCATAAACTTGATGAAGAGAACAGCTAATCCCATACGATTGTGCTTAACTGGAGAGCTGTCAACCCTTGTACCACCTGCAGCCTGCATCTAGTTGACATATTTTGTTTAGAAGTATCCTCCACATGTTTGATCCTCACAACTTCATTTAATAATGGTTGTTATAGTGCTGGTATGAAGCTTGCATAGATGTTCCTCAGGTGGGAATCTAAAAGCAGGTATAAAGCAAAATTGTATTTAATAGGGAGATGCTTTCTTCCATATTTATGCAATGGTGTTCGAGAAATCTGTTTCAGCAAAATTCCAGCAAAAAGAAGGATGATTGAGAGGATGGGGGTGAGTGTCTCAAATGAGGGAAGATAAACAAGAAGTCTTAACAGTTCATACATCAAATAACAAAAAGAACTTCAAAGGACTGAAAGACTGTCAGGGCTTTTGCTAAAATTAGAAATTTTATCATCAAATAAAACATGGAAAAAATTTTGTCCCAGTTATTAAACGTCGCTGTAACATCAGTTCTGATTTACAATAAAGGTTTTGAATAACCAGCTTGTCCATACAGTTTGTTAATTCTAATAATGTAGCAGATTTCCACATATGTATAGTAACAAAATGGTTATGATAAACAAAGACAAAAATGCCTGGAATTCTCAAGTTCATTTATATGAACTTGAAATTATTTTATGAAATATGACATTTTCTTTTTTAATCTTTGGCATGTAAGAGGAAGAAATTACTTGAATATCTGCCTGTGTTGTTTTTTGTATGTTTCAATGATGTGATTATAACATTTTTTTCTTTATAAGCAAGGAAAAATATTTGTCTAAAGAACTTTTGACCTCTGAAGAAATCAAATATCTAATGACAATTAGGTTTGTGTTCTGAGTTCACTATTATTAAATAAAACTAAAGGCTGAAAATTAGATTGTTTCTCTGCATAGAAAGCAAACTACTACTTATAATGCATAAGGCATTAATTTTAGGAACAAAGCTATTGCACTTTTGATCTCTGGAACATGTTTATTCTTTCTTGAATTTTATAATGATGCCTGCATGAAGAACTTCCTTGTTTGATGAAACTGGCTTTGCTTAATGAAGTAGCTATATGTGAGGACAGGAGCTGAACTGGAACTCTAAAGCAGTGTTTGTGCTTTCATTGAACAATGAATTAACCAGTATTGCATGTGTATCAGTTTTGTACTCTCGGGGGTAGTTTCATGGTGATGGTTTCATGAGGTTCCTGTCTCATATAAATAATTATTGGTTGATCTTTCCTACTAATGATGCAGGAATACACAATGGATGACACTATAAAACAACAAGCATTTTAAAGCCACTCAGGGATCTCTGTTATGTTTAAAATTATGGGCTTTTTTCCTCTTTCTTTGAAGATTATAAATTGGGAGTGGCTTAAAACAAGTCATTCAAGCTGCATTAACATAAAATGAATGCAAATCAACTGACCATAGTGGAAGACTGTATGAATAACTAATTGAGTGTTTGCAGTTCAAAACTATCATGCCCTTCAAAAAAACCTTCATGTCAACTGAAACTCTCTTGGGGAAGGAGATGTCTCTCCAAACTGAAAATCTGAAATTAATGTTTGATTCAAAATATTCCTTGTGACCTGGAAGGAAAAATGGTGCTAAATCTTTGTAAAAAGAAAATAAATGAAGTGTAGTTTTACCAATCTGTTAATAGAAAGCAAAGCCACAAGCTATCTTACACTACGTCAAGAATTAGTGTTCATATGGAAAATCTTGTTGCATTTATTCGTTGGAATTTCTTTGATCAGTGGCTGAACCTTAAATAACATGAAATGGCTCTAATAGGACCCAAAGGCATTATACAGGGGGACTGAAGACCGTTGCTACAGTTTCTCTTTCAGTTAATGTTTTATTTCTTATACCAAGAGGACAAACTGATTACACACAAAGAATGCAAACCTTTGCATGGCGTGCTGATGTAAGTTTAATTTTCTTGGATGTTTATCTTGGACTTCTTGGTCTTTATGCCTTCAGATGTCATTATACTTGAAGGGAGAATTTAAACCCAGCACATTCTAGAAAGGAATCAAATTCAGGTATCCCATAATTTGAGTGAATTATCACTCAAGAATAGCCGTGGACAAAACTGGAATACTACCTCCTTCCCAGGAATAATTTTTACAATATGACATAGAACTTAACTGTTCGTCTACAATATTCAGGAAATTGTAATTTAATTTGGAAATATATTTAGAACAAGAAACATGTTATGGTTTATAAAATGTATTATTTCCCAAATAAATATGTTTGGCTGTAGTTTCATCCGTTCAAGGTGAGACTAAAATCAAGGTCTATTTAACAAATCTTTAACTTTTTTAGCACAAATTTAGTTAATATTATTTTCTATAAGTCCAGTCATTCTTTTTTCAGTCTTCTGTAGTAATGTCTTTGTTAGATATGGAAGTGATGGGTTTGGTTTTTTTGTTTTGTTGTTTGTTTGTTTGGGGTTTTTTTAGATTATATGCTGGATCAATCTTTCAAGATTCTCTTCCTTCATTCATTCTGCTCTTGAAGTATAGACAGACTTCTCTGCTTTTGCATTTCTCATATTTAATGAGATTAATTTAATGACTTGAGGATCTTTACTTCCTTTCTTCTGTCATAGGACACACATATTTTCTTTCTGCATCTTTATCTCTTTCTGTTTCCACGAGTTTGACATTTATTAATCTTCATATTCTGTATTACACAGTTATGTTTGGAGCTCTGATCAGTATTTAGGATTTTACTTACTTTGTGATTCCTGCAACTCAGATGTTGTCATTAGTATAACCTTGGAAATGTCATAACACATTTTGAAAACAACCTTCATAATTCTTCTGCTGTTGTACTTGGAATAATTTTTGAATTTCATCATAGAAGTTATACTGTCAAGGTAACTTCAGAATTGCCAGACAGAATTATAGAGAGAAAGTAAGTAAAATAAATGTTTCTTTATGATAACTCTGGCAAAGCAGGCTTTTTCTGAAACATTACTGTGGAAAAACAAATATACAAGTAAAACAACAGTGACAGAAATTCCTCCATGTTTTCCTTTCCTATTACTTTTTACAGACTTAAGTGCATTATACTGGAGTATTTTTACCCTATTTACAGATCAAATCCACATAAAGATGTGGAGACTTTCTAGGTATTTAATCTCAGGCTTTAAGTGCTTCTTTGCAGAGGGTATTTGATCTAACAAGGGGATACTAATAGCTTTGCCTTTACCTTCACATAATGAGTGATTCTACTGGAAGCAAATGACTTCTAAATTGATGTTGAGTGCAGCCAGACTATGCTTCTGCTTTTTGTAGGTAATGGCTTCTGTAAGAACAGGACTGATATGTTTAACCCTTAGGTATTCCCTGGAAACCAGCAAAATACTGGAATAGAAGTGTCTTAGTGCAAAGTCTTCTGTTTGATACAGATTGTAAGAATCTTCCCATAGACCCCAGGCCCCTAAGTTAATAACAAGTTACAGATTATTCCTATATATGTTTTGGTACCTTTTTGATGTATATCATAATTTTTGTTTTGCTATTTATTGATTAGCATTAATATATCAGTAATATCTAGGGGAAATAAATACTATTGGAAACAAGAAGGGAACTGTAATTCCCCAACACCAGTTCTGAACATCTTAACATTGGAACTAAATACATTTCAATGTATCTTTTTATTTATTTTAATAAATATATATAAGAATCCTATTTATTTGGAATATACTTTTGTGTTTGCATGCACATATACATGTAAGACATATACAGCTGTCAAAGTAAGAACATGAACAGTGAAACAGGAATGGACAGAATAAACTTTCAAGAACATTCTGGCCAACAGGAGTCCCCCAACACTACCGTGCTTTTTATCTCCCAAATCCGCTTTTACTACCTGCACCTTTTGGGGAAGAAGATGCTAGTGTCATTCATATTATCCAGATTAAACTATCTTCTATCACCTTTGTACCAACAAATCATATGATTGTGGACTTAGAACGTGTTACCTTCTTTACCTTTCAAAACCGTGTTAAACAAAATTCCTTGTGATTCAAAATCCCCCACAGCTGCTAGTGTATCAGAAGGTATCTAAGAAGGAAGGCAACATAACCATAAAGAATCACAAATTCTTTTCTTCACACTGCTCAGCTGATATTTATTAAACTTTTGGTAGTTTCTGATAGAATAAAGGCAAAATCCCCACCATGGTACTATCCATAACATAGTAACTTAGCCAGTATCAAAAATACAGAAGTCTACACAGTGTTAGTATGTTCTTCTCTTTATTATGGAATGTCACTAATTTAAGAATGAGAAGTTATGTTAATACTTCACTCTTTTTTGCACTCTCCCCCCCCAAAAAAAAAAAAAAAAAGACCTTTCCCATCATATATCCCACATGCACTCCCTGCAAGGGATTCATTATCAATTTTCTTTTATTCAAAAATAGGCTTGAAAAGCAATGAGGTCATAAAGTGTTTCCTTATCATTAAATAAAGGAATGTTTTTTTGTGGAAAAGCGTTTTTGGCTGAAAAGATCTATATAGTTGTTTCTGTGTTGCTCTAGGCTCCCAAAGTCATCAGTGGAAATGGGCCTCTAGATGTGATTCAAAGCAATAGCCAGCTTAGCCATTCTGAGTGGCCTTCTAGAGAAATCACTCTTATGCACTGACTACAGATGGAGTTTAGGGAAATAAAAGTCTCCAAGATAAGTAAGCCTTCCTGAACATTCCCTCAAGCACTCCTGAAAATATTACCTCATGACTTTAATGCAATTTATCTTTCCTTCTCCTAGATAGCCCCATAATCTTTTGAAATTGTGTTCTGACAGGTAATTCTTTAGTGAGCTTTTTCTGTGTCTTGTCTGGCCATAACAGCTTCTAAACCTAGAATTATTTAGTGCCTCTTCAGCCTGTTTTACTCTTTACCTTTATTCCAGAGACATCATTACAAAGTCTGGAGACTTCTGATGCCTTTGAATGTTTTCTGAGCCATGTTCCCAGGTATGAACTATCTTTCTAGCATCTTGATTGTATAGGAATTAGCAGTTTCCTCTTCTAGAATCTCTGTAATAGTCCATTCAAAGAAAATGTTCCTTGCAACTGATGGTGCATGAAATTACAATTATGAATGAACTTTAATGATGAATATGTTTTCCTAACCAAATGAAGATCTTCAAACTATTCAGCTGGCTGTTCTGTATCTGGCACTGGTAACTGCAATTACAGAGTCAATAAAGTGAAAAAGGCACTTTAGCTCAGGAGTGGTAATAACAAGGACTGTCTCAGCATATTCACAGGGAGGGCTTCTACTCTGAGACCTCTGCCTGTCTTAAGGCAGTGATGGTTAATTTTTTTCTTCTATTCTTAGAAGTTTATTACTCTGTTGTCATGTTTGAAACTTTTTTTTCTTCTGTAGCAGGGCTATGCCTGTATATTGCTGGTTTACCAAATTTAGTAAGTGTAGGGATGAGGATTTACTAATCTGTGTTGCTAATGCATATTTGCAAAAGTGTTTGGTTGTTGGTTGGTTGGGTTTTTTTTTCATTCATTAGAACTAGTCAGAATAAATGGGTGGCTGGTAATTTTTAATTACTATAAACAAAACCAGCTTCCTTTGTTTGGGACAAATTCTAGTTGCCCAGAAATGTTCCATTTGTACTTGTTCTCAATGCAGTTTTCTGCGCTCGGTCAACAGTTCCCCAATGAACCTTCCTTAGCTTGTTGTCACACTGCCTTTGAGGACATGGCTTGTTAAAATGCTTGGATAGCCATGCTTGAGAACACAGTTACTGGGGCTGTCAGAAAAAAATTAAACTCCTTTCTGCACCCTCTTTATGCTCTGTTCTTCCTTCTGCGTCTTTATGTTCTGTTCTTCCTTCTGCGTTTCTGATACAAAATGCAGATCAAAACTACATATTATTTTTATTTTTGCAATGGTTGCTTTTTACAAGGACACTAACTTTTTGTCAAAAATAGCACATAAAGAATAGAAGTTTTCAGCAGAAAAACTGGAGAATAAATATCAATGTATTGATTTATTTGATCTATAGTTGTTGATGTATTTTGTTAACAGTCACCTACTCATTGCAGGGCTCTTAGCCAGATATGTCTCCAAAGTATGCTTTAGCTAAAGATTTCCAGATTGCCTCACAGTGGCTTGTGGAGTGGGAATACTATAGTTCCTTACAGGAGATATAACCTGGTATTATGAGTACCATGAAGAGATGGCATCTCCTAGGAATTCAGAGTTATTGTATAGTTTATCATTGCATAGCTTCCACTGCATGTCATTGTGCCAAAATCTTAAAAAACTTTTTATTTTTCATGATTTGCTCACTACCTGGTGCATGTGAAGTTATCTGAGATGAGCTGGGAGAAGCTGTTTTGGACAAATGAGTGGTGTTTCCTTAATGTCTACCCATTTCCAACCTAGAGCTTTCTGCTTTGCAACTGAAAATGTTATTGATCCTTATTGCTAAAGATATAAAGAAATGGATAAACATATTCATGAATATTGAAACAATTTGCAACACAGTCTGTTTAACAATTTAAGGTGCTTTCATAAAGCCTTTTTGAGTAAGTTTAGCTCTTACGCTAGCAGATGTGTAGTGGCATAATTCATTACGAGTATGATTCTTGGAGTGTTTAGGCTTTTGCTTCAGTGATACTGGAAATTGTATACACTATCTTTTGGGTGGAATTTAAGAAAAACGTAATGTTTTTTATTTCCTCCTATATGTGCAACATTACCCATTTGTAATTGTATTCTTAGCTTTCAGCTATTCAAAACATGTAATTATGTATCCACAGGTTTAGAAATGTTAATTCTCACTATATGGGAAAACATTTGCTTGAGTAAGATGGATGTCTTCCACAGACACTGTACAGGCAGGTATTTTTGGGTCACATATAGCTGGTAGGTGTTAGCTTCATAGAGAACTGAGTGCTAAGAGTAATCTAACATGGTGGCATTGAAAACCCAAGGGAATAGTGATAGATGTCTGTATCTTTCTAATGCAGTGTCAATAAAATGGGGAATTCACTGTTAACAGGGAAAATGAAAAATGTAAGTGATTAATTCTTTTGACTGCATTCTTTTTTACAGTCTCTCATAATTCATCTGTAGGGTTTTGGAAATGGTTATTTAGGTGGAGGCTGTTTTATATATACCTGTCAATGAT
>JAVJGJ010000057.1:87511144-87533990 GCA_035590215.1 Microhierax caerulescens
CAGGACCCCTGCCCGTGTCCCGAAGACCCCTGCCCACAAATCCTGGAAGGAACTACGCAGGTGCAAAGGACTGATGAGCTAATTAGCATAGGAAGCAAGAGTAGGTGGGTTTAGGTAATGAATATGTTTAGGCGTTAATTGTATATTCATTCTTTCATTGTATAAATATGGGATAATTTGTCACAATGGGCATGCACGATAGGTGGAGAGATCCCCTGTGCATCCAGCGCTGCCAATAAGGAATACATAGTCACTGAGAAATTCTAACTTCATTCTTCAAATCACTGTGCCTTTGCCAGTTTATTTGCAATGACCAGTGCAGGAGGCTGTGTATCTCCATCAAGTCCTTTGGGTCTGCCAGCGCTCTGTGGATATTTTAGGTACCCTGCATCTTCACAAATGTAAGAGAGAGTCTAGATTTAGGAAATTAAGTTCTCTCTGACTGTAAGATCTCACTATCAGGATTTTTGTTTCTGTGATCATATGTACATGTAGCCCAGGTCAATGGAGTCCTAAACCTAGATGGGGACATCCAGATGCCTGCCACTTTCACTGAAATAACAGTTAAGCCTGTAACAACAGTGTCAGGAAATTACAGGGGAGTCTGACTCAGGATTCAGAACATATATATATGTATACTTTGTAAGAGTTTGTGCCATACAGGCAGTTAGGAACCCATCATAAACAATATAAGATCAATGCAACTGGCCACCTGAAACTGTCTGAAAAATCTATATAGGCAAACATGAAACAGTACCTATGACAGACTCAAGCTCTTCTGTAGCAACTGGGACTAACTGGGACAGTTAATAATCACAAATGGATCTAGGAACCTCTGTTTTGACTACCGAACAGTTATAAGTGTCTTAATTTCAGATTGATATCACCTTCTGATCTTGTCCTTAGGCTTCCATACTTTCTACATTATTAGAGGACAAAATAACTTTATTAAAACAATAGAGCTGATGACTTAAACTCACATTTCTTGCTTTGGACTACATAGGTTTTTTGTCTTTCTCAACTATTCATGTTGAGGTTTGTCCTACTGTTTTTATCTTTGTATCTCAATTTTTACTATTCTAAGTTTGAAAAAACTATTTGTGTCTTAAGGAACAGAGGTAGACAGTCTAATTTATTTTTGACTTAGAACAAAGTTCTGAATAAATTAGATTTTTCACTGGGTTTACTGGGTAAGTTCAGTGTGATGGGATTTTCAGTATTCTTTCTTCTTTCATAAACAATAGTAACACTAAAACATTTTATAAAAATCTATAAGCAAGAAAACCATAGAAAACAGCAAAGCACAGTGTCATCAGACACATCCCAAAGAGGTTTCTCTCTCTGCTTTGCTTGCACTGATGACAGCATGTGCGAAATGCACTAGGTGTTATCCAATGCTACCCTGTATACACTTTGTAGAAAACTGTACTGGAAACATGTACAATACAGGTACAGGACGTATCACCAAAA
Source organism: Microhierax caerulescens (assembly GCA_035590215.1). Lineage (NCBI taxonomy): Eukaryota > Metazoa > Chordata > Aves > Falconiformes > Falconidae > Microhierax > Microhierax caerulescens. The sequence continues at coordinate 87,512,615 of JAVJGJ010000057.1, forward strand.
TTAAAAAAAGCCACCTTCCTGCCACTAAAAAAATACTTTTTTTTAGCAAGGAAAAGCTTTTGCCAATTGTAGCAAAAACACCAGGAATGCTATTTGGATGTAGAAAATCTTGTAAAATAATAACAACCTCACAAATAGGTTTCCACAAAGAACACATCACTGAGATTATGTGAAGAAGAAAATAAACAATTCATGAGGTAAAATTGTTTGCCAGAGGAAAATTAGAATGTGAAGCGATCTACTCCATGTCTGTGTAATGTGGACTCATAATTTGTAATGATCAGAAGGAAAAATGGCATAACAACATCACAGAAATGTAAATGGAAAGGAACCAACAAAACAATCCAAACCCCAAAACTGAAAGAAAATCACAAAGCAAAGAAAAACAAACTGAAATGAGAACAAATGTGAACTTACTCTTAGTTGCCTTTAAAAATAATTTACGGTTTAGAAAAAGAGGAAAAGCAAAGAAATAGCATAAAGCTGCTATGAAATTACATACTGGTTATTTAGCATTCTTATTTCCTATAGCTAGAACACTGGGAGCATAGTAAATGCAGAATCATACACTAAAACCCAATAAAACCTCCCCTTTGCTTTCCCAGTGTTAAGTAGTTTTCAGAGAAAAAAAAAACCTGTAATGATAAATAATACAACCTTTGTGGGGGAAGAGGTGATGGGAAGGAACAATTACAAGAAAAAAGAAGAGACACATGGAGCCTAATCTTTACATTCCTTTTCCCCTGTCTAGATTATACTTACTTTCTGAGGACATACACTGAATACAGGAAGAAGCTGCTATCACTTTGAATTGCATCTGTAGGAAGAATGAATAATTAAATTTCTTAAGCCTTTTTGAACACTGAATCTACAGTCTTCCTCCCAAAACAAACTGTTGAAGAGGTGAGTACACTGGGGAAGAATTAGTACCAGAATTCAACCCAACCACAATGCAGCTAAGGACTTCCACATAATTCAACAAATGGCTGTATTTAGTAGCTGTATTTTTGCACATTTACACAGAAGCTGGCTAAGGTGAGCTGTTGCTCGATTCCTTATAACTTCCCTACCGCATAGCCAGTGGCTGGAAGAAGTTAGGATATTTCATGATTATGGATTATATCTTTAACTCTTTCAACAAGACAGAAACCAGGTCTGTGGAACACTGCTATTGAGTATATCAAAGCACTGAAGGGCACTGAAAGTATATCAAAGCACTGAAGAAACAACCAGGTCAGTGAAAAAGACTGTGATGTTGTTGTAAGTTGTGGAAGAGAATTCTAGATAGCAGCTTTTAGATTAAATGGATTTACTGAACACATTCTCCACATGTTCCTGATTCCACTGTTAAAATGCAGGTTTTGAAATTGCTATAGAATTTGTATATTTAGTTCATAAATGTTACAGTCTCTGGACATTTTATAATGGGAAATAGGTTCTGTCATTAAGCTATTGAATCTAATTTGACAGGCTGATGTGAAAAAGGGTTAAAAGTTTATAAAGTGAGTAATTATGATGGTCTGTCTTGATACAATAGCGAAGGGAGTGCAGGAGCAGAAAGTCCTTAGAAGTAACCTAAGATGCTGCTATTGCTTCATGGTCAACTACTGTCTGAACTAGAGCTGCAACAGGATATGAGATTAAACAACAACTTAGTAGTAGCTGATAGGATAAAGATATAATCTTTAGTTACCTTCGGTAATTGCAATACTGAAAACCACACCTCTAGGAGCAAATTTTATATAACAATGTAGGATGACCTACAATGTAATAAGCCAGACAGAAATTAGGACATGCACAAATGAGGTTTATACAAGTAACCAATCAGCTATTTTGATAGATTATTATTTTTTTTAAAATATGATTTTTCCATCGTATTTATTTTGTATAAAAGGCACTGCATGTTTACTAAAAGGTGTGCTGACTGCATTAGATGCCTAGTCTTCAGTTCTACAGAATTGAAATAAAACGATTATCTTTACTTTGTGTGTTTATTGGCTTATTGTGCACCAGGCAAAGAACCCAGATTTGGGACAACAAAGGTGGTAATTTTTACACTCCTTAATGAGGCAAAAAGTGAATTAGCAGGAAGTCTACACAGTACTTACTGACCTTCATTTTTATAAACCTTTTGGCATCCTGGAGCAAGTGCTACTGGAGGTTTACATTGCATTTTTGAGAACATTTAGCTTGTAAGGTAAAATGTAATTTATATACTTCTTTGATATCTTAGTGTGATGAGACATTAACAATTAAAGTTTATCAGAAACTACCTTGTCATGTTAAGTGACTTAAGCAATAAGACTTTGGGTGAAAAAAGTTGTTTGTTTGCTGTTTTGTTGTTTTTGGGGTTTTTTTTTTACATGTAAGCTTAAGGTCTCATATTGAATTATGCAAGCATGGGTGCAACACAAAGAAAATTAGGATCTCTTCAGGAAGAATGTGTGTCAAAAGCAGAAGTGTTTTGTTCTGTTGCTTTTTAAATCATAATGCATAAATAATGAGCAAAAGAATAGAATCCCAACTTTCTAGCAGTTGAGACACTTTCTCTTGATGTTCCTTGATACTGATGTGTGTTGTAGAAATGTTGGTAAATTTGATGGCAAAAAATCAATGGATATATACTGAAATGTTATTGCAACGTAGGTTTCCAATGAACCTGAATGAGTTACCCGGAAGTTTTGTCCACTGCACTTTGCAATTTCAGACAGTTTCCATCATAGATACTTTAATTGCTGTTAAAACTGCATTTTATACCTCAATGTTTTTTTTTTGGATGAGGTCCCTGGCTACTTGACTCAGCTGGAATTCAAATGCTTGTGTACAAGTCCCCTTCTACGAAAAATTAACTACTAATTATATGGCTTATATGGCACCCAAAGTGGAGGAGTTTTATAAGCTGTGTACCATATTTGTTAAATGAAAAGGACAAAATGAGATGTTAACTAAGGTTACAGAAATGTACCATATGCATTTGACATAGCAACTTTCATGTTGGAAATTGTATAAAATAATTAGCCAAATAGAAAGGAAACAAGGAAAAATCAGCTAACAGTCACAATTCTTTATCACTAACAACTCACATATTTAGAAGATGTAAGCGGTCAAAGTTTGTCCTTATATTTCAGGTAAAAGCAGACACTACTCTCATCTCTATATGTAACAGCACCGTGTTGGAGCATTTTGATAAAGCACTTCTACAACAGTGGATTATACACCTGGACTGATTTCAATTTTGTCATTCCAGGCATCAGATAAAACCCAACTGAGCTTATAAAAGCTGACAGGATTGTAACCTCAATGATATATTACTCTTAGAAGGATAGATATATTATCACATTTGATAAAGACTACTTCTTCACATAGAAATACTTCGAAGGAGTAAACAAGAAACACAACTCCATTAAGAGGGCATTGAAAGGAATTTCCTTCTTTCACTCCTGTATGAGTAAGCCAGAAACAGGCACATATGTGTAGCCTCCTATATAGGGAAATAAACACCTTTGTGAGAGGCATAGGTGCCTGCAAATTGCAGATGGGATTCAGAGCAGCTGGTCTTCTGGGGCCTCCGGTAGGCAGAGGAAAGCTGAGAAGCAGGAGTCTGAAACTCTCAATCTAAGGATTTTCAGGAATTTGCCTTTTTTTAAAAAAAAGACTCAGTTTGGGATTTGTTCTCAAAATTAATAATATATTAGGTGTTCCATTTAATTTTGTTTTCCCTGTGTGTATGACAGACCTCAGAGTGAAATCCATCTCCTCTCACAGGCATTAGGTGCTCTCCCTGGCCTCCCTCTCACAAAGTGAGCCACAGGGGACAGTTTTCCTCTGAATTTATCGTTGTCCATTAAGGAACTTGCCAGTGAAAATTCAAAAAGGCCAGTATTTTTGTCTTATTGTAAACAACTGCTTTACATTTTAACTTTTCTAACCTTTGTGACATAAATATTACCACATAAACTATGCAGTTTCCTGCGGGACAGTCTCTGAGGGTTTAGTCCTGAACCCACTGTGCCCATCATAGCCCAGAGCAGGCTGCTCCATATCCTGGGCTTGGTTGTTAAGTGACAGGGCCCAGAGGACATGAAAAGGCCTCACTGCCCCTGTCCGCTCCCCAGGGCTCTCACCCTGCCTACATCCCAGGACCCCATTTCAGTCCCCAGAGCCACAGGTGACCATGTAGCAGGGCTGGCCTCCAGCTCTCCACAGGCCTGACCAGCCACAGACCCTGCCAAGCTGGGCCCACTCACAGACCCCCACCCTGGCCCAGCCTCAGCGAGTCTCCAGGGAGGTACCTGGTGCCTGGGGCTGTGAGGATGCAAACCTTCACCTACCAACATGTACAAGCCTGTTAAGCACCATACGTAACATACCCAAGAGCGGAAGGATAAGAGAGGCAAAGTTCTTCAATTGCAGTTAGCATTTAGATGCACAAACTATATGTTAACGGTGATGTAGGTATCTGAGTGAAAACTCACATCTGGAGATGGAAGCTTGAGGAAGGTAGAAAACTTTTTTTTTGACAAATGAAACAACTAGGACCTACAACTTCTTAACATTCTAGCTGTGTGTTCAGTGCTCGGAGACAGAATAGCAAGACCGGATTATCCAGTCAAAGAATTGTTCAGCTGCACCTTAGTTTTAGCTCTAACAACAAATTCTCTGCTTTATTTTCACTGTTCATACCAACGTACACATCTACTGATCTTCCTACCACTGAAGTGAATACATCTATGTTAAATATGTACTGAACAGCTAATAGAAAAAACGCTCACTTTAGACACTGGTTTGCCATCTAAAGCAAGTGGTTAAGCTACTTCTCCAGTCTTAGAAAGATCATATAGAGGGAAAAAGTGAAGCCACTGTGGTTTTCTCCCTGGATTCATTGATACTGGACAGAAAATACTCTGTACTGCTTTCTGTCAGTAAATGTCTTCAGTTCCTTTCCTCCCAATTTCAGATACATAACTGACATGCTTTTGTTAGGAAGTCTCCTGTCTTTGACTCACCTCAAAATCAAAGAAGAAAAATAAACATTTTAAGAGCAGCAGAAACTTAACTCACTTAAGATATGAATCATCTGTGGAAAATGTCCATTTCTAGCTCTTGCTAAATGAAGTATCTAAGGTGACTGTGATACTTCAGTAGTTACCTCCATTGAATGTTAATTTAACCAGTATGACTCCCCATCAGCTGTTTTGCCTTCCTCTTAATCATATCAAAATATCCATGAGTAGCATAAGCAGAAACTAATACAGTGGAAGAAATAAAGTAATTTTAAAGAGAATTTTGTAGCTGGTTACCAAAACAGAATGAAAAAAGAAAAATACATAATGTGGAAATGAATGAGAAAAACATTTCTCATGGAAGTAAAAGAATAAAACATAAAATAATATTCCAGGACTGCTAAGCAGTATAAAACAGATGTTAAAGTAGAAAAATAATTAACAAAGTTGACTAAATTATATTTTATATATATATTCAGGTGAATAATATACTTTGTGATGCATTAAAGATCTGCTTCTTTAAATATTTTCTGAATAATTTTAGGAATTATTTTAGTTACCTTTACCTTAGAATCTAAAGACGGAGGAAAAAGAAAGCAAGACTTAATATGATGTAAATAATACTTGGAATGAAAAGGAGTCTTTTTTGATGGGAAAATAATGTCGGTTCATTTTTTACCAGTGATTCTTTGCTGAAAGGGAAAATAGGGCTGAAGAATGTTGCTGAACTTTTACTTTGATGGAAATTTTCTATATCCAAAATAGTTTAGGCATATACACAATTTTTCTACATTACTGTAATTTCTTATTTTTTTAATTAATTCAAGTCTGAATTCAGGGTGGTAGAAATGTAACAGGTTATTTTATTTTTAAATTATTCATGTCAGTTTCTATCTTTACAATTAAACAATGGTTGGTTTAGTACCCTGTAATTGTAGAACTTCAGTAATATGACATCCATAGTTGATCAGATTATATATTTTCAATTATCAGTCATTCAGGATCATTTTAGCATTAGGACTGTGATAGCTGTGCTAGGGCAACTGTTAATACACATTTTTTAACAACTGACTTTTCTGAAGCTTTTCTGTTAGAAATGTATTCTTTATTTTTGCAGTTTTGAAAACATTAATTTATAAAAGATTTGAAAAGAGAAAATAAATTTTGGGGTTTTTTTATTATTTTCCAAGCAATATGACCAGACAGATATAGCACATTATTTCTTAAGAATTGCTTTTGAATGAGACAGCTCTAAGTTATGTCTTAGCCTTTGTTGTATTCATATTGAACATGTAAATGTGTAATCATTGTCTGTGTTCATTCATAAGTCATTACTTATTCCAGTAATAATAATTGGCCTTTTATATTCTTAAAGTGTTTGATTTTAAATGTCAATGACAGAAATTGAAAATAGTAAGTTTTTTACACAACATATTGGGAATCTGTCTATTAGTGTGGAAATTAACATGTTTCTACTGCTTAATCATCCATCATCTTGGGTTCTGACTTAGGCTGTATTGTCTTTAGACACTTCAGCCAGCTCTGATATATAGGAGACTACATAACAGTAGGTCACAATTTGAGAAATAGGAATGATCAGTGCATTTACAATTACATTACTGCCACTGCACTACAGACAAGATCAGTCTACAAGAAGGAGAGAATCACAAATAAAAAAATAGATGTATTTTTAAAAAGATGTTTGGTAATAGCTTGTATATACCTGAAAATGTACCCCCATCCTCGAAGTCTCAATTTTCTAGTTATCTTTGACCAGCTGAATGTCTGCAAATGATAAATCTTTCTAGTATCTGGAATTCACGTGTGTGGTTTATCATGTCTTCATAGGCACCATGAAAACAAACACGTTTGACAGGTTGCCAGCACTGATGGTCGAAGTCCACCAACCAGCCACCTGCAATGGAACTACTTTCTAGGTTTGGCAGCCAAAGCAAATCATTGCTTCAAATGGAACAGCTCAAAGCTGTGGGAGACCAAGTGGTCTAGTGAAATGTTTCTTTAGGAATAAGGGAGTTTTTCTTTCTTGTCATTAAATATTCCATCAATTTTTCTTCCAAGTAGCAACTGACACACTAATAACACTGTTCTCTTAAATATTTGAATAATGCTCAATATATTAATGCTATACTGATAATGACCATTTAATACTTAGAGAGAGAAAGATAGCTAATGACAAGAGAGACAACACAATACAGTGTGGAAGAAGAGTGGCTTAAAGGTAAAACTGTAGTGAATTGAGGAGATTAATGATGTAAATTCTAGAGAATATACAATGAGAGAAAAGAAGAAAGTGTAGAGAAAAGAAGTCATGTAAATTTGAAAAAGAAAGAATGAAAAAGTCATAATTGTTTTTAAACAATGAAGTATAACAACTTTTCAGAGAAGATTTTTTTTTTGTATTGTGCAATTGAAGTTCATCTCATTAGCGCTTAAGTTTTATAACAATATTTTGTTTAATTCAAACATGTCAGATCACTGTTCCTTAAAAAAGCTGTCTGGTGGGGTGGGTGGAGTGTGTGTGTGTGGTGTCTGATATCAATAAAAAGCCCCTTCACTTTTTAGACACTGAAGAATCACTGTGTTCATTGAGACTCTGGTAACATACCTAGAGTTGCAAATTTATACCTGGGTCAAAATGAAGCAGAATTCTGTTAAAATTATGAAGAGTTTTAAGTGCACACTTGATAAAATCTTATTTAGGGTGTGCAAATTAACCTCTTTTGCTTTATTTTATAATATTCTACCTAAATCATATTTATTACACAAATAAAAGGGACTGTCTTTAAAGAGTTTGGTATACAGTGCCCTTCTTGCCAAGGTGACATATGCCATAATATCTAGGAAATGATCTTTTTCCAGAGCACATATGTTGGGTACATATGGGTAGCAATAACTTGCAAGATGCCATTAAAAGTATTTTTGAGGACTTTACCCTACTAATTTATAAACACTGATGACTTTGAAGCTAAAAACTAGCAGCAGCATAAAGTGTAATAATAATAATGATAATAACGATAATAACAACAATAACAAAAACCTTTTCCTGTTTCCAAATTCCAATTTAATTTTCTCATCTTAATCTTGTATGGCATTATGGAATTGCACTTTTTCATCATGTTTACACCTGCCATCCCTAATGCATTACCAGGTGTGAGATTTATGAGTGGAGCACATGAGACCTGCCACAGTTAATCACATTTGTAACCTTTCAGATACACTGCAGAATTTTTCTTGCTGTGAAACATGCTTTACCTTTTAATCTCTGCTGAGCATAGTTTTAGCACAATACTGTAATTTTTTTCTTATGTATTTCAAATTCAGTCATCAAATAATATCCAAATTATTATTATTCTTTCACATTTTTCTGTCTAAGAACTATTTGCATTTTAAGGAAATACTGAAGTAGTCAGAGAGAGATAAACATATTAACCTTTTCTAGAATGAAAGGTACATGTAAATAGATGTGAGTGAGGTGGTACTCTTGCTATCATGCATCATAATACAAAGATAATTCATATCATTATTTTTAGAATAAGAATTAGTTCAGAAGTTTATGCTTAGTGATTTACAACTTTGGGTGAAACCTCAAAAGATCGCTTGGGAGTATTCTACAAGTGACAGTCAAATTAACTTAATGGGGTTTTACATATGATTGAAGATATTAATGTTCTTATATATGTCATTGAATCTAGGTGGAAAATACGTATGATTTTTTATAATTCAGATTAAATATTTTGTATTTCTATAAGAATGCTAAAGGTTTCTGTGTGAATAGATATATCTGTCAAGAATTTTTTCTAATACACATTTAGGAATGTTGGTCTAAATTCTATTATTAATCATTCTTAGGTAAATTTGGAATATATTTAACAGTTTAAACAAAGCTTCTCCTTATTTATTTGCTGTTACAAGTAGAATTTGGGTAAAAAAATGCAAATTGTGCCATTACTTCTATAGTCTACTATGGCTGGCGTTGCCATTACTAGCTCTGACCTCACAATGCAGGTTCCCAATACTTGTCTCAGCTTGTTCTGATTCAAGATGATTTTACCTTGTTTAAGCTGTGATAACTGTTGTCTAGCAGTCATGTAACTGCCACTTAAATTAGTTGTAGATTTTGTGTAGCTTTGTGCAGTTCTATGTTACAACACCTCATGCTAATTAATAGATTGTAATTATAAATAACCATTCTGAGAAGAATGAAAATATGGTGTAGAGAAGAGAGGCACAGGATGGTACTGGAAGACTGAGATAGTGAACACTAATCATGATATTCAATAACAGATGAATTATAACAGAGAAGTGTTTGAAAGGCAAGATGCTAGCTGTAATATGACCTGCTTGAAAGATTGAATGATACCTGGGACTATGAGCTTTTATGTCAGGGTTGATGTAACGTGAAGACTCAATCTAAGCCAGCTTCCACTGTCTGAGAACATCCCATAACAACAATAAAATGATAGGAGATTTGGTTTAAGAAACCGGGCATACAATAACGGCCAGAACAGCAAATTACCAGAATCCAGTATAAAATCACTCCTGCATGGGACATCAGTTTAGAGCAATGAAAATTAACACACTGCTGACATTAACATACTTCTACACCACAGGAACAAGCAAGTACTGATTATGTGAGCAATATAAGTGATTAGCCCACCACTTATCACAAGTAATTTGCTTTGTCTACACAACTACACTAACATATCTAAGACCTGACTTCCTTTATATGGTGTCCTTCATGCATTACATTGAGGTGCTGTTATGTACATACCTAATATGAGATTATACATTCCATTGATCTGTCTATGCTAAGCATCTTTTGCTCCCTCCTATGCTGGCAAAGAACTGACTGTTACAAATGCAACTTTACTGTAAACTGGTGAAATCGTACTAGTGATAACAAACAGAAGACAAAAATACCCAAGTCTAATTGCAGAACTAGGAATGAATGAAGAAAGAACAAGGAAACAGACTGTTAGAAAATGAATAAAAATAACTCAAAATGGATTCACAACAGGGGAGGAAGAAATCCTTCCATTAATACCATGCTCCCTCTGTCAAAGGCTTCCAGTCTCTTGACAGGTCCCACCTGGACAAACTACCACTGACCCTGGGACCCTGTTGAGCACTGGGAGTGGGAGCACACCACCACAGACAAGCATTTGAGACTACAGAGTTTGCATGCAACATTTTAACTGTATTATTAATGAAGGTTTTTTTTTCCTGTAATAATTATAATATCAGTCCAATTAAATTTAAATATAAATCTTGATACCATTGTAACTTGAGTAATAATACTAAGTGTGTGTTGTTAGTTTTTTAGATTGTAAAACATGAATCAGACTAACATTAAATTTCTTCAGTCAACATATAAAATATATCCCCTTTGGCTCACAGCAACACTTTTTGAGTGTTACACTTCAATGTCTTTTTTGATCTACAGAGTAATTCATTCTAATATAATACAAACGATTCAGTGTATAGTCAGCTCTAATTGCTACTTTACAAATGTAAAGAGTATGTGTATGATTGTGAATAGATCCATCAGACTGCATACCTATATCAAATTTTTTGTTAAAAATTATTAATTTAACTTCTAGACAATTAGAATTATAATAGTTGATAAACTACCTAAAGCAATTTTAAAAGATCATTCATAAATTTAGCAACATAACAGATGAGGGGTTGGATGAGGTCTGAAATGCTTAGCTTGCTTTTTACAGGGAAAAATATTTCTTTAGTGATTCCCTCCTTGATGATATATCATGGCATTAGCAGTAAAGTATTGTGGGGGTTTTTTTATGTTATAGTATATTTATGATAAAATGCTGTAAAATATTTACGTAACAATAAGTTAGGCAGGACAATGGAACATTCTCTGCATCTTAAACATATCAAATAATTTAAACCGATCCTCTGTTTTTCATCAAATTTTTCTTAAGACCCACCTTAGACAGTGTCTGAGAAGTGAGCTAAGAAAGACATTTTCACTTCTGATGAGATATTTAACACACAGACAAAATAGACAAGTAACTTTGCATTCAACATTCAGGAAAAAAACACCTTTCTGAAAAAAGTAATGATTTCAGCACTGTCTTTAGCATAGTATTTTACTTATGAAACTGATATTATGTGTTCTTTCTTTTCACAGCAGTATCTGTCTCGCATTTAGCAGATATTAGGATAAATAAAGAGTAATTAAAAGTTAGGCAAAAAATCCAAAACTATGCCTCTTCTATGGGTTATCACAAATTTAATTTTGGAGACTAAGTACCACAAAATGGCTGTAAAGTACTTATTATCTGTATTATATGTACATGAAAGACACTTCTGCTGGTGTAAGAGAGTCCTGAAAAGTCTACATACACAGAGAAAATTAATTCATTTAGAATAAATTGAGCATAAAGTTATCAATTCTAAATAGTAACGTTTTAAAATGAAAGTTGAGTCAATAATTGGTTTTGAAATATATTTGGAAGTGTGATCTTGTATGTGTCCAACAAAACTTCAATTACATGGCTGCCTTCATTGTAAGAATGTCTCAGATATTTAGAACTGGTCAGTGTTACCCAAAACTGTCTATATTTTGGACAGAACCACTCAAGAATTGAGCAAAATAAAGCATATGTTAAAAAGCATGTTATCTCTGAAGAGCTTTAGAAGGCAACAGATTTAAATCACCGAATAAGTGCATAAGTCAAAAGGGATCATACAGAAATTACCATCTCAGATGCCCTGAGGAAATTTAGTGATCATAATTTCTAACTTACTAATTTTTTTTTTGCTAACAAAATTAATTCCTTGTACCAAATATAGGAAAAAATAAGGACCAACAACAGAATAAGAATTCAAAGCCAAATCCTCCTGAAGCAATTCATGGTCTTGGGAATTGGTGTTAAGAAGTGATTAAAGGAAATATTACATTGATTTCTAAAAAAAATAATCCACTGAATGACTTGAGTATACATCTAACTGTTATGATCATTCGTATGCAAGTTAGATAAATTTCTACACTGTTGTTATTTAAAAGGATTTGCATTTTTCATGCATGCACTTTGTTATACTACTGTGTATACTTTGAGTGTGCTATCTGGTAACTACAGGTATGACCTCAATTGACATTATTTGTAGCATATTGGTAAAACAGTATAAAACTTTTACCCCGTTATTGTAAAGTCTCTTTAATTCCATGTTAAACAACATGTGAAAGCAGGCTTTTCTAACTTCCATTTCTTTTAATGCAAATTCTGAAGAAATCAGATGTTCTCAAATCCAGATCTATGGCATTTAGGGGCAAGAAAGTATTTAGGATTTTAATACATTTTTGTGTGTCTGCTTTTTCAGTTAATTTCAGCAGAAAGTGAGCAGTCTTAGTAAGCATTAGAGGTGGGAGATCACATATGTTTAACTAATGACCTAATTTCAGTTTCCTACAAAGTCACTGGACAGATATAGTCAAGTCTGAAGTCTTCCAAAGTGTGTGCAAGTCTAGGAGTCATTCATCTTGGACAGGTTGTGAAAATTGGTACCTAGTTCAGAATGTGATTGAACTGTGTTGTTTTTGTGTTGCAGCGTTAGAACAATCCACAAGAAAATAAAGCTCTGGGGTTTGATATTCTCTTCAATCAGGCACTGCTTGAACACACATTCCCACATCAAAGAAAGCGGCAGCAGTCATTGTACCATTGGTATGGGTGGGTACTCACTGTGCATCCTGCAGTGGCTCCTATGCAGTGAGAGTCATGGGACCTTGATGTGGAGAGCCTGAGGTTCCAAACTTAGTTCCTAGAATGTGCGTAGTTTTTAGAATAGATGTTAAATTAGAGTAAATCAAAGGAAGAGAGGGGAAAAAAAAAAAAAAAGGAGAGAGAGAACTCTCAGACAAGGAAGCAAAAGCCCAGGTCTTTATATTATCCAGATGAATTCCCTAGTCAACATGGCAGAACAGTCAGGTTCCCTTTTGCAGTCTCTTTCTGTCTCTGTGACTCCTGCCTTCCCGTCTGAAGAAAGATCCAATTTGAGAATGTACTTAGGCATAGATGGGGTATGTTTCAGGGGCATGGAAGAAGTGGTTTCTAATCCACTCAGTCTCAGGAGCTCCCATAGACTAAGCTTGTCCATGTCGTGATGTGTGCTTTTAATTATCTGGAACCTTACTTCATGTGTTAGGGCAGCCAAAGAGGACCTCAGAGGACTAGGTGCCTAGACAATGAAGAGATGCTGGAAAACGAGTATTATGTCAACCACAAAATATAAAAATATTACTTCTGCTTTTCCTAGTAAAGGGCCACACCCTCTGCCCTGAGCTGAGAGCCCGGCTCCCAGGGCTGCCCTGGGCTCACCTTGGCCGGCACAGGGCTGGGCTGTTTCAGCGCCTGCCTCGGGGACACGTGCCTGTTGCTGCCTGGGCCTGGGCCTGGGCCTGGGCCTGGGCCTGAGCCTGAACCCTGCCAGCGCCTCCCTGGGAAGGGCCTGGCAAACCCAGGGGGCCGCTGCCCAGCTCACAGGAGCCCTGGGGGGGCTGAGCCTGGGGAGGCCGTGGGGCCACGCTCACCCCTCAGCTGGGAGCAGCCAGAAGGCAGCAGACCAGGGTGAGAAAATATTAAAATAAATTCAAGTAGACCCCAATAGTTAGGGTGAGGGGACCCCCACCAGCAGGACTGCAATTCTCTCAAGAGGGGACTCAGTATGTTAATGACTTGTTGTGACATTACAACATTACTTGGCTGGGGGAAGGATGCCTCCATTTGCCTTATGAGCTGGAGGGACACAAACTGCTATTAGTGCTCTTAATTTTAATTTCTAGATTGAAATGCTCACTTTGCGCACTGATATGCTGGATACAACAATGGCTTTTTCTTTGTTAAACATTAGTTTGAAAGCCCAGAGCCAGGATCATGGAAATAAACCCAAATCAGTATGCACTTAGGTTCTTCAAGGGTTAATTAGTAGATTTTACGAAAAAAAAAATTCTTGAAAACAAGATTATGAAGTTTCTTTTAGCTCCTTTAGAAATATCATGTGGCATTAAAAGGTGTGGGCCACGTTCTCAGGCATAGTGCCCATTTTCTTAATAATATTACAAATTACAAAAAGAATTCTAAATATAATGGGAAATACTATGTATTATTGATTTCAGATACTTTTTAATGCTTCTGAACTTTCAGTGGTTTGGAAAATGTACATTTCAATAAGGTCTGTCTAGAAACTTTCAGGCAACTCTGATGCTGCAGCACCATGTATGCACGTGATGGTAATTAACTTTATTCACACTTGTAAATCTAATGTCAACAGAAATTTCCTATATATAAATCCACAAGAAGAAAAAAAGCAAAAATAGTGCTCAGTTTTGCTGAATTTTACTTTTTTTTTTCCAAGTCAAGAAATTACTTTTCAACAGATTGAATAACAAGAAAACCTGATTTTAATTAAATGAATAGCACAAACTACATTTTATGAACTGATTTCTCCCACATATGCACTCTATTTAAAACCATTCTTATAGTTCTGAATAGTTCCACTAATATAAGTGTGTAACACAGCATACATACTTATTTTTATTGACCTATGTTCCCAACATTTATATTATACCATTAGTCCAATGATACAAAACACAAATATGTTTTATAATAACTTATTTAAACCTATATCTCATCTTGCATTTTTTAATGCTATATTCTTGTTCAAAGTTCACTGCTCGCATACCTTCCTTCTACGAATCAAAGTCTGGGTCCTCTGTCCTTACCTATCGCATTTTATAAGGGACTGAACATTCAGGAGTATCTACAGTCCATAACTACTCAACAAAATTTTTATTATTAAATTTCCCTATTTGACTCAGTTTCTAAGTCTAAGTAGTCCTGAAACTTATCACATCTCATCAAAGCTGAAAAGCTTCACAATTATATTATGTGAAAGACTGGTCAAGATTCAAAAACTCTGCATTCCTTCACCTAATTCCCCTGCAGGACCCCATGCATCTGATCATACCTACAAGGTGGCTAAGTCTTTATGAAACAAAGCAATGGCAACTGATTTTAGTAAAAACACAGATAGGAAAAAAAAAATAAACCAATGTCCTTCCCTCTGCATAATAGCCTACAAGTTAGAATTTTTACACCATATGGAAAAACTAAGTCCAGCACCCTTCACAGCCACTCTTCTATGTTTCTGCGTCTTCAGTACCAGCATATAGACTAATCTCCAAAGAAGCTGTTCCAGTGTGGAAAAGGATTTATACATCACTGCCATGAAAACAGGCAAAATAGACATAACTTTGAAGTTAATGCAAAACACTCACCTGGAATGAAAGAGAATTCTTCTTTTGCTTGAAAAATTATCACTACTAAGTAGTCAGTCTGTGGAGCATATACCTCACTAGAAGTCATGCTTCATTGTGGTGACTACAGGAATTCCACCAGACAGTTGCTCACTCATTTCTCCTCTCTTATTTCATGTATTTTTGATTCCTTTCTGAATTGTATCAACTGAATAATGCTCTGTTACTTATTAACAGTAAGCATTACCTCCTTCTAAAGCAATCTAGAAGGAGCTGTCTTGTGACATAAATATCTTAAGAATCTTCCCATTATTAATTTACTAATGAACTAAATAGGAATTTAGGGGTTGAAATACGATTAGGAATATAAATTCACTTGTTGGATTTGGAAACATCCACAAAGATAGGTAGATACTGAAACACATAGTCTGCAGCTATAAGTTTGTAAGAGAATTCACGGCATCCAGACTACCATTCAACATCTTGAGGAAGGGTATTTATAAAACTCAGTGAGTGGGTGAGTGGAATAGGGAGTCATATTAACTAATCAGAATAAAAGAGGAGGAAAAGAAGTTGTCACAGGTATCCAAATTCAGCTAGGTACAAAAAAATCTCAATCCAGTTTTTACTTTGAGGATTTATTTTCAAACATGGTCCATTTTTAGCATGGACTTAGAAAAATGCAGAAATTGTAATATCTTCTTGTCTCATACTTCTATCATAGGAGGATGAAAATCCCTTTGCTTCTCACAAGTTATTAACAGGAATTAAACTTTATCACCTTGTCTTGTTCAATCAAAGCAAATCTTACATTCTTAGCCTCAGTTTATAGGTAGGAATACCACATTTCAATGTGTGAATAGGCCAAGATCTGTACTTACAAGTACAGCACTGTATCACTCTCCACCTTCTGTTACATACCCAGCCCTCCCAAGCCAGTTCACTAGCTACAACCCCGATTATTTCCCATCTCAAATAATGTCAAATTTCCCTAAATCTAAGCTTTGGTTCTAATCCACACCTCTGTAAAATACATTGCCTCATTCCTGCCTGCCTTTTGTCCTCACCTGGAGGGTGGGTCCTAGCACTTCCTCTGGTCCTGTGTAGCATGACCCAGTACCCTGCAGGATCAGCGCCTGGGATGACAGTCTGCTCATAGCATTAGCCATGGATCAGTCAAGGAAGCGCCTTGCAGACTAAGGCTTCTCCATGGACTGTATGCTGCAGAGAGGGAAATGTTCTTGTTGTCTATGGAAAATGTATGCCAGATGAAGAGGTATCAACAAGTTAACAAGCCTCATCACGAGGTATTGATTATCCTGGTGATTGGTAGAAGATTTGTGTGATTGATTCAAATAGGGTTTAGATAACGATCTCTAATACATTCCCTGAATGTGTGCCTTTCGCTATCAGAAATAAAGGGACACTAACACTGTTCAGTCTCCAAAAGGTTTGTCTGTGACTGACTAATATACAGTACTTGATTTAGTAATGTAAGCATTTTCCCAGTTCAGTTAAAGAGCTAAAACTTATTTGAAAAGAAATACACTGCCTGAAAGCCTTGCTGGAAGCTCAGTCGGTGTAGGCTACCACTCCTAGTGTCCTGGTAGCCACAGGCCTTTGCAACTCTTCACACACCTGCTGGTAGAAATGTAGAATCCCACGGAGTTAATTGGAAACTCAGCAGAGGTTTGGAGCAGCTTAGGTGACATATTGGAGTATAGATATATAAACAGGGTAAGACATATTGTGAATTTATGCTATGTCAACTGATGCATGGTAAGTATAAGGTAATCTGAGATACTTGAGGAGAGAACAGTCTACACTTTACTACAGGATAATAGCAGGCATATGGGCAATTATTGCATGTCCTAAGGTCACACCTCTCTGCTTCTCTTGTTTTTACTTAAATGTGAATATTTCAGAAACATTATTCAGTCCTGCATTAATCAAGCAGCATGTTTCAGCAAGTCTTGTAGGAGATGTATGAAGGGTGAGGTTACAATGATTATCAGTATTCCCTACACCTTATCTGCAAAGCAATTCTTGATACATAGACTCCAGGAAAACAAAAAAAACTTGGAGTCAACTACTGTTGATTTCAGTAGGAGTTGCTCGGTCCCCTGCTGCTTCATTTCTATGGGAGACAGTGTGGGCTAACTGCATAAGATATGAATGTTATGTCAGCTTCCCGAAAGGGTGACTTGTGAGAATGGAGTCAAAGCATTGTTTTGAGCTCCTGTATCTATGTATTTCTCTCTCTTTTATCTTTTTTAAAAAAAATTATTTTTACTTCTCTTTTACTCTGCCAATATTTTCCCCTTATTTTTGTAATTAAATTGGCTGTGGTTCAAATGAAAAACATCCCAGTCCATATGTCACTGTGCTCATTGCAGGCAAATGTGGTAAAAATATACGAACCTTTTCTATGCTTTTTCAGTAGACTGTAATATAACTGTGTTTATTAGTTTTGTGATTAAAGCAAAATACTGTTTTTGCTTTGTTTTAAAGCAAACTAAACTCTAGTCTCTTGAATACATAATTAGCTTTCTTAAACTAGTAAAAAAAAAGGTGTGTGTGTGTTTTGTATTATTTCCAAGGTTTTTTCCTCTGTTTTTCACAAATGAGGCAACACACCTGAATTTCATTCAGTCAATGAACTGTGAATAGATAAAAGGTCTGCTTCACTTCCATTCCCCACTGCATTCCTGATTAGATATATGCTACTTTCCCAATAGATACACTTTATCTAGGAGGAAATGTGCTACCAATATTTTTTTATTTCTGCCATTACTGGAATGATCATGTGACATTTTAAAACAGGAGTGAAGGGTGCTTATTTTAGATTTCCAAAGCCAGACCACTGTGAATTAAGTCCCAACAATGAGCAAGGAGTGTTTCTATATTTCACTGTTACTCCAAGTAGTAACAAATTCCCATGGATTTGTAGGAAGTAAAACATGACAATTTTACATCTTTTCTACTGGTAACAATTCAACACTGGATTTTAAATGCATTCAGATTAAAGGAATATTTGTACTCTTGAATACTCAGGTATTTCCTCCCCTGTAGGGGCCACCTCCTGCAATGCTACCACTTCACTGATCAGCAGATCTTGTCCTCATGTTTTTAAAATCTGATCTTGCTTCATGTTTTTCATAACCACACTTGGTTATGGTTGAAAACAGTGAATTTTTACATCTGGATTCCTACTATTGACACCCAGGCAAATTTGACTACATACATTTCTGCATATGTGTGTGCAAATGACTATCTCCTGGATCTGCTTCTTTTGGTTTATATTTCCTACTCTCCTTAAAAACATAGGCAAGGCTATATGTACCTAAACTTACTGTCCTGGCCAGTAGTCTGATAATGACCAACATAATAAGTTCAGGGAAATAGTTATCTCTACAGTGTTAGTTCCCCAGATATACCCTCTCAAATTCTTGTAGTCTGAGTCAGGGATTATTAGTACATTTTTGTCTTTAATAATCCTTGATGGATGTATTTTCAATGAATTTCTCAGCTCTTTATTTAGAACTCATAAATCTTTAGGTTTCATGTCATCTCATTGAACTATTTGCAAAGTTTAATTTTGGACAGCTTCCTGCTTCTCTGCTGGTTTATTAAGATACGGAAAAAAAGGGAGTCTGAACTATAATTAACAGTCAAGAGGTCGATTCACCATGAGTTTATGCAGGAGTATACTGACATTCTGTATTTTGCTCTCTACTTGCTTTTTAATAATTCCTAACATCTTGTTTACTTTTTTTTGACACCTATTGAAAGCCTAGCTGATGTTTCATGGTGCCATCCACAGAGTCCTGAGTAACTCCTTCATGAATGGCAGCAGCTGATTTAGAGACTCTTATAGTTACTAAAAATGTAAATGTCTCATTTTGTCTGGCCACAAATAAATGTATCACTAGTATTTTGATTACAGATTACTGTATTTTATTTTATACATTTTATAATATTAATTAAATTGGAAAGGTTATTCTCCTAATATCACATTTTTATATCATCTGGGCAGAGTTCCTTCTTGCTCAGTTTTTTCTATAGAATCTTGGATGTAAATCTCTTCCTGAAAATCTGCGATATTTTTTTTTTTGCTATGAGTATTATAAATAACTCATTAAACTTCCAGATTACTTTATCTGTTGCCAAAATGGAAGCAACTGGTATAAATTAAGTAACAATTACCATGCAGAACTTCTGATGTACTTCAAGGGATAATTGTTCATATGCTTTGCTATTTTATACATTCTTAATCTACAAATCTTTCTTCTTGTCCTTATGTCTTGAAACCGAGCTTGTCTTTGTACGAGTTTCATTCCATACTCAACAACTCTGTAAATTAGCATTTTTAGTCTTTTTAACCTACTGCACATAGATAAATCCTACATTCTCCGCTTCTGTTTGAATATTCAGCAGATGTAGTTAAAATTTATTGGAAAAAAATCTGGATGAGAAAGAATGAGATTGTATACAACTGGACAGTTTCTGAAATGGAGAAAAGAAACCAAACTGAAATTAGGTTATTTTCCTCTGTCTTCCTTTGTTACCTCCTTAATCCAGGTCATGTGCTAAGGTGCAGTCCACAGTTCCTTTCATGACTGTAATTCTTTAAATAGTTTGAATTTAGCCTATTGAAACTGCTGGAAGATACTATCGGAGACTGGGATGTGTAGTAATGACATGGTTGTGTAGCTGCCCATGATTATACTTTTGATTAAGCATCACACTGACTATAAGATGCAGTCATGGTCCTCTTGAAATTAATTATTTTCTCATTAACCTCTAATGGTGCAGCATATCTTGTTTTCACATAGTCTCAATACAGATGAATGGTCCCTTATAGACTGTGTTTTAGCTGAAACATAATATGTTCTCTGCCATAAACAACCATGGGTTTCAGGAGATTTACATCCGCACAGAAATTTTCAACTGCCTTAACTGTGTTAATTTCAAGATGCTTAATCCAATTTGAAATTATTTTGAATCAATGAGATCATAATCAAATCTGTTATGAGGATGTGAAAGTGATGGTAAATATAAGCAGAAGTCTAAAAAGTCATTTCAGCTTTAGTTTACTTAAGTTACTTGTCAGTAAAGAATTTGACATTTTTTCCTGGATTGTTAATGATAGTGTGTCTATGGGTCTGTACGGATCTCAAGAATTTTTAGTTGCAAAATAACAAAGAACCTGGACAACAATTAAAAGAGCACAAACAGGAAAATTAATTGATCTAGACTCACACAAGCAACTCTATTCCTGCATAACACCACCTTGTAAAATATTGTAAGACAATTTTAAATAGCAAATTAAATGTCAATTTCTGAAAAAAAAATATCTACAAATAAGATTGTGAGGGATCCATGATAATCCTGAGGAGCAGTGCACAGCCTCAGAACTTTTTTCCATTCTACCACCTGCAGTTACTCCCAAGGGACTACTCCCTGCATTCAATAGCTCCAGGCCTCTCTGGGATAGCAATATGCTTTCCTTCAGCTTAACCCTGTTGTTTTGGGTATGAGTGATCTGAAGGGATAGGAGGGCACACGTCAGTCTCTAAGTAAGCAGAACTGAGGAAGTGGAGAGGCTGATGTATCAGCAGGGGGCCTATTATATGCTGATTCTGACCTTCAGACAGAAAACTATTCTAGTGTTACACATTTGTTTAACTCTTGAAAGCATGCAAAAGAACACTTATTTTTATCTGATCAGAAATACAAGCTACTTTGTTTCAAAAATATGCTGTCCTTTTTGTTTGAAATATATCTTTCCATTCTTAAGTATAGAAAAGGAAATCTGAGTACTAGGAGCAAAGGATAAAATTCAGATTTTGGAAGATTTCAATACATAGAGTTGCTAAATTTTAAAGGTTGCTAGAGCATTTTCCAATAAATTTGAAGGTAAGTCCTGAAAAAACAATTCATATACATATGTAGAGACGTGCACAGGCATACCCACACATGCCTTTTTCACTGTAACATACATACTTGGTGTCAAGAAATAAGAACAAGAAAGGATCTTTTTACAGGCACTTCAGGCTGAGTGAGTCTTGGT
>JAVJGJ010000057.1:87539636-87556941 GCA_035590215.1 Microhierax caerulescens
GACCAACCCCCCCGCGCAGCCCGTGCGCCCCGCTGGCCTTATGGTGGCAGCAGAGCACTGCGGGAGCGGCACAGCCCGGCGGGGCGGGGCGGGGCGGGGCGGGGCGGGGCGGGGCGGGGCGGGGCGGATGGGCGCGGGACCTTCTGCAACATGGCACGAAATTCAACGGGGGCAAGAACTTCTAAATCTTCATTTTGTGTTCCTTCTAGCAGGATCCTTGTATTTTTCAGAAGGAAACAGCTGCTCTTGAGGTAGGGCAACCTTTTTAAAAGCTGACAAAATACCCCCAACCTGATGTGATGGAATGATACTGCAGAAAGGAATTCTAAATCACACCTTCAAAAGCTGTCCTGGATTTCTTGTCTGCAATACTGGCTTCATCTGCTGTTTCAGTTTTAAATAGCTACTCCAGGCCTAACACTAGCCTTGATGTATTGGACGCTTGATTTTAAATTGTTACGGTGGAATGTAAGTCAAATTAATGTAGGAAGAGCTATATGTGTTCAAAGACATTCATAAAAGCAGATCAGATCTTCAACTTGGAAAAAAAAGAGGAATATTGAAAATACTAAAAATAGAACGAGACAACTTCATTCTTTACTATCCATTAAAAAGCAGATGTGTTTGTCAGGTGTGCAAACAGACCCTGGCTGTCTGTCCAGTAGTAGATACAAAATGTATGGGAGTCTCTTACACTGAGGATTTGTGAAATTTTATTAGGCCTTTTATAACACCTGCTCTCTTCTGTATTATGTTCTTATAGGAAGAACAAGTTTGTGGTCCCTATTCCTATCCCTCCACCACAGTCCCAACAGCTTGTGGCATGTAAGTACTGTTTGGCTGCATTCCTGTTTATTCCAAGAAGCAATCTGCAAACTAACGCAATTCCATTGGCTGCTCCTGAAGGAACAGAAAATAATTTCCTACTTTAAGTTGTTCAGTAAGCCACAATAGGTCCTAGCATATAATTTTAAAACAGGTACTGAAGCTGGTATTTTAACTCTGTAAAAATGGAAACTTGATGGGTCTCTGTCTGTCATCTACCATTAAAAAGCAGGGCTCCACATGTTAGTTCCTTCACATCTGACTGTCTAAGAACAGGCAGAAAATCTGATGTAAAACCTGGTGTTGGTCTCAAATGCTTTGGGGGTGAATGAAAACACCTATTATCCCTTTTAAGGTATTTACTTGTTAATTTAATCCATGACATTAATCTTATTTGTGTCAAGTTTGAATAAGACTATATCAGACTATTAGTTTAATGTTTCAATCTGTAATTTGCATACTAGGGTTTCAATCTGCCATTCTTAGATCATGAAATAGGGAGAGGCCTGAGCTACTCAGCACTGATGTAGAGTACTGTATAGATAAAAAATTCCAAACATATTAAATGACAAAAATATGAACCAGAGCATTGGGTTTTTTTTATGTTAATCGGCTGACAAAAGCAAATGAAGGTTTGTAGCTAAAATTTTGGAGCTAAAACTTTAAATCATAGCTCTGATTTTCTACAGAACTGTGAAAAGTCTGTATCCTGAAATGTCTGAATTTCTCATTGCTGTCCTCTCTCCCATACATATCCTAGCAGCTGACTCTTTAAAAGAACCCTATAGAAATCAGTGTGTTGCTAATTTCTTCCTTTACATTCCTGTCAAAGGAATATGTGTTTGTGCATCCAGTACGTCCACATTTTCGTGCAAATACAATGTATTCCTGATTTGGACAAACAGTTGTCTCAGCCCCTTTTCAATATGGAGTGCTGAGATGTCCTGCCTAGTAGTTATGAAGACAGGGATGTGGAGAAAATGCTAGAGCTAACTTGGCTTATGCTAAACCTAAGGTTACACTTGAACAGATCTGCTGCCCAGGGTGGGATGGTATCACAAAGTATCACTATGCTGTTCCTACTTTTGGTATCCATTGCACCTCAAACTAAGTAACAAGGATGCTTGAAATATTTTCTTCTGGAGATCTTTCACTTTGTTCAAGTCAATTAATAGGCAGACTACTAAGCATTAGTGAAACTACAGGCTATTGTTGCATTCAGGCACTCAGCTAAGAGGTAACTTAGCTAGAGGTCTAATCCTAGCTGCAGCTCATGGTTGAACCAATTCAAAGTGACTTACCATCAAAATATCCATCTCAAAAACACAGCATCACGAGCATTTTACTTGAAAATGGGAGATATTAATTCAAACTCAACTGAGTAAGAGAATCCCAAAGCAGGTTTTCACACACTTTTGAGAGGCTAGGATTACAAGACACAAGGTAGGTGGCAAGTGGTTCTGTGAATCTACCTCTTCCTTTTCTTGCAAAAATCCCCAAACAAAACATAACTCTGAGTCAACTGAAAGTTGGTTGTAGAAAACGAGATACTTTTAATGGTTTTGCTTGTTTTCAGTGAGAAAAAACTTTTTTTTTTTTTTGTTTCATGTTATTTCAGTTTCCCAGTGTCTTTATTACTTTACCTATTTGCTTGTATTTTGCTTTTGGTTAAGCTGTAAGGGCAATACCCTCACCAGTTATTTTTAGAAATGGACTGCTTTTCCTACACCCAAAATGTACCCAGCACTTTTGGAACTGGAGATAGTCACTGACATCAGCAATGCAAAATAATTTCCATAGAGCTATGCTGATTTTTCAGATTTTTATATTTGTGATATTCACTGCTGTACAGCTGTCAGTGATTAATTTACAACAACTATGTCAAGTTACTAGCTTGAATTAGCATTCACCTGTAGGGTAGTTTGGGAATCCAAAAATAATGTAAGGTGAATATCAGAAATTTCTATTTTGGGCTAAACTTCACAGTTTTATTTTACATTATACTATTAAAATAGTATATTAGTTATTTTGTAATATGGGACCTTTAACCCAAATCTTAATTTCTTTATATAAATGTTTGATAGCCTTAAATGAGTCTGGTTATCTGCTGAGTTAGTCCCTGATTGTGTTTCTGAAATTCAGAATGTTCAAGTACATTCTGTAAAACCAATGCTCTATTTGTATTGATGAAATGATTACAAGCCCCAGCTAGGTTTCCCAGCCTGGCAGTGTATATGAAGGATGTTAAGAATGTCTGCGTTAAAACATGAACCAAAGAATGCCACATCAATATTTAAAAAATGCCTTAAATATTGGGAAATAAATATAAGGTAGGCATGGAAATTGCATTTTTTGTTAATGAGACTACTGTAGAATAATTCAGTTTGGTAATTGAATATGATTTTCTAAGGGATTGATTTAAATGAGTTAAAGCAAGAATACTCAGAACAAATGCTAAAGCATGAACAAAATTGTGGGTACTTTCACTCATTCTGTTATTTTGGCATTATAGCGCTGCATCTAAGTTACAAACAAGCTCAAGGGAGAGTACTAGACCAAAGACTGCATGCAATTTATGAGGGTTGAGAAACACACCTTATATACAGAACTAAGGATTTATTGTTACATTAATTAAAGTATAACCAGTCTAGTGAAGGAGATATTAACTCAGTCACAATGAATTACAGTAACAGCTTATAATAACAGAATTAAAACTGATAAAGACAAACACTCTAGTATCAACCCTCTTCCCTGGAGCTAGGCTCACCCCTGCAGTCTGCCCAGGATGCTGAGGTCAAATGCACTCTGGTCTTGCTCTGGAAGAAGATGTGCAAGTATGGTGAGTTGTCAACATCCTGAGTCATTAAGCAGGCAACATCTGATGTTGATGGAGAATTTTTTCTCTCTTGCTCTTCAGTTTAATTAAAACTAAATTTATATGTTTGCTGACAGTCTGCTGACTTCATGTTTATTCACTGATTCCCACTTCCATGCTGTATTTGAGTTTTACTACATAGAAGATGGTTTACATATGTTGCGTATTTATTCTTTGCTTAGTTTTCCTCAAAACAATTTTTTTCCCAGCTCACAGGGCTGCATGCCTTTAGTGAATAGTAACTGAACACTTGTGACACATTTTTGTGGCCCTGGGGTGACCATCATGTGTATGTATTTTCAAGGCCTATGCCATGTTCTTTACTTGTACTGTCAGGGTCTCTGTTTCAAGCCCTTGTTTTTCTTTGACAGCCTTCAAGCTGTGGTTTCCTGATAACAACTAATATTTTGTTAGCACAAACTAATCAAAGGAATAGCCTTCCTGAAGTGACATTAAGTAGTTTGGTCTACAAAAAATAGTGATCCATTCAGAAATATATCCATCCATCTATCTACAGATGCATACAATACAGAAATTATACTTGTCACTACTTGCTTTTAATATCTAACAGTTACAGTGACATCACTGATAAGTTACCAAAATTTCTTTGCTCCAACATAGTGCTTATTTGCTAACTGAAATTACTAGTCTGAAAACTGCTACTCTGCTGTGGTTTAATGTCAGCAATTCTAAGCATATCCTCAGCTACATCACTGTTGTCCTTCCAGATACCCATATATTCACGCATAAATTCCTTTACAGTCTATAAATCTTTGTATATGCATGTGTGGTAGTGTGTCCTTCCTGAAAATTTTTCCTCATAATATGAATGAAAAACTGAAAGTAATAATCTTTGGAAGAAGAATCCAAAAGTTTTACCAGTTTTCCAGACTTGTGGAGGAAAATCATAACCAGTGAAAGTAGAAGACATGTCCAGATGGGTCACTGGTCTTTTTTGAAGGCCTTCCCATGAGGTCCTAACAGAAAGCATGTTGCTGCATTGCTTGTATCACATCTCTGCCTTTGTGAAGTGTTGTCTGCTATTGAAAACGTGTCATTGACACATACACAGAGTAAGCAACAAATCCTCTCCCGAGTACAGTTCAGTCAGTGAAACTACTTTATTCATTCTACATTTTTACTCTGCTTCATGACAGGTTTTTACACTATCAGCAAGGTAATGGAAACAGGATTAATTAACAGTTGATGATCAAGTTTTCAGCTTTATGTGTACTCTGTGCAGACAAATCTATCCCATCCATGTAGTTTGGGGAGCATTAAATGAGTTGCAGATGGGTATGTTGCTTTAACCATCAGGGAAGGCAAATCTTTTGAATCTGCATCTCCTGTGCTAGAACTTCCAGGCAGCAGACAGACAAATATCTAGCACAAGCAGCCATATTGACAATTGCTGTCACAGGATAAGGCATTTTATTTTAAATATCCTAATGTCTTTATGAGAAAAAGAAGTGATGAAGTTATCAGAACTAAAAGAAAAAGTTGCTTTGATTTGTAGAGTGAATGAGATTTACCAACAAACTTGTATAATCTTCATTTCATCTTGGGAGAAAATACCAGCTGTGGGCATGTTTAATAATGGAAGTTATACATTTAAAGTTTTACAATCTTAAGAATTTGGTTGTTTCTTCTAAGAATTATGTTAAAAATTTGGTTGGGCTTTTTTGTTTGTTTTTCTTAAAAGGTAGTTTAAATTTGAACTCTTGGTGACCTCCATGGGAGCTTCATACAATAAAAGACCATGGGATTAAATGTTGTGATGACACAAAGAAAAGGCAGAGTTAAAAAATGAAACAATCTGCTGTATGGAACACAACGATGGAAAACCAAAAACTTTGCAGCCAGCTTCTACTCCTGCTGCTATGGTACTTATTGTCTAGCTTTGATCCAATATTTTCCATTCCTTATCATTTTACTCATCTATGTTAAAACAAATGTCCCCAGTTCTTCCTGGTAGGATGATATTTTATGACTAGTTTAATACACAAATAGTACTATTATCTAGTATGTGGTAGAAAAGTTTTCCAGTCATATGCATATGTTTGAATATCATAGAATGTATTCCATATTCAGTTTTAAAAGGTTAGCTTTTGATAGTTATAGTTTTTCAAATATCAAATAACCACCCTGAATACTTTTTTGTGAGAATCATAGCAAGAATAAAATGTTCTGCACAATCTGTTCTCTCTTTTAGAGTATAAGTGGAAAACAATTACATGAAGCTAGTAAATTTCTAAATTTTTTGTTTGTTTGTTTTAAGAATTTATAAAAAAAAATATCATGAAAACAATAAAATGGAATCATGGGAGTAGGAATCTGAACAAAGAAAATTTTTTTTTACAGCTGAGATTAAGTATGCCAAGGGCTTTACCTAACGATGGTATTTTATAATTGATTTATGATTGCTGAAAATACAAGCTTATGAAGACAAGTTCAAAGGACCTTTCAATCCAGTTGTTCTAATAGAATTTTCTAAAAAAATTAATAATGCATATAGCATTTTACTGTGTGGTCATTTTTCTTTCCTCGTTAATAGATACTGCTTTCAATTTTACATTCAATTACTCTGATTAATTAAGCTTTTTTGTCCCCTATTTCTATTAACAGATTAAATGTTATAGATGTTTCACTTCGAGGTAATTAAGCTTTCTTTTAATATGGAAAACTGATTTTTGTTTGCTTGTTTAGCTTTATAAATATCCTTCTAATCCTGTTGGTACTTTTTTTCTCATGGAGAAAGCCAAGAGGGAGAAATAGTAATGCAAAAGTTTCAGAATTTACCTCCTTGTTTTTCCTCTGTATATGAACAAGAAAAGAAAGATATTAGAGCATGAGGAAAGAGATGCAGGTGTTGGATCTGCGAGGTAATCACAGTCTTACGGCCCTAGCTTGTTTTCTCTTTCACTGCTTGAAAAGCCCAAATAGGTGCTGTCCCACTGTGCTTCCTTCCCAAATAATTTCCAGACTGAAGGTCCAGTTATCTATATCTTTATTTAGCTGAGTAATGTTCAGCTCTAATGGTACATATGTCACAGACTTTAAAGATACATCCAGCTGTCCAGATCTTAATGAAAGATACCATATAACTTAATTTCCATCTAAGTAATATTAATAAGAGCTAGAATAGATGATAGGAATCAGAGAACACCCCCACACACCTGCCAATAGTCGGGATCAAATTTTCCACAAGATTTCCTCACGTACTGTTAAAATACAATGTTCAATCCCACTGACAGAATCTCAGAAGGTGGCATTTTGCTGATTTTCCAGGACATAACTTACCTTTGGCATGACACCAGCCACATATACTTGCAGTTTGGCTTCTCTGTAGGAGATTAATCAGTGTGCCATAGCTGTGGCCCCTTACTGTCCTCATTAAGGAGAATCTTAATGTGTGCTGAGTACATACTAATGACTACTCATGGCTTGGATGGGTGTATTCGAGGCTGGGTGGATGGCCAAGCCCAAAGAGTGGTGGTGAATGGAGTTACACCCTGCTGGTGGTCAGTCACAAGTGGTGTTCCTCAGGGCTCAGTCTCAGTGCTGGGGTCAGTCCAGTTTTGTCTATCTGTGATCTGGATGAGGGGACTGAATGCACCCTCAGTAAGTTTGCAGATGACATCAGGTTGGTGGGGGGAGTGTTGACCTGCTTGAGGGCAGAAAGGCTCTGCAGAGGGATCTGGGCAGGCTGGATTGATGGGCCAAGGCCAGTTGTGTGACATTCAACAGGGCTCAGTGCCAGAACCTGCACTTGGGTCACAACAACCAAACACAACACTACAAACTTGGGGAGGAGTGACTGGAAAGCTGCCTGGCAGAAAAGGACCTGAGGTTGCTGGTTGACAGCCATCTGAACATGAGCCAGCGGTGTGCCCAGGTGGCCAACAAGGCCAACAGCAGCCTGGCTTGTATCTGAAATAGTGCGGCCAGCAGGACTAGGGAAGATATTGTCCCCCCCGTAGTTGGCACTGGTGAGGCTGCACCTCAAACACTGTGTCAAGTTGTGGACCCCTCACTGCAAGAAGGATGTAGAGGTGCTGGAGCGTGTCCAGAGAAGGGCAATGGAGCTGAGGAAGGGTCTGGAGCACAAGTGTTATAAGGAGCGGCTGTGGGAACTGGGTTGTTTAGCCTGGAGAAGAGGAGACTCAGGAGGGATCTTATCACTCTCTACAGCTACCTGACAGGAAGTTGTAGACAGGTAGGGGTAGGCTTCTTCTCCAAAATAGCAAGTGATGGGATGAGAGGAAACAGCCTCAGGTTGCACCAGGGAAGGTTTATATTGGATGGATTAGTTTATATACTAAAGCCATAGTTATTTTCTGCTGATCACACTTGAGTAACATGTATTGAGTCTTAGAGTATAATGACTCGATAGAACGTAAAACACAGTAAGAAAAAACCCGCAAATCCATTTCCTTACCCCATGGTTATTTTATAACAAATATGAAGAATAGAATAAATATGGGTTCACTCTGACTAGATTTTCCTTTTCAGGACAAAGAAAAGGTAGAAGACACTGAAATAAGCTGCAAAATGAGCCAAAAATACAAGACAGTAAAACATTAAAAAGCAGAAAACAAATGCCCATCTGAATAAATGCAGGAAGGTCTCCCCATTGAGTGTCATCTGATTTTCTTGCAATCGTGCTAACTTTACAGACAGTTGATGAAAAAGAAGCCCTAGAAATCCATAACAACTTCTGGGTTATTCAGTCCTATGGGACAACATGCTTCTCTAGCTTCCCAAACAAGCTGCAAACAACAGAGCAGCTCTCTGAAAGTCCTGCTGGAATGGACTTTTAGTAGCACATTTGATTACTCACAAAGCATAACATAATGAACTTATGCTGTTGTGCTCTAGTTCAAAGGAATTTTTACAACAACAAGCAAGAACATACACTTTAACTTAATCTTTGATGTTATAAGCGAATATGCTGGATAGATCAGAAGGCAGCCATGAAAACTCTTCTGGTCTTAAACCACAAATTTACTGTTGAAAGTACTTACCACTTTTCCGAGTCATCTCTTCTACTCTCTTTCTTCAAAAATATCATATCTATATATGCTGACATTCTGTACCTCTACTCAAAGCACATAATGTATCTAATTTATTTCTTATTTATAGGATCAACTTTTATGATATTCCTTTGGGTTTTTTAGCACTTTTACGATAGTGTTGTCATAATAAGCACAGGAAACATTGTTGTCTAACATTTCTGAGTCAGATATGCTGATCTTGGCCATAATCAGGACAGTACACAAAAACTTTGCTCACTTGAACTAATAAACATATTTGATATTTTCCTGGAATCATCATAAGACCTTCAGATGAGTTGCCAAAACTTAGGAAAACTTGAGCTGCATATAGGCTTCTTAATACAATCTGATAGCAGGTGGGACCTGTTTTCAAGGGTGAAGATCATAATATTGATCTGTGCTTACCATCAATTTAAGATGCATATTACACTGCAAAAATAAGTAAAATTACAAAATTGCATTCATTTTGCGTTGATAATAAGACACCTATTCTTGTTTACTTGTATCATGCAAATTCTAGCATCATCTTATACTTTTGTTCTTGATGAATTGAAAATGCAGCTTAATCCTTCATCTGCCCCAGAAATCCCTTGTTTATTAAATTTATCTACCATTGGATTTATTCTTCAAACATTAAAAGAAAAAATATAACATTACAGTTTCATAGATTGCAAAGATTAAAGAAGACTTTTGTGGTTCTTAATTGTATTTAATATGTATATAACATTTCCTATACTGAAGGAACATCTAGAAATTCTATGCTGAATAAAATTATCTCTTTTAAAATTATTTTTAAATGTAACTAGAAAACAGTGGAAGTTCTGACACTCTATATATTTTATGTATGAGCCTAATACTGTCTTCCCCTTGATTTAATCTTACTGATAGACTCTAACCTTTCAAGACTCATGCAAGAAACTACTGTTGCTCTAACGTACACTTTAGGTACTGTCAGTTTAATACTTCTATATGTAATTCATGATGTGTAATTTGTGACTGCAGCAGGTATATGATCCCCCCCCTCCCACAACCACTTCAAAACAGGCCTTTTTGTAGTCTGACGAGCCTCATATTCCCTGTGAAAGAATCCATGCATGTAGCAATCTGTGCTGAGAAATATATTTCATAGCATATGTCATCTTGGTAGGTCTTACAGTATAATTTCTCCTACAAAATAAAAATTCACAAAATAAACTGCTTCGCAGCATTCAAGCTTCAGAGAACAAAGATTGCTATAAATTATCTTTGATTGCAAGAAGAATGATGATGTTGATCTTTAACTGTTCGTTCTTCCTTTTTATATTGCTGATACATGACTATTAAGTGACCAATCCCTGACAGAAAATCCATCAATCAATTCATTTTGTAGGATTTCAGCACAGATCTTTTCAATATTGCTACTTGAAGATCCTATCCTTATTGGGATTTAAACAAGAACTGTCTCAGAAATGCTCTTGAATATCTAGATTTTCACTTTTCTGCTGAGGGAGGGAGAAGTGATGGCCTTTGTAGTGTGTAAAAATGATCTTGTGAGGTATTTAATGGAAAATGAAGACAATTCACTGACTAGACCTAACTGGATTGCACTGTATGGCACAAAGATTGGATTTGAACTTGAGTTGCTCAAAAAAACTTAGAACTGAACAGGAGACCAAGTAACAGTAGGAATCAAGAGGAAGCCATCTCAGGAAAGCCAGGTGCTCCAGGATCAGAAAAGTCTTGTCAAAGAGAAGGCAAAACATATACCAAAAGGTAATAGAAGACTTTGCCTGGTCTCTGAAACCAGCTAGAAAATAACTGCTGTACTGGGAAGTTTCCTAGAATTCAAGTATGATTTTTACCTCAGATTGCCTCAGTGGGCTAATGGATGTGCAGACCTAATTTTCATAAGAAGCCAAGGTGAAAACAAATTGCATGTTACATTTGCAGAATACACAGTGCGCTATGAATTCTTTTTTAAATTCCTCATAGGCAATAGCTGAAAAAGGCATTATTTCTGGATCTTTTCGTGATTCCTAATACTATCTCTGTCAGCAACATCCATGTGCTTGACAGCATTGAGTCTTTTACTAAGGAGGTGAAGATACAAAGCTCTAGTACACACTATTCATGGCCCCCTCTTACTTACACTTTGAATTATTTTCATGGGGTCAGATTATCCCCCAAACATGCTTGTAACAACATCAAGGATTTTTACAACTTGCTTGCTTTAAGTTGCTTCTAATAATTTTCTGTGAAATTACAGAAACATATACCCATGTATGAAGCTCCATTTTAAATCTTAATCTTTCCATTTATAAATAAATTGATATAATGTTTATCTTCTTCTGTCATGGTAGGTACTCTCACAGTGAAAATGGTTGTTAACTCAAAGACAGAGCCTGCAGCAAGTAAAAGAAATTGAGTCAGACTCTGAAAATCTGCAAATCAATTTGAAATCCATAACAATATCTTCACATGGTCAATATTAGATTTTACATATACCAGTGTGTCTATGACAAGATAGAGTCCTTTGGGAATGTAGTAGCTGAACATAGTTACACTGCATAAGTTTGTAATCAACTGTGGGATTAGTGACCGAATGCGTTTTATGTATATTCGCATCCTATTATTTAAGCATATCAAAGGATAACTAATATAATTGTTATATTGAGAATAAAAAATACCAAAGTTCTATAATTATTGAAATATAAAATTGACAAGTGGAATTAAATTTCATGACCATGATTTACATTAAATTTATATTTTGATGTAATTTTAAAGTTACCTTTTCCCTATGTGGTGGGCTGACTCCAGCCTAGTTGCTCACTTCCCCAGAGCATTGGCAGGAAGAAAGGCAAAGGAGATAAAAACTCATGTGTCAAGACAGTTTAATAACTGGGGGGGGGGGGGGGGGGATTAAAACCCAAAATTATACAGAGGTAATAAATAACTCACCACCTCCTGCAAGCAGACCAATGCCCAGCCAGTCTCTGAGAAATGGCTATATTGAAACACCCCTCCCTTACCACTCCCATTTTATTGCTGAGCATGACTTTTGTGGTAGGGAAAATCTCTTTTGCCACTTTGGGTCAGCTGTCCTGGCTGCATACCCTCCCAGACTTTTGCCCTCCCCTGAAAGGATGACTCCAGTGAATGGAGTCAATTGGGGGAATTTGTCTAACATTTCATCAATACAAACATCACTGAAGATGCAGCCTGGATTTTAAAATGGGGGTAAATTTAGAAGTCTGTCTAAATACATTGATTATAGATGGTACCTCAGAGATTACTTTTTTCACTGCTGAAGTTAAGAGTGGGAATGAATTTCATCCTGACAAGTATTTTGTGTTATTTCCTTAATGTTACAAAAATACAATATGAACTTCCACAGGTTGCTCAGCTTCTGCATTACAGTCAGTGATTCTATTATGTCAGTATTCCACTGCAGAATATGAGCTGCACTACAGAGGCAAAACCATGCACTGTATTCCAAAACGTGACTGGATGGATTAATAAATTTAAGTTCTATTCATCTGTGAATTTTAAAAAATTAAACAGTTTCAAAATAAAATAAATAGAAACCACCATGTGTGAAATGAAAATGCAGTTTTAAAAATTGTGGGTTTAATGCGGACAGGTAGAGAGTAAAACAGAATTGTAGACCACCCTGTAGAATCACCTTTGTCTTTTGACACTGAAATCTTATGAAAATTAGCATTCCCTTGAATGTTGGCAGCTGGATTAATGGATACTCTGAAACAGATGTGAATCATTACAAAGGTCTAAGACTTCTTTTCCTTCTTTTTTTTCTTTCTTTATTTTTTATTTCTGATAAAATAATAAAGAAATACAAATATATAAAGTAGGGAACAAATCAGGCACTCTTTGTAGTGCTGTAAACAGACTGTGACCTAAAACATTTGTTCAGCACTCTATTTTGCTAACAACATCAGATTCAGATCATTGGCTCATATTACCTGGAGACAGAAAGAAAATTGGTTGAACTAATTAGGAAACTTACAAGACAGGTAATTCATGTTTAAGACTCCAGAAAACATACACCATGTTTCATAATAGGAGCTGAATTGCTTAGCTGATATACAGATGATGTGCAGATATAACTTTTATTTATACAATAGCGGTATAAACCAAATCCAGATGGAAATGAGAAATCTCATCTATAAAATGAAAGGCTATTAATACACAAAATTTTATTTTTCAGGGCTTAACATGCATACAATTTATATGAATCACTTTTTATTGCATAAAAGTAAGAAAGCTTACAAGAAAAAGATCTTGCATACACTAAGCATCAAATAGGTGCAAAATTTGTACTACATTGACTAAATTTGTCTCTACATTTAACTGTATTTATTGTGGTGGAATTATGACAAGGAAGAACTTGAATATTCTGATTATAAAGCATTATGATGGACACTTTAGTCAGCCTTCTAAAATGAAACACTCTTAATTTGAAAGGAACTTTGCATGCCCTTCATATGATTTCAGTATAATACAAGGAATGACTGTAACATCTAATAGTTGTACCACTTTTTGAAAATAAAAAAAATATATAGGTCAGTCATAAACCTAACCAACTTTCAGTAAAGTTGTTGTCTTCACACAACCCAAAGTCAGTTTTTTTCATTGATATAAAGGAAAGTTGGATAAAGTTCCAGCAATCAGCTGTGCTGAACTGCATTCAAGAGCCCAGTGTGAACCACATTAATCTAAAAATATGCTATAAATATCAAATACATTTGTGCATTGGGTAAAAAAACCACCACACTGCTACAATAATACATAATTTGGTCCACTATGGGAATTGTTTTATGTTGATACAGAAAAATCATTACTTTCAGTTCTTCTTCTTCAGTGCCTCTGAATTACTTTCCTATTACCTGTTGTCCTTCTTCTCTAAGGTAGTTTTTGTCTGCTTTTCTGAATTCTATGAGTCTGCATTTGGCAATGGAAGAAGGAAAAATGAGTAGTGATGGATCATTTATAGATATTTTAAGATTATACTGCTTTCCTCAGCCTTAAATTTTCTGACATATTTATGAATTTGTTACTATAGTATAATAAAAATGGCCAGATCTGCAGCAAGCCTACAGAGTAACTTATTGATCTGAGGTTTGACTGATGAGTCACTGAAGAACCACTTTATATCATCACTGAAAATATTGTTTGTTACCTTTTCATTTTGAAAAATATGATCACTTATACATCATATTTAATCAGGAAGATGGAAAAGCATTTCAATGTAGAAAACACTCATAAAGGAAAACCATGAAGGTATATAAAAATTGAAATAGCAGTACTTAAGGTACATTGGCTTAAAGTGTATACTGGTTCTACTAACATCTCCAGTGAAAAGGTTGTGTGTGAGCTTTTTGTCCTTAAAATTTTGGCTGAGTTTTTCCATCATCTTTTAACTTATTTTTACATTATTTATTAATTCTTGATTCATAGGTGTACTGGTTTTCACTAGGGTAGAGTTAATTTTCTTCATAGTACCTGGTATGGGGCTATGATTTGTATTTGTGCTAGAAACAGCATAGATAACACTGGGATGTTTTTGTTACCACCCAGCAGCGCTTGCACAGAGCCAAGGCCCTTTCTGCCTCTTACCCCACCCCACCAGCGAGTGGGCTGGGGGGGCACAGGGAGCTGGGAGGGGACACAGCTGGCACAGCTGGCCCCAGCTGACCAAAGGGATATGCCAGGCCATGGGACACCATGCTAGCATATAAAGCTGGGGGAAGAAGGAAGGGGGGGTGTTCAGAGTGATGGTGTTTGTCTTCCCAAGAAACTTCTGTATGATGGAGCCCTGCTTTCTGGAGAAGGCTGAACACCTGCCTGCTGATGGGAAGGTGTGAATGAATTCCTTGTTTGATTTGCATGCACGGCTTTTTCTTCACTCTGATGTTTTTTTCACTTTTCCCCCCATCCCAGCTGGGGTTAAATCATGATACTAGAATTAGATGAACAGGTAGAAATTCCTAATAAGTTATACAGGTGCTTGTGTAACAATCATCTTTTATCTGGTATTTTCACAGAGCCATAATATCGTACACTACAGATCTGTTCAAACAGATAAATAGAATTAGTGTTCTGTTTCGCTGTACCTGACAAAGTGCAGCTCAGAAGACTGTAAGTTTGTGATCTTACCCATCTGTGGCTTTGTTTAGTTTACTAGTATAGATGTAGCCAGTAGGATTATTTTCTGGTAGGATCCATTTTTGAAAATAAGGGAACAGATATACTTATATCCTTCCTAATAAAAATGCCAAAACATAAGTGGAGGTTCCCGAGCTGCCACAAACCTGTTTCAGTGTTCAATTCGTTTTACAATCCAAAAAATTTCCTTAGTATTTCTTAGGTCTCCTCTGCTCCGTTTTAAGTTTAGCGGTTGGGCATGGGGAATGCAGTATATTCATTCTTTTTGTCACAGTATGTATTTGAAGATATCCATGTTTACATTATGAAATCGTCATGAAAAGTTCATCATCAGAGCAAAGGAAGTCTTCCTAGGTCAAGTAACATTTATGATTTCTTCTGCATCTTCTTTATTCTTCCTCCCTGTTGCTCATCTTAAAGAGAAATTAGGTAGATATGACATAGCTAGTCCCAGAAAATTGATGCTGACCATGATTTCTCTACGTGTTTTCACAAGGTCCTAACCTCAGAAATAGTTTGATTAATGTGGCAAATTGAAATAGAACTG
This sequence comes from Microhierax caerulescens, assembly GCA_035590215.1. NCBI lineage: Eukaryota > Metazoa > Chordata > Aves > Falconiformes > Falconidae > Microhierax > Microhierax caerulescens. The sequence continues at coordinate 87,555,100 of JAVJGJ010000057.1, forward strand.
ACTGGTCAATAATTCTCACTTATTTTTTAAACTAAAAAATAGTTAAGCATTTGCCCTTACCTAGTATTTTGAAATTTCATACATCCTCCATAGAAACTATTGGGCAGTTCATTGTGTACACTAGGACAAATTTAATTTATTTAAAACATCTCAAAAGCATCTAGAAATCTTGCTCTACCCTTTTATACATACTTTGTTTGTTTTCTTTTTGCTGCTGAAATCTATCCTGTTCACCCATTAATTTCTAATCATCACCAAATTGCATTCAGTGACATCAATTTACGTATGTAAAATTTACAGCACTAAATAAGCCACATCTGATTTTGGTGTGATGGTAAAATTGTTAAGAAAGAGTAAGCTTTCCTGTTGAGTTCAGAGATATCAAGATTTGGCATTCTCTCTCAAGCTTAATATTTTTAGCATGAAAGTATTTTTAATGTTCCGAACAATTTGGGTACTCATTCATTCTCACTGAATTTCAAACAGCAATTTGTTCCAGTTTGAGTAGTTAATCTGTACATCTTATTCTTCTACTGCTCAATCCATTAATTTTTTTTTTGCATAAGGTATGTTGCTTCTCAGAGTCTGCCACAGTGCACAGTGTAATTGATTGAACAGCTTCAGATATCGTGTACAAAAGGATAAGCATATTACACCAAAATAACACAAATCCCTGTTTGGATTTTATGAGGGTGGAGGGCAAAGCTTATTTGAAAGGCAAACTTTATAGAAAAGCAGAAAGATTCACTTGGTGCAACACAGCTGTAGTTTTATAAGGTTAAAATCCCAGGTACTACACAGAAGTGAAGAAAAAGTTTAAAACAGGAAAGTGTTTGCTCTTACGAAGCTATGTGAATGTACTATTACAGTAGGACTGTGTATTGACAGCAGTCTTGGGTGAAAGAGCTCTTTATTAACACTGAAAGCAGAAAAAAATGGCTTCAACCCAAATCCTCAGAAGTATTCAGGTCCTTGCCTAACTTCACTGTTAGTGAGATAATTAGGGTCTAAATCTTTTGGAGGAACTGAGCCTTACTGTCTACTCATTCTTGGGTTCATGTCCTCCAGTTTACATGCTAGAAGCATACTCTAATTTAGGTCCCTACATTGTCTCCATGGTCAATCAAAAAGAGGTGCCTCCAGAGTACGTTTCTTTCTACCTAAGTTACATACCTCTTTAATGAGAGGATAAATCAGTCCTTCAAAGTGCTTATCTCCCTTCATTGGCTACAGAGAAAAGCCTAGGTGATTAACTGAGGAGATGATAAATCTTCACCTTACTGAAGTTTGCTGAGTCTAATCTCAGCCTGTGGCCTAAATTATGGGCCTACAAGACCACCATAGTCAAGACAGAAAGGTACTGGAGAAAAAAGGCCAGTAGTGAAGCCCCACACACCTACTCATTCATTTCCCTGCCAGCAGCACAGGGAAAAGCAGAAGTGAGAAAACCTCATGGATCAAGATAAAGACAATGTAATAAGTGAAACAAAACTGTGTATGCAAGCAAAGCAAAATAAAGCCTTTTTTCGCTACCCATCAGCAGGCAGATATTTAACTGCTTTCTGGAAAGCAGGGCTTTGGCGTGTGGAACGGTTACTTGGGAAGATGAACACCATAAAGAAGGATGTCCCTCTTTTCCCCCTCCTTTCCCTGAGGTTTTATTATTGTGTACCTCATACGATATAGAGTATAGTCAATTCAGATCAGCTGTCCCAGCTGTGTCCCCTTCCAGCCTCTTGCCCACCTCCAGCCTATCCCCTGAAGGGGCAGAGTGAGAAACAGATACTACACCAAACACACTGGTGTTTTATCAACACTTTTAGTCACAACTCAAAAACACAG
>JAVJGJ010000057.1:87557041-87568980 GCA_035590215.1 Microhierax caerulescens
CAGCACCATATGGGCTGCAATGAAGAAAATTAACTTAATTCCAACCAGATCTAGTACAATTTCCATCCCTTATGCATATCATTTTCATTATGCTTTGGTCCTGCACAATCCAATATATCGTCATTAAGCACCACCCTGTTTCCTGCCCTTTATTTATACACAGGGAACCACAGCAGCTGCATCTACCAGGTGGAACTGGGCCATCCAGGATGGAGACACCTGTCTGGATCCCAAAGTCCATCAGTCGTTAACACTTAAGAACAAAACTGGCATAAAGATCAATTTTCAACTTCTGTTGTTTCAAAGTGGAATTCTTTTGTGTGAGATGGTAAGATCACTGCATGGAGGTTTTAAAATAAAAAAGTTGTTTTCCTTTTTTTTTTCTTCATGTATGAAAAATGCTTAAACACTTGTACAAAAAAACTATATTCAATGTGTAAAATAAAAAAATGTTCAGTGAACAGAATGACTAGATTACTCAATTATCTCAATTTATGATACCCATTAGCTTAAATGAAAGTCACAAGTCTCAAAAAGAACAGTACTGTTAATAGTTTCCTTGAGTTCTTTCTTAGTAGTACATACAAAATTAATTTAACCTTTAAGTCATACAAGTTTCAGGAACTGACTTAGGTATCTAATGTCTGAATTCCACTGCCGAGATGCCACCTCTCTGCTTGAACTGTACCCTTGGCAAGTTGAACCTGAGTCGAAGTGGCCAATAAGCTGCACTAGCTGTAACAATGGAAGCTCATTCTCAGAATTCTAAGTTATTCAAAAAGTGAGGTTTTTTTTACTTTTGTTTAATCCCTCTACACTAAAGAGAGGGAGAAAAGATACATTCTTTGTTTTGTTTTTCTCCTTAGCCATCAGCTTACTGTTTTCAGTCCATCTCAAGGTGACAGTGAAGGTTACGACTATTTGATGGTGAATTATCCTAAATGAAATCAACTGGTGACCTCAATCTAACCACTGCTGTGTGTGTCCTCATCACAATTCAGCGGAGTGAAGAGAAACTAAAAAGACACAGAATTTGAACTCAAGAGATGTTTCATCAAAGCTTCAGTTAAGGTATACTGCACAGTAACATAAAGAAACTTCTCTCTGATTATTTTCTTTGTCTAGAAAATATTATTTTCCTGTCATCAACATGAAACACATTTCATATATTTAATAGAGGAAGAAATTTTGTAGTGTAATGGTTCTTAAAGAGTTTCCGTATTTAGTTTTCATTTTTCATATTCTTCTCTGAATAAGACCTTCAAGTGAAATATCAAATGCAATGAATACACAACTTCCTGAGGGGTAATGTATTACTTTTCATTATTTAGACAGCATTATTTGGAATAAAGACTTTTTTTAATGTTTATGTATTGTGCTTAACATGGTGAAGTGCCTTTCTTCGTTGTGGTTAATAACTGCTACTACAATGCAAAGAAGAAAAAAAGTGAAGCAATTTTCATGCTATAGTTACTGTCACCATATGACTATTGCAACTACACTTTGTAATGATTTGTGCTAACCCAAGGTAACAATAATCTCTGATAAAAGCAGTTCCATAGAGATTTAAAAATAATTAGTATTACCAATTTATGAGATACATGAAAAATAACACTTGTACCAGTAACCATAATAGCAAAGTGATAAACCTTGGAACTTGCTAAGATCTTTCTTTTACTGTTCTGTGTCTAGTCAATGTTGTATATATGTCTAACTTCACAACAGTTATTCACCAGACTAATTTAACACTAGGAGATGTTATTGATGAAACTACTCTGTGAAAATGCATAATTTATGTAACTCAACATGCTCTACAATTATCCTACAATTTCTGAGTAAAAAACATTGTATCCAATAATATCACATTGAAGCATCCCTCCCCAGTGTTGACAACAAAATCCGTTATACTTCTGTTTCCTTGATAAGGACTTATTTACAATGATTTTTTTCCTCATTCTTACACAATCATTGGATAGTCACATACACCCCCTACTTATACATATATGTATGCATACGAGTACATACACAGCCCTATATGTTTGACATATATAACATGTCAGCTAAGCAAGAGAACAATTTTAAGTACGACCTTGACCCTCTTTGATGTACAGAAAATAGTTGATATTATTATGTCAATTGCATTGCTTATTTTATTTCAAAAATCCTTGCGTCAGCTTTATCCCTTTTCCCATTTTCTAAAACATAAAAATGTATATTAGCTATTCTTAAACATTTGTTAATGAATTTCAAAGGCATGCTGGATGCAACTTGTATAAACAGGCCAGAAAATTTGAAGCCAGAGCCAAGGCAAACCCATGCCAAAACATTAGTCGATCCATTGGAACTGATTATACACATACAAAAGGGAGAATGCGTGAAGTGATATATAAGGTCACTGTGACAGCCAGAAGGTAATGCCAAAATATTCCTACTGGCTTGGCTCATTCGCGTGTATGGGTACTGAGATGATTCAGAGCCAAGCACTGCATGAGCCAAACTTAACTTCCTTGGCTTGCCCACCTCCAAAGCACAGCTGTCATGGCAAAAACAACCCATCAAACACGAATTCATTTTGCTAGTTTTCATCTGCCATGACTTTGTAAGTTGCAGCCACCAAGGGCAGAGTGCGCTGCTGCTGCTGCTGTTCTGAGAATAATCTGCACTACTGAAAAAACCTGTTGGACTCACATTGCCTATTGCAGTGAGGTGTCAGCTTCTGAATAATAAACATGCTCCTAATGAGGTCTAGGCACCTCTAACCAAGGTTTTCAAAATATGACTAGTGATTTAGATTGTACCACGTGCTGGGGCCCATCTGGAAGAACCTGAGTAGCCTAATTTGCAAAACCCACAGTCCTCTTTGCAAAGGATCAATTAAACCCAGTCTTGAATGGGACCTTCCAAAACTGGGGTCATCAAAACCATTAGTAGCTTTATAACTAACTTAGCCTAACAACTTTCAGTAAATTAGAGTAGAAACATATTAACAAAAGATATTCCAAAGTTATGAGAGTTATTTTCTATTTAACTACAGTAGAAACTATGGCCAGTTTGCGTTTGTTTGACACCCATAAACTCTGCCCCTCCAACAAGCCACAAAATGTTATCTATAGTTTCTTCCCATCTGTGATTATAATCAATTTTGTGATCCTAAATTACATTATTTCAATTGAGATTAGTTCATACATAAAAGCATCTGAATTAGATGGGGTAAAACCCAATAAATTCAGTGACAAGCCTTGAATTTCTACACATTGCATGGATTTTTAGATGTTTGTATTGTTAATATAAAAATGAAATGACAAGCTCAGAGTTTAGCATGAGCTTACTGTTAAGTATAGATCTAGACATTTCCCTTAATTGTCATTTTCTCCCGCTATACACAATAGTAGTAATTTTATGTGAAAATTTACATTCTAATTGTATGAAGGGAATAGAACACATTTTTATCCAGCTAAAATAAAAAGAGTTGATGGCCAAGCAACATGACTTTAAGTTGATCTGGGTTTTCTTTGTTCTCCTACGCTATTTTCATGGATGTTTCTATAGGGGTTCTGAGGACATTTTCTGGATAGAAAGGAAAAACACATGACTTCTCTTAACATATCACATAGTTTTCTGTCAAGTATACATTTTCCTTTTTCTTAAAGGAAGAAATGAAAGTTATTTTTTTATAGAATATGACTCAATTTGAATGCTTTTAATTAATATTTGGTTTATGTTTAATTGATTAATAAGTTTCTTAATTATGCAAGACTCCTGAAACATTAACAGCTACTCTACAAACAATCCATTTTCAGATTCTTGAAGTAAATCCTTCAATAATGACTGAAATTAACACTTGACTGCTTCAGTTTCTTTTCTGAAAATCAAAATGTAAACTCAAGTACATGAAAACTATCACATAGGACTTTGTGAACATTGTTTAGTTAGAAGTTGTAATATTCTTTAGATAGTTTATCATAAAGGTATTTACAGTTTATCTTGCAATTGCTGCCTTAATTTTGGAAAACAATATCATACCAAAAGTTCATACACTGTCAAATTTAGAAATATTTTTTAGAATTGTATTTTCATACATTTTCATACAGTTGCATTGATACCTGTGGAAATGATCTAACAGTCATAAAATCATAGAATGGTTTGGGTTGGAAGGGACCTCTAATGATCTTCTACTTCAGCCCCTTGCCATACACAAATATCTTTTACTAAATCTGGTTGCTTAAGGCCCCATCCAGCCTGACTTCAAATGCTTCCAGGGATCACAGCTTCTCTGAGCAACCTTTTCCAGTATCTCACTGTAGAGGAATGAAGGCAGTGGGTTGATGAGCATTGATAATGTGCAGCTGTGGCCTTGCCTCAGAGGCAGTGGGTTGATGGACATGGATGATGTGCAGCTGTAGCTCGTTCCTGCTAAGTGGTTAAATAGCCCGGAGGATGGTGGGAGAGGGGGGTCAGAGGAGGAGCAGCAGTGTGGTCTGGCCTCTGGAGGAAGGAGATACAGCACAGACAGTAGAATCTGATCAATAGTAAAGCCTTGTTGTGGCCTGTTAGTTTGTGCTGCAACAACTGGTGCCCTGTGTGAGGCTGACTGAGTTGGACTCTGACTACAACAACTGGTGCCTAACATAGCTGAGACAAGCGGGAGAACCTGTGACCTGTAACAGACACTGAGAGGTGAGCAGTTACAACTAATTGATAGGGGTGTATTGCAATATTTGCTGTCCATCTTAACTCAAATTGCAACTTCTCACCATCCTCATGTTATAGAATTTCTTCTTTATATCTAATATAAATCTACCTTCTTTTAATTTAAACATTGCCCTTTCTGCTGTCGCTACAGGCTTTGGTAAAAAAAAAAAAATCTTCAGCTTTCTATAAGCCTTCTTTAGGTAGGGAAAGGTTGCAATAAGGTCTCTCCAGAGCTTTCTCTTCTCCAGGTTATACAGCCCCAACTCTGTCAGCTGTTATTCATAGGAGGGGTGTTCTTCTGTAGCAAGTATATGGTAGCAAACATTTATTTGAAATGATGTAGTATTTTAATGACTTTAGACATCTATGTTCAAAGGAAAGATAAAAAGTCCCCTTAAACAAAGCCTTTTTCATTAACTGAAATGGAAAATGTACAAATATTTCTTGATATTGACACATTTTGCTCTAACTTTAGTTAAATCATGGAAAACAGCCTTATTAAATTTGTTATTACAATCAAAACAGGCTTATAAAAGCTATGAATAAAAATACAGGGTTTTTTCCTGTAGTACCTGCCCTGTCATTTTCTGTGGTTTTGTACTTGGATAAAAAAAATATTTCATAATGGAATTATTTTTATGATTTGCTCATTATTTGCAGCTTTAAACCTACCTGTCCACCATGAGTGAGAAATTTCTTCTGCATAGACTTCAGTAAACCTAATGGAAACTGTTAGTGTTTGCTAAGTTATGTATTATTTACTGACTACAAATATTGCAAAATCTTGATTTTGAGTGCACATATCTAGAACTGCAGATAGAATATGACTGCTTTAGTAAGTATCCCAGTCATAAGAAACTAAACTGCTTAATATTTACATTTCCCCTAAGGTAATAATCTTTGCCTTGAACTTTATATATTGGGCCAATGGATAACACGTGCTGTTACACATGCCAACTAGACTTTTTTCTTATTTCAGAGCTAGACTGTAATTATATTCTGTAATTTAAATATTTTTGTACAAATTTAGAATGTTTGCATGCAAAATTTATGCAAAATACTGCATTTTAAATCCACACATGAGTATGAACTGATTTTTCAGGCTGAGCACACCAGAGGATTAGAGGATGGGAAGGTGAGATGGACTTCATCAAAGTTAGCTCAGATTCTGTTATCATTTTTCTCTTGGGATGGGCGAGGACTTACACTTTGATAGTAATAAGAGGATGATGCTCAAATAAATCATGGTTAATTATTAAGGACTTATCAAAGAAGAGAGAGATGGGGTTTCAAGGTAAACTTATCCAGGGTTTCAGTTTATCCAGTTTGGTCACTGGATTCACTAAATTAGAACATACCCCTTCACCTGACATCACTTTCTACTCTCTGCTTGGAGCCAATACTGTCCCTGTTGTCTTTGGATTCATACCATGACAGATTCCTCACTTTTACATATTGCATACTAGTCAAAGAAAACAGCCACACTTCAAGTATGAATCTTCCGCTATGGAGTATAATTATGAAGAAGGGGAATAAGACTTATGCTTTAGAACTTAATTTATTTTCCTAAATGGGAACTGGACTCCTTTAACAGCTTAGCTCCAGTCAGAAACCCTGAACAATTCCAAAGCTCTTTCTCAGTAAGTAAAAGGTTGAAATAGGTTTTTATGTGAACTATTTTAATCATTAGTGATTAGCAGCAGCCCCATAGCAATTAGTGTTTAAATTAACACAGAAGTAATTTGAAGATACTAACAAGATGGCCAGCTATGCTTTTGAACTTTCTCCTAGTTTCTCCAAGGAAACTCCTTTAACCATTTTTCTGGAATAAAAGTTTATTCTGGAACTTGGCTAAATGAAAGCAGAATAGCTGTTGTATGTGTCTTGAATAAATATATCTATTAAGGTGAAACTATATTTCTCTGGCTTGATATGTTTTCTGTTTCCCAATAGCAAGTGCAGCCACTGAACATACACACGAGCAAAAGATTTAAGTCTGATGGGTTTTTGCTGGGTGACTAAAGATCTTGTATTATGTTTTTATTTCTACTATGGCTATGTTGCCTGTGTGAATGTATTCCCTGGGTTTTCATAAAGGGGCAAAATGGAATTTTAACACTGGTTTATTATCATAATAATTATTATTACCACTGTTGCTGCTATTATTGTAGACATCTACTGCAATCCCTAGGAATGCAGTCAAAACTACATTCTAACTAATATAATTGTGTTGCCCAACTACTCTAAGTACAATCAAAAGTGAATTTTCATCAGAAATAATAAAAAAAATATTAAAAGATCAACATTTAACATCATACCATTTAATCTTGGCTTTTTCCAAATGCCTGGGAAAATGAGTGTATTTTGGGGTATACCAAGAAAGTTAACAGGCCAAACTACTAGGTAATTTCTGAGTCCCTCACACTACCAATGGATGCAGATTTCTGTCCAAAAGTTGTTTGTTTTTTTTTTAGAGCTCTCAATGGAAGTAAGGGTGATTTTTGCAAAGTTTTAATCATCACACACAAATTACAATAAACTACTCGCATAACCTGAAGTATGAGGTACGCTTAAGAAAAATGCAGAAAATAGTGGCACCTTTTCATGAGAAAGCAGGCTGTTATGTACAGGCTCTTCAAGTGACAAAGATACAGGTGGTGTCTGAAATAATTGTTGATTTAGACCAGTACAAGAACTACTGATCAACAAGAATTTTCATGGTCTTTAACCAATACTTACATGCATATGCTTGGGGTAATCTCACTTTAGCCCTGTCAATTTTGAGAACCTTTCTGTTCACATAACCCCTGTCTGCTGCTACCTTACATGATTGTTGATCACTTCCTCTCTTCCCCTCCGATTCTCTCTGAAGAGTGTCAGACCCCCCCAGAGGACAGCCAGGTTAGCAGGAGGGGCCTCCACCCCTGCAGCAGAGGCTTCCCGCTGCCTGCTGGGCCTTACGCTCTTGTGTGGTTCAGACTCAGCCAGCGTAGATACTGTATTTGACAGCGTTCCCTTACAATGTCATTCTTGCAGGGCTGCTCCCTCTTTCTGAACCACTGTAAGGGTCAAAGGCCTCAAAATTGCAGGGACAAATGTTCTAACAGCTGTTGGGGACTGTGCCCTGTGGTACATCACTGCCATAGCTGAGGATGCATATACCAGTCTGAGCAGACCTACCATATTTCCTTCCCCCCCCCAAATTGATGTACAAACTGCTCACTACCTCTGCTAGCTATGCTAAAGGTGCCTGAGCCTCCCTAATTAAGGGTCAGCTGAGACAAAACTTCAAGCACACTGGATCAAGGACAGCTGGCAGCTTGTTAGGTGCTAAACAGCTTAATTATCCTAAACAGCTAAGAAATTAAAGAGTTTGCTGAGAAGGCTGACAGAAGTTGAGGCTCCTGTGGGTGTCCTTACCTGGAAGTAGTGGTACTTTGTTTCTTCAGAGGGTTCCTGGGAGCCTCTCAAGAATCTCACATAAACTACTGTGTCTGTTTTGTGGCAGTCTTTTTTTCATGGAATATGTATAAGTGCAATAAGATAAGCTGCTTTACCTTCTCACCTATACAATTACAGAGAAATGCTGTAGTTCTGGGCATAGGTGCAAAAGAATTGGATTTCTCCTTAATTTGTTATTCTGATTAAATTTCATTCTTATAACAGAATATTGTTAAAATACCTGTTTTATATGAACAGATTTTGTTTGGGTTTTTTTTTTGAGTGTTATGAACAACCAATTTTTGATATGGCCTGTGAAGTCAGCATATGTAAGCATTTACACATGTAAGCAAATTCTTACTGTTTTGCTAATTGTTGACCAGAATGAAAGATTGAAGTGCATTTGCTAAAAATCAAATAGTCTTTTTTTTTAACTGAAAATAAATTGATCTGTATCTTCCATTTGTATGTTAAGCTGGATTTCTCTTTGATGCATTGCTGTAATAGAGCATGAGAGCAATAAATGACAAAGAACTGACTGAGAAGGTAGGTGCATTCTTAATGGTCATTATTCTTGAGGGGATGCACTTGATGTTTGGCCTAGAGGAATGTGCAAGTAGTGCTTTGCTAAAAAATTATTTAACATAAACTTTTGGCGGTGATTTCTGAATTGGTAAAAAAGCCTGCTACACACTCAATTCTTCTCCTGTGGAAAAGAATGAGAGCATGGGTTGTATATGACAGGCACACAGGTGCATTGCTTGAGCTTGATGGTGCTCAGGTACAGCAGTGTCAGAAATCGGATTCCTCACAGTCTGATATCCAAGTAGTTAATTAGTTTTGAATACAGAGAAAGCAGTGAAGCTATATACTAGGAAACATACTTCCACGAGATAAATGAAAGCAGTGATCATGATGAAGAACAAGTAGAAAAAAAACATTGATGCATGTTTTAGTGCACAACTACAAAAAACCGCAACCCACTACAGAAAAAGACACATTAGATAAAGAAAATAAAATTTAGAATAAATTTACAGTAATGCAATGAAAATGAGGTAGGCATGACCATTCTTTCTCTTCCAATATGTTTTCCATGTAATTAAAGCACAGTGTGGGACTAAAAGCAAGTTTACATATATTTCTGAAATATTTATTGTATTTGTGGTCCCACAACAAATATATTTATATAAACACAATATAGAGTTAACCTTTTCTAAAAAGCCTCCATTATGTGTATGTTATGACAGTAAAATCAACTGGTTTAAGTTGCATCTATTAGAACTATTAAATAGGAGGAATTGTCTACAGGCTTTTCTGACAGGAAAGAGTGCAGTACTGAAATGTTTGATTTACAGACAAGAACATAAAAATGCTGTAACAGTTAAAGGTGTTTTTTCAACAGCTCTTATGAAATCAACTGCTGTTATTGAGATCTGAAAAGTCAACTATTGAAAACATTAGTAACTTCCAACAATTATTGTGGTAAAAGTGAATTATTTACATAATGAATTAAAATTACAAATGGCTCAGGGCTGAGCCTAAAAGGGTTTGTAGAGACTACAATTCCAAAAAGCAGGAAGATATTCTGGGAAAGGAATATAATTTTTTCTATTTTCATTTGTCACATCAAAGCGGAAGAAATAGGTACATAAAAACTCAGTTCACATCATCCTGGGTCCTGTAGATGGAGATGTCAAAATCGGTCCGATATAAGAATAAAAGTATGGCCAAAATCTTGTTTTCCAATTGTGGGACCTCACTTGTGGCTGCAAACTGATTTGGATTCAAAGGGTTAAACCTCTTTTTGCATCTACATGCCTAAGCTGCCAGTTGGAAATAGGTTTACACTTCAGAAGGTTTGTGGGAACAGGAGGTGTAAACTTCCATATAATAACATCATGGCTACATAAAGAGGGAAACCTGCATTCAGTTTCCTTCAACTAAAAGAGCTGCTCAGGTCTCCTGTGGTATGCTTTAACATGTCTGGGAACAGTGCAGTCTGGGTTTGTGCATCCTTCCTGCCAAAGGTGTCACTCTGCAACAAAGAATGGGAAGATCTTAAAAAAAGTTGAAGCTGTCTGTATTTTATAGCCTGATCATTAAGGAAAAGAGATCATGGTTCTGGTCAGCGTTTTTGTAGAATGTATCTAGTTTTATTTTGCAGCCTTAAAAATAATCAGAGCAAAGAGCAGGCATCAGACCACATTTTTCCTCCTGTGCACCCTGGCTGGTGTTCTGTTTTACTTTACATAAACTTGAATGACATTCACAGTCCGCCAACATGGCCTCCAAATATTTAGTTGTCTGCTGTTTCATGCCAGGTTCTTCAGTCAGTTGATACCTATATTTTTAAAACCATGTTACCAGTTTAGCTCTTCACATCAGTCAACCAAACCCATTCCTTGAGCATCAGCCCATCTTCTTTATCAATAATTACATCAATTCCCTATTCACATAGCTTCTTTCACAGTCTGTCAGTTTTACACCCTGCCTTATGCTGGAAGTCCAGCTGTAGTGTGTTTAGCTTAGAAATACAAATGCAGAGGTATCTCATACAGTGTTCTTTTATGTCCACCAAGACATCAATAACTTGTCTGTGCAGGAAATCTTTTGAAATTGATAACACCTATAAAGTCTCAGACTTTAAAAAAAAAAAACAAAACAAAACCAAAAAACCCCTACCAAAATGGTTCATTAATTTTGGCTTTCTTTGAAGAAAATTAGTTCACTAGTAAATAAGAACAAGAGTATGAAGTCTAAAGCGATCCAGTTGCAGTAGGTTAATGAATTATGAGTGAATGATTCTTAGCTTCCCAACCCCTTTTCCCAATTATGGAGCAAATAAACGTAGTCTAAATAATCCAAAATCCTTATTATCAAAACAGCCATGAACATAGCTTAAAATCAACCTGTTTTAATTTACAGCTGTGAAAGAACCAAGGGTTTGTGGTCAGTCATACAGTTCAACAGGAGAATAATGATTACTGTAGTAACTCAAAGTTTTTCTGGTTTGTGATCCTACGCTTAATGCTCTAAACAAATGGCTTTGACCAGAACATAATGTAATGTGAGCTCTGCATCAGCTGGCCTTCAAACATTTAAAACATTGGACTAGAAACAGGTATTCTATTTTTCCTCCAAAATGATGGATGCTCAGACCTCACCTTTCTGAGGAAAGCTGATATACGCTTATATTGATCTTTGGCTTTCAGTAAAAAACATCAGACATCACAAGTCACAAAAAATCATTACACTTAAGAGTATGAACATTAGATTTAATAATCAGCTAAGGGCATAATGTTTTCAGTACTGGTTGCTTTGAGAGCAGTTCACGATGCGATCTGACTCACAAGGTATGCTGTCTTGTGGTGTACCTCCATGGAAATATATGAAGAAATCACAACCAGTTTTTTCCAGAGGCTTTGTGAGCTGAGAGGTCAATTGGTAATGCCTTTGTTCTGCAAATAAGTACTGAGTTACAGGACTGCAAGGTCATGTGCGTCATCATATTTTGGAAATACATGTACATGAAAAAGTTGCTTCAAAAGCTGGTGTGTAGGCTATTACTGTTCAAGCACTAAAGAAACATCAAAGCACAAAGAAGACCTGGAAAATTATTCTATATTCAGATTAATGTTGTAGACATCAGGGATTTCATATGAGAATCTGCTGTTTTCCTGTTGTACTGAAATTAACCAAAACAGTAGAGCTTTCAGGTGGTAAATATTAAATGATGACACCTTTAAAACATCAAAACAATGTATGGAACAATGAGCGGTTTTCTTGTAGGGAAGAACAGAAAACAT
>JAVJGJ010000057.1:87569080-87636396 GCA_035590215.1 Microhierax caerulescens
TAGGGAAGAACAGAAAACATTTTCTCAATTAATTATATTCTAACCGATATTGCTCCATATAGTATAATAAACGTGTAGATAGTAAGAGAAGAAAGTAAGCTTTAAAATTTATTTTAATTTAAACATATTCATAAGAACTGTATTCAATTTCTGAAGTAATTTTAAAAATCAAGTTAATCTTAAATTCAATATTATATAGTGAATGTGTTATATATGACTTGCCTAGAAGTTTCCATAGTATTCTCTAAAGCACTTGAATGCCTGTGTAAAAATCTCAGTTAAAGCTTCTTTAACACAAGCTATGGATTCCTGTGTCCTCACACCTTAAAGCTCTGTTTTGCAGGTCAGTAAAATTGGTCGGAGTGCACCCCATGGTCCTGAGGCCAACTTCTCAATCACAATTGCTAAACTTGCTTATGCCAGTAGGGGTGGTCACTTCTGAGCTGCTTACAGGAATTGGCTCCTGGCCTCTCGGAATTCTGCAACGATGCTCAGATGTTGTCTCAGAGCATTTGCATCTGAGCCACTGTTAAGCCAGGTAGTGTGCCGATAACCGAGTGGTGATCGTGTACCAGGGTGCGAGCACACGTCCTGCCTCTGCTTCGTTCACTAAGATGAAGACAACAAATGTGAGTTTGCCATCATCCCAAATTCCTACAACCGTTTGTGATGCTGACAGGTGACATCAGAGCCCTCTGTCAGCCTTGACAAAGTGGCAGAAATACCCACCCCACTCTGACAATGTAGTATTTCTTCCTCATTGATGCTTCTGGCTTAGAAATTAACACTTTACAATGGCACTAAGAATCAGTCTGTCCTGAGCCGTTGAGTTTTAACACATCATTTAAAATCTGGCTTCACACAACCCTTTTGCACCCTATAAGGTCATATATACCACATAGAATTCTGTGTAGTGTCATGTGAGACTAACAGTATTTACTCACGGAAAGGATTTATGATTTACATTAGATTATTTGCCATATGTTATAAACTTTAGTCATATCTTAGGTTAGGATATCAGCATGATAACAATTAAGAATCAGAATAATTAAAAAAAAACCCTACAAAATTTCTTCATTATGACTTTTTAAGGAATATTAACTTTTCTTCAGGTAGGCTGAAATCGGAAATGATTCAGTTAATAGGTGTTTACTGTTACTTTATTATATTTAATTCATCAGACTATCTTAGGGTATATTATGAAGCTTTCTAAAAGTTAGGTTTTTTCTTTTTTCTCCAAAAGAATCAGGATCTTCAGCATGCAAACACCTAACCACATCCCAAAGTAAAATAGAAGTCTTATTCTTATTTCAAAAATATTGAAAACTAATCTTTCACTTTGTCACGTATTAAAACACAGAGCTTTACTTTATGGCAATCAAAAAAAAATTCTTCATAATCACTGTAGCCATATCACTTTAAACATAAACAGATGACATTTTTTGCAATACAATTTCATTGTAATGCTGTATATTTTAATATTATATATATTATATATATATACAATAACAGCATTCAAGATACTGAGAATGTAATTGATCAGAGAGTACACTCTTTTCATAAAACCTTTCTTCAATTTCTTTTGTAAATTCTTTTGTACAATTGAAATCTGAAGCAAGAGAGCTCAAAAAGTGACATAGGAGAGAAAAAAAACATGTTCAATGGGTTTATAAATTACTTAGCTAAGCATCAGCATTATAGAACTTTCAGCATGTTTAATTATTTTGGATGTTATCCAAAGCCCACCTAAAACAAGCGAGAAGAATCTACAGTGTTGACAGTGGTTTCTAGACAAAATATTGGGATTTGATTCAAAAAATGTTTATGCCAATACACTTTAAGTGCTTTGTACTTTGGTTTAATGACATTTAAGCTTCAAATAAAAATGAGGATATTTTACTACTTTTATTATTGTGTTTATTTTATTGTGATATGTTCTTGAGAAACCAAAAGGTTACATTTTATATTTATTTGCAGAAATGTATATGATTGTATTGGTTTCAAGATAATGGAGAATAATACATCTTCCTACTGAAAAATCTAAGAATATCTTAGTTCATATGTTAGAATCATGGCTAGATACCTGGCGGTGGAAGAAGCAGGGAGAATGACAGTTTAAGGGCCTGGGTACTTATGCTCTGCATTTCGGACCCACTGCCGTTCGCTAGATGGAACTGCTACCTGTAAACCTCCTCTTTCCTTCGCTAGGCTCACAGTTAAATCCGTACATTCCACAACAACCTCAACACAGACAATCAAAATGAAACACAACTACCGCTGCTGAAGGGCCAGATGAGTGTACCTGATCCCACAGAAGAGGGGGTGCTGTTCCTTCTGTCATTCATTGAAATGCTGCTGACAGGCTGAGGTGCTGTTCTGGCAGCGGGAAGCAGGCCGTAGTAAGGGAGCCCCTCTGCTTGCAGGACCAAGATGCAAGGACACATTAGCATGTGTATATTAGCATATTTCTGACACCTCGGAGGCTCTGCAAGTTTTTGTAATGGAATAGATGTTAATCGGAGTTTTCTGCTCAGTGTGAAAAGCAGCATCCTGCAGCACTGGTTATCAGTTATCTGTGTTCTTCTGATGTATCAATCATTTCAGTAGCTCAGCGCTAGTCAAAGCAAACTTCTTTCTGGCATAATGATAATGGCTGTGGTATTAAATTCTATTATACTTTCTAGTTTTCTCAGTTGTCGACACAGAAAAATAATTTTGTTTAAGGGTTTCAAGGACCTATTTAGAATCCTTTTTCATTGGCATGACAGTTACTGTCTGAGTAAAGAATTATCCAGAATGTGAAGCAGTCTGGAAATGACATCTGTACAAACACTGAAAGGAAAATGTTCTTGACATTTCAAAGACATGTAGAGTATCCTATTTTGTTTGCCTGAAAATTACATGTTATTATCAGAAAAAATATATACAGTTGGTATTTACATTTTGTCCTTTAAATATACCTGTTCCTGAAATGCTGCGGAGGGGAGGATTGTTGCACTAGTGTTATATTGAAACGTTAGCGTCTCTTGAATAAACTCTACTAGTATGCAGAATATTGCTCCCAAATTATAATGTGGATTTTGTCTCCTACAAGTAAAGAAATGAGCAAAACCTTCTAGATCACTGCTGCATATTGAATAGTCCCTTCACAGGAGTATGTTAAAACACATTCTATCTGTCTGTCACAGTTAGTACCCTCTGAATGTACCAGTCACCACGGTGTTCTGTACAATCCCTGCAGGTTCATTTTACAGCAATTCAGGGAGGTTGGTTAAAGGCATGAAAAATGTAATGTGTAATCCAGAGACAACTGAGTGATGATGAGCGCGATAGTATGCTTGGCTACAAGGATCACGCTCAATGACAGCTCAATGCATTGGGCTGTAACTTCAGTTTATAATCCTTGGCAGCCTCCAAAATAAGCTGCACACTTTTAAATGGAATAGTTTGTTGTGCTAGTTTTTTTCCTTGCTGATGTTTTTTAGCTGTCACCATTCCTTCTCATTACCAAAATCCTGAAAAGGCTGTAAATTGTCAATCCCTTACTCTTAATCTTTGATTGATTTTAATAACCTATGGACCTGTATAAAATGGATTATAAGCATACTGCAAACTTTTTATTGACGTCACCTTTACACAGTGATGGTGGCTGTGCTGTTGTGCAAAGAATACATCAGATTATCAGGTGATGAAAGCTCCCCAACTTGCACTGATTTCATCAATGATTCTATTTCTTGATTTATATTAATGATGCAATAATTTTCTTTCAGTGACTTTACATCTTTTTCTCCTGAGAAACATGCAAAAAATGGATTATACTTCATCAGAGAAGTGTGGTTTCAGCTGTTTCTCTGTCACCTCTTGCTGTTGTGGGTTTTATATTGCTTCTCCCCACTACAAACAGGAAACAGCAGGCAGAATCAAAGCTAATATATGTCATGTTCTTTTTACTAAAGGAAAGTTTAATGTGGTTGGGACGTTAGAGTATAGCTTAATGATACAGAACCATCCTATTTAAAAGGAGTTTTAAAGACAGTTAAATACAGGTCGTGTTAGAATTGAACCAGCAGAGTCAGAAAGAGAAAAAGGGTCTCAGAAAAAGTATGGTGACACAGATTTTCAGCGAGAAATCTTTTTCAGTGATGGATCTAGAGGACCTGGGAATTTCAGAAGATTTACAGGATAAAACAATGGAGAATAGTAAAATGTAAATGCCTGTTTTCCTCTGCGTTCACATACCCTAGCAACAAACACTAGTGGTGATGTCAGTGATGGGTGTATTTGACGAGGAAGGAGAACTGCTGCAATGTTGTGCAGGCAGATGGAACAGCTGGTGGGCTGTACCTATGGTTCAGCCACACAAGCAGCAAATACCATCTCCAAGGGTCCATCAGTAGCCGCCGCTACATGTTGTGTTAGGAATGCTGTAAGATCAAGGTAAGGGCTAAGATGCTTCTTGAACTTTGTGTTCCTTACTTTACACCTTCATATGCAGCATGTGCTGCTCTTAAACAAGAGCTTTTAGGGTCGCTAAGGCTCAGAATGTCTAGGGACAACACTTACGGTCATACCACCACGCACCGGGGAGCAGATCAGGCCAGTGACAGCTCTGGGATTGTCACGTCCTTTGGGCAGAAGCTATCCTCCCCTGTCGTCTGATTATTTGCTCTTCTGGGACACACAAGTCCAGCTCCATATGTGAAGTGCATGAAAAATGCTACTGATTCAGCAGGTTTTCCTCACTGTTAATTTACATTAATTTAGTGCATATGTAAATGACAGCTGAGAAGACAAGGATCTTCCAACCTGACATTATTGGGGGGAGTTGACTTCTGAGAATTTTAAATCAAATCAATGTCTCTGTCTCCCAGTGGGCTGTCCCTAGGCTTGCCTTCAACAGTCTGCTTGTTCCAGAATTTTTTGGCTAAAGAACCACTTCTGTCCTCTACATATTTGACTGGATTGAATATATCATTGCTGCCACATCATCTGGGAGTTGGCAAAAACTGTCAGATATACAGCAAGGATACAGCTTGGTTCTAGGTAGCTCAATAGAGCAGTGCTGCCACTCCCTGAATGTTTAGATTTAACTAGATTATAAATAAGAACTAATTCGGTCCGCAGCCTTTTACACCAACTCAGGCATGATACCCACGTTTCTCTGTGCAAAGAAAGAAGCAAGAGAAAAAATTGAATAAATGGTGTTAATTAATTCAGACATTTCAGACACTTTAAAATTTGTGTCTTGCTTTTAATTAAAAAAATGTACCACTCTTTGTATGTGTTGTAATGTCTCTAGTGTTGCATTACCCTGCAAATTTGTGTTTTCTCACTTCCATCTTTCCATGATCAAGACTCTCTTCTTGAGTCAGTAAGCAGGTTGCCACCTGAGATGAAAGGCTGGATTTTGCTTTGATAAAGCTAGTGCTTGCTTTTTGCAGTGGCTAAGCTAGTATCTTAAATTGTCTGAGAAGAGGTCAGGAGAATCCTGGCTATGTCCACCCATGGTTCTATCCCAGTAGTTTGCAATGACTAGAGATCTGTATGCCTGGAAAAGTACTTTTATTATGATATTACTCCAGAGATTTAGAAAGCTGCATGGACACTAAAGCAACTGAAACATACTAGATTACAGTGTGTTATTAAAATCCCCCCCTTTCCCCACATTAGCTGCATTGCAGGAGATTCTGAGATGTCATGACCCAAAAGGCTGTTCAGGGCAACCTCCCTACACTTGGGACTAATGACCAAATTCTTGATCCCCTTGAACTGAATTAAGGTGAAATGACACCAGCCAACCAATTTTATGATTTATTAATACATAATACAATACATGTGTGCACATGCTGTAACTCCATGGCAACTACTTCACTGGATTAGCAAGTCCCGTGCCACATGTTTCTAAGCAGAAAGGAAGGAGGAGAGGGAGAGACAGAGAGAGAGAGAGAAGAGGGAGACATCACACACAGATCCAGCGGTATCCTGTTGGTCCTCTTCACTCTGGGTATCTTGGTGGTGGGGGTCCCACCCGAGCTTTTGGTGGTACCGTTTTTATAAAGTCCAAGTCCCAAAATCTCCAACCGGTTCCAAGTTCATGCGTATGCATGGTGGGTGTGATGCTCGGGAAGGGTAGGTGCAGTCTCATTCTGTGCAGGCTTGGAGTATCCTGGGTGGTTTCAGGGGGACTGTTTTGGGGTTGCATGAGATGAGACCCTCCCCAGGGTCGATGACCTAGTACCCTGCACATGCACAGTTAGCTGTTTACAGGCACTGAAAGCACGGGATGTGAGGGTGGAAAAAATACCGCCTTGGTCCTGACTCTGCAAGGCTGGAAAGTGAACTGGTGTCTTGTTCTTCCTTGTGGTTGTAACACCTGCTACAGACCTGAGTCAGCGAAGCTTCCACCTGTTTGTACCAAGAAATATTTAAGATGAATGTCCACTCATCCATCCACCACAGATGTTTCTGAACTTCATTCAGTCTGAATATTGGTGATTCAATTACAAACATATGTACTTATGTGCTCAGCTTCATTCATACCCTTTGAGGATCATAGTGCTGGGTTTTGGTTTTTGTGAATAATTGTTTGGGAATGGATGATATCAGTGAAGTGATGCATCCAAAGCTTTCAGAAAATTAAATTAAACTAGTTGTAGGAGGCCAGTCTCCCCTTAATCTTACCAGTAGGAAAACATCAACCAAAAATGAATTTCACCTCTTTTTAACAGTTTTCACATGGCGTTTGCACGTTCATGTTTGAATTAAATATCTTTGAAGATGTATTCTTTTAAGAATAGTAGTGGTATTTGGTGGACAATCATAAGATTGCATTATTGTCAAATTCAAATAGATTCTGTAGTAGTAAAACTTTGAACTTTATTAGAAGCTTTTACAGTAAATTTTAAGGAAGCTCTGTGATCCTTTGACATTTGATTGAATGGGTGAAAAGGAATGGGACATTTCAAATGAAGAGATGGAAATGTCTAAAAAGCTGATTTCATAATATTTTTCAATATATTTTCTGGGAAGAGAGAAACCCAAAGCAACATAATTCCTAAAATAAATCCCAAGAACATTTCAAATAAATGCACATAAAGTACAACATTTTGGAAAAAAGATAACATTTGTAACTTCCACAACAGTCAATGGGTTGAGAAAACCTGGGTGTTTTGTTTACTCTTTTGTGACTATAGCCTAACTCTTGTCAGCTAAGCTTCAAAGTTTGGCAATCAAAACTGGCATCTGTAAGTTGGTAAATATTTACACAGCATCTTCAAATACTTCATTGCATTAGTAGGAATTATTTTTTCTTATATATTTAAATATTAGGGCAGTGCTTTAGTAACTCTTTTCTCTTTAAACTGAACAGGAACACTAAAATTACAAACTCCACTTATCCATGTTTTCTTCCCATAGGACAATTTTGTCATCATGGGTTTATTTGAAAGTTCTCCTTTCTGTAACTTTAATACTTGCCCTGGTTAAATCCTCTTCAGGAAAAAAAAAATCATCAGCAGAAAGAAACAAAACCATAACTTCTTCTTTTGATGGAAAGTACAAGGCAGCAGTACAGGAGCCACTTAAGCTCAGCAAAGACTTTCACAAGAAAATAGGAGTTTCAATCTTTCAGCTTTTTGAACATTTCTCTAAAGGCTTGTAAATGGTAGCATAGGGACTGTGATGCAGAAGGCAAGGTATTACTTTGATGGAAAGGTGTAACCTTGTGAAAGATATATGTGAATGATGGTATTTGTCCTATATCATGTTCTGTTGGTAAGGATATGGATGTATGATTTCCACCTTCCCAGAACGGTGAGAGTTCAAAGAGTTAACATGTAGGCCATCAGTGGGCAATTTGTCATAGGATTTTATGAACTGGATGGGGGTAGGAGAAGCCATCTCTCTACAGCCCAGTTTAATCTCACACCGTTTATATTCTTCTAGTAGAGAGTTTTGGCGAGATAGCGATAGGGATGAGGCATCTTTTCCATTATTTGGATGATCTGAAGAAATGCACTAGAAAGGATCACAATGTCAGATAAATTAATTTGTCTATGAGAGACTTTTTGAGTGATATACTTTGGGGAAAGCAGGAAGGGGAATAATAGAGAAAAGAAGGAGAAGGGAGTGTTTTATCCTTTTGTTTCAAAGGAGGGCTTTATGTTTCTCAAATTCTCTATAACTACCAGAGGTTATAAAGTACAGCAACTACAGCTAGCTAGAACAGCAGCCTCAGTGGTGTCATTAAATTATTACAGTGGTAAAACCTGTAGAAATCTTTGGGTTGAATAGCTTGATCCATTTCCTAAAGCTGTATTTTCTTCAGTCAAAAGAAATGCTAAGTCTTCAGGGACACTTGTGATTATATTGGGATCTCAGAAAGATTATCTTGGAGACAGGTAGCTTCTAGTCCATTTTCTTGTTTCCCTTAGCATGTTGTCATCTTTTTCTCAATTTCTAGTGATCTGAAGCAGTTTAAGGCTTTTAAAACTTCCTCTCCTTTTTAATAGCATACATATAGTTTCTGACAGCCAATAACACAGCCTAGAATTCCCTCTTATTCATCACTATATACACCACTTTACTTTTAGGTCTTTAGAAAGGTATGACAATTTTATGCTATGAGAAATCCTATGATGGAAAAGCTAGTACATACTTTTTTAATTGAAGTAGATGGTGTGGTTCAATGTAATGAATGCCATATTTTGAAATGAATTATTTTTTTTTCACCAATCTGCAATAGAGAAGCAAACAATTAAAAGACATTAAACATTAACGTTTTAAATTGTGATAGCTATCCTTAAGAAGCTGTTGATGATTTCAGTTTCTATGTTGTGTTCCCTTCCCATGTAGCCATGGCTTCCTTGGAGTTTTACCTTTAATGTTTTACCATGATAATTAGGACACATACAAGACTTTCAATCTGAGATTATGAAGTACTTACAAAACAGTTATTTAAACTTTCCGGCACTTCTGGATGTGATTTTTACTTCACTTTATAGGCATTTTAAAGAAACCTAGAAAACCATTTAAATATATTTCTAAAAATCGCCTACCCTGTCTCTGTATGGACAGTTTTGCACATTTTTATAGCTTCCCTAGGAAAATCTAAGTACCTGCTTTAGCAGGGGATTGGACTAGATGATCTCCAGAGGTGCCTTCCAACCTCAATCATTCCATGGTTCCATCATTCTGTGACTTAGAGACATTCTCTGACTTGGTCAGAGTTCTGGTTTATGTTATCATGCTTTAGTTATATGGTACATGCAAGGCTTTAATTGCAGACTCTACAAGTAAAATCAAAGCTTTTTATGGATCCTGTGCTTCTCAGGCATGTGTAATGTATACTGACCATGGATTGACAGTGTGTGGATTATCGGTTGGATTTTGATGATTGTCAGTGAAGTCATGAACTCATTTTTCTCTTCTGATAGCTGGACCATTTTCATTCAGTATTTGGGATTAAAATGATGACTCTCTAAATTCTGAGACACTGAAGAAAATGGAGTGCAATTTATTCTGACCTCTTTGTTTGTGTCAATTTCACTTCCCTTTTTCACACATTTTAAAAAATGGAACAAGAGAATGACATTCCCTTTCCTTTACTGCAGCTTCTGGAGGAGCTGGATGCTGGACTGTGGCATGAAACTGGCTTAAGAGGAAAGTAAGGAAGCTATTAAGAGTGATCGCTGGTCCTGAACCCAGTGATACCTGTTTGTATCCTGCAGCGTGTGAATGGGGAGTAGATCACAAAGGGTTTTCTGTAAGAGTTGTGAATCCCAATAGAAACAACAGATCTGGCATAGATAACTCTCAATAGTAGAGAAGCATCACTCAAAAGAAAACTAATGTGCATGAGGAAAAGGGTAATTAGAATCCAAGTTAAGATGTTTATGCTCAAGCTGAATAAAGTATCTGTGGTAAATTGGAACCTTGTACTCTCTTAACAAAATTTTAAGTAGTAACAACAACAACATACAATTTTATCCTGGAGGAAACTTCCCTTAATTACTGAAAGTAATGAACATTCATGCTTCAGAATAAGCTTGTTGAGTTTTTTTTTTTTTGTTGTTTGTTTGTTTTTTAATAACTGTTGAATGCATTCCATAAATTTTGTGCATTTTTAAAGCTCACTGCTCAACTAGTTCATCTTGACAAAAATCCCAGCAGTGAGAAGGCTTTGTAAAAATATGAATGGTTACCAAGAACAAGATTGAACAACTCAGAAGTTAGGCTTACCAGGCAGTGAAATTCCCAAATTTTGTTATACAATCACTCTTCTTTTTATGCTAACTTCACTATCAAGAATACAAGAACAATCTGGCAGTTCATTGAGGGATGCAGCTAATACTTGTTACTTTTTCACTTTGTTTCAGTGCCCAGAGCATCTCCAGAACTTTATGTGAGGTATCTTATCAATCCAGAGTTTTATTTAGGCCTTTTTTAAAGTACATGTACTGCAGTCTCCATTAAAAATAGTTAGTTAAAGAAATGAAGGTGATAAGGCAATTGTTTATATCTCATGATAAGTGTAAAACTGGGACCCACGTGGGAGAAAAAACACTGCTTAGGGACAGTGTCATCTTACTGCTCAAATTCAGAAGTCGTTCACACATATATTTGCACGATTGTGTCAGAGCTAATAATGTCTACTCCATTAGCCTAGTAGTTTGGTTCAGCTACATGTGAATGAGATTAAACTGCTGCAAGCTGAAGTACGCAGGCTGAAAGGATGCTTACAGAACATCTCATTACTGATTCTGCATTCCTCAAAGTTGTTTAACTTTGAAGATCACCTGTAGAAATGTGTTATTCTGTTTAGAATAAATGAAGGTGTAATCAGCTCATCTCTACTTGCATTTGATGGTGAAGATGTCTGTCTCCCAAAGAATGAATGGCGTTCAGTTGTAATGAAATTGCAAGTTTATTAGCCAAAACCTGAATCCTGAGGTGTTAGAGGACGTTTTTTTGGAAATTATGAGCATATACCATTGAAGGTAAGACTAGAGATTTGTAATTCGATTCAACATCCTTTTGGAATATGACAAATAGAGGATGGGTTTGTTGTGCTTGTTGTAGTCTCTATACTTGAGGAGACAGGTTGTAGATTTTCTAGATTTTCTAGAGGTTGCCAGCTCCATGATTAGTTCTATTGGATTTCTGCAATTTAGGCAGAATGTGATAAAAAAGTGAGTATCTAATACCAAATCCCTGCCCATCAGGACAGCACAGGATTGCTAATCACTGCAGCTTGTCTGACACAATCAAAATCATCCTGGCTCAATGTAGTTTTGTGATGATTTTGAGCAGGTATACTGTCTGCAAGGTAGCGTTTTAGGAATTTAAATGTCAGTAAATTGCTGCACAGTAAATTTTAGTAAAGCAGAGAATACCTATAAGAATGAAAGGAATATCTTCTTTTGGAAATATTTTCCCACTGTAATTTTCCAATTCCAAAATAACTCAGGTTTCCACTGTACAGACTGATATAATGATGAATAATCTATTGCAAGTTGTTTAGCCAGAAAATGAAAACTTGTTTTTACTTTCCCTACTAATTATGATTTCTAAAAAATTTACTTTGAAGACAACTTTGCTTATTATTCTCTATGTATTGGTTTGATTTGTTACATGTTTCTTTGCAGACTGCATAACTGAATGTATTGTAAACAAGAGCATAGAAACCAAACTCAGGATAATTTCTTTTTGCTCAATCCTACTTACAAGCAATAACATGAGACAAAAGAATATTTTAAGGGAACTGTAAATCAATTTTGTATTGTGCCACTCAACACTTATACCAGGGATTCATCAGGCTGCATCACAAATGGTATCACTGCCTGGATCTTTTAAAGCTCTGGTTCAGATCATCACCCCATCCCCAGGCCTATTTGGAGTCCATTTGCTTTAAGACTAACCTTAGACATAATGTCAGAAAACTTTTTTCTAGGGGGCAGTGAAAAGGAGGATGTAGAAGAAAATGTTTTTACTGATTTTTTTTCTCCAGCAGCCTCAAACTCTTTAACTTCATACAAAAGAACCAGATAACTTTTTAAAAATTATTATTTATTTTTCAGATTCCACAGTAATGTTTTAATATAAAAATGTGTTTCCAAACCAGCATTGCATTTTTTTTTTTTTAAGAGCAGAAGGGAAGCACCAAAGCTAGCTTTAGTTTAGGGCCTCATGAGAGTAAATGAAGAGAGAAAGATTTGTTCAAAGAATGACTCTTAGTGATGATTATGTTTTTGCTCTCAATAACTGTCTACAAGGGTTAGGTCAAGTAGGTTACAAACACCTTTGTAACATACACTCCTTAGCCTTACCGGGGAGTGATAAGGATTTACTCAAGCAAAAAATTCCCCATGTGAGACAGACCACTGGATTTTAGCTATCTAGCTTGTTATCATAAAGTTCAATAGTTAAGTAAGGATGGGTAATATATATTTTTAAAGACCCAGTGTGGTTTAGAGGAAAGCTCATATGGGGGCTTTTTGAGCTAGAAAATATATATATATTTGTATGTCATGGTTCCTTTTTTATTCTATCTTACTTAATAAAACCCAGCATACTCTTTCTTCCAAAATTTCTGTTGCTGGCCAGCACTATCTTTGATGTAAGAATAAAACATGCCATTTATCTCCTATGCAACACAAATTTAAGTGGAAACAAGACAGTGAAGAAATACATATTGTGTGTAGATACCCTCCAAATAGTCTAATGTAAGTAAATGCTAAACAATCTACTGCACTAAAAAAAAAAAAAAAAAAAAAAAGATTTTGAAAGCAATCTGTCAGGAAATCTCAGGCCAGATACAAATCAGAGTTTTAGAACATGGTAGATAACTGCAGGTGTAAAAGTTCACTGAGCACTCAGATATATGAAGTGTTGTGGAATTTTTAATCAGAAACAATCTCACTTCTAAGATGTAATGTTCTGGAGGCAGAGCTGGAGACAACCTTTGAGTTTTGGAGAAGGTTGTTAAAACCGATTCTTTCCTGAGGACTAATTGCTGTCTCAAATGTGATAGAGAAAATGAAGGAGTCCAACTCATCCTTTTCTGGAAAAAGCAAGGAACCTGTTTTGTCACATCCAATGCTCTATTTAAATTTCTAAGATGCAATAGGAAAAAAAAAAAATCATACAGTATATGTCAGTTCAAAGACCAGGGGCTGAGAAAAAGCATATGAGTGGAGTGTGTAATACAGCTGGGTTTTGGTCTTTTTTAAACTTGCAGTAGTCATAGAAAAACAGTTATGGAGAAAAATATATAATAATATGATATGCAGAATGGTATAACCATTTTCTAA
The DNA here is from genome assembly GCA_035590215.1 of Microhierax caerulescens. Classification (NCBI taxonomy): domain Eukaryota; kingdom Metazoa; phylum Chordata; class Aves; order Falconiformes; family Falconidae; genus Microhierax; species Microhierax caerulescens. The sequence continues at coordinate 87,582,391 of JAVJGJ010000057.1, forward strand.
CCAGTTGTGACTTAGGGACTACTTGAATGAGAGGTTTTTTTCTACTTTTTGAGTTTAACCATACTTGATGATTTTTTCTAACATGAATTTGTTTTTTTCACTTTATATTTAGGTGTATATGACTTGGTGATCAATGGAAGTCTATAAATTAACCATGCACCATATGGAAAAAGTGGAAAACTTATATTCTGATCACTCTACTCATTTCTTTTCTGTTCAGTTCTGTATGTTATGAGAAATGGTGAATACTAGCAAAAGCACTAGACAACTTCCAAAAAAGCACGGCATTGAAACTATTGGCATTGAAAAAATTAGGAGAAAATGAGCCAGCAACTTTGCAATCAGAGTCATTAATGGTACTATTTTTGGAAGTGCTGAGCATTAACAACTGTGTGCAAGCTGGTAGTTCCTAGAACCAATAAAAACCCAACCATAAATGTCCTCACAATGGATACCAAGGCATCTAATAGAATTGTTCCTAATTAATCCTGCCTAGGCTTGCTTTGTCCTGCCTTAATGAAGTTGTATTTGATTATGTTCTGCGGAAATCATCTTTAAAATCCTTGCCAGTTGCAGGGGTAGGTTAGGGAACAGACAATCACTTAGCAATTTTATGTTTCATCTTTATGGTAGAGTCAATCAACTAATTTGATCTAAGCAGTGTAGTAAGATTGAAGTATAGTAATAGTGAATCCTGTTGATTATAGGGTGATCATATCCCCTGATATGTACAGGGACTTTCTTGTGCATATGATATTAAAACTGAAATCCATTATATATCTATTACTAAAAATTCAAACTGGCTCCTATACAGTGTAATATTTTTAACTCACTTTTTTTTATTCTTGTAAGATTTAATTTAAATGGAACTTGTATTGGTAGTTCATTGTATTTTTACTTGAGTCCATTAGGTAGGGAAGTATTCTAACTCCTCCTTTGCCATTTATTATTCAATGTCTAATTTAACAGTTTGGGTTTGGGTTTTTTTTTTTCTATATAGTTCTTCCCCAGCAGCTTATATCTTCCATTTAACTCTTTGCAGTCAGACCTTATTAATGGCTAAATGTTGATTAAGATGTATGAAAGCTACCTATTACATTCTCTGTGGAAATATTTTATATACCTTCAGTGAAAATCTGCCTATCTCTCAGTCTTACAGAGATTTTATTGACTATACTCCTTACTACTTTCAGCCTTTTCTCACTTTTAATAATGAAAGGCCTGAAGAAAAAACACCTGAAGAAGCTTTTTGATCTAAAAAATACTCTTTATAATGCATTTTTTGCTCTGCAATATGACAGCTTTCTGAAAATGGAGTAAAAGCTGTAATACCTGATCTCATAACCCTTATTCTTTTGAAAGATAAATGTTCCAAAGCTTGGTTATTATTTTAAGAAAAAAATTTAAAACAATAGCTGATGCTAGCCAAACCTATTAGAACCATAAACACTAATTACAGAGATACATGGCTGTATAACACTTAGTTAATACTTTTTTTTTTAGTAAAAGAGATTAGAAGTGTTAAGATTTGTACCCTGGTGAGCAAAAGGCATTGCAGTGAGTTGCCAGAATAATTCAGATGATAATCAGGTGTTCCTGCTTAAGTAAGGTAATAACACATATGATAAATAGAACATTTTAAAAAATCCACAACAGTCTGCCATCTAACAGTAATAATTCATGATCTGTCCATCAACAATTTTTTCATTGTGCTAGCAAAATTATGGGGTAAAGTGACACAATATGCAATTTCTCTGTCATGAACGGGCCGTATACTTCCCTACATATGTTCAATGCACAGCCACGGTAGATTAAATAATCTGATGTTGCCTGATACAGTGCTATTTTGAAATGGAGTGGGAAAATGCCTGTGGAATGCACAATAACTTTTTATCGAGCAAGGTTCAAGGAAGGTGGAATAACTTTTGCTGTTCACCATTTATTATTCTGTTACTTGCTTTGAAAACAAAAGAAACTACCTATAAATTCTCTGATAAATGAGCTCAATGGATGCCTTGTTTCACTGTAGCTTCCACATCTATCACCATGTCATGTTCTGAGTTATGTTATGTCATAAATTACTATAGCAGTAAATCTTGACAAATTTTGATAGAGCTGTGTCTCATAACAAGAACACGCTAGTAAAAAAATGTCATTTGCTGCTCTGGAAAAAACCCAGTGATACTCCAGAATTCCTGAAATCTTTGTGAACAAATACAAACCAAACCAGACAATTTAATTGACTTTCTTCTCTTAACTCTCTAAGAGTGATGGGAATGGTTAAGTTGGGTGCTCCTCCACTTTGCAGAATATAATTCGTTTAAGGGAATTAAAAAAATAAAATAATATAATGACTGGTATCTTTCCATTAAGTAGAAAATTTGAATGTTATGCAATTGTTAATGTATGTCTTGATTTCTGACCTGAAGACTATGGAACAATCTAGAAGCCATTTGTTGAATTGCATAGACTTCTATGTTACATCACAGCACTGTTTTAAATTTGTTTTTTTTAAATTGATTAATCATCAGTAATATATATAGGAGTTTCTATATATATTTGTAGGTATACACACACACTAGCTTTGTGACAATGTAGCATCAGGGAAATAATTAAGGAAGCAGATCTGGCAACAATGTCAATTTTCACTCAGTGACCTGAGAAATAGTGCTTCATTGATCGGTAGGACTGACTATTTCAGGTGTTTAAAGCAGGTCCAGAAGTTGTCAAAGCCAGCTTTGGATGTACCCTGTTCTCTTCATTGACTACAGAGGGAATTTAGAGTTCTAGACTGAGATATTGCCAAGACCAAAGTACACGACAGAACCTCCTACTACCCCGTTCCACCTAAATCTTTTGTGTTTTGGATGACTAGATCTAGAAATTGTGTGGTCTCCACATGCAGCTGTACCTCCTGGTGCCTGAGCGTGTCAATGCCACGTCCTTTAGAAAGACTCACCCACTCCTTTCCAGACAAAGCAGAAAATTAAATACTCCAGTAGGCATCCATATGGATGGTATTAATGGGCAAACCTGCCAAAGTGAACTACAATATGGGCCAAATGCTGTGCTAGATACAATCTATGTGACAAACACAACAGCTTCAAACCTGCTCCTCTATCAGAGGACTTTGGGGTGAAAACGTTTGTGTATTTGTACATCATTGCACCTTGTGAAGACATTGCACCTTCACAATTGCTGAATGTTGAGAAGCTCCAAATAAAGATCCACGCTGCTAGCTTTGGTTAGTTTGTTGTACACCCAAATAATTTCATTCCAGCTCATCTTGAATTGGCTATGATGTAGTTGTGTTGGTGTGGCTTGATTCATACTAACGGGTCATGGCTGTCATTGATAAAAATGTAACCAGCAATTCTTAAAAAAAGAGGAGAGATATGCAATCAAGGATAAACATTTGCTCAACACATATTCAAGTAGGACTTAATATGAAGTAGTTTATAAAAAGTCTTAGTGGTTTTGTACAATGTGTTTTGAAGATTAATATTTATAGAAAACCAACAATATTTATTACATGAACAAAACACTATTCAACTTCTGCCTCTGATATCCAGAGAAAAGTCTGTTCTGAGTATTTGTTTTCATTTCCTGGTAACAATGAAACTCAGTGTAAAGTCAAAATTTTCTGCTATCTTTATCTTAGAGGAAAAAAGTCTCAAAATGACAAAAAGCAACAGTCTTTGAGGATCATTTGTTTGTTTGTTGTACTGTTTGTGTCACATTGGTTTATCTTAGGTGAAATGAAAAATAGGCTGGAAAAGTGCAATACATTGCAAGGGAACAGCCACTATGCTTGAACTTGTACTTAGGATGGTTATCAACTTTTCCCTTCATTTTGTCATTTGGTCCTCAGTTTTGATGTCCCACAAATACCAGCCAATCCTCTACCTGCCTACCCCGCTCCCCTATTGTCCAGTTTAATTCCATACTTCCCACTTCACTACAAGTAAACTGCATGACTAGTCATCCTCCCCCCTTACCTGCTTCATGGCATTTAAACTTCTCTGCATGGTGTTTTCTGTCTGGAACAGATTCCCTTTGTCACTCTGATATACCTGCCCCAGTTCCCCAAGTCCTTTATTAAATCACTTTTCTAAAGTAAGGCTCCCTTCAGCTCTCTCACAGTAACCCTTAGTATCATCAGCAGGGAGATGACTCAAATTCATTAGTGTTAAACGCAAACTGGTAAGGCTCACGAATACTTAGGTCTATTGACTGCAGCTAATAAATAAATAATAAACTAATGTTTTTTGTGCAGATTGCCCAAAGGAAGCTCCTCAGTGAATTGACAATGAATGTGATTTTCTTCAAAACAATTCAGTAAATTGTTATTCGATGGGAAGGTGTGATGGGTTTGAGTCTTCACATAAGAGATTCGGTGGAGCAGGCTGCAGATGGCTTTTCCCTGCCATCCCAGTCCTTAGCCCACCCATGCCATTGGATGCTCTTGAACTGCACTATATATCCAAAGAATAGCCGTGGTGTTGCTGCCAGCTTATGTTCCTCATTGCACCTCCCTCCCCCCTAGTTATTATAGTCTTTAGGAGATAGCCCCAGCTAGATTACCCACAGAAAGAGATCCCAGTATGCATGCAGAAACCACTTGAATTCCACAAACTTCATGACTCAAGGGAGTTTACGACATGGTCAGGGGTAAGTTTAAAAGTCTGAGGGATCAGAATGTTGTCTGCGTATATAGCAAGGAGGGAATGCACTCTACTCAAGTGATGTATATAATGGAGCTCCTCGGGGGGAGTGGGGGGAGGGTTGCATTACAGTTATTAAAATTTAAATCGAAACAATTGCCTCTTCACAAAGTGCCTAAGCAAGTATTTAATGATATTGTTATAGAATACACAAGTATGTATTAAACTTAGTTGTGTACTGTAGCCATTAGATCAAATTAAGCAGTTAAGCATTTAGATCAAAGAGACTTAAACTTGTGCTGAAGTACTTTTGTGATCTGGATCTATAGATGTTACATGTTTTTTTATTCATGTTATTGTGCTACTTGGTATTTTTTTAAGAAATATAAGGTTATTTCATTTTATGTAAGTAGTATTTCTTCATTATACTATTCAAAATAAATCTTTGTGGAACAAGAATTATGCTTGATGTAGTTTTCCATTACAGATATGAAACTTCTTACAGAAATGGGTTTACTAGAAATTCCTTTTGGTTTTTTTTCCTACTGAAACCAAATAACTGCATGGCTCATAAGTCTGACTTTAAGAACATGAATCATTCACTGGGCTTTTAGTGGGACAATTTATGTGTTTAAAATTAGGATTATGAACACAAAGGTGCTGAATGAGGGACAGGGCAATTCATGTGAGTGAAATGTGAAGCAAATTGTTTATCCTATAGTTTAAATGTTGGGCTGCAACCTCTATTTGTGTATTCAGATGCCCAAATTAATGCAAGCAAGATCATCAGTTTGGAAAAATCACTCTGTCTCACTTGGATTTTCTTTACAGTAACTCCAGATTTCAAAACTAGTTTTCATTCAAGCCCCAGAGAACTAGACATTGTTTTTCTTTATTCCAAATGAAATTGCTTGTCTGTACATAGCTGTTTTATTTTTACCTGAATAAATTTCACATCATTATATTTACAGGGCTTTTTCTTTATTGCTGATTATTAAAGATTTTGAAGTACCTGTGTCTGTCTTTTCCTTTTGGCTTTGAAAAAATGTGTCCTTATTTTATCAAGTTCAAGTATCTTTAAGTAGTGTAAGCTAAGCCCAAGAATGTTTGATCTTGTGAAAGTAAGTTCTTTGATTAAATATACATGTTAATATTGTTTGGGTTTGGATTTCAAAAATTATTTAAATGTGACAAAATGAAGTTAAACTGCATACGACAGCTTCATTAACTGTATGTATTCCACACCTCAAATAACACACTACAGTATAGGTAAGAATGAATGTGTGGTTATTCAAGAAAGGCAAATAAGGAAGAAGCTAATGAGGACAACGTATGTCATGCTCCTAAGATCATTTCTGTAGTAAAATGACTGCAGACATATGAAGAAAAAATCAGTCTGGATGAAAAATGAAACAACAATGGTTTCTTTAAAGAATTTTGTTGGTATTTTAAGGTCATTTCTATAAAGAAAAATGAATTTGGAGCTGACACAGTAACACTACAGTCCATATCAAAAGGCAGTTGAAGAGAATCTCAGTTATTACTCTGATAAAGCCAGTTCCAAGGTCCAAACTTTGCTGTACATGAGAGTAATTTTTCCTAAGGCTACAAAGTGAATTTTGTTCCCAGTTAGGAAGGTGCAAATGGATCTAGGACATCAACAGCCTTTGGGTCATTGATACAGTTTATAAAATTTAAAGTTTTGAAAGAAAATATAGCAAGTTCAAAAGCAGTAACTGTCTTTGAAGTTTGAAAGCAAAGTCTTCCCACAGGAGTGAGTATGAAAAAGATGTCAAGTAATTAATGTTGTATAATAAAAAAGCCTAATGCCGCTATACATAGATTTCTGATGTATTTAAGACGTTATGGCATAATAATTTAATTTTTTCAGATTCTGTACAGCTATTTAAGGGGAAAAATAATTTTTAGTATTTTTTGTCAAAGAAGGAACTTTGACAAAAATGTGTTGCAAAGTTGAGTTGAGATATCAGTACTGTGATAACCTCAGTGTTTATATCCCAGAATTATTGCATGGTCACAGAATTAACATCTTTGAGAGAACAGGTTAAGAGAGGACCATTCTTCAATACCATACATACTAGTGCTTAGAGCTTCTCACAGGGCAGCAGATCAAACCCTGCTTTCACTTAGGCAGAGGAGTAATTCTTGTTCCCAGCTCTGAAGTTTTTATCTGCCCAGTGAAATAATTGTCTGGGATTAGGGTGATCAAGGAAGAGTCGTGACTGAATTCTGAATGGAGAGTGTGGACTTTTCTGGACCACAGTGAAAACTTGAGTCCATTAGAAAATTAAGGAATGTGTTTCATCCTTGACTTATCATTTCCAAGTGTGTAAATTATGGAGATTTTTGTTCTAGGTGTGAAGATGTGGTATAGGGTCCTTCACCAGGTGCCTTGATCATGATGTGCTTCCAGGTACTGTGGGTGCTCACTTCCAGGCTGTGATGCCTTCCTGGTGGCCTTTTGGCTGCTCTACCTGAGAGCCCAGCACTGGGATGCCCAAGGGTGAGGTTAGCGTCACTAGAAACTTACTGTCTTTCTCTAATCTTGGATGTTTTTTCATGGTGTCTTAGGCGAGAGAGAAAGGATGGGATCTCTACGTTTTTAGAGCTGAATAATTACTGATAGTACCTCCATTTCTGGGTCCTTTCACCAGAAGGCTGGTGTTTCTGGTCTCTGGCAAACAATATAGTCAGTTTCTTCTGCTGAGTCTTCTGTTGACAATATTTATTAAAGCAGGAGATAATACATAGTTACATTCAGGAAAACACTGCTCTCACTTCACCTATTATTTCAAAGAAGAAGGTATCTTTCACCTGAACTCTGAACTCTGGAAGTAGCTATTGAAAGAAGGTTGCATACCCCTCATTTCACCACGGTGCCTACCAGGTGATACTTAAAATTTTTACACATGCAGTTGCATTACCACAGATGTGTAATTAGCCCCAAAGAAAGATGTAATGCTTATATAACTTAATTTATATATGAATTCATATACAGGAATATGATAATTGAAAAAAACCCCAGATTTGGTAAAGCTTCTTAGTAAGTATATTTCCCCCCTTTGATACTGCAGACTAGTTTTGGAGTGGGACATAGCTGTGTTCTGATCGTTATAACTCAGTTGCATTTACATAATATCTGGTTGTCTATAACTGCCTCACTTTATAATTTGCTTTTAGGATTTGTGTGGGCCTTTAATAAAGCTGCAAATTAATTTCCCGACTGACTTCTCAAGTTACAATTCTGCATCAACAGCAGAGAGGTGGTCTTTTCCCTTTTTTTTGCTGTGCCATGAACTATATAGAGGTAATAAAATGGTTGCACTGTTCCTGAATCTCCCTTTAAATAACTAGGTTTCAGGCTTTGAGTAAATGGGTAATGAGCCAGACCAATGTCCACAGCTTCTGCACAAAGGGTGTGACCCTTGCACAGCACTTTGCATCAGCACTGACTGGTTTCCTCCTACTTTCTCTCACTATTTTCAGTTAATACTTGTTGGAAAAAATACCAAACAAACAAACAAAACCAACCAAAATAACCCAACTCAAAACCCAACCTAAACCCAAACCAACCAACCAACCAAACACAAAAAAAACCCCAACCCCAAACCAAAAATAAAAAAAAAAATCACTCCTGGCCTTAAAACCATAATTTGTGTTTCCTAGCTGGTTTGCATAATCCCCACAGCTTGCTTCAGAACTGTCAAATTGCACAGGCTTCCACTTTCCATTGGTCAAGTTGGCAGCCTGAAAGCTGAGTTTCCTTCATCCAGATTCACAGAACACTCTTCACATTTTGTTTTAATAGCACTTAGTGTGAAGAACATAGGGGAATGAAATGCTTTTCATTAGTAGGAACTTTAGGGGGAAAACAAGTGAGTAAAATTTACTGGATAGTTTCAATCAGATGAAAAATGTGTAAGAATTGTGAAAGATTATGATATTTTCTTTTAATCATCTGTAAAAGGAAAATTACTTTTTGTTGGAAGCAATCAAGCTAGATGCTATGATTTTTATTTCAGAACAATAATTTTTTGGTGATTTAAGGTAATTTAAAACATGACATTTTCCTCTTATCATAAGTGTGAGAATTGTATTATGATACATGGATCTTTTAAGCTACATGAAGCCTTGTTTTTTCCACAATCTAAAAAAAGTCTAGTCATTTCCAAGTTGAAAATTAAGTAGAAAAGGTACTTCCCCCTTCTGCCATCCATGAAAGAATAGCAAAACTGCCGTCCAAACCAGGAATGTGAAAACGCCTCAAAACCCTGTGGCCTTTTCTTATATGTCTGTGTTGTCCCACAAACTGTTATTTAGCGGTAAACACAGCCATTTTTTGTTCACATGTTAGGTGAAAATTGATGAGCATTTATGGCAGTATATAAAAGGAAATGGTGAGTTGTTTCATGATTTCAGCATTTTATGGTGGTGTAAAAATGGGCTGCCACTCACTGTAAAAATGAATCATCATTTTGCCTCAGACAGAACAGATTTCTATGACCTTTTTATTTGCTAGAAAACATAAATAATAATTCATTAGAGAAGCCATCTTGTCATGATTTCTCTTAAACAGATTTTATATGATGTGTTAAACTTTCACAGAGGAATCTCTCATTTTCATGGATGACCTACTCTGTAGCTACATTTGCCACAGATTATTGATTTTTTTTCATGTGACAAGGGCAATATGAGACACTACTATGTAGTTAGAGTATTAGATCTAATCCTTTGGGACTTACTGACATGGCCAGTCTATACCAATGTTACATTTAATATTGAACCTGAGTTGCTGTAGTATTTTATTTGTGTAGTTGAAGAGCTACATATCTCTCAGGGTTTTTCTGGCTCATGAAAATCCCATGAATTCACTTGAACTAGTTTAACAGGTGAAAAAGTTTCCCCATCACTTGCAGATGAATTACTGTCATTTTGAATGAATGCATTTGAAAGAGGCAGTCTGTAGATAAATTCTTTGACAAATTTTTTAAGTTTTAGAACAGTTGTAGTTCCTCTTTGTAAGTGGCTGTGATTAGTTAAGAATCTGAGAGAGTTTTGTTTTCCTTCCATTACCATATTTACAGAAATCCTTCACGAAGGGTGCAGAGAAATCAGGTAAACGACCTCAATACCAGCTGTCAGACTGCAGGTTTGCCTTGAGGACTCTGCAAATGTCAGGGTTGCTTCCATGTTTATTGTACCTTGGTATCACCCACATCAAAAATAGTCTCTTTAAAAGTAAAATGATACTTTGCTTCACTTATTGCCTATTCCATCAGTTTTGGTGTGGTTTGACAGTGAAACCAAAATGCTCCCTGTTCATATACCATTGACAGTACAGCTCAAATTATGCCTGTGATGTCACCTATACAACTTCATAGCTTTCATATTTTGCCTTTAATGACATTTATGAAGCACCTTTTCGCCTGTGCTAAATAAACAGTTCTGTTGGAATTAGAAATAGGATCACTTGCTTTCAGCTGTTTGTTCTGAAGTAATGACAGAAATATTAATGTCCTGTGATGCCCTGAGATAAACACTACTGGAAAAAAAGGTAATTCATATTTTATAAAATCTGAAGAAGAGTGACAAAGTGAATTCACCTAATTTAAAAAATGTCAGATGTACTTTTACTATAAACATGAACAGTTAAGAGGCTGAATACAAGTTATAAATTATGAGGTCCTAGTTTTATGAAACTGAATGTAAGGACAAAAATGTGTTTTATATTGTAAGATATTGCAGAATTGTGGACAAGCATATGTAGAGAACAAATTCTTAGTTTCCTTGGTAGTCAAGATGAGGAAGTAATCTTAATTTCCTCCCATTCAGATTAGAAGATGGGGAATACTGGCTTTTGTAACTGGCTTTCTCCCCAAGTTAATAGACCTGATATTCGAATTTCATACTGACAATAAGATACAGAACAATAGAAATCATTATACAGTGTGATACTTATCAAATGGCTTATGAGATTTTGGTTCAATAAACCAATTCTATGAAAGCAAATCAACAGAGGACATATTAAGGTATATTTTCAGACCATAGACAACAAACTCAATTTTTGTTGGACAATTTAAATGTCAAAATAATGGATTTACTTATTTTTGTTGCATGAAATAGAAACCTATGTAACAGTGGACTGAAAATTCAGCTTGTAACAGAGGTACCTTATAAAAACAGTTTGCACAACCCAAGGCTGAATCCCGTTTACTAACAGATTTCTTATTTGTGAATATAGCTATCACTAAACATGTACTGCATGCGGGCAATTTGTGAAACCATAGCCAACGTTTGCAGGATCACAATGCTGGGAACGGTTTTCAATCATTTTTCTCAAAAAAAACCCCAAAACCAAAAAAACCCAAACCAAAACCCCAACTATATGGCCACTAGAAATCAAGAAAAAAAAAGACTAACAAAGGTGAAAAGGAAATAAAAACCCACATTGGCTTTTACACGACTTTTGTGAAACTGATTTTCCTCTCAGATTTTAGAGTAACACTCGTAATATTGGTAGAAAAATACTGAGGGCTGTCCAGTGGTGGAGCCATGCAGATCAATTTAATTGAACTTCAGTGTCTGGAGACACTATCGATCCTAACATACAGAAGAACCAGGTCCTTTCAATCTAGGCACGCTTAGTACTAAGAATTGCCTTATTCAGCCTGTGGTAAAGTCTCAAAATTACAGTCCTAAGGAGAAACTGAAGCAGTTTTGACTGTTCCCTATTAAAAACAAATGAACAAACCAATCTCTTACCAAACCCATTGCACTACTGTGCTACAGAGTCCTTTCAAAATACTTTTATACTTGCCTTTAATTCTTTTATTTCTATTGCTTCATTCATTTATTTCTATTTCAGGGGTTTCTTCTGACCTATTTAAATCCTCACTGCCTACTGAGATGTAGTATCTGATTGGAATAAAAAATACTAGAATGTGGGAGCTGGGTTTATTTTTTCTGGTTTAATCAAGCACAGGTGTAAAGTTGTTATTATTTTAGATAAAATAAATTTGAAGATAGCACATTTTCCTGCTAAGCAAAGCTTGAAAAAGGGGCAAATTTTCAAGTGTCACTAATATGAAAAACTAGTTTATGTGACAGAAATGTGAAATATTCCCTTTCATCATCAGGTACAAATTCTGCCGACAATTCTAACCACAGTTAATTAATGGTGGTAGAAAAAAGGCCAAAATGTGTTGGTTTAGAACTGTCCATTTCGGCTTAATGAAACAGGATGATTAATGAAGGCAAGAATCATGTCAGCATTAAAATGTTGTATAAAACACCTGTGAGCAATGCTTCTCTGGATGCTGAAACCAGGGTAAAGCCTTTTCATACTTATTTTGCAATTGCACAATTGAGTTGCATAAAAATAAAATAGTAAAAAGGCATGTCTTAATTTGTCTTTGTGGATATGTTTCACTGACTTGTCATGGCCACTGGCTCATGGCCACTTGGAGGCAAATCCAAGATTGTTAGAACCAGTCACTTTTATTGATAATTTTTCTGGGCCTGGTACTGGTGAATGTCTTTATTAATTAATCATTACAACAACGATATATATACATATATGATTCAGTAGAAACCATTTTATTCATAGCACTAATTTTATCAATGGTGTGATATAATGTGTCTTTAATGTAATTCTTAACTTCCATCCTCAGGAAGAAAATGTTGGACAGTAGTAAAAAAGGCAATACCAGAGAAAATCTCTCACAGAGTAAACATAGAATCCAAAATATGGAGTTAAAGTATGCTGCCTCCAGACTAGTTTTTATGTTGTGTATTTGTTAAAAAATAACAAAGATCAGTAACAGAGAATAAAAGTCTCTTCTATCAGTTGCTAGGAGTATAGAATAAATATACTTAATCACTAAAATAATCTTACTGTCGAAAATGACACAATCCAGGGCAGGATTTAGTAATTGTTATTACTAAATTGTAATTAGTAATTTCCTATTGACAGAACATTGAAACAAGTGGTTATTCTAAACTTAGTAAACATAAACTTAGCCCTGTACTGAATAATTGGGAAAATTTAACTTACTATGAGCTTCACATTCAAAATGGAACAAAACCAAGGGGAGAACTGCATTATGTGCAACAGCAAGAATTATTTCAAACTTCCTGGGCCATTGTAACAAGAAAAGAAAATATTTTTACAGGCCCCAGCTCAGTTCAGCACTCCTGTTTGTAACAGTGACAACGTGGAGGCTGGAAGTGGCTGCAAAGTTGAGCATCTGTGCAGATTGACTGATGGTGAATCCTAAGAGTTTGCATCGTGCTAGAAAACTGAAGTGTGTCTCTGAAGGTGTTTGGAAGGGTCCTGTTTGATAGATACTTTAGAGAGAGATTACATTATCACCCTCCTCACCTGGCCTTGTTTACTCAGGCACAGCACACAGCGAGGGTAGTACTGCCTGTTTCAGGGGACATTTCAACTTACTGTGTTTTTTTCTGAGCATATGCTTTATTTTACAGGTTTTCTCTTCAGAAAGCTATTCCAACAGATTCACATGCAGAAGTCAGCAAAGGGCTTAAAAAGTAAACAGTATGTATTATATTACATACAATATTCATCAGACTCTGTTATTCACTCTTAGCATGGTATAACTGAAACAGATTTTGGAAGGTATGAATATTGGACAATTATTTTGTTAAGCAGAATATTTTGATATGAGAAAGTTATTTGATAACTGTTAGATTGCTACACATTTTAAAAGCTGGGATGAAACAAAGTCACTGTCAAGAACATTTTCAGCTGTGACACACAGATGTCATGAAGTTAATTGGCAATGGAAAGAAATCGTACAAAATCCAAATATCATTTTATCATTGAAACCAAAATGACTTCAGCGTGACCCTGTAAAGCAGTGTATTGATTTTCAACTTCTGTTATTACTGTGCTTTACCTACCTGTGATTCCAGGTCAGCTCAATTTTCAGAAAGGTCTGAGGTCAAATACAGATTTACTCTTCCCACAAAAGCAAAAAAAAAAAAAAAAAAAAAAGGGTTCAGGTGTGCACACACAAAGACTAAATTCATAAAAGAAATTATTATGCCACCATTTGTATTTGTCTTTATTCTTATGGCATCATTTTATTGACAATTATTGGAGTAGACTAGGCATATAGGAGTGCAAACAGAAAAGCACATGATCTGTACAGCATCATAACTTTGTATGGCATTCTCTAACACCTACAGGTACTTAAGGATACAGAAAGAAGGGGAGGTGGTCTGCTGGGTTGGGAATATGTTTTCAGCAGAAGTGCAAGAAATGGGATTTAATAAAGGAGAAGTGAAAAATGAAGAGATTTTTACCACTTCCCAGAAATTTCTGATCATATTATGATTTCAGTGTTTGGTTTAGAACTCTATGTGGAAGATATTGCTGTGTTACATTAGACCTTAGAGGTCTTCATTAAGGCCAGGCTCCCACTAGGCTAAATACAAATACACATACCCAAAGATTACAGATAGTGGGATAATTAAGTATCAATACTTACAGTTCGCAAAGTATAAGTTACTGGAAAGTGCCAATAAATCCCTGAAAGGTAGCCCTTGAAATACTTCAACAGTCAACAGTGAACCTGAATTACAGAACAGGTTCTGCAGCCTTTATTCATAAATAATGAGTATATTTGATGTGTAAAATCCTTTTTTGGTATAAACATGGCCAGGTGAATCTGTTGTGTTAGAAATTGCTAAACAGTTTTTTTTACTGTCTCCTAAGTTCAAAACATCTAAATTAATTTTTCTTGCATCCAGAAATAATGGATCATGTTGAGACTGAGACTAAATCAAATCAGTTTTAACCCTACAAATAAAGAGTTTACAGAGTTAGAAGGTATGAAAATCACTGCCCTTTTAAAGTTTGCATATTACTGTAGTAACGGCATGGGTAGTCCAAGTAAACTGTTATTGTCAGAAGTGAACATGTGTATTTATCAATAATGCCAATGAGGGATTTATAATGTAGCTTTAAATTAGCACTTCATATGCCTCATTGCACTTGAGTAAAGGTGATAAGAAGAATCCTCTTTCTGAAGACAGAAAGCCTGTCTTCTTGTGTCCATGTAAGGGAATTGTTTCCATGCTATGTTCTCTTACTTTCATCAAAATGGCACCTAACCTAAAGGGAACTTAAGAGACAAGCCAGTAAGCATATCAACTCCTTTTGGATTACTACACAGGTAAAAGGAAGTGCTCTGGCAGATCTAAAGGAGTAATTTTAGCTGTTCTACATATTCCTGTAGAACAGAGCATGCACATGCTGCTCTACAGTTTCTCCATTCACACCAGCCCCCTAAAATAATTGTGGAAATTGCCATGTGATTTTAATCTGACTGTAATGAGCCCTGCTTTACACCTGTAGTTGGTGTTTCACATAGGCAAGTTAAACTTAAGAGTATTCTGGGGTCTGGTTTGGGGCTGAGTCATAGCAAAGTGTCAGCTGCTGAATCACTTGTACCACTGTTTATGAAGGTCAAACACCCACTGGCACTGACCTTTCTTCAGTTTGTGAGACATAACAGTCAGAGCTGGCAGGACTGCTGTCCGTATTAGAAAATGTCAATAGATATCTTGCTGTTAGATTCAGAGTCTATTTGTACAACCTTTAATCAGTATTAGACATGACATAGGTCAATGCAGTACCTTTGGCATCCAGATTCAAAAGCTTTACTTCGAAAATATTACACAAATCATATATCTAAATGTTTATCATTCCAAACATGAGGCAACCATGCTTTGAAAATGTCAGAAGGATCTATATCTTTTCTTTCTTTCCATCTCTGTGGAAGTCCTAGCTACAATGATTTCCCATAGCTGATTTTTTCGAGTGTGTCTTACATGTGCACAAACACAGCTGTTATGTTTTTGCAGATAATTTCCTTTGTATGTTGTTCTGTTACTTTTGTTCTTATAAAACTCATAAAATAAAAATACATTAATTCCTTAAAGAGATCATTGTTTCTGATAGCTCTACTTTTTGTAATTTGGAGCATCAGATAGATGCTTCAGGTTTTATAGACACCACTTTAAAGAAATCACAACATTGCCTATAAAGAAAAAGTCATTCCATTTCAAATATACACTGTGCATCGAAATTCAGGTACTTACATTGCAGGAAATACAGAGATTTAGGTCAACTGTTTAGGACATGAAATGTTGATAAATATTGAAGAATTTGAAACTCCTATTAGAAAATTTCAATATAATCATTATAAAAGAAAAGAGAATAGTATGTTTCTGTGCCTCTACCAAAAGTTCATGATGTCTTATTGCTCTTTTCCAAACTTAGTCCATATAATGAGGGATACTTATGCATACAGTTTTCTTAAAAGCTCCTGGAAAGTCTGTTCTACACAGTGAAGTTAATTATTTCTTTTAGAATGGAAGTAAAACACATTAACAATTCTGTTTCTTAAAATAGAAAAGGATGCTTCTCTGATTTGAATAATAAGAGCATAAACTGTGCTGTCTGTAAGCTAAGGACATCAATAAAAAATTGATTTCTTCTTTTTACGGAATCTAACACTGTAACTCAGAAATAGAGGTGGAATTTGTGGGTCTGATGCTGACCTCAGTGCCTTCACTTGGCATCTGTGTAGTGCTTAGGGAGTGCAATCAGTACCAAATCCACTGTGAAGACTGCAGTATTAAAGCAGGAATTGCAAATAACTGTTAAGAATGTTTTCCTAAGGTTTAACCACTGAGATTTTCTATAAATTGTTTTTTGTTGTGCTTGTCATGCCTGTTTTCTTTTACTGGGTCGTACTGCCACAGTAAGGCAAAGTGCATTGCTCCTTTGAAGAAGGAAGATGGCAAAAAAAGACATAGGACATTTGAAGACAGAAATGATGTGATTAGTCTCTTCTGGCTAGGTGTCTGTGACGTGGATGTCTGCTTTGGAGCTTTTAGTCAGTGGAGAGAAAGAGGTACTCTTAGTATGAAGTTCATTTGACTTATTTTAAATGTCTGTTCTCGTATAAGATAAATTGCTCCTCAAAAGACCCTGTTTCTTCTTATCAGCTGTAAAGGAAAGCTAAACAGTTATTTCAGAAGCAGAAATCTACCTTATAGATGCCTGTGTTTTGTCAGATGAATCCCACTGATTGTCTACAGTGAATAGAAAGAACCAGAAATGTATTTTATTCTAATACAAGCCTGTGTTATAGTGTTAAAGCAATATGACTTTGAAAATGATTATGGCAATTTAGATTGGGTCTTCTTGCACTGTTAAACATAATGGAAGACAAGCGCCATAAGACAAAATGCAAGAAAGGCTGGTATAGTATTAAACATGCAATCAGTCCTACACAGCCCAACAATACAATCAACTGAGTGCATCTGCAAGGATGTTTTTTCTTGTGCCATCTCCATGGGGGCTTGCACAATTTCAGGAATGAGATGGCTTCAGAAGGGATGACGAAGGAGTAGGGACTCTGTAAGGGACAATAACCCAGCATGTATCACAGAGCTCACACACAAAAAAGAATGTTTTGCTTGAGTGTGCAACGTAGCATGGTGCAGAGATTCCTGAGATAACTTTGCTCTGATGATATGCTGAGATAAACCAGGTGACAGGCAGTATGTGCCACATAAGGCAGTGGTTTGCTTACACAGCTCTGACTCTTTAGGAAGCTGAGCCAGCCCTTCTTAGCACTGCAATGCACATGTGTGCCAGCTCCACTGTGGCTAGGTCAGGAATCTCTGTGCTGTGTCACAATGTCATATACATATAGTCACAGAGCAGCCACGAATGGCTGAGAAGCCCCAGCTCTCTGCAGTGTGGGAGGTAGGTAGGACTGCAGTATGAAAGGAAGGCCCAAGTGCTGGGTGGGCATCAATGAATTACCCAGACACAAAAGTTAAAAAACCTGATTCTTGTAATATTCTGTAAAAGCAGCTCTGTAATTCTTTATTTCTAGTATAAATGCATGTCAGCATTAAGAGATCAAATTTTGTGGACTGGAAGACTTCTGGCAGTCAAATTATACGACGCCTCTCAAAACCAGATACGTCTGAGAAATTTAGACATGATTTAAAGTACACTAGTTACACATTTCTGCATTCTGAAAGGATCTTGTTAACTCAGTGGAATTTCAAATTCTATGCATAAAAGTAAGAGCAGAAGGGAGAATATTTTCTACATACTTAACTATATAGGGATTTTTATCACTAGATATATTACATACATAGAAATTACATATTTAAAATATAAAATTATATTTATATAGATATTTGTCTGAATAATTCTCTCTGGAGTTACTCAAAACCCATCTGGACACAGTCGCCCCCACTTATTTTAGCTGACCCTGCTTGAGGAGGAGGGTTGGGCTAAATGATCTTGAGAGGTCCCTTCCACCCTAAATAATTATGTGGCTGTGTGATATTAATGAGTTGAAACAGGTTTTAGACAAAGGAAAATGGAGGAAAATGTGGCTGAAAAGTTTGTTGGTGTTCCTTTTTTTATCCCCCTCCCCCCCCAAGAATGAATCAGACATATTATTGTAGAAGTCATGGAAAAAAAATCTGCATACAAAACTTCAATGAAAAGTCCAATTTTCACAATAAATGGCAGATTTCCAATTTGAGACTTTGGATCAAGGCTGCACTTCCATTTCGTTTTAATGATAAACTCAAGTCAGAACGTTGTTTTATGACAGTCAAGATGTATTCTCTTTTAAACTTCCATGATCTTTCTCAGCTTTGGCCGTATCCAGTTGTCATGTTGTAATTCCTTTTATTAGAGAGATGAAGGGAAAACATTTTGAAAGATTACTGTGAAAACAAAAGCCTAAACCACATATAAAATCATACAAAAGCCTGACAGGGTCTAGAAAGGTATCTGTGCTTAATGCTCAGTTCCACTGGAAATTCTGTTGTGAAATTTGCCAACAATGATAGCTGATGTCCTGATCAGGCCCTGCTCTTCCGATGGAACCATCTCCTCATCACTTCCCTGCTGGAGTTATATGCCAGTTTGCTGTGAGACTCTATGTGATCACATAGAAGTTACTGCTCTTTCTTGCTTTTGAATTCTAATAAGAAAGAAAATCAGATGAGTCAGTTACGGTTCATTGTGGATGCTACAGAAGGTGGGAACTGCAGAATTTTACAGTTTAAAAGTATGCAAGATCAGACCGGGCTTGCCACTGTGGGTGAACAGAGATAAGAGGGCAGTAGAAGTGTCTCCTTCCAAATGTAAATAGTTAGTCTATGCTAGAGCTGCTATCAGATCTGTGACTGACGTAAATCGACAGTGCTAGAAATGCAGCAATTTCACTTACTGATATCAGAGAAGGATGGATTCCAAAGGAGCACAGGAGGCTGAAAGGTAGCACCACCAGCAGTTCTTGTTGCTGCAAAAGTTAACAAAGGTTAATTCCAAACCAAGACATAGTACTGCAATTCCTCTATTGTTGTGTTGGCTATTGCTTTTAAATGATAAATAAAAACACAGTTTATCCCAGGAAGCATTTTCTTTAAGTAATCTTTGTATGCAATGTGTAACGTCAAGGAAGAAATGCACACTAACTTTACTGTTACTATTTGTAAGCACTTTCCTAATTATCACAATTTAAGTTCATTTCAGTTCTCATCATAACATTATTCTTCAAGTCACAGCTGAAGCTGTGAATGGTTATTTAAATCTGTATGCCAGATCCACATATGCAAATCTTGTGGTAGTCATAAATCACTAATTGTTTAGCATTATTATTGAGTAGTATCTAAGACATTACAGGTTCTTCTCTCTGTTTGCAGGGAGTAACCATTTTATAGCATGCAAATAAGTTATTTACTACTGGTGAGTGTACAGTATCTTGTTCCAATATCAATCTGAAGAGGAAAGGACTAAAAGACCTTTTAAAAACATCTAAATATATTAAACCCCCCCCCAACAGTCACTAATCCTCCTCCAAACAAACAAACAGAACAAAACAAAACAAAAAAACCCCACAAAAATCAATAAGCTTGTTGGCTTTGAGAAATTTCTAAGTACTTCCAGTATCTTGTCAGAATGGTCCAAAATTGTCTGGTGTGATCACTCAGTGATAGACAGGATGGATGCAGAAAGCTTCCCTTCCCCTTTATGAACACTGCCTGGCTACCCAGCTAGTTTTCTGCAGGTCCTCACATTGGCTGCAGAAAACTGGGAATGTTTTTCTATTGCTGTTTATGTCTTCCATTTGCATTCATATATTTTTTTCTAAGTTCACACTGGTTTTCTGTTAATCTATAGATGTTTGAATCAGTGTGATTCCTTTTCCAAAGTTGTATTATTTAATAGTACATATGGGCCCTACATGAATGACCTATATTATTCATGACTTGCCTTGTCACAAACTAATACTTAATGCCAAAATTAAGATGTATTAAATGATGTTAGAAGAAATTAATATTAATTTAGACAGATGCCCATTAATTGATTGAAGTGGACAAGAAGACCCTGAACTCTGATGTGTATCTCTTGGGGATTTCAATTCTAACTACTAGTAAAGAAGAACAGAAATACTGTAATTAAACCAATGGCACATTTTGGTGATGAGTGGACAAATGTTGTAGGTGATGTAAGACAAACACATCAGCTGAGTATTAATACTCCTGGAGAAAATCCTGTAAACTGTAAGACTTGATATTTGTTGAATTTTCTAAACAATAATTATTGTTAAGGATTATGATTTACTCTTTTAAACACATCCCTCACAAAGCCAGCATTCATAGGTGTAACGTTTAGTTCCTGTTTCTTAACTGGGCCATAGAGCTTATGAGAGCTCCTAGGATTGGCATCCCCTGTATTAGCTACTGACTTAGTTAGGACAAAAATAAATCTCATACACACAATTACTGGAAGATAGAATCCCTCTACCTCCTTAGAGAGCCAAAACAAGTATCAGGGAAGAGCTCCACTGATCAAGCATCTTCTGGAAGGACAAAAATATATTTTTGGTAATGGCAGAGGCCCTTATCCTGTGTATTTAATGTAGATCCCTTATGTAGGCACACATAAGTGTATTTTAGATATTTTTCCTAGGAAAGAGTTCTAGTCTTCCTAAAGTGAACACCTATAGTTAAAGCCAAAGCTCTGAAAATAATAGGTCTTCCTGAAAACTTTTCTATGTAAAGCTGGGTGTCCTCACTTCATCTTCAGCCTGGAAAGCCTTTAAAACAGGCTCACAATGCTGTTATGAAAGCACTTCTGAAAAGAGATGCAGGTGAGATACAATTACTGATCACTAACAACAGAGCTTTCAGGGATGTGAAGTTTGGGATCTGATTGAGATCTCTCCTACATGCCCAGAACAGGGTATATCCAGGAAATTGCTCCTGGCTTACTTTGAGGCATATGAGAATATGAGACAATAAGTCAACCCTATTAGTTTTTAAATGACATAACCATGTCTGAAAGCCATTCAATAATAGAGTGTGTACAAAAGATGAGGACACTGCTGGTTTTCCATATGTATCTTCCCCTTTCTGTTTTCTTTTAACAGATTCCCAGCCAAATTCTTCATTTTCCTGGATCTTGCAGTTGCTTTGGGAAATGCAGAAGCATATGCAGATCAGGCATGCAACTCTAGCAAGCCAGTCAGAGAGTGGTTTGGTTGGCTTATTTTTAATTTCCTTTGTGATATAAACACCAAAGTCAAAGGAAAGGAAAGGGAAGATCAAGATTTTAGCACTTCATATCATTGATGTATTTTTTCTTTTCTTCCATTTAACTTTATTTCATTTAACATAGTTTCACAGACAACTGGATATTTTTCTTTCACCCACTCATACGTTTCTGCTTAGCGCTGGCTTACTAAAAGAGAATTTGCAAGTAATAAGAGTTTTTGATGCATGTACTTGTGTGAGCTGGTACAGGAGCAACTGCAAAACGGTGGATGGAACGCAAGGAGTAAATTTATTTTAATTACCTCACGGACCAGAGGATCCCCAAGGCAGCACCCGGGCACAGGCACACAGGCAGTGACTCAGGCACCACAGGGCTCTGTCGAGGCTAGAGGACGACTGAACCTGTATTTCACCCATATTCACCTGTTTTCACCTGTATTTCAGGGGGTAGCTTGCCACTGTGCTTTGATCTTTCCCATGGCAGGGCAGGAATCTCCCGTATGTTTGATAGTGTGCCATTAAGTCTATCGCTGGACTATGTTATCTACACACAGATGTTCTACTTGTCAAACACACAAGGCTAAACAATGATTAGTATGATATATGTGTGATTCTACACCCCATGCAAGGCAATTGAGCATGTTTACAGTCCTCCTTGAAAATTTCCACTATTTTCCCACAGTACTGCTATAGAACACAAGCAACAAAAATAACAGAAAAAACACTTCCTTCTCTTGAAATAAAGATTTTTTTTCTTTCCAATAGTTTGCATATTTGTCTGTTATGTATATATGTTCATATATATATATATATATATATATAAATATATATAAATGTTCATATATTTCAGTTGTGGTCTTTGCCAACCATCCCATGAATATCCTCTCTGCTTTGCCTGCCCTTTCTTAGTGCTGGGATGAAAAAAGCAGCTCTAAATGCAGTAACAAATTCATACTTTAGAAAAATATTTTTCAAAGTGCTTTCAAGGTTAATAGGTACAGATGATAGTGAAAAAGTTGTTCTATTTCCTATCTCCAGTCTATCCATTCCTGTCCACTCTAAAGATATTTCTATCAACAAAAGGCAAAGATAAAGAAAAAAGATTTACTGTAGAGATATACTGAATTACATACTCTGAACTATGGCCCTTGCAGGTATTTCTTGGGCTTGGATGGGACATGTTTGGTACAGACCTTATCTACCATGCTCAAGAAAAAAAAATCAAAAACAACACACCAGAAAAAAGATATAGTTTATTTTGGAAGCAAAGTTTAAGTTTGAGAAAATATTTTTTTTTATTTACTCATTTTCAAGGGAAACATTAGAACCATTGCTAGGTCATAACTTTCTGTCATTGTTCTGCTTTAACTCTAAGTGCAATACTTACTACCAAGTGGTTCTCTGAGAGAAAGAATGAGTGACATATTTGTCCTTGAAACTAGAAAGACTTTTGTCATTTATTCTAGTAGGGCCTCAGTTTCACCCAAGTTATCAGGGAAGTTATGCTCAGGACCTTGTGCAGTGGATGTGCTGCCCAAGCCCTCATCCGACAGAAACCACACATAGTCAACAAGACATTGATTGTGAATGGTTCCAAATGCTGTATTAGGGACCTGAAGGAAAACCAAACCAAAGAAAGGAAGACCGAGGAGCGGATTTACAGAATGAGAGGTGAAAGATATTCTGAAGGTGGGAATGCCATAAATGTTATCTATATGGGCTTTCTGAGGTAGATGTGAATCAGGAGCAAAAGAACTGGATAATATCTGAGAGAGCGGAATAGCGTCACTTCCCTGGCCATTCTCACTGTAGGATATTCTCCATAATCCTTTGTGGCAGGAAGGGGTGACAACTCTCTCTTTGTGCTTCAGACTGTGCAAAAACCACGCAGTAAAATTTTGAGCCTGCCCTGAATATCCCCCATCTAACATCAGGTCATCCTGGGTTTGGTTCACTCAAGGCAAACAAAAATTTCTGGCTGGCCTGAGTTATGGTAGAAGCTTATTTGTCTGTCTTGAAAAATATCTATAAGGATAGTTTAACATAAAATGAAGATAAAAGAGTAAGTGTAAGGAGATCTGGAGTAATCTCTCCTGTCTCTGCTATTGATTTCCTTGAGATTTTCTTTCTGCCTTTACTTACTTAAAAGGCAGGGACAATAGGTCTTTTTGTTGTTCTTGTTTGGCCAGGTCACTGTTACAGGGAGATTATCTCCCTGTAAATTCCTGATTAATTATTTATGCAGGAGCTAAGGCCTAATTTTCTGTACAAATGTATATACATGTATATATGTTACTCTGTGTGTAACACCAGGAAATGCTCATTCATGCATGTTGAGAACTATCTTTCAGTTCATATACAATAATGGCTAAATATCTAACTAGTACAGATTGTTATTTACAATTTTGGTTTTCTACTTGTAAGAAACTCTATATTGTAAAGGAGACAGATTTTTTTTTTTAGCAAGCTGATTTTTGTCATAAGATGTTTTGAAGCTGCTCAGAGGTTTACAATGTTAGAATTTTTTTTCTGGAATGGTAAAATTAATGGGTAAAATGTAACTGGAAAAGGTCCTGAATCTATTACGTGCAGATAGAAATATCAACATAATTATTGCTCAGACTTGCAAAGATAAGTCATGCTGTTCACAAAAACAAAATGTGTGAACGTCAACTCAAATATTTAATCTGTCAAAATAAAAAGCAAAACCAAGCCACATAGTTAGAAAGGAAAGCCATAGGGAAAATAACTTATAAATGTTTTTATTAATTAACCAATAATAAGATGATCCAGATGTTGAACTACCATTCTGAGGTGTGTTTGGAAAGAACTCTGGTTGAAGTACTTTAAACTAAACTGGGTGTTAGTAGAACATCATGTAAGTGAAGACACAAGGAATGTGTAGGAGAGAGAAATTAGCATGTACACACAATTGCATTCGTACAACTAATGCACGTAAGAAAGATTATGTTCTAGTCAAAAGACTTGTTAAACTTACTTCAACCTAACAGGCACTAATGTATAAAGAATTCTGGAGGTGAACTATTTTAGTGTGCACTTCACTTCCAGAAGTACATTGTTTTACACAGAAATCACTCATTTATCAGTTTGGTTTGATTTATTTTTAGTATCAAGAAACTTAGCATGGAAATCTGAAACCTTTCCACCTTTCACCTTTATCTTCTCTCTTCCTCTATTTCTTTTTTACACAAAACCTAGATGAAATAAAGCGATACAAGACAAAAATTGCCGAAGATGTATAAACATAATTAGCTAGAATAGAAGATATATTCCAGGATAGGATGAAACTAACATGCTGTTTCATTCTGGTGTCCTGAAACTGCTGTATAGCCTATCGAGGTCCGCATTTTGCTTATCATATTAAAGAAATTAAAAGTGAAGAGATATGAACATGGAGTTTGTAACAAAGCATATTTTTTCCACACTTTGCTTTTCTAAGATGAACAACGTTTTTAATGCTCAGAGAGAACATTCCCAGCACTGTGGTTTCCTTAAGGTTGAGCAGTGCAGTTACAGTAATCAGATATGACCTTTAGCAGTTTTAATTTTTTTCCACTGTAATTTGATTAAAAAAAATGTGAGAAAAACATTATATTTTTCTTGTCTTGCTTGAATTGGCCCATTTTGCCTAAGACAGGGGCATCATGCTCATTAGACAGCATATTTAACAGATTCATATGTGGTTCAGCTCCCTTTCAGGCTGTGGGATTATAAAGTTCTAAGGGATTTACAGCACTGACGTACTGTGCTTCCTGGTTCTGAAGGTAGGAATGTAGCTGAGTGTGCAGAGAGATGCTCAGAGCAGAAGGGAGCAGTGGGGATGGGGAAACCTCAAATCCTGGGAAGGTGAGAAGAGGATTTAGTGGGATGCTATTCTTTCACCTGTTCATAACCTGTACTCTTTCTAAAATGTAGACAAAGTACAAACCAGTTTATGGTTCTCCTCAGAAGTTCCTTGCACAACCACAACTCTTTTCGCACTGTTCTATTAATGGTCCAGACAGCTGACTTGCAACAGTGAGGAAGCAGCTGCACTGTTGGGAAATTTGGTCTTCTGGAAAGAAGTTTACAGCATCACAGTAAATGTGTTTGCGTCAAAAGAATACCTAGAGGTGAATCCACACAGAACTGTCACTTCCACTCTCTTTTCTCCTCATGGCCATTGTTCAACCCACCAGGACTGCAGATGTTGGTATCTAGAATCACTGTGAGAAAGAAGATCATAGCTTTAACTCAGTGAATCTAGTTTCTGCTTGTTTTACAAAGAAAACAGGATTGTATATGTGTGCATTCATGTATATGTTCAATATCTATTGAAAACTGCAATATAAATTCAAACATAGCTGAGAAACAATAAGCTCATTAAAGAAAAGCATAAACTTAGACTGAAATGGCCTAAGATTTTAATCTATTGTATTTTTTAATAAATTGACAATCACATATTTGTTTTGCTATTGAAAATTTTGTTGTATTAATAATGCTGATTTCCAATTTGGAATCATGTTACTATTTGCATCATATGATCTGCTTTTCATTCATTTAAGGAAGGATTGGTGACAGAACTCATCTTTAGTTTGTGAGCCAAAACGTTTCTCATTCTTCTGTTCAGGAAGAGAAAGTACCTGAAGTGTATTTCACATACATCCTAATACTGAGGTTATCAGGAAAACTTAGCTATAAAATTAAATACACCTAAACTTTCTTCATGAGTGCTCATTCACTGAATGTCAGAAGGAAAAACAGGGCAAAATGTTCAGTCAGAACAGGCAACTTTAAAGACAAAAGTGTAACCAAGTTACAAAATTACGGGTTTATGTTTCTAGATTGGACTAAACCCATATGGTGTTTATCAGCATGGCGAATTTCCTCAAATCTGGTTGGGAACAATTCCTGCTTTCTGTTGTTTGCTTACTTGGCAGTTCTCACCCATTTCAGCAACAGTAAAAACTGGCTAGGTTTCAGCATTTGGTGTAGTTCTTGGCTTCATTTAGGAGGAAATAATTAATCATTAAATGTGTGTGCTTTTTTACTAGACCCTTGTAGTACAGGAATATTATGAGTGGAGAAGAAAACCACTTCCCCCTGCCCCATCCCATTTTTTCTTCAGGAGAACATGTAGTTTCTATGTTGTGTTTATGCACAAACCAGATCTCTGTTTCTCATGTTGAGTAGCTTTCAGAAGAGTCAGGTAATGATCAGAGCATTGTTTTTTCTTTAGCACTGAGGTAGCACCTCTAACTGGAATGCCTCTAAGAACTGGAAAGTACATCCATTAGCTGATTATGTAGCTGGATTTTTCTGCTTGTCAGTTTTACGAATCAAAAAATAAAGTTTTCCTCTGGTTCTGTCTCATATCTTACTCGTCTTATTGCAAGATAAGAGGCCTTTAATTCAGCTAGCCAATGTAAAAACAACAGTGAAAACAGGAGTATTAACTTCACGTGGTATACATATTTACTGTGGATCTTGGCTATTCAGTTAGGGTCTTGGCTTCATTGACTTGACTATATTAACTCTAACTTCAGCCTTAAGGACAGTGGTCTTTCAGTCCTGCTGGTGCTGAGTTTGTAGTATGTGCACTTTGAAACCTGCAAATTATTGATTGGCATTAGAAATCTTGGAGTCCTGATCCCTCTGTCCAGTTTTTGACCATGACCACAGTAGCAGTGTGTATGTCAGCCTGCTGCTTGGTGCCCAGTTTGCTCTGCAGTACAGGTTTCCCAGAATCAATGCTGAGCTTCAGCTAATCCATAGCCAGTGAATAAATGCTCCTTGAAACTGTATCTCCTGGCACTCGGAATAAATAAAGATTAGCTGTGAGCTACTGAGAATATTTTAATATTTTAAGCCCCTAAATTTGAAGCACTGATGCTTGAAAACATTGCCTGTTACTGACCAAGATTAGTTAAGCTCCAATCGCTTTCCTTCTCCTCGTACAAACGCGGAACACTGCATGTGTTCCTTCCAGACGGGCGTGCAGGCATGGTGGTGGTTACTTGCTGAAAGGCACGCAAAGCTGATGGAAGGGCCTGAAGCACAACCTGGGTTTTAAAACGGTGAGTTCTCTGAGCTTTAGGACTCCTTGTAGTACACTCAGCAACTCCATTTGAATTTAGCCATTGGCAAAAACATTTGCAGATGTGGAAATTACATTTTAATTAGTTTGTATGACTACACAAGGTAGGTTTGTTGCAGGACTTACCATAATTACTAGCAGAAAAAATGATATAATAATGGCCATATGGGTATTTTTCTGTAATTATCATTATTATCTAATCAGCTTCTAAATACTGCCCTGGCTTCTGAATGGTCAGAGATGACTTCTGGGGCTAGATTATTCTCTTGTTGTGAGATAAATGAATGGAAATATGCTGAGGATATTCTTCCCTAGACCATTTAATTAACAGCAGACACTGTTCTCATAAGTGCTTTGAGCAACTGATATTTGAAAAAAGAACCCAAACCCCAGTGTTACCCCATTTCTTTCACTGCTGCTGCTCCTTTTTGCTCTTCAGTATAACAACAACAGCTGCTTCTTTTGGAGAAGGGTCAGCTTCTTCTAACCGTGCTGCCCAGGGCAATGGGGACCGCAGGGCACTTCTTTGGGATCTGGCTTCTCGGGTGAGCTGAGAAATCAGCCAAGCCCTCAGTGCGGGCCAGGCAGGAGAAGGATGCTGCAGAGGGAGCTCGATGCACAGCATGTCCCCTCTCCACACAAGTCTTCCAGAGATGATTCAGGCCCATGAAATTACTTGACAGCTGCCAATATAGTTAGCATGATCCTTTAAGGCTCTGCTTCACTCTGCCCACCTGTCAGCTTCTCTGCACATGATATGCCTGTAAGAAGAAATATACCATCTCCCCAGAAACCAAATTAATACACAGCTTCTTTTGCCTTTGATGTAAAGCTGTTGGTATTACTTCAGAAAATGCTATTTTATAATAGTAGTTTCAAATGCATATTACATTTTTATTAAGAAAGATGCCCTTTTTTGAAATACATGCAAAAAAAAAATTGTATTTCTTTTCCCCTGATATTTGCATATGCTTAAAATACATCCTTTCTGAATTCAGTTTTATTCATTATTCTCTAATGAAATAAATTTTGTCTGTTTGAGCAAAACATGTTCTTTAATAAAATCCCTGTATGGACTTGAGACTACCTTTGCTTCATTGAGAACTGTTACTTAGCTTTCCTCAGAATTTTTGCAGGTTTTGGATTAATATTAAAAGGGACACTACACAGACAGCATCCCATACTAGTTGCTCTTTCATAAATATGCAAAGAAAGGTAGCTTCCTATACTTTTTCTAAACTACACTAGCTTATAGGATGAGAGGCTGATTTATTTTTTCACACCTTCAACACCTGTTCACCATTGAACCGCTGCATTTTTTGTAGGTTTGGCTTCTTGCTGCATATATGCCTGGGAGATCAAGCAGAAATTTGCATCTGTTTTTTTTTTCTGGCAGTGTACTTGCCTGAGAAATCAAGTGGAAATACACATCTGGGATTCTTCTAACCGGTCTTAATATGTCTTCAAGTGTTTCCAACAAAGAAAGTCAAAACAGTAATTATAAAGATGTTACCAGGTTAAAAAAACAAACAAACAAACAACCCAACCCAAAACAAAAAACTTGAGCATCTTTGCTTGTGTTCATAAGAAAGTTTGTTTTGGTTTGGTTTTCTGTTTGTTGGGGTTTTAAAATTGTTTTCTTATGCAATACTTCCATTTACTTTCATCCTTACTGATGACAGCCATTAGTTTTCTTATTTCCTTTTTCCAAAAACAAACAAAAAGCCTCCTTGACATGTGCCTGCTTGTAATTTTTAATTTTTATACAGGCTATAAACATTACTCTTCTGAAAACAGAAATATTTTCAGTGAGATTTCTGAATACACAGTTATTACTGAAGTTTTTGCAAAATTGAAATTAAAATTCGAATGTAAATGGTAATCTTCTTAAATACAAAGGGCTTTTTGAGATAGGAGAGTATATTTTTTCACTCTCATTTAGTCATCTCATGTAAATAGTCAAAGCTATGAGCCTAATGTTAGTAGCCTCCATCGTACAAGTGGTGGAGAGCTGGTTCCTCCAAAGTCAGGGTCATCTAGGTGGCACTCTTTCAGTTTAAATGACATAAAAGTTTCTGATGTGGAGGGGATTAGTAACTTCAGTAGAATTTTACAAGCAATACAAGTATCCTCAGTGTGATGAATTAGCTGAAAGAAATCAAGGTAACCCACTTAAGTTCCAATGTTGCAAAGTTTTATGTACACAGTGTGAACAGTTCTACCCAACTCCGTGAGAAGCAGTTGCCCGTGAAGTTACTGTCTGGAGTGTTTTGCAGATCTGGTACTACATACCTATAGACACTCTTTCTAGATGCTCATATACAGTCTTTCATTCCATTTAAAATAATTTTAATACTCTATTATTGTGACTTTAGTCTTGCTCAAGTACAGTCACTTTTGTATTTAATCAAAAATGTAGTAATTATACAATTAATACGGATTCATTAAGTGTCGCTATCCTCTGGTGTAATAAACGGTTGTATTTTCAGAGTTACAACCCTTTCAATATCAGACAAAGGCATAAATAAAAAAAGTCACTTCATATAAGCAGATGGATCTCAATTTAAGGAGAGACAGAAGAATATATAGGTGTCTTTTAAATCTGATAGACATGACAGAAGATGCTTGCTAGTATTTACTGTGTGTATGCTCTCAATAATTTATATTTTGAGCTTGTATTTTGATAAATGATAACAAGAAGTAAATTGTGCTAAATGCAGGCAGTTAACAGATTATCTTCTTGCAAGAGGACTGCTTTACTAACAAAATGGAAAGTGCAAATCACTGTACGTAGTAAGGATTCATCCGGTTATGCAAAAAAGTTTTTAGATCAGTTTTTGAAGGTTTTTTCATCCACTGAAGGGTGAAATCAGCATAGCTATATAGGAGTGTAGGAGGGAGGAGCTACCACAATGCACTAGCCAGCAAGGAACCCCAAATACTCTATGATGCCCTGATACCTTAATACTATCTTTTAAAACATTTGATACAAACTAGAAAAAGCCAGTGCTATAGATGTTCCTGAGGCTCCTACACACACACACACTAGTTCACTTTCAGCTTTCCTCTTGACTGCCGTGCATGGAAGAAAGCTTAATGTGTTTACACGGTAGCATAGACACTTTGTAAGACAGGCTTGGTCCAAGCCCTGCATGAAAATTCCCTGTAAAGAGCTGAAGTGATTAAAAGGTAACAAGAATCTTTGGCCTGTAAGATTACTGTATAACTATATTAAAAAACCAGCCACTGCTGTTAGGCAAAGGGCCATACTCTTTATGTGGCTTTGTCATTGCTACAACATCCATGACTGGATTCTACGCTCATGATCACTGGCTTGACCGTGCTTCCCTCATTCAACCTCACTGGAGTAAAACAGTGACACACCACATTGTGTATGGTTTGGATAAGCAGATTTCACTCTTTATCATGTCACAAGTGTCATGATAGAGAAATAAACGTGAACCTCTGCTTTAACACAATTCAGTCATAGAGATTTAAGTGTATTAACATATTTACAAGATAACTCACTAACTTAAAATACATTCTAGTTCATGACCTCATGTACAGAAAAGAACATTTTCCTCACATTCCTGTAATAAACTCCCCTTTGAGGATAGGTTAAATTAAGGTCAAAGTCTGCTCTGAATTTGATAATCCATTACCTATGTATTGAGTCAATTTGTAATACCTGAAAGAGATCCCAATGGACCAAGTTAATATTTTAAAGAAAACATCCTTATAAAACTATATTCTATGGGTAATGTAACATCAAGTGCTTGCTTCTACATTTACTGTAAGCAAGTCACAGAAAATGTATATTTTCCCAACACTATTTTTCATGCCAATGACTCATGCAATTTTTAAGCAAGAAACGCACAATTTTTTCTGTGACTCAGAGAAATTAAATTGTTGGAAAAGCGTCACTACAGCATATTTTGAAAAAGTTGAAAAATACACAAAGAATCATATTTTAAGGGAAAATACAAATTTAGGAAGAAATAAAATTATCTGACATCTGCATGGACATCTAGTGTTTGCTCATTTATCTAACAGCTGCATAATACGTCTGGGTGCCAGCACAGGCTAAGTAAAGAGAGGTACCAACGGAGCAGTAAGAGGCGAGGCATGAAAATGGTGTGAAAAACATGAGGGAAATGGATATAGAGTGGAGGTGCACAAGGGTGGATGTGATTTTAGAATAGGACTGGAGAGAAACCAGAGAGCTACATCACAAGTACACCAAGGGATGACGAAGAAAAGAAACAAGGTTTTATGGTGATGTAAGCAATGTCCCAAATATAAAAGAATGTTTTGTCTTGCTATTCATCATAAGATTGATGTGTATGGAAAAGAAAAAGCATGGTGGGTTGACCTTAGCTGGATGCCAGGTGCCCATCAAGTTGCTTGGCCACTCCCTTTCCCCACTAGAAAATATCACAAAAGGCTTGTGGGTCAAGATAAGGACAGGGACATCACTCAACAGTTACTTGCACAGGGAAAACAGACTTGACTTGGGGAAATTAGTTTATTACCAATCAAAAGTCAGAGCAGGATAATGAGAAATAGCAACACATCTTCAACCACCTTCCCCACACTGCTCCCTTCTGCCTGGGCTCAACTTCATTCCAGTTTCTCTGCCTCCTTCCCTCAAATGGCACTGGGGGTCGGGGAATGGGATTTGCAGTCAGTCCATCACACGTTCTCTCTGCTGCTCCTTCCTTCTCTGGGAGAGGGCTACACCCCCCCTTCCCCTGCTCCAGTGTGGGGTGCCTCCCATGGGAGACAGTCCTCTGTGAACTTCTTCAATGTGAGTCCTTTCCATGGGCTGCAGTTCTTCAGGAACAGACTGCTCCAGCGTGGGTCCTCCACAAGGTCACAGGTGCTGCCAGGACCCTGCTCCAGCTGGAGCTCCTCTCTCTGCAGGGTCACAACCTCCTTCAGGCACTTCCACCTGCTCTGGCATGGGACCCTCCACAGGCTGCAGGCTGGATATCTCCTCCACCATGGACCTCCATTGGCCGTAGGGGGACAATCTGCTTCACCATGGTCTTCACCACAGGCTGCAGGGGAATCTTTACTCCAGCACCTGCAGCACCTCCTGCCCTTCTTCTGCACTGACCTTGGTGTTTGCAGAGCTGTTCCTCTCACATATTTTCACTCCTCTTTTCCATCTACTCTTGCATAGCAGTTTTTCCCCCTTCTTAATATGCTATCCCAGAGCTCAGTCACTGATGAGCTCAGCTTTGGCCAGCAGTGGGACTATCTTAGAGCTGGCTGGCATTGGCTCTGCCGGGCACCAGGGAAGCTTGTAGCACCTCCTCACAGAAGCCACCCTTGTAGCCCCCCTGCTACCAAAACTTTGCCAGACAAACCCAATACAAAATTGTATGAAAAAAACCCCCAATATAAAGTGGAAGGAAAACTCAATTCTAGAGAAAGAAATATTCAGAGAGCTCCATATTCTTATGGGATTCAGGAGAAGGGAAAGAAGATAAAGAGATTTCAATTTGTTCCAGACTTCTGAAACAACTAGTACATGTAACACAGTAAAGTGCTCTTAATGAATCAAACACATCAGAAGTAATATAAATTTAAGAGATAATATTACCTAGGAATTGCTAATGTAGCACCTCAGATTAATGATGGGGTTTATATTCAGCCACTATAGGCTTGTTAATCTGACCTCACCCACATGAAAGACTTTAGGACAAATGACAATAAAAAAGCATGCTTTCTAAGAAAATAAAAATGTGTGCTGAAATTAGTAACAAAAAGAGCCAGGCTTTATTCAAGATCTGATATATCATACAGGAAAACCATTATCGTTTGTAGGGCTGTAGAAATAAGGTGACTCAAGTACTGTCTGGTTAGGAATATTGGGTACTTATCAGTCTCCAAAATTTGTGATCTGACATTAATGGCTGAAAAGGACTTTGGAGAATATCTTAATATAATAGTTGGTAAGAAGCTAAATGTGAGGTTCCAAAGTGTTAAGATGTGAAAAAGAGAGTTTCAAAATATATCAGAAATGGCATTTCTATCAGATACAGGAAGATGTGGGTGTCATCACACCTGATGTTAGCAAAAGTTCATATGGAACAGTGTGCTCAGTTATGGGTACCCATCTGCAAGAGGGCAAACTCAAACTAGAAAATCATTTATCACAAACAGTTGGAAGGAAAGTTGGAGTTATTTGAGTCAGAAGAATTTGAATGACTCTTTATGACTACATCAGAGCGGGTACAAACTGGGAAGAGAGAAAAGCTAGGAAATAACCTACTTTAGGAGAAGTTTGCATGTCATCAAGTTGGATTAAATTGAATAAATGTTGACTGGTATTTGTAAGACAATTCCCTAACAGCTGTTCTAGAACAGCCTTTATGTTAGAGGAAGGGTTGGGTACATGACAAACTAATTCAAGAGGCAGCTTCCTAGATTTATAACAGGGACTGAGTCATAAAGTTGCTTCAGGAGAAAAATATGTGGTTGGAAAGAACATGGCTTCCACCCTTATATTCCACTGCAAATGTTCTTGTAAAGGAACTGGATGTGTTCAGGATTTCTGAATCTCCTAATTTCTCTGCAGCATGGAAAGAACTCCTAATTGAGGGGGGTAAGATGCCTTTTTTCCTCCTCCTTTTGTGATTGTCCATGCTGGGTGATGAACTCCAGCATAGGATCTTTTGGGTCAATTAGTGTAGATGTGTATTTTAGATTTGCACATTCCTATGGTCAGTTCTCTCGATGACAGAAGTAAGGTGCTAAACTTGACATAAAAGTTAAGAAAAACAAATGCCAATCCTACCTTCAATAAGAGCAAAAAGGAAGATTCAGGTTTTTACGGGCGGGAAGCCTCAAATCAGTCCCTGGGAAGGTGATGGAGCAACTAAACCTGGAAATTGATTTCAGGCACATGAAATATAAGAAGGAGATTTGGAGCAGTCAGCATGGATTTACTGAGGGGGAACCATGACACCTGTCTACGATGAAAGGACAGCGTGGCAGAATGAAAGTCAGTGGTCACATATTTAAACACATTAAATTCCATGTGAAAACAAGAAAAAACTTATTTTCTGTGAGGGTGGTCAAACACTAGAATGAGTTACCCAGGGAGGCTGTGGAGTTTCCATCCTTGGAGATATTTGAGTCCCAGCTGGACACAGCCCCAGGCACTGCATTCTAAGTGACCTTGCTTTGAGCAGGAGGATTGGACTAGATGATCTTCAGAGGTCCCTGCCAATGTCAATGATTTTGTGATTCTGTGAAAAAGTTGTTCAAACTTTCAGGAAACTCAGAAAATGTGAAAGATGCTGTAAGTTAGAACATTACACAAAGACATAATATTTCTTTCTGTTTCTTTCTTCATTTAATATTTTTTGATGGATGATGTTCAGTGGATGAATTGACTTTGGTTTTCACAGGACCTTTATTCACTGCTTAAGAAAATTGGGTAACATGCTTTGAATTCAGTTGGTCTAAAACTAGAATTATCATTCTATAGAAAGTTTTGATTTTCTGTCTTAAATTTGTATCTTTATAATATGAATACATTATTACTCCTACCACAATTTCCCCTGTAAAAGAACTATTTTTTAAAACAATTATAAATTAATAGAAATTGAAATGAAATTTATTCATGAAATTAAATGAAAATTACATGAAAGCTTTTCTTAGGAAAAAAGATCTTTTTCCTTTTTTAATCAAATGGGAAAGTCAAAACAATATGTTTTGACCTTTCATTTTTAAAATTCCATGTTACCATAAACCCTTTAAATTTTATTCCTGAAAGAAATGGAAGTCTTCTGTTGATTTTTTAAAGATTTCTTAAAAAATCCTCTTCATTAATAAACTGGAAAAATATATTTACAAATCCAATATTAAATGAGACAGGAAATCATGTAAAGAACTGGTCTATACGTTTGATCAGTGAAACATGTTGAAGAAAATGCAATTCTATATCTGTTTGTCGGCAATATTAGAAAAATGTATCAACATTTTATATATATACCCATATATATGTATGTGAAACATATCAAGCTTTTCACTGACACTCGGTAATGGCAGTGCTCTCATCCGTCTTTATGTACATTCTGTGATACACGGCAACTGCTAGAACCTCATTCCTATAACCGAAGTGAGGCGTGATACGAGTTATAATTCTATGAATACCCTGAAGAATCAGATCTAGGGATAAATGGTGGGAACAACTTGGGAATGGAAACTTAATGCAGACTTTTGACAGTTTGGGACTTAGTCTCCATTCTTCATTTTTCCATCTGCAAATGGTGACACCAAGCCTGCATGCCTTCATGAGGAGCATGAACAAGAAAAGAATCTGTTATCTCTGTGATATGATTACAAATCTCCTCGTAAGGTGCATAAAGAAATTTTTAATTTTTATGCAGTAAAGGGCTTAGAGGTGCTGTAAATAAGGCAAGAATTTAATTAAGAGCATAAAAAAGGGGCATTGATTAGTTATGACCCATGAAGAAAGCAGCATCCATTCTATGTATTGATTGAAGAAAGGGTCTAATGATAAAAAAAAACAACACAAAAGCAGTCAGTCATGTAATTAAAGATTGCATCATCATATCTGTAAAGAAAAGCAAAATTGCAGGTTTTTTATTATTATTTTTTAATTTCTAATTAATTTTTTTATTAATTTGAATAAGAATATTTTTCTTTCAACCTGCACGTCCATTGCTGTGATTTTAAGGAAAAAAGAAATGCAAGATTGTATTTGTAAAGAGGTAGACTCATGCATTTTTTACTTCTTACTCTAACACAGCAGAAGTAATTCAATCCTGGGTTTCCAAAGCCTGAGAAAGGCAAAGGCTAAAGATATTTCTGAAGTTCAGACCATGGATCTTTTGTTTCTCCCTTCCTTTGAATTAGTAATGAAATATCAACTCTGACACAAAGTCATGAGGCACAATGGTTTGTAACTCAGTCTGAACATGGTGAGAGGCTGGGAAGTGGCTTTTGTAGGTCTTGTTTTGGGAAGTGGGCTTGTTATGGAGGTTATGGAGGCCTTCAGCTGTGTTGTGTGTTCTTTAAAGACCAAGCCCTACCAGCTGGCACACACAGAGCACTGTAGTCTCTTATTCCATGACTCCATCTGCAGTGAGATGATAATCGAAATTTCAATTCACAGAGCAAGGGAAAAAACACGTTAACATTATATGAGATAGCTGTGAAAGAGTATGAGTTGAGGCCAACTGTGTATTCCACCCATGGTGTGGGACTCAGAAGGTTTCCTGTGCTCATGATAAGCTTTAGTGGCAGGAATCCAAGAGGTCCTTCAAGTTTGTGATGCTGAGCATTACAAAGACTGAGCTAGGTATGGCACTCAGCTCTGCCAATAAAGTACAGAGCAGTGACCTGACATCTAAAGAAATCTAGGGACAAAGCACAAAAGGTTTAGGTATCTACTGGTTTATAATTTAGTGCTTCCATGACAGGGAGTTTATTCTGGAAGATGAGGGTGTCAAAGATGTCACAAACATAAGCAGATCATGCAATGCTTTTCTGAAAGATACCTGAGCTAAATGGCAATTGGATGACAGATCCTCAAGGGATTTCATGTACATGCTGACAACAGATGAAAAACTTACAATTCCTTACTTTTATTAGTAGAGGCACATTTAGGAATAATTTCTGTACTTTTAAACCCAGAAACAGTTAACACGGTATTTTCCAGTCTTTCCCCTGAAGATGTTAAATGCAAAAACCCCAGCAGCGCTCCTTCCCTGAAGATAACCATGCATTGCTCTGCAGGTACCTGCAGATACCTTGACCAGAGTTCAATTGCTGTTGTTACCTGTAGTCTTATTGAGGTAGCTATCTTCAGGCTCATCCTGGGAACCTTTGCAATGTGTCTGTTTTGGTCCAAATATATTCATTGATACTCTTTTCAGATTTCAAATATTGTCTTAAATTGTATTCCCAGGGAAATTCTTGCTGTTTCTCTCACCTGGACTTCCATTTCAAAAGTTCATATTGAAGGTGATACTACATTTATTAAAATATTACTGTGGTAGAAATGGGGATTTGTTATGAACCCTGGCCTCTACTCGCTCACCCTAATAAGCCTGGCATAAGAGGGAGTTGATGGGATGAGCAGGACAGACTATACACAAACCCAGTTCATCTGCTGCTTGTAAGCAGCAAAGTAATGTGGATTCCTGTGCCAGAAGAGGATTATGATAGAAATTTGATATCCAAATCAGAAATCATAATTTTGACCTTTGCTTTTGAGGGAACTGAAGGATTAGCTGGGTGTCCCACTGTACATTGTGAAATTACTTGTACTAAAGCCTTGAGCAGGAAAGATAAATAGGATTAAGTAGTACAAACGGTATAAACAACTAACAAGGTACAGGATGATAATGGTTCAGCATCATACTCAGACTATTCAACTTGGCACTCACAGCATTTACGTTCAAGAGAACTGTAAGCAATTCAGACCACCTACTCTTGAGATTTTCTAAACATCAGCTCCTACACAGCCAAGAGAGTAGTTTCAGTAACCCATGAAGACAGTGAAAACATTATTTCAATAA
The DNA here is from genome assembly GCA_035590215.1 of Microhierax caerulescens. Classification (NCBI taxonomy): domain Eukaryota; kingdom Metazoa; phylum Chordata; class Aves; order Falconiformes; family Falconidae; genus Microhierax; species Microhierax caerulescens. The sequence continues at coordinate 87,620,364 of JAVJGJ010000057.1, forward strand.
TAATAAGCTTAAAAAAAGAGGAACAAAAGATAACACACACATTCCTCCCTAATTAACAGGCTGGAAGGAAGGCAAAGTAATTGTCTCTCTGGTTATGGAATTGCCCAGGGTCATTTTAGATGCAAGAGACTTATATTTGACAGGAAAGCTTTCAGCAGGACTGTAGAGGAAGAGTTAACACAAGATAATGCATTTCTTTTAGTGATATTATATTTGTAGCAGCAAGACTGGTTGCTTGGAAGAATCACAATAGAGGAAATGAGACAAAGAAAACCTACCTCAACTGAACTGCAGTTGTTGATTCCAGGCCAACAGGTCAGCCAGAAAAATAGGAAAAATTTAGAAGAATGACAGAATATAAATACAGACTTGTTTCTTGTCTTAAGAGTGTTTTGGTTTTTGGTTTTTGTTGAATTTGAAATAACCTTGAGTGTTTTCTTGAGGGTTTTCTTGAACACACTTCTCCTGAGCCAGTTTAACGAACTAGTTGCAGTGGTGCTTTTCATTGCATCACAAGAAACCTGGCTACAAACAGCTCTCCTACCATGTACTTATGGGGGTTTCAGTGAAATATGGAAGCAGCACAGCCAGCTTCATTTATAGACAGAGAAGTTTTATATCCATCTTGCACTTTCTTCTGCACCTTATTGATATGCAGAATTTATTGCCTTATTCTATTCCCTTTTCAATTCTTTCACTGCAAAATTAAACTCAAGGAAGAAAACCAATTTATGTTAGTAACATAGGACATTATGGTTTTGATTAAGATGCCAGACAGGAGACAGAAATAATAAAAAGTATTCTTACTTCGCTCAGGTTTAGACATAAATAAGAAAAGAGAGTGTCTTTTTATTATTTCATAGATAGCAGGTTTAGGTTCACATATATCTTATCTACTCTCATGCCACCAAAACCTTTTTTTTTTCCTTTACTCTGAAATGGACACCTTAATCTACCCCTTATGGTTATTCATCTAATGATGTCTTTTGTCATAACAAATTTCACTTTAATCCCTAGACTGCAGAAATGCTGGAATTGTCTGGAAATCTTTTCTAAGAAAATAATTTTACATAGGTTATTTTAAAGTAATTTTTTGTGGAAGAAATAAATCATTTTTTTAGGAAGTATTGAGGAAAAGGCAAACAGCATTCAGTATGATTTGTTGGTACAGATAAAGAAAGATGAAGAGCATAGTAGCACTCCTAACTGTATTTCTATTTATTTAAATGGTAACAAGTCACCTAACTGTTTAGGAATTTTTGCTTAAAGCATTAGTCATTGCTCTGCTTCTTTAGGCACCTGCATATACCTCTGAAAGTCTTTCTAAAATCTCAGTGGAGACTTAGTTATTACTAGTGGTCTTTCACAAGTGCAGAGGATGAGTAACTTGACTACAGCAGTACGGACTAGCACTGAAATGTAGAATAGTTTTATCCTGGTTCAACACTGAATGTTCTTTTACATACATATATTTGATTTTATGATTATAGAATTCTGACTAGGGTTGTGTGGGTTTCTGTTTTGGTTCCTCCCTTCCCCCATCTTGTCCTTCTTTTAGCCATTACCAACAGGGCAGATCTTGGTAATTACTTTATGCAGATAGGTAAACCCATTAAAATAGTCAGTGCTAATATTTTTATGTCTTTTATTCGAAGAAAAACAAAACTTGAAAATAAAAATTTCAAAACTATCTAAAGCTAATCTGGGGGGGAACTGCGAGTTAAACTGGTAAAAGGCTGTAAGTACACCTACAGATGCTTAGCAAAAGAGTGGCACACAGCAAGCACTACAAAAGACATCTAAGTTCTCCTGTTCAGTGCATTGGAGAGCTTAGCATCAGAGTATAATGTTGACAAACACCAGCTTTTTAAATGGCAAACAGGCTAAATGCAGTGATGGACTGTACTGTGATTCCAGATCCAAACCATAGCACCGTATGAGCTGCTATGAAGAAAACAAATTCTATCCCTACCAAAACAAGCACACCCTTGTGCAGGCAAAGCTGAGCATCTCACCTTCCTTACACAAACTTTTCACAATGATAGAGGTAGTTCTGAAGGTAGGACCTTCAGAAGCCTTACCAGAGAAAATGTAGTGTCTCATGAAATTTATGGGTGGTATATATCTAAACCCTGTTAGGAGTAGTGGTACCACCCTTGCAGAAGCTCAGATGTGCCTGGCTTTCAATAAGTCTTATGCTGATAAGACAGTTCCACATTTCTGAAAAGGTTTTTGAAATACTATGGTTCTTTCAAAAATCTTTGCTTTGCTTTGCTCCTGAACCTACACCTTTCACTTATATGCCTGAACATATTAAAGGATTATTTTCTTGAATGGGAATTCCAAGGTCAGCTTCTACTCTCTGACTCACATCTAAACTCCCAAAATGGTGTGTGCCGTTGTGTTCATCCTTGTAAATCACTTGGTTGATAATCATGCCTTATCTGGACCACATGGGAAAACCAGTGTGTCTAAAATGTCAGGAGATGCTGATATAGGAAATCTCAGCACTTTTAAATTATATTGACTGAACAGTATCCATATTGAAAATGTTCTACCCGTAAAGTATTTATCCATCTTGGGAAGCAACCCACATGCTGGGTGGCTGCCTCAGGTAACTGATGAGAACGTTACTGTATTTCCAGCCTAAGCAAAGAATACATTTTATTTCTTTGCAGCACAAGCATCTTCATTGTGTCTGCCAGCCGATGCAATGACATAATGCATTTCTTTTCAGTGGTAAAAGCAAAGATTCAGAATCTACTTATGCTACGAATGTGGTGGTGATCACATTGTTTTCTAAAGGCTATTCATTCATATATTCCAACTATTGTCTAGTTTGTCATATACAGAAACTTCCGTTGCACAAAACATAATGAACAGGCTACTAGGAGTCTTTTATACAAGAAAGCTGAGCAGTGAGAAAATTGGGCAAGGGAGTTTGTGTGCAACTTCCCATCTTTATGCATAGATTGATCCAGCACATTAAAACATTTGAAAATTACATTAAAAAGCTTGTATTGTGAAATTTTAATGTAAAATGACTAACTGAAGTTATAGATGTAAAAACAGGTGCATAGATGGCTCTCCTGAATTATAAAGAAGCTTTGCTTCACAGAGCATATCTCTAGGACATGACTGGATAAATACAGTAAGTTTGAGAACTTTTAAAACATGGCTTTCTATTAGCAGGTTTTGCAGAGCAAGACATCCAGATGGCACTCGAAAAAACACAATGATGAATCAAGCCTTTAGAATGCAATATTCATCACATTATCAGATATAGCAAGTTTTGCCAACACCTGGTAATCAACAAATCATTTTTCCAGTAGAGCCATTAAATGGACTAAATAGGAACTGTGGGATACCTGTTAACAAGGTCTTCAGCTGAGGAGAACGTCTGGTTTTCTTTTCTTCCAAGGTTTTTGAATGACAACACACAAACCCACCAGAATATTAATTTTGAAAGAAAATGCTTAAAAAGCATTATTTAATAGAATAACTTACTGAAGAGAAACTGAAATTTCACGGGGAAAAAAGTGGTTATTACAAGTGTTTCAGGTGAATATTTCTGTACACACAAATATGAAGTAAGGAAGTGTTCCATTCTTGCTGGCTCATATTTATGTTCTTTGAAAAAACGTTCCTTTTGCCTTTAAAATTTCCTTATTAATTTTTCTATTGCAAACTATATGAACACAATAGTTCATGAGAGTATTCCTATCAAATATAAAATAATAAAGAATCTTTGGTACTAATATGAAAATATTTTTTATCATTCTCAACTTTCATGTGCCATATAAAATAGTCTAAATGAATATTTTAATCTACAAACGTTGTCATTTTGTTTCAAAAACTAATTGAATATTATTTAGATGTCTTTTTATGGAATGTATTTAAAATACTTTGAAAGCTCTCTAGTTATTAAATGGTTATTAAATACAACTAAGGAAGGAACCTTACAGTTAAAAGTAACAGCATATTTCAGATCAGATTGATCAGTTTATTGTAGTCACACAGTATATAAGAAGAATATTTGTGGACAAAACTACTAGATGTTGTGGGTTTTCAGTGTCTCATAATTTGATGTGAATTTCAGCTCTCCAAACTTTATCAAGATACCAATTTTCCATTACAGAAATATAATTGCTGCTCTTAAGTAATAAGTTGCACCTCAGTTTGTAGCCACGGTAAAGACAGCAATCTGATTTCTGTCATATGAGTCTCCCCAGAGTTCATTTCAAGAGGAGACCATTGGAGCACAGTGACCTCCCGTCAGGGTAAACAAAATTTGAAACATCGAGTATGTAGGTGTTGGAAGGCAAGTGACTGCATGCAAGCTTCTCCATAGTGTCTGCAAGTCTAGTACATCCTCTGAACATAGCAAACATAAAAAAAAATATAGTTAAAGGGAAAGGAGGAACTCTCAGCACTGTGTACAGTGTGGTTATATTTTCAGAAAAGTACACAGGAATTTTGTTCATTCATACCCATGGACCTAGACCAAATGGTTTCACACCTTTGAAAATATTTAAGGATGCCAACTACAATGGTTACAATCAATCACATGTTTCAACACTTACATGACTGAAGCTTTTCTACCTCTGTATAAAAGGGAAGTTATACGTACCTCAGTGTGGTGTTCAGTTGTAGCCTTGTTTAGCTGTCATTTCAGTTCCTGAATACATGTTTTATCAGTTTTTCTCCTTGTAAGATTTCTCAGCAGAGATGCACATGTCCCAGCAGATTTGCATTACTGGCACCAATGAAGAGCTATCAGTGTTTATCATAGTCACACTCCCTTCACATTTCAGCCATGGAAACAAAAATAACAAAAATTATAGAAAAAGTCATAGTCAACTATAGTCAAATTTTGTTTTACCTTTTTCCTCTTCTTTTTATTAGACATGTTAATCCAGATAGGCACTGTTAATCCAACTTCTTGACAGACTTGTAGAATGCCTCCTCTGTTATTTTCCAAACAAGCAAAAAATGACATTTCCTTCAGTTACGTTTTTCAGCTGTGGTATACCTTTTTTCAGCATTTATAGTCAGGATCTGTGAAAGTCAACATGCCCAATTTTATCAAGTGATATTAGGAATCTAAATACTAGGAGGCCCAATTTAGGGATATACTACAATCAGGTTTTCTTTACAGTCTGTGTAGAAAAATGAATTATTTCATAAGAAAGTTCAGAGCAGCTGGATTACTGCAAACTTCTAAATCACTGTCTCCCTCTAGTCATTCTCTATTGAGGAAAATTTATGAAACTGACACCTAAACACAGACCTATAGCACATGATATGCCTGCAGTCCCAGAGAAGTGTTGGCTGAAAAGGTGTCATCTCATGGTCTGCTCAACTTAAACCCACCACCACCGCCAAAAAAGCCCCAGCTAGGCAATTCCAACAAGATAAAGATGTGGTTGTGCTTTCCTTTCAGTGTCCTTCCAGCTGGCTGGGGAAAATGGAGCATGCATGTTCTCTTACTAATGCGGCTTCCCACTTACTTTAAATTGATTTACTTGAAGAAGAGAATGAACTGTTTTGTTTCATATCAATTTATTTTGATTTGATGGACACTTCTGAATTCTTCCAGTCCATTTCTGTCGAGCCACCCTTCCCTCTTTCTCAGCCAGAGCTTTCTCAGTGGAGGGAAGACTATGGATCTTGCCAAATCTTTTGCAGCTAAGGCTTTTTGTGCAAACCGTGGGACATGAACACACTGGAATCTTGAATCTGAAAGAGGGCAAGTTTGGCCCACAGAACAACTGAAGGAATTTGAATTGGCATTGTACTGTGGCTGTTTATTTTTGCTTTTCATTCTGATTAGAGATTACAGTAAAAAGAATACTCTGTTACACATAATATGAAAGTATGTTATTCCATACCTCACTGTTAATCTGAGGGTTTCTTCATTTACTTTTTAAATTAGCATAATTGTTGTGAGGACTCTTTTGTTCTCTGTAAAATAAACATACAGTTCCTTAATATTTTAGCAACCATTAGGTTTCTATTTCTTTTCCTTTCAACTAACTATTCTGTAACTGAAATCAGTTGAATAATTCACATACTTAAATTTCATTCTATCTATAAGGTGATTTATTTTAAGACAGGCACACATTACAGAAAATTAGTTAATTTTATCTCTGAACAAAAGGAATCAACCTCAATGTCAATTCTCTCAACTGGTTATTAAAGAAATTTAGATTAAATGCTAAGTAAGAATATCTAAACTTCTAAGGCCTAACATTACATAAATTGTATCCCACCCCAAAGCTTTGAGATAGAGGGTGAGCTAAAAAAGAAATAATAAAACTAGCAATATACTAATAAAGAACAGTACCTGGATGCTGTCAAATAATATCAGCATAATGAGCCCTCATATATCTTACTTCAGTTATTTAATAGAACTTTACAAATTCAGCTCAAGGTAGCATATTAGAAAAAGAATATCTATGTGCTTTCAAGTATACTGTTATTATTATCAGAACATTAGGCATGCAGAATTTTTCTTCTTGACAGGAGACATATAGGATTTTTTTAAATAATCTAGAAGAAATATTTCCCTTTACAAAAGAGTAAGAAAAGCTATAGCGGGTGTAGATATCATGAAGAGGGGACAAAGAATTCCAGCTAGGTGCTTCTAGCACTGTCCTGGTAATTATAATAACAAAAAAATAGACATATAAATAATTTATTCTGAAACAGATACAGTGACAAAAATTTTGCCACCAACTTCAAATGAGCTATGCAACACACCCTGTAGGAATGAAATGTTTTTTGAATCTATATAGCTGCTCAGGAAATCCACACAGACTATTAATTCTCAAGGTATTAACTAATAATTTTCAAGGTTAAGAATTCTGCCCTTCCCTCACATTGTACTGCTGCTCAACTGGAAGAATTTCATCTCCTTCTGCAGCACCTGGTGCTAACTGTTGCTAGACAGGATATTGGACTGGCAGAGCGCTGGATTGTTCTGCTGTAGCCACCTATATGTATAGGTATTGGTGGTTAAAATTTACAAGTAATCAGTTCAAGAAAAAAGCTTAAGGAAAGGTTTACTGCATTTCTAACTGAAATTAGCTTACTGTAAAAAGGTAGTTTATAGAAGTATTTATATGCTGTATTACCTGCTAGTCCCTAATCTGACTGAGAATTAGAATAGCCCAATGTATTCTTTAAATAAAGGGAGCAGGTATGGTAGCAAACCATACTGCAGCATGCTGAATTTATTTCTATGAATCATTAAAATCTCAATATAGCACCTGGTGTTCATTTCAATCAAGACTGAAAATCCTCTACCTACCTTCCTTGCCATTTCAGTTATACACTGCACCAACTCTTAAATTTTAGAAGATCAATTACTGCAGTATTGATTTAAAAGAGGTATAAAAATCAAAGCCGAATGAACACATCTGACTTGTTCATAATGTGTGGTCAGTTTGGGGGAAGAGAAATTGTGAAATAATGTGGTGGTAGAGAAACAGTTGGACTGTGACTTGAATAAAACAGATTATGCTGGCAACAAATCAATGATAGAGTGGAGCATTCTATTTCATGCCTTTTGCAATAGACAGATGCAGAAAGGTAGTGTGGATGATACAGTCCCATCAACATTCCATTTTCTAAGCTGGGCAGGAAAGTAAAAATGCATGCTGGCTCTGAAAGAAAATTACATGTTTAGATATGAAGCTGCAATAGTTATCTATCTTCAAAACACGTTTTGTTTGGAATCGTGCACTGCTGCCCACTACATTTGATGAAGATGTATTTTCACAGCAGGAAGACTGTACAGGTAGTAAAATAGTTGCCAGAATTAATTACCTACAGATAATAAGAAATGACCTGCTTCACTAGCAGGCTACATTTCTTTATTAAACTGGAAAAAAGTCAGACTGATTTTTCTTTATTATATTCCCTCTCTCTTTCTTTGCTGCTACCCCTCTGCTTTAAAATTTTGTACAAAGATAAGCTTTGGGCAGGATTTTATGTAGAAAAGTAAGAGATGAGTTGGAAATGAGGCAATAAAACCTGAACATAACAGCTTAGAACACATGATCCATTCCTGCCCTAAAGACAGCTTCACCCATTTCAGCTCCACAAGTGTGGTGAAATGAGAAAAAGAACCTGTGTGTTCTGACAGAAAGAAGAAAGAGAAAAAAGGTTTGGTCTGATTGAAGTTTGTTGCTGCCCCTTTAAAATGACTGCATTTGAAGTAAATGTAGGGATATAACTAAAAGCACATCTGCTATAAGTGACATAAATTTATTATTTAAACCATAATAATCTGAATACAGACACAAGAAATTCTATGTATCGATATTTATTTCTTTTATAGAACAAGCTTTCTTACATGGCCTAGTGTGTTGCAGAGAAATTGGCAATAATATATTGCTGACACATGCCATATAGTTTCAGAAGTGTTTAACAGTTAGCTTTTTAAAGAGAAGAGCTAACTTACTTGTTTACTTTTTTAAAATTTTATTTTATTTTGGTAAATTAACAAAAACGTCTTTAAAATTTGTAAGATAAAATGTAAGTTCAATCTTAAACAAAGGAGAAAAGCAGTGTCCTGAAATACTGTGTACTGCAAGGATTCCCTTAAAATAAAGTGTGGGTATACAGGAAGCCTTTACTGTGAAAATGAATCAGAGGTGAGCTTGCAGAATCTGTTAAAACATATTTTAGAGAGAAAGTGAGAAGTGACAAAAATATACAAAGAATAAACCATTCAAGAAATTTGTTTTGTTATTTTTTGGATTGGGTGTTTTTTGTTTGGTTTTGTGTGTGTGTGGGGTGTGTTTACGTTTCTTTTTTGCCCTCAAGCAAGAGGAAAGGAAAATTTCTCAATTAGTAGAAAAAATGGGTGGGAATGGAAAGCTTGGCACACAATCCAATCTTATTCTGAGCCAAAGGCAGCAACATCTGGGGTATATCTTTAGTACCAGAATCTTTTGGATATTTATGATCTTGGACAGGAAAGGAAAAATCTTACACTGGCATAAGGCTTCGCTTCAGCTAAGATAATGGGAATTAGTTATGTAACATCCACTGTCCGTTTTAAAAAAAACTTGGTCACCAGTATTTGTCCCTCATTCTAGAAAATATTACAGTGATTGTTGTCTTTAGGAAAACACTAACCAAGAGTTTAAAACTTTGTTAGGTTTTACTACTTGTTTTTGGCCATAACTTCTGATTTAAAGCATCTGTAACATGAATAAAATAAGAATGCCCACTGAATTATAGGCATTTTTAATTAACACATTTCTACATAACATGGAGGGAAAAAAGTTCACTTTTGAGCAATGTATATATCAAATACAGTAACTTCACATTCTTGTAGTTCAGGAATTTAAGTTGTACTTCTCTAAACTGAAATTTCTCAAAGGGAAAGCAAGAAGCTGTTACTTGTAAAATCAAAGCTTTTCAGTTCAAATAGAAGAGAAATTCCAAATTCAAAGATCTGAACCTTCATATAGCCCATGAATAATGCTTTGAATGTAACTACTATCACAAAGCAGTATTAAACAGTAAGAAAATCTCTCAAGGTAGTATTCATGTTTTTTAGAAAAATCATAGTCATGTAATTACTAAGACGCACACATCACTGCCCTGGTCATGTTGCTGCTTATCGTTTTCTTAACAATAACTTGTCAAACCTTTCAGGTTTTACATTTTTCAGCAGGGACAGGTATTTCTCTTATACAGCAGCTAATGGAGACCAGGATTCTCAAAGTATTTCTACTTTATAGCACTTCATACACTCACAGCAGACTTCTCATCACTCTTTCTTCACATTGTGAGTCCACAGAACCTGTGCAAATCCCATGGAAGTCTCAACTTGTGTGAGAGCGGCTCGTGTCACTGCACACTGCTGGATAAGCTTCCAAGTGGCTATGTGCCAGGTACAGGAGGATGCCTGGGGTTTTTTTTTGATGCTTACAAAATAATAAATAAATAAATGTATTAGAAAGTAGCCCAAGGCAGCTCATATGCTTGAAACTTGGGCAAACTATAAGCAACTAAACTCAGAGTTTTGTAATGGGAAAGTGTCAGACACACGTAGGTGTAGGCATCCCTACCTGGGTCACCTACAACAATAAGAGCATAAATGAAAGCTATTACATCAGTTTCCATCTAGAAATCATTCCCTAGTGAATAACATTATGTAACACTGTTTATTATTTTTTCTTCACATGGAACTCATTATAACAATCTGGCTGACATAGTCTGTGTTATTAGAGTTGACAGTTTGCAAGGGCTGTCAGTGAGTAAGCCCTGTACTTGCTCGCATCTCCATACTGGAACCTGAAACAGGGCATAGGCAGCCTCAGCCTGGGAAGTGGGGGCTATGCAGCAATGAAGTGCTAATCATACTTTGGTAGCATGTGGAAAAATATGCTATTCTTCAGGATGTCTTTGTGGCTGTATCTTTTTTCCCCCTCATGTAAATCATGACCTATATATTGTTCTGTGAGAACTAGTTAAAGCAGAAGAAACTCTCAGCTTGCTTTTCATGTGAACTGTGTAAACTCCAGACGATTACAGCAACAGAAGGAAAAAATCCTGTTGGCCCTGTAGGATCTTTGAAAATAGTAACATTCATACTGTGATAGAGGTGTTATTTTTACATTCAGACTATTGTAATGCTTTTTAGTAACAAATATGACCACTATGGACTTTTGATATGCTAGTTAAAAAAACATGAACATTAGAGAATAGATAATAATGTTCTTATTGCAGTTCTGAAACTCTTTTTATCATTTCCATCTTGTTCCACCAGGTAACTCTTACCCTGTCATTGCATAAATTTCTGCCATAAGCACTGCACATCTTTTTTACCCCAGGTACATGGTAATATTATCACTTTTGTGGTTTACATCCTGTGTTTGTTGGTTACAGGTACATGAAGCATATTTAGAAATGAAGAGGTACTGTAACTTTTTTTTATTTTTACTGTTTAGTATTTTTACTTTTAATGGAACATTTGTCTTTTTTCTTACATGTAGAAAAAGTGATAAATACTTAAATACTTTCAAGTGATATTTTTGGAGCTAATTTAGAAAATATGCACAGAGAGAATCCTACACTCAAAAGGATGGATCGAAAAATCAGTTTGCTCATGTATCTATTATTCCTTTTGTACATTCTCTAATTTGAATGTGATTGCATTTACTTTTACTGGTGTGAATGACTATCTGACATTCAGGGCAACAAAGAAAAAGGGTAAATAAGTGCTGTTCAGGAGGGCTGTAGCCATTAGCAAATGGTTTCCCCTGCTTTTCCAGCTGACAGGAGTAGTAGCAATGCCAACAGTAGGGAAAAGAGCACTAAGAATAGAACTGAAGTCATTACAAGTTATACTTCTCAAACTTGTAAATGAAAAATGGATTGACTATATTGGAATTCAATGTAGTACCTAAATAACACATAACAACTTTGAATTTCAAGTGTATCTCTGTTGGTGGCATGAAAGTGCAAGCATTTATCACATGGACAGGAAGAGTTAATCTTTGGAAGAAATAAACTTTCAAGAGTTCATATTTCTAAGGTACTCTAACCACTGTGTGAAAGACAGAAAAGTGCAGGAGAGGGGAGAAACGTGTTTGAGAGTCAGGAGCAGACTGAATGAGACCAGAGAAGAATGTAAAAGTGAGACAGATTTGAGGAGGAGGAAAGAGAAATTCATTGACTGGTGAGACAGAAATAGTCAAGGTTTCAAAGAAGAAAGGCCTTGGGCTATAACACTCTGCATCACATTTATGAACTTTTCAGCTCCTATTTTCCAAGCTGAATCTGCCCAAACAAGAGAGAGTGGAGTGAGGGACAGGTGTGCAAAAGTTCATTAAGTGTGGGGAGGTGAAGAAAGTTAAGAAAACAGTATTTCTTAAAATCTCAACCCATTCTGGATTTGCTGCCTTGAGCCTTTTCCTGAAGACATGTGGCCAAGTCCTTTCTTCCACAAGGTAAGATAGATGTTATTTCTATCAAAATCCAGCCAAATGCAAGACCTCAGCAGCGAGACCATTCAGCCCCTACAGCCTTCAAACTTCCTTTTCCATACAGTGCTGCACAGTCCAGCTACTCTGCTCTGCACTGAAAAGGCCTCAGCAGAAGAAAAGGTTCAGTCCAGTGTCTATACTGAACAGTTAGTTGTTGGAGACTTACAAGGCATGGGAGTCCAGAAACCTGTGACTTCTGCTAATACAAGGGAGGTTCCTTCATTGTCTGCTGATCTGCATCAGAGAGACAGGTATACACATTGTCACCAAGAGTGAGCAGTGGGCGGTAGGGGCTGGGACTCTTTTCTGCAGGGTGTGAAGACATGCATCTTCTTGTCTGTCTCATGAGGTTTGTGGCTTACTAGATCTCAGATCCCAGAAGGTGCGAAGGGACAGCTGAAGTTCATTTTGACCTCAAACTATGTGCCTTTGCTCTTCATTCACGTGGGCACCAAAGATACTGCTCCGAGTGCATCAAGAGTGAGTACAGAGCCCTGGGGGCTGTGAGAAAGGCATTAGAGTCCAAATATATTTTCCTCTAGTCTGTTGGAACACGTGAAAGGTTCTTGTGAGAGCATATACCTCTTGAGGGTCTACATGTGTCTGACATTGTAGACAGCACTTCATTTTTTATGACTACAAGATACTTTAGGAGGATTTGGGAGTAGTGGCAAGAGATAGGATTCTAAGTGGAGAAAGAACATCTATGCCAACACACCTACTATCCTAAGTGAGAATGGCATCAGATTTAATTCTGTGGGTGATAGTGACCAGAGACTGAAGCTGAGACAGGGAAGGCAGTGAGAAAGTATGTGGAAGACCAGTGTGATGGACACAGCTCTCGTATTTCCCTTCTGAAAGCAGCATGACTCAGTATCTAGCTCAAACACTTGTATGCAACACATGCAATATGAGGAACAAATAAGAATTAGAGATCTGTGCACCGTGTCAGAGACATAACCTTACTGAGACCCATTGGAATAGCTGGCATGCCTGGAGTGCTGCAAGGGACAGACAGAGGGACAGATCCCGTCCAGCAAGGTCCCAGCCCTGCTGGCCATGTTACCACACTTGGCTCCTGGCTCCCTGTCCCCTAGGGAGTAACATCTATCTTGCTGGCTTTGACAGGCATTGGCACGAGCACAATGGAAAAGCAAAAAAGGGAAGAACAAGAATGAGCAGGGTGATGAAGAATCAGGTCTTGGTATGGAGACAGAATAGGGAAAGAAGGTAAGAGTGAAAAGAGGAAAGTTTCAGAAAAAAATAAACTGAAGAAGATAATAGAAGTTTAGATTAGGTGAATTAGTACATCTGTATGAATATAACTGTTAATAAACTGCTGATTTTACAACAGAGAAGCAAGGCTGGAAGCTGGAGATATGGCAGCTAGTGAACATGTTATTTTAATCTTTAAAGAAATGTGGCTGAATGGAAGTCAGTTTTGTGCACTCTTAAATATAATTTATCATATAAATAAAAATAACATTTGAATTTACATCTGTGTGTATTACTTTTAACTTATGCCCAAGCTTCCTTTTTGTGTGAATGTATATTTCTTTACTTCTCATATAGGAGCAAGTTAGTAATTTTGCTTTTTTTTTTGGTATTGTATAAGAGGATGCAATTTTGTTAGATCCTGAATAAAGATGTATTTAAAACAGCTCCATGGCTTTTATTTGTAACATATGCAAACTAAACAGATATTCAGGATGTCAAATTATTATACACAGACTTGCAACAATATTTGGTTATGAATATTTGTCACTAGAAATCAAATACCTCTACAGATAGCCATGTGTGTTGTTCCAAATGTACTGTCTGGCTTGACTTAATAATCACAGAGGCATTATTTCTTTATCCAGAATTTCAAGTTGTGTATATTTATTCTGAAAAGGCAAGAACTGTACAAGGCATCTAGCTTAGACTATTTGAAAGGTATCAACTGTTTAAATGACATTTTCACCTTCAGCAAATACATCTTTGCCTGCTAGAAATAGTGATGCTATCATGCTGCAGGCAATCTATGATACAGTCATGTCACAAATAGGTGTCAACTCTCATTACATTCTCAAGTATAAATTCCACTTATCAGTTCCCACATAGTTGCAGATGTTTTAACAATCCCATTTTACCATGATTGCACTAAGGCTCAACCTCAAATACTTTAGTATATATTTGTAGGAGCTACTGTAGATACACCAGATTTGGGAGCATTATGTGTAGTTGGTAGCCACATGGGAATTTTTATTTCCGAAAAGTATTGAATATACTATTAATTTATTGTCCAGCTACCTTGACAAGCAAAAGAAGTAATTTGTAATTTTCCATTACTTGTTTCTTCACAGTCTGGTTTACAACATTACTGTGAAATTATTTAATATTTGAAACTCAGACCTAACTTTCCATTTTCTGAAATACTTTTTCAGGAAAATACATCAGTCAACTCATGCTTTGATCATTAGTAAAGTTCTTGGGTTTTGGTTTTATACAAAACACATAAGACTTATTAGAAATGGTTTTTTTAAACAAGTATTTTGAAAATTAATAGTTACGACAGGATTTCTGTACATATAACTTTTAAAATATGAACCACACTGCTATGAGAAAAGTCAGCATCTATGAAAGACATCCATGCTACCTTTCTGTTTCCTATTTAGATTATTGCTGGTGCAAAGCTAGCTTCTATTCTTCTTAGCTAAGTGATTGAGAACTGCTCAATGCTGTAACGCACTACTACATAGAAACAAGCCGGGCAATGACCCACTATGGTTTTAAAATGTCTCACATTACTACTACTGTTGTATGCTAATTTTATAGAGTCAGTTACTATCTAACACCTGACAATCGCAAACCAGCCAGGAATATATAAAATACTGAAAATAGCCATAATATGTAGTAGTTATCAGAAATCATTTTAGAAAAATAAATGCTGCCTTTAGTTAGTGGGATAGCACTCTGCTGAGTGCAACATGTTTATACTGGTGTAACAGAAGGAATAAAAAGCAAATCTGAAAGGAAGCCTTTTATCACACAGGTCATAGTTTGTAGTTCTAACAGTCACATTGCAGGGACATTCCATTTCTTACTGCAAACTACAGATTACCTGCAAAAACTGTTTTAACTCAATAATGTACATATCTGTCTTTCTAGGCATTGTGCATTTATCTTGATGTATTTCTAGTCTCTAATCTTAGTTTGTAGTTAATAAAATAGGGTGACTATTACGATATGCTCATTTTAAAAAACTTTATTACTAACTCAAATATTAATAAGCTAAAGAGGGGTGAGAGGAAGTCTAACTTCAATGTGCACTTTCCCTAGAAAGTCAATAGAGAGGAAAATGAACTTCTGAATAGTGGAACAGTTTGCTTAAGATAGCTATATGCCTGTTCTACAGGGATGTAGAGAATAAACAGGCAGTGATAAATACCATTCTTCCCATAGGATGCAACTTGTTTGACCCTCCCCTGAACAAACTCTGGTCAAATCTCTTGCTTAATAATCTAATAGTGGAGTCACATTAAATGTCCTAGGATTTTCTTAGTTTGAGGTGTCCGAATGCATCTTTTCCACAGATCAGACAAATGCCAAAGCCCCAAACAAAAGCAAAGGCGAAAACAGGTGTCTTTTGTCAGTGCATCCTCTTCTGAACCACAGAGTAGCTACTCAAGCAAGAATCTTAGTTCAAAAGGGCAGCAGTTGAAAAGACTTCTTTGGTTGTTTGGGTTTATGTGGTTTTTTTGTTTGTTTGGTTGGTTTTTGTTTTTTGTTTTTTTGGGGAAGCAAACCTGTCATAACTGGTGCTAGGGCTTCAGTTTAGCCTGAAGGGACCACTCATCTACTCAGATATTTCTGTCTTGCCTTCTTATTGCCCCTGCCCCAGCACTTACACAGAGACAGAAAGCAGCCCAAAGTGGCATTAATCTTTTAAAACTATCTACAGGAACCAGATAGGAAAAAAGGTCACTTTAACAGTATGATTCTTGATAAGTTGTAAAGTACCTTGAGTGTAGCAAAAAGTGTGC
>JAVJGJ010000057.1:87645373-87662282 GCA_035590215.1 Microhierax caerulescens
CAACCTCCTGTCAGGTAGTTGTAGAGAGTGATAAGGTCGCCCCTGAGCCTCCTTTTCTCCAGGCTAAACAACCCAGTTCCCTCAGCCGCTCCTCATAAGACCTGTGCTCCAGACCCTTCTCTGGACGCACTCCAGCACCTCAATGTCTGTCCTTAGCGAGCGACCCAAAGCTGACCATGGTATTTGAGGTGCAGTCTCACCAGGGTTGAGTACACGGGGATCACTTCCCCAGTCCCGCTGGCCACATTATTTCACATACAAGCCAGGAAGCTATTAGCGTTGTTGGCCACCTGGGCACACTGCTGGCTCGTGTTCAGCTGGCTGTTGACAACCAGCACCCCAAGGTCCGTTTTCCACCAGGGAGCTTTCCAGCCGCTCTTCCCCAAGCTGGTAGCATTGCATGGAGTTTTGATCCAAGTGCAGAACATAGTTTCATTTTACTTTTTATTATTACCTTTACTAGCTAAAACACCTTACAATAACATATTTTTTCTTTCAACATCATTCACAGATAAATCAGCATAGGCTCTGCTTATGGTTATGGTTGTGAATGGGTTCTGATTTCCCTCTATCGCTTTTCATAGGATATTCATCCTCTGTAATAAAAATCATATGCAGTCTGCTGTTATATGTCAAAAAAAGGCTGAGAACAGTAGACTCTACTTCTAGCGTACATCTGTGTAAGTCTAATAGACTTATTAGAAATATTTACAAGTCCAGTTAAACTATCAATCAAATCCAAATTCTCCAAACACTGCAAAACAGACCCTAGTTACCTCAGGTTGCAGCATTCTGTTTTGAACTTACCAGTCAGAGACTCTGCCTATTTTAGTGTTCTTGGTGAATTCTTTCACCCAATTGCTTATCAAGTATGTAATTTCATTTACAGTAATTTAATTTGCTGTTATTTATAACTACAGTATTGTATTTCAGTTCCTTTAAAAGAGAAAAAATACTAGATTTATATTAAATACATGTAAAACAATCTATAACTATTGTAAATAATAAAATTATCTGACTTGTTAATAAATTCTGTAACATGTTGATGCTAGAGGTAATTATTGTTCTTCATTCCTATTGTTCAGTAGTTGTCACATGAATAACACACAAAGTCTTGAAATAATAGAAAGTAAAAAACCTTTATAAAGGAAGTATCTGGGATATATTCCTGCACTTTATACAACACAATAAACAATTATGGAACAGAAAATTATTTTCAGAAGACATTTTTTTTTTTACAATGCATAGTTTATATATTATCAGATTATTTAATGTTTTGGAACAAGTTAGTCATGAGAGATATGCTTTTGTGTGCACATTTAGTTTTCAAAAAGAAATAGACCTTGTTTGAAGTTTAAATTTATTTTTTTAGATACGCAATGTATATGATCTCACATATATTATTATAAAATAATTCTATTAGCTTCGAGGTATGTATTCTTTTACTTGTCTAAGAGGCAATAACATCAGATCCTGTACAACTGGTACCTGTGAGCTCAATGTGAATTTTTGTCAAGACATTATTTGTATATTTTTTTCCTTTCAAGAACAGTAAACTTACTTGAATACATTATGTAGAAACATAAGTTCTAAAAGAATAAAGAAAAAAATACCTTAAATGAGACAGTGAATATATTAGTTCCCACCCAAAATCTAGATGTATAGATTTGCCAGAGCTGAATCATCTCAGCTGCTGTTCCAAAATGCACTAGGATCTCATAAGAAGTTAGTAGAATAATAATAATAATAGTTTAGACCATAAAATATAAATAATAATAGAATAATATACTCTAATAAGAGCAGTGACTACTATTAGGTGAGTCATTAATAAGACTGATCTAATTACAGATAGACACTTGGCAAAGAGAAGAGGAGGTCAGGTTATAAAACCAGGAAGATGGTGAATAAGACAAATAACATATTGACTAAATGTAACAATACTAAAAATTACCAGGCACTTTTTGAAACTATTAGAAGGTCAGAAAAAGATAAAATACCTGGTTATGTAAAAAGTCATTAATTTCTACAGTTTGTTGCCACTGGAGGTTGTAAAGGCAGATAGAATTCCCTGGTTCAAGAAAAGGTTAGGCAACATGGATAATGAGTCTTTAAGCACACTCTAAAGGGATTAGGCAGGGATATTCTCCTGTGACCAGTTGAGAATGTGGGAAAAATCCTGGAGGAATGGATTGCAGTGGCCAGTCTTGTCTTTCCTGAGTATTCTATCTTTGTCAGTGTGTGAGGCAAACAATGGCTTGACCCAGTAGAGTAATTTTATGCCCTTATGAGCAAAGAAAGTTAAGGAAAAAAAAGCAAAGATGGCCCAGTGCAATGTGAGTGATTCTATGTTACAGACTGGTTTCAAAGTCAGCGCACAGCTGGACCTGTTTCTAATCATAATCTTCTGGCCAACCAATTCTCCCCACAACAGTTGTGACAGACAGTGGTAAATCAGTATTTACTAGACAGAATAGGAGAGATATCAGTATTTTATTGTGAATGGAAAACACATAGTATATTATTCTGAAACCACCAGGATTTGAAGAAGTTTATTATATACAGATTTATTTTTTTTTTTTCCCAAGGAGCTGGTTATATGACTGTGTTATATTCTATTTGTTTACCTTTTTAATACTTACCACTATAAATGGTTATTTTTAATTTGCTAAACATATTTAACTATTGCTTGATTGCTACTTAAAGGAACCCAATTTCAAATTTTTAAAATTGCACAAATACAATAATTAATACACAGGTTTGAAATGAAGGAGGCTGCAAAATGTTACAAATATGCTTGCCCCCTTATAAATAAAACATTACAGTTTAAGAAGAGGGATGGCACAAATAACAGATCAGCCATGCAATTTTCGTTGTGGCCAAGTTTTTGAAACCTACCACCTAAAGTCAGTGGTAGTTAGACGCTGTCTTATACCAAACTAACAAGTAAAACAGTCAGTCTTCATAGGTGTGAGATAGTCTTAAATTCTTTTTAGTTCATAACAAGTGCAAAAGTTTGACAGCATGAATATTTGGTCCACAGCTATGTAACTAGTTTCTTTTCTTTTAAATCTTATTTTGCTAAATGTGAAATGGAGAATACAGTTTTGTCTACAGTGCTGAAATCAAGCCTACAAGATTTTGACTAAGATCACCCTCATGAAAGAAAAAAATGAACTTGGATATTGAATAACTTAATACTTGTTGTTGCTTGTTTATTTTTCCCTTTTCAAAATAACTTTCAATAGATGTCATCCCCAAAGAATTAATCAGTGTGTTTCAAATTTCAAATGGATTTAAAATCTGCTTAGCCTTATAAAAAGTCAGAGGTTTATTGGGTGCATTTACATTAAGACATCAGATAGGAGTTCATAATTTTCCTAAGATCTTTGCAATTACAATCTCTTATTCTTTATACACATCATTCAACTAGGATTTTTTTCTTCAAGAAAATTACTTTTGAATGCTATTTATCATTTTTTTTACACATAAGCATTTTGTCATATATCAGCATGTCTTTTTTTCATCAGAAGTGTTAATCAAATCCCTCATGATGCCTAACAGTCTTATGGTGCAGAGTATTTGTATTATCTTCACCTACAAAACATTTTAAAATATTTTTACTACGAATTACTTGGAAAAAAAAGTAGCATTCTCTTCATATGATATTTCTGCTCATGTGTCTCTTCAATTTAATGTTTTGGGTTTTTTTGACTTGTGGGAAAAAACAGCCTTTGGAGAAAAAAAAAATGCTAGAAATTACCTTTTAATTGATTTCTCAGAGCAAATCACAATTTACTCTTTAAAAGTAAAGCACAACTTTACTCTTCAAGAAATCTTTGAGCTACCAAGTAATTCCATTGCAGACACGTGTATTATTCCTCTTAACTCTGTTTTTATTGAAAAGGTTCCAAAACTAATATTGATTCATAACTTATGCACATAAATAAAACAAAAATTAAAATACTTTAGACTGATTAAAATATTTTAATATCAACTGACCCTTGACATCAGCTGCTTATGTAACTGCCTGTGCCATAACATACACGTAAAGAGAAATGAAGCAGACCAGGCAAAGTAGACTTTTTTCCACAATGTTCATATTCCAGGACCCTGTTTAACAATTCCTTCCTACTTTTTTCTCATGCTGAAGCAGTTCAGACCCATGACATCTCATGCTAAAACCACAAACAACCACCTAAGGGCTTGTAATTTTCAGCTCTGTAACCTTTGCCTGAAGCTGCTGAGGCAGCATGTTCCAGAGACTCTCTAGCAGTACTTTTCCTTGCTGCTCCTACTGCTGTGGTGATGGTGTTGTCATTCTTATGACTTAGTAGCTGCAACCCCCCGATAGTTCTGTTTTGGTGGGTTCTCATGGAGGGGTTACTACCAGTGGCAGAAGAATTACACATCTTCCCCACCTCTCTTTAGCTCTTGTTTTGTAGTTTTTAGTTTATATTAGAGAAAATGAAAGATAGGGCACGCAAAGTCACATAAATACTTGGCAAATACTGTTCAAACATTTACGTGCAGAGATGTTTAACAAACAACGTACAACATTTGCCCCATTTGAATACTCCAGTTGGCACCAGTAACATCAGAAATGAGAACAACCAAAAGAGAGTGGAGGCAGTCCTGATGAAAAGCACACAGTACTAGCAGAAAGCACAATGACAAACCATCATGACAGGTTGCACTGGGGAGAACCCTGTCACTGTTCTTTCCAGATGACCACAGGGCAGGTTTTCCTTTCCTTTTTCTCTTTCTTTCTTGCCTTTTTTCCATTTTTTTTTTCCCAAAAGGAACTTGCACTGTTAAAGTCTATATATGCAGTGAACTAGAGATCTCAACACTAAATCTTTGTGTACTTAAACCTGCCTCAGCATCCTTCACGAAACTCTAGAAACTCCCTAATAAGTGATTGGCTTATCATGTTTAGAGGTGATGTCAGCAGGCACCATTCATCTTCTTGACATCAAGTTGGGACACTGGAATAACCTGTCTTGAAGAAGCAGTCATATTTCATAGAATCATAGAATGGTTTGGGTTGGAAAGGGACCTTAAAGATCATCTAGTTTCAAGCCTGCTGTACCATCATCACAACATAAAGGAAGAGGCCAAGCTAAGAGACATGACTGCATGCCCACAAGCAAAACAGACAAAAAAGGTGATGTGGAGGAAAAGTTTCTAAATATGCTCAATACTATACAGCTATTCAAAACTATACAGCAAATATGAAGCTAATAGTTCTAAACCTGATGAGATCTTTCTTCACTGAGTACATGTTATAACGTGCTGTTGCATAATGCGGTAACAATCTTGAAAATGTTTTAAACTGCAGAACTGTTACTAATTGCAAAAGAACATAATAATGAAGGAAAAGATAGAAATATAAATTCAAAGAAACCTAGAAGGAGCAGAGACAAATTCAGTCACGGCTGTAAGCAAGTAGAGCATAAAAAGGAAGAGGGTGTTCAGCCTTAAAGATCAGAAAAGATAAAACCCACTAACATTATCACAAACATACTTCATACAGATTCAAGCCTGAATTTCTTTAAGAAAAAGAACCAGGGAGCAAAGTAACAATAAAGGCAGAGGAAAAAGGAGGATGGGCTGTCCCACACCAAGAAATAGGGAGGGTCTGTTCTGAAGATCTTTGGAGTAAGGCAGAAGAGAATGGGAAGGAATGGGAGCTTTTGGAGATACATGGAAGACAAACTGCTAAAGATTGTTTAACGCAGAAGTTCTTTGCTGGAACTGAGTTTTAAGTTTTTCTTTTATAACTGTATTTCTGAATTTGTAATCAAGACCTTGCCCTTTAATTTTATTCACATTAAACTGTTTTTATTTTAAGCTTGCTCACTGTTTAACAGGAATTTCTCAGTCAGGCAGGCATAAGTCATCTTCAGAGAAAGAAATGACTCAATTTACATTAGTTGGATGAAGAGAGATACTGGCATGAGTACAACTCAAGAGAAATATAAGAATCACAGAGGCTGGCAAATATGAAAACCTCACTTAAAGAAAGGCCAGAAAAGTCAACAAAACTTTTCTTATCAGTACTGAGGTAGAAGTTTCAGAGACTTGAGCCTTTGCCTTTTACAAAAAAATGGAGAAAAAGGTTTCAGGGCAACAGATAAAGACCATCTGCAACAGCCCCATGTCAAACAGTCGCCTAACTGCCTAAATGGCAAGAAATCTGAATTTCTTGTCTTAGACCTCTGTGTCTTATTTCATATTTCTGACTGCACACAGTGTTAATAATCATGTTGAATGACTATATTCAGGAAGATTGTGCAACCACAACATGTAAGCACTATTCAAATCAAAGTCCAGTTCTGAATGTAATCTAGGACAGCAGATATAGACATGTGTAGTACTCTTGTAAATCAGATCATGGTTTAAAAGTGGGAAAATTATGAGGTTTTATTCCAGTGTCTTACTGATGGATATGTATATCAAAATTATCAATAACAAGCATAATGTGGAATGCAAGGCAAGTGACAGGGTGGTCTGTGTTACAGGAGACAAGTAGATAAAACAGAGAGTTTCCTGTTTAATCAAGATGTGCCACTTGGCTTCTGGAAAACAGTACATGACAGTTCAGTTTCCAGGAGCCAATCCAGGAAATTATCACTTTTTATCAGATAATTCTGACCAACTGGACCAAATTCCCCTCAGCACAGACATCTGTGAGAGGAGAAGAGCCTTTTGCTTGGGGACAGACCTACGAACAGGGAGCTCCTGCAATACATCCAGCAAAACCTCATACAATACAATAGATTTTTCACCAGTGGAGTAGTGGTCTGTGCATTTACATCAGTTGGATTTCTGACTCATTGCCCACAACTGCCTCAAATTCACTCAGCAAATGGTTTCCTTTTACTGTTACTGCTTTGTCTATGCTCCTGTACGTGTTACCTCTCCCATTTTAATATATTTCTTGAAGAGCCTTATTTTTTTTTCTCTTGTCCAGTGCCGAGCACAATTGGATCAGATTAAATAGCTAACATTAGTTACCGTTTAACTATGAAAAATTACAAAATTGTAACCATGATGTATTTGTAAGTTAAGACATCAAAAATGTTTACATCACTGGGAAACTGGAATGCCACATTATTGGAAGAAATCTTGACATGTACCAGCCTACATCTGCCTGTTCACATACCCAGTAGCAAGAATATTTTCAAAAACTAGCCTTGTGTCAGTAGAGATTAGAATGCTTTCATGACTTGTTAAAGATCACTGTAGTGCTAGCTTTGGTACAGCAAACTGGAGAGAGGTTGCTGTGATAAGGTATCATAGCTGGAATTAAAGAGGGCCATCACAGAAAAAAAAAGTTAATATAAATACTATATGTAACTCTTTAAGGAGACAGAAAACAGGAGTGCACCCAGTGCTATCATGCCAAGGACTTAATTACCTAACTATTCAGAAACTTCCCCTCCAGAATGCTGTGCCCTGCAGCAAAAGGAAGCATTAAAATATCCAGGTACATCGAAAGGAAGTGAGATAAGGGATAGAAATGAGATTGCCATTGTCTGACACTTTAAATATTTCCACTAAACAAAGTCCAAGAAGACCTTAGAGCCCAAGGTACAGGAAAAGTTTCAAAGTATTGCAAGAGAAGTTGCAAGTGAAAAATATTAAAATATTTTGGCCCTTCAAGCTTAAAGGCAGATAATAATAAGGAAACATAAAATTTGGACAGTGTATATATGAAGTTATTGTTCATCATTACAGAAAGTAGTAATATGCAAAGCTAAAATTAAATGATCCAACCATCAGCACAGTAGACCTTATAATCTAGAGTCTACATGATCCACAGCCTCACTCTGATTAAAGCCACATTTTCACAGAAGAACAGATGTGTGTTGTTAAAAAAACCCCACAAACCAAAACCAAATAGCCCCCCCCCCAGCCTTTCCTCATTTCACGGAGAATTTGTTTTAATTTTCCTGTCACCACATTAGAGTAACGCTTACTGAAATGCCAGTACTATTTACCTATGTCCTGAAAATGCACCATAAGAGGCCTGAATAAAATCATACTTCATATTTCTATCCTTCAGTTGAAACCTGGATTTTCTCTGATTCTTTCTGAGATTTTTCATTAATGTCTTGCAATCCTGCAAAACATGGGGTCCTTTGATAATTCAGCACTAAGCTTGCTCCCCATTCTGCACAACCCAAATGGATTCCAGAGTTACATTTCTCATCTTCCATTCAGCCTTTTAGGTCCAGTGGCAGGACACTGTTCATCCTCCCCAGTCCTGGGAGTCTGGCTGCTGGGATCTGGGCACCAACCAAGAACATCTGGTGACGTGGGGAGAAGCTCCCAGATGCCTTGGGGTGGGCTGACCCCTGGCTCAGGGAAGCCACTTTCAGCTAGGGCTCTTGCCTTGGCCCCACTTGAGCTACAGCTCCCGCTGCATTGCAGCTGAGTGCCTGGCCATGGGTGCTGCTGAGCCAGGTCTAGATGCAGCCCAGCATTCCAGCCTGCTCTCTGCCCATCCCCAGGAAGGGCTTAGATTCACCTCATTACCATGGACTGGACAGGAGATCTGAGCTCTCAGCTGATGCTGGTGGCCATCCCCAGGCCTTTCCTGGTTCCACTTTTGCGGGCTGTTGGATAGTGTCTGGCTGGTGAGATCACCGATCTCTGCCACCTCAGTTGCTTTAGTGAAATCTGTTTAATTCTTTAGCCTTAATTATTCTCAAAGTGCTCTTGAAATCTCACTTCTGCAGCACCCTTTTGGTCCCCTGATAAAGGAAATAGATGTCTTTCATTGAGTTTTATGGCTGCTAAATCTAACTGTACATTCCTGTAGTAATTTTCTTCCTTTACTTCTCATTTTTTTTTATTTACATGCTAATAATGACTAATGGATCTAACAAGAAGTTTGCAAAGATGTATGAAAGGAATAGTATTTGGGAATCCAGACTTTGGATGTAGAATACTTGACCATCGGAACTATTACTGCAAGATGAATTGCCTGTGGGGGATGCTCACTTCTCTTTCTTGACTACATGAAAATCAGTATGACAATCTTAGACACACATACCTAGAGCTGGGCAAAATACTTTTTTTATTTTTTTTTCCCCTCAATGCAGCCAGTGATTTTCATTTCAGAACAGAGGCTCTGCTGCCTATAGATCAAAGAGTCAGAACACTGACAACGAGATATTTCTTTGCATAGCCAGGACATCCTATAAAAACTGCCATAGGAAAGGAGATATACAGGTCTGCAACTAAACATAATGTCCCGTGTAGCAGTCATGCTCACAACATGCTGCAGAGCTGTAAGACAGACAAATGCTGCTGCTGTATCCTGTCTATCCACCAGCTGAAGGACAGGTATACGTAACTCGCTATCCTTTGCAAGGCTGCAGACGTTTTAAGTGGAGTGCTGTATATGAGGAAGCATAGCAGGCTTCCAGGAGAGCCATAAAACTTTGGAAAAGTTAGCAGTGATATTCAGGAGTGTGGCCAGCACACATAAATCATCATTTTGATCATAACTTGAAATCCTCCCACAGGTAAGTAAGCATATGTTGTTGCAGAGTCCAGTTTTCTTTCATTTTTCTCTCCCTTTTCATGAGAAAAGGGGAGTGGAAGAGATTCAAATATTCTTCTAGTTATGACTGAATGCTTGGTATGAGTTCCTTGTCATTTCTTAATTGCTTGATTAAGGGAATACAGATTAGTTTAAAAAATTAATATTGATGATGTTGAAAGACTGAAAGAAAACAAGAAGTGGTGATTAAACATTTATGTCAGTTATAACCTCAGAAATTGTGTAGTTATACAGTAAAATGTGTATCTCATATCTTCTTTTCAGACCTTGTACAAATTAGGAAGGGAAAAAGGGGCATTATGAATTATGTTATATAGGACATTCAGACAACTCAGTCTCCCTCTCCTCCTTCCTTTGGAGCAAAGCTACACGTAGACTAAAAAGATTTCTTCTGCATTCAGTGAAACAGAACTTGAGCAGAAGACTGTGTTCTAGACAGGAAAAATAATACTGTTATGGAAAAATGTGGGGCATGTAAACTTGGGCTGGGTTACACATGACTGAACCACCTTATGTTTGTTGTTACATGATGATGTAAGATCAGTAACATGAAGGTAAAACTTTTACTACAACACAACAAATGTGTACTCACCAGAAGTATTCCAGTATTCTTATTTTGAATAGTTATCAATAGATGTTACCTGTGGAAAAAAATGTAAGACTCAAGGCTAAATACATGAAGCTAACTACAATGCTTAAATACCCTTTCTTGCTGGAGGGAATTTGCTATTAAAAAGTAGAGTGTGGCTTATAAATATCCGTCAAGACATAATCTTCGTGGTCTCACTGAAAAAACAGTTGTCCACAAAAGGTAACTATTGACTGCATTTTTTCTGAAATACCACAACTGGAAACCTTTCATTACTACAGCAGCAACTCCAGTCCTTCCTATATAGCAGATCTGTGATTGTTTTTGCTTTGACAGTATCCAGAAACTGATTTCTAGATATCAGATGATTTAAATGAATACTATTAACTAGTAGTTTAATTCAATCATATTTTGACAAGAATACTTTTTTGACATACATAAAAGAAGTTTATTATCAAAAGCTGCTTATCCCCAGGATAATTCCAATCATTTTGATTTCTTTAATCAAAAGGTGTTGGTTTTGATTGGTTTTTTTTTTGTTGTTGTTATTTCCCCAATTGCTTTTCAATTTTTTTTTAACTGGTTTTGTTTTTCCATTTCAGCAATAACTGTCATTGTAATTTTCTATAAGCCTAAAAAAGAAAAAATATCACTAAACGAATACACTAATTCTTCAAATGGCTATTCAGTGTTATAAATCCATTTAACTTTATAATACTGTAAGCTGCCTAGGCTTGCTGATCATTACATGCAGCAAGTGCCACAAAATGCTCAGTCTGTTTATGAATCCATCTGGCAATCAGAACACTCAGATAAGTAAGACAAAAACAATAAGCAAATATCTTTCCAAAACTACTTCCTTTCTCCCCCCTCCTACAATCTGTTTTGTTTTTTTTTTTAATCCTAGAGAGATGATTAACTGTGTCTGTACATGTACTGTAGACAATAGTCATTCGAGATCTTCACACCTTGAAGTCTAATCAGCTTTGGGCTATTATAACCCCTGATGTTTTCTGCACAATAGATAAAATATTCTAAAAATGCAAACTCAAAACCATTTTGCTGTGCAATTACAACAGCTGTAATGAATGAAGACAAATGATAAGAAAAAGAGAAACAGGATCTCATTCACAACAATATGGTTCCTAGGGAATATTAGTGATTCAAGAAGAAAGAAAAGAATGCGCTTGAACTCTTACCCACTGAGCACAACTTTGCATTCTATTTACTCAGTATGATTTCCTTTGTCTAAAGGACTACCTAGAATTGATTATTCAGGATTCCTTTGAAGACCAACACCAGAAAGCACAGCCAAAGTAGATCATTTTAGCAAAGCGTATAAGTGTCAATCCCATTTTAAAATAAAAAAAATATTAAAGGAACTACAAACAAAAATTTATCGCAATACTTATTACTGGGAAAGTAAATAAGAATGTATCCTTTAAAGGTGCACAGAAAAAAAATCCAGTATAAATTGTTTAAGGTTTAGAGGAAAAAGCTAAACTTGAATAATCTCATCTTTAACATATTTTGACTTGAGCTGGCTAGAAAATAAATATCACTAAACAACAGAACTTTGAAATACTGCAAATTTTTTAGGTTTGTACTAGATCAGTGGGTTATGCTCAACTGCCTTTGGAAAACTGAGATAAAAACCATTTCTTTATTTGGCTGAAAATAAAATGTATTGTTTCAGGAGGAAATACCCTACTTTGTGGAAATAAGAGTGCAACAGAGTTAGTTTTTATAAGGCAGTGATTAGGTGTAGGTTAGCAACTGTGCATATTGCCTGGGAAGTGGAAGGCCATATCCAACATCTTCCTTTAAACAGCCCTAGACTTGAATGCAGTTTTCATATAGCATAAATAAAAATTCCAAATTTTGAGGTTTCATATTTTTTCTTAGATTTTTAATTTTAGCCCATGAAAAGACTATATTGGGATGTATGCTTCGAAAAGTGAGAAAAGGTCAGAAAAGTCTCTACTTTTCACCTTAAGTACATGTCTCAGAAATCTCCTTCAACTAGAAACACTGTACTCAGCTGAGACTGCTGAAAGTACTCTGTTACTCTGCTGGCCCATAAATAGTTGGCAGCAGCATACAATGTAGGAAACCATCAGCAATCCATTTTTATATCACTTGGCAGAATGTCAAACATGGTCCTACAAAATAATATAGCCCCCACATTACTCTTACAATAGATAGTTCAGAGAAGAACTGGGATTCTGAGGTTTAATCTTTAAAAGTCTCCTTAAAATTAGGTGCAGGTTTTGTGGTGTCCACTTGCTGTAAATGAGTTTATATCAAGTATACACTAGAACATGCCAGAGAAAACAAAAATAAGCTGAAGACTGTAGTAAAATCTTAAGAATGAAGAGACAATTTTACTTTCTGTTAACTCTACAATGATGAGAATCACTAATTAAAAAAAAAAAAATAACATCTGTTTTAAAAATTACATTTGACCGTACACAAAAATGGTTTATGTGTAGTTTGTGAAATAAGAATGCACAAACTCTTCTTTTCACAAAGGAAGAGTAGAAATGGAGATGTGTACATATAACAATTTAACATGCATTATTCTTTCTTTTTCTGAAACATTTAGATCTGGACTAATAGTAATTGTATTGTTAAGATTTCACTCATGCTAACAATAATTTCTTGGTTTTACAGATCTATGTATTTATACAGCTTTTCATACGTATTCTTTGCTTTACATGTCTATATAGATATTTCTGTCTATCCATATGGTATGCTTCCTTTTTGGCCATAAACAAGATTTTGACTGTAAAAAATAAACAAGTTCATTTGCAATTAGATATTGCTGAAGTATCATTAAAAATGTGTGCCAGCTGGAGACATCAGTTGCTTTGATTTTTAATAGTATGTGGTAGCAAAGAACTTTCTTGTTTGCTCCAGCTTTGTAATCTCTGTAGCACACACCTGGTTTATAGCCAAGTTAACTATGCTGTGACTATTGAGGAATACTGTTAATTACTTTTCTTGCTCTGACCGTACAGTGTGAGCATGGATTTGGAAGCTGTTGAATACATACGATGTAAAGACATAACAAAATTCTTCTTTCCCAAGAGAATTCAGAAACCAAGTCAGGAGATGGAACAGGAATGCAGGCAGTCAAGAAAGTACCAGGCTAACATTGACAATACTGGTACAGCAAGACAGAAAATGATCATACAAATCCTTAAAAGAATACCTAACTGACACATTAGGAGAGTGATATTTGATGTAATATTCTGAATAGCTGCATTAGGGAAACAATCTTTTTTTCAGGGTAGGGAAAATATTTCCATTTTTTCACATTTTCACACAAATTTTCACATTCCAAATATAAACCGCTTGAGAGCCTAGATGCTTCTCTGTGCAAGGTTACATGCTAAAACTGTGTGACAGTGAGGTTACAGAAAAAGACAGGCAACATTCATACAAAGTTTCAGTAAAGAAAGATCCAAGTTGAAGATGATGCCTTAGTTATTGACTGGACAATTAGATAGGTTGCTGCTTTTGTCCACACTGACCAAGAAAAAAGATGGAAGGATGGGCTTCAAGGTGGAGGGAAGAAATTATTTCTAAACATATTGGCCTTTGGTTACATGCCAGTAGTGAACTGAGTATTTGCATTATAGTTCTTCTCTTTACACTTTTTTAATACAGAGACTCATCTGAGTGCCAAAATCTGTTCTATTGTAGCACGAAGGGAGTGAGACAACTTGACTATTGGATTTTACATATATTTGAATGTTTTCTGCAATATGTTATGAAGTCTTTGGGTTTTTTTTGAATGTTTAAGAAGCATCAGACATTGTTTTGAAATAAATAACCAATAACTGTAAATGCTTTGATCTTTGCTTTGTTTCTTTAATGAAAAGGAATGTAGACATGAAGGATTAGAGCAAATACCTTTTCAATTTCTATAATAAGCAAACAAACCTCATAAGCACTTTAAAATTCTTAGAATCCGCAGTCTGATTACTTATAATAGGATAGCTATTACAGATTTTTTCGTTCTGAAGTGGAAGGCAGAAAATGCCAGATCCTTCTTGTTTCATATATCTGTAAACTTGAAGGTAAAGAATTGATTCAGGATTCATAGTATGTTAAAATATATTTATATGACATATATCTAGAAAATACAGTTTCACTAGGAAAAAAAAATATAGTTACAACACAGGTTATTGCTAGTGTCAGATACCCTACCTAATCACTTTTCAGGCTAACACTTGAATAAGAATCCAGTTAAAAGTCAAGCTTTCTAGTTTATATTAAGGTCTGTTCCAGATATCTTAAGAGGCCATTTCTTTCCTTTTAAAGATATTAAATAGCATCTCTCACAGTAGTTACACAACACCACAGATATAAAACATTTAACAAGCCAGAGCAAATTTTGAAGAGGAAACTTTTGCAGAAGGTGGCCTTACAGTGCAGATTTCTTTTTTGTAAAAAACTGAAAGTAAGGGTGGATACTGTCCCATTGGAAGAAGTATAATAGTCATATATTTGATGTAATTTTTCTAACAGTTTCTTTCAGATAAGTGCATACAACTCTAGAACTGATTCATTTACTCAGATGCAAAGTCCCTAATCCTATAAAATAGATCTACTATTTTTCATAGGCTAGAAAACAAGAACAAGAGATAAGAAAGGACAGAAGAACACTACTGTATGTTTCAGGCCATTCATGGAGTGCAACACCAAATATATGTAAGCCTTAAATAAGCAAAATTCTTGCTAACAAGGATCACCAGCTTGCCTTTCACAAGATTATTAATTATTTTTTTTTCTCCTAATTCTGCATTTCTGGAATGTATAGATGTACTTAAGATAAAAAAATGATGAAGAATACAGCTTTGTTTATTTTAAAGTCTAAGCTTTATCTTTTGGGTTTTGTCGCTATGATTATCCAGGAAGAAATCTAGTCTGTCTGCTTAAAATCACTGTCATTAAAACTAGCTCTCACCTCTTCACACTTTACACTGGAAAGAAAATTCAGTGAATGGCGAAAATGCAGCATTTCTTTTATACAAACTTTGAAGCTGATCTAGCAAATATTATCCTAATCTATATCACAACCATTTCCAAACTGACTGAGACATGAGGGATAACAACAAACAGAACATAAAGGCCAGGGAATTTGAAAGAATAAGAACCAGCACTACAAAGAAAATAAGGAAAGTCCAGACAGAATTAAATTCCACAGGTAGAATTTCTTTTAGTTGTTTTAGTGTTATAATAGTACATTTGAGTCATTTGAAAGAAAGATAAAAGAAGGATTTTGTAAAGGGAGACTTGCAGAATTAAAATAACTCAATATTTGGGAATTTCCCCTCAGTAGATAAGGATTAAACCTAAAAGGTAAAATTAAAGATGGAAAGCAGAAAATGCAAAAGAAGGCAGAGCTTCTGAAGCTCAATAGCAGAACAGATATATCAATAACTTGAATAACTTAGTGGATAAAACAAGAGATAAACATGAATGAGAAAAAAAAAAAAAGATAAAAAAGGCATTGGTGTGCCTGCAGGTATAGCAAGAATTAATACAGTGATCAATTAGTGAAAGAATTAGTTACCATTACATCACAACCCTTAAAGTAAATGAAATTGAAGCATGCTCACAAGAACATCACAAATCCATGAAAGCTCCACAGACAGCACCCTATAATGAACAATTTCTTTAATCCCATGTTTGACAGATCTGTGTCTACTGATACACTTACCCAGTAAACCTAGTTATATTTCATCTTGAAACCTTTACCTGTGAGGCAACCAGTAATAAATTTACGGGTATTACTGAGTTTTACATCACTGAGAGAAGGAAATTAAAAAAATATCTGGAAACCTAAAACAGTCAACACACAAACCCTCACTAAGCTTTGTTGTCAAAATCAAGCAGCATGCTACAACTAAGACAAAACATACTCAGCTAGTCCTGAACACTATTGGAAGGTCTCTTACTGTACCAAGTGGGCAAGTCAAGAAGAAATGAGCAGAAAACACTGACAACTTGAAAACAGTAATATATATATATATATATATATATATATATAAAAATAAACAACTTGAAAAAAGGTGGGTTTTTTTTCTTCTCTTTTTTTTTTTTTTCCCCCTACAGAAATCATCACTGTTCAATGCAACTTAGATAAGCACTACCAGCTGGAAGCTAATTACATTCAGCTGAACCTAATTATTCAGAACCCCTTAATAAGAAGGGAAGCTATTACTGTTAAGGACAGACAAGTGTATTGGGCTGAAAAGAGGATAAGATATTTAAAACCTATATAGGTGTTGACCTACATTTGTTATACATTGTTACTATTCTTCCTTCTGATTGTGCTGTTAAAACCATGTTATGCTTGTTATTTCCCCAAGAGGAAAAAAAAACCAAACAAAAAAACCCTCGTAAGATTTCCTTATAGACTCAGATTTAGCTGTGATTTGAAATAGGGATGTTAAAGGCAGGTGCCTTCTCGTATGGTTCTGGGCTTCCCTCATGCTCAGTTGCTGGAGGGCAACCTGGGCACCTAGAGTGTCTGCCCAGGCCTAGGGACGTGGCTGCTTTGTTCTTGTTTGCGGGTACAACTGGTAGCAAAGCTCACTGTGTATTGCAGAGACACACACGTGCAGGACGCTGTCACGGCTGGTCACACAGGCTGCCGCAGCCAAGGCTCTGCCTTCAACAGCCCCTGCACAGGGGGCTCACACGAACAGGCACAGGCAGCCAAGTCCCCTCCA
>JAVJGJ010000057.1:87666703-87690927 GCA_035590215.1 Microhierax caerulescens
ACACCAGGTTTTTAAGTACTGATCAGTAGCGAGCATCATGCTGACACTCTGTACATCTGACCGTGACATTGCTCTGCAGTCACTGCAAGAAATCCTACTGGCTTCTACATCCTACTGGCTTCTACATTTGTCCTTGTACATCTGTGGAGAGACAACCTACATGACTGACTGTCATGGTGTAACCCCAACCAGCAACTAAGCACCACAGAGCCACATGGCCACTCCCTCCCACAGTGGGGTAGGGGTGAGAACTGGAAAAGTAAAATGAGAAAACTCATGGGTCAAGATAAAGACAGTTTAATAGGTAAAGAAAAAGCAGTGCACGCAAGAAAGTAAAACAAGGAATTCATTTACTACTTCCCACTGGCAGGCAGGTGTTCAGCCATCTCCAGGAAAACAGGGCTTCATCATGTGCAAGAGTTACTTGGGAAGACAGACACAATCACTTCAAATGTCCCTCTCTTTCCTTCTTCTTCCCCCAGTTTATATACTCAGCATGACATTCTATGGTACGGAATATCCCTTTGGCTAGTTCAGGTCAGCTGTCCTGGCTGTGCCCCCTCCCCATGTCCCGTGCCCCTCCAGCCCACTGGCTGGCAGGGCCTGAGAAACTGAGAAGCCCTTGACTTAGTGCAAACATCACCCAGCAACAACTAAAAAATCACTGTGTTATCTATATTATTCTCACACCAAATCCAAACCACAGCCCTGCACCAGCCACTAAGAAAATTAGCTCTATCCCAATATTTCAAAGTCCCACCACCATTGCTTTCAGTTTAGTTTTTAACAGTCCATTACATTGTTCAGTTTCCCCAGAGGCTGATGCATGATAGGGGGTGTGTATGTACCCGCTCAATGCCATGTTCTTTGGCACAAAGCTACGAAATTTTCTGATGGAGATATGTAATTTCTGACATTAGGCTATTGTTGTTCATGATCATTTCAACATAAATCTATGCTGAAAAGTTTGTTGATTTATACTTTGGGCTCTGGGTAGTAAAAGAGAATCTCTCTTACTTCTCTGAATTTTTGTGATAGTCCACTGAGAGATTCACACTAGAAAGTTGAATTCATTAAAGTCCGGTATATGATACTTCCTTTCCCCCAGCTGTACCTCCACACTACTATACTAGGCTATTGTTTGTGCATTAGACAAAGATGTTTTTAATAATATTTCAAATATGCATGTTTAAGAAAAGAAAGAATTCTTGATTCTTCTTCCACCTTCAGATTATTCACATTTATGGGCACCTCATTATTCTATCCATTTCAGTGATATTTACTCTCTAGTCATAATACCCATATCAATTACAAGAAGTGTCTAGGATGTTTTCAAGACCATTTAAGGCCCTTCTTTGATGAAGTGGTGTCATTTAATTGGAATGGAAAGCTACTGTTGCCAAGGTCTGCCTTTTCTTGGTTGCTACAAAACAGCAGCAGAGGACATGCTATTGAAAATTATTTAATCAGCAATATAATTATACCATAGGTATATAATAGATACATAAAAAAGGGGGAAAGACCTGAGATCAGTAATATATTAAAATAACTATTAATAAGGGTGAAGATTCATGGGGAAATAAAAAATATTTTTTATGACATAGGAAAAGCTTTTTTACAGGAAGGAAGTGTCCAAACATGATGTACTAGAGGGTTTGCTACCCCTGTCCCATTCTAATTTTTAGACAAGAGTTTGACACTGAGTTTCCTAAAGAAAACAACCAGAAAGATAAGAAAACAAGCAACATTAGAATAAAAGAAAATCTCTCTGTTGTCCAGATCTGAATAATTCACTGCCTGCTGTTTGCTATTCTCCTTTAAAAATCCTTCAGTCACGCTACTCTCACATACAGAAACACAGTGACTCAGTCAGCATCATAGCTGGGTGATTGCATAAACCTGCAGATTTTAATAATGGATTATGCAAACTAACTAGTTCTTAACTATTAGCATAGGAATAATTCCCCTCAGTCTCCCTGTATCTCTTAAAAAAAATAGAAAAAAATCCATGAGAACACTCTTAGTTTGAAAATCCATTATTTTAAATAAATGTTTTATGTGACAAACAGCTAAAATAGAGAGAAAATAGAAGATAGAAAATACAGCCAAGACAGAAGAGATTCAGGCCACTTGCTTCAGGGTGTTACAAAATACTTCATGGGGTGAAGTAACTATATAAAATAGTTACCCCATGGGTTTTGATGGATCAGTTTCTTGGAGGAGACAACATCTGCTTTCTCAGTTCTTAAATTGTATAGTGGCATTTCACCTAGAAACAATCCCTCAAGCTCCCCCAGATCTGATTACCTTCTTAAAGCTTTCCTTTTCATTATGTCATTCTTTTATATATTGCTGATTTAATGAACATGTAAATGGCAGTCATTGCATACGGTTCTTAGTCAAATATGAACAATGGTGTCCTCTGTATTCTCTATAGTCTCACTGCATCTACTTCACTAGTGAATTAAAAGTATCTGAAGTACAAACAGAGATTAATTTCATGTAGGACTACTTGAGTAACAAAAACTTTTTTTCAAAAAGTATTTAATATTCTATTGTCATACTACCACCTCTGGAAAACGCTGCATTATTTCAGTAACCTCCAGGCTAAATAGTTTACTCAAGGTCATGGCCTTTAATGAGTTCCCTGGATATCATTCACGACATTGAATATATTTAAATGTATGCCTTACCTACAGACATAAATACTTTATTATAAAAGTGGGTTTCCTCTTCTTAAATTATAAGGAAAGAAATTAATTAAGATCATCTTACAATTTTTATAGTGCAGCACTCAGTTTTATAGATTCTACCATCTTTTCTATGATATTAAAAATAAAAAAACAAACCTCAGTGAAGTGCACTTGGGAATACAGATAATCTTCTTTAATGAAGGGACAGTGCCTGAGGTGAAAAAAATCAATCTCTACATTAAACCAGGAATTTTAAGTTGTATCTTCATAAATATTTGACAGAAGGAAACACTTGCTACAAAGAAAAAAACTTCAGTGCAATATTTATCTTTATAATACATCATGAAATGTAGCACTAGCTTTATAGCTTATACTTCATAAATATTTTGTTGAGTTCTTGAAATATGAAAATATTAATTAAAATGGATGTCTAGAACTAAACTTCAGCTTGACATTTCAGTGCTTTCTGGAAAAGCTGTTTATGTTGCCAACTCTCCAGAAGTCTCAGGATAACTTGTAGATGCGATTTCTAGCTGTTAGAAATTAAGCACACAATGAATTTCTAGTTTTCAGAGTTGGTTTTCTGTTTGTTAATGTTTCTCATGTTAACAGCCGTCAAAAGTTTTGACTATCAGTTAGTACAATGGAGATGATCAGATAGAAATTAAATTACTGAATATGTAGAAATGACTTATTACTAATGACAAAAATAGCAGAGTGGTCACATCTGACCTCTGCAGAAATTATACTGAACCAAAGTGTATAAGCACTGCAATGCTTAATATCCCAGGAAGCCTTTTTTTTTTCCCTTCAAGGAAAATACAAATGTTTTCTCCTCGTATTTAGATTTCATTTTTTGATATCCTATGATATTAGAATCTTTTGCTAATAACTATTAGCAATAATCTAAATCTAGCTTGTTAAACATGCACTTCAAAATGTTAGATTCCACTTTGTTTTCAAATGCCTCAAACTGAATGTTTTAGCCATAATTTAAAGCATGTAATGTTGCCAAATACAGTTATTTTCTGCTATCAGCATGTACAGTACAAATTACCATCATCACATCTTCCTTCAGGGATGCTGAACCTGTCCTAAAAATCAAACTTCTGAACATAATCATCTTTACTGAAATATGTCATTAAAATCAACAATAAAGATGTCCCACAGCAGTAACTCTTCCTTTAGTTGAGCAAGTTATAAAGATGTATTTAAAATCATGCCTATATTCTTAGGTTTTATAAAATACAGAATTAGAAGCAGTCACCATCCAGTTATCTATCTTCTTTCCGGGTGGGCTGCAGTCTATTTGTAAGATTTTTCAGTCACTTGCTGGCTGAGGAGGCAATGCTTATTCTCTCTTGCTAAGATTACAAGGCATAAGAAATGCTCTTAGAGAATCGGACAAAAAGGTGACTCCTGTTTCTAAATGTCTCCTTCTGCAGGCAATAGATGTTGGGAATGTGACAATTATAAGCCTGAGAAGCATTATGCTTTCTTAATTTTGGTCTTGTAATTTCCCTTAATTTTTGTTCTATCATGCAGGAAGAAGAGTGGAAAACGTGGATGGAGAGGGGTGTATTAGGGTGATGTGGGTGGGGGATTCTTACCTTGTAGCAATATGTTAACAATTCTGTCTAATTCAGTATTTTCCTTGTTTCAGCTGGGATGGAGTTAATTATCCTCTTAGGAGCTAGTGCAGTGCTGTGTTTTGGCTTTGATGTGAAACTTTTCAGTTGGGTGGGGCACAAGGAATTGGGAGGGGAAGCAGCCAGGTCAGCCGAACAAGCCTAATAGGTTTTCCACACCGTGGGACGTCATGCCTGATATATATATCTGGGGGGCTGGCAGATCGTTACCTGGGGACTGGCTGGGCATCAGTTGGCAGGTGGTGAGCTGTTGCACTGTGCACCATGCGTTTCTTTCTTCCTTTCCCTCTGGATTTTATTCTTTCCCTTCCCCTTTTCATTATAACCGGTATTGTTAGTATTGTTCTTTCATTTTTATTCTATTTCAGTTATTAAACTGTTCTTACCTCAACCCTTGAGTTTTACATTCCTTTCTAACTCTCCTCCCCATAGCGTTTGGGTGAGGGGGGAGTGAGCAAGCAGCTGTGTGGTACTTAATTACCAGCTGAGGTAAAACCACACCAAGTATCATTAAGACTTGTCTTTAAAACCAAAACAAAATGAAACCAAAAAACCCAACAAAAAACCCCAGGCTTTACTCTTAGGAAGAACCAGAAGCACAGTTCTTCCCTTTCCTGAATCCATTGCAAAGAATTGTCCAGCCATTTGCTTTAAATTTACTGGCACTCTAGCTGGTTTTAGTCTGGCGAGAACTCGTATATGGGATCTTTCAAGGAACATGCACAGCAGACTGTGAAAACCTTTGTGTAGCATACTGTAGTGTTTCCCGATTTTTCTAAAAGTCTTCTGAAAAGAAAATGAAAATAGGAGCCAGGGATACTATATATACGTCTCTCTTCTGTTGCAATTTTCTATGTGGCATGCCTTTTTGAAAGCTTCTTATTTCTTTCAGTTACTAGTTTCCAAACAAGACAAAGTTCATAGTTTAAATTTCTCAGACATTTAGACTCATTTCATGTACATTTATTTGTAAAAAGACTTTTCCTTTTTCTTTCTTTCTTTTTTTTTTTTTTTTTTTAATGTTTGGAACCAAATGATAATATCAATATTTGGTACATCTTTCCTTTTTCTTATTTATTTTTAGCAGCAGTCCTAATGAAGTATGGTTTTAAGTTTCAGAATTTGATCCTGCATGAGTAAGTTGACATGTTAATAAAAACAAATAATATTTTTTGTAAATTCGGGATTTGTTTTCTTTCTTTCTTTCTTTCTTTCTTTCTTTCTTTCTTAATGACATCCTGTGTCCAAACTACTACTATATTTAGCAGTCACGTATACTTACCTGCATCTGCTCTACCTGACATTCTGGTTTTTGACAATGTCTCTCAGGCTCTTCAAATTACAGGAAAGCTGATGGGAAGCCAATGCATAAACAGTCTGCATGTGATTATTGTATTAGGCATGCTAAGAGAGGAGGGAAGCTGCATGGCAAGCAGTGACAAGTGCTGACATGAAATTACATTCTTGGATTTGCACCACCAGCTGGAAGGAATGTAAACCCTGGCACACTGCTTGTGATACAACGAAGAAAGATTACTGAAGGAGAAACAGGGTTTCAGTTACCCTTGCAAGGTTAATTATGTCTTCAGCAACTTCTGCACTTCCCAGCACAACTCCTGCAAGAATTCTCTGTTATCTGCTCTGATTTTCCTCTTTCC
Organism: Microhierax caerulescens; assembly: GCA_035590215.1. Classification (NCBI taxonomy): domain Eukaryota; kingdom Metazoa; phylum Chordata; class Aves; order Falconiformes; family Falconidae; genus Microhierax; species Microhierax caerulescens. Next base: position 87,672,704 of record JAVJGJ010000057.1, read on the forward strand.
TTGCTTATAGGTAGCCTTATCGATCAGTGTCTTAGTTCTACAATCAGACTTGCCAGGGTTAATAGATTTCCATTATGTTTGGGGTTTTAATGCAGTTTATTACTTTGTCAAAACTTGATTGACTTTTGTGCATGGAAATCTACAGTTTCTGTACAGGACTCAAAGATCTGTTTTGACACAAGCCTATGGAGGGAAGAAAGTCATATAAGAAAATGTCCAGAAAAGTGAGGGTTACGGTCTAAGATGAAAATTTAAATTAAAATATCTATTTCTAAAGGTATACAACATAATTCCTCCTTTGGAACATGAACAACTTTACAGTCATCAGTGAAACTTCAATGATTCCTGAAGGTGGAATTTGAGAATACGTATTTGGTGCTTCATGAAATTACTGGGAGATAAACATTTCAAAATATCTATGTTTGTTTGGTTTGAAAGAAGCAGAAATACCATATAAGCAGTCTTTTCCATTTATCAGTATATAATATATATACTATATATATGTATATATACTTATTTGTGCCAAAACCCCCTCCAGATCTGGAAGAGAATAACCAAAATAATTTCAGACTGAACTGGAGTATTATTAATTAATTTATCAGTTTTCATATGAGAAACTTTCTGGTACTCATTCAGCCAATATTTTTCATTATTTTAATGAATACAGTGAGAACTTTGGAATTTGAGCTAAGTTTTTGTGTTATTATTAAGTGTTATCAATGTCTTTCAGCTAGTTCTATTTCAATAGGCTATGTCAACCTGTTGGTGTACCAGTTGAAGACATTTGACTCACTGAAGCTCTAGGTTATCAATTGGGCCAGAGAGAATACATCTGTCTTCTTCTGATGTAGGTTGTCCAGAAACAAAGTTTGAAATGCCCAACACAAAAAACTATCTTAAATTTGGAAAGACATACATACACAGAAAACAAAACAAAGCAAGTTCACTCCTATCCCCCAAGTATTATACTTAAAGGGGAGGGGACATAACAAATGTCTTGATGCTTCCAGTTTTTTTCTTTGTCCAGAATTTGTGTCTTCAATTGAACCGCAACTAAAGTGACTCATCACAGTAGAAATGAAAACAGGCAGATGAAATACATGCTTGTGAGATATCTTCCTGACAGACATTATTGTCTCATTTGTGAGAATACATGAAGGATGAAGAAAGTCAGAATTGTTGTTTTCCCGAAATTTCCTAAGGAATGGCCCAATTAGGAAAATGGTGCTAGGTGCTATGTCTCTGTCTATTCACAGAATAGGTTTCAGACACGTTCTTTCAAAGCTGTAAATGACTGAAATTGTTGGTGAAATGTATTCCTTGTTATTAGTAATAAAATGTTATTTAGAGCTCCGTGAATAGGTGAGTACAAGAGAAAAAAGCCCTGAGGACAGATTCTAGGCATGTGTAAATTAGTATAGTTCCATTGTCCTTAATAAGATTAGGCCAATTTACACCAGCTGAGGATCTGTTCAATGTTACATTAACTGACAATGTTACAAGTTTAATAAGTTTAATCGTGCTTCAAAGTTAAATTTTCTTCTTATTCATTAGCTTGTTTCCTACGGTTTTTAAAAAAGAATAATTTTTATTCTACTTTCCAGGCTTGTTCAATCTCAGAGCATTTCTTATTATAGATTTATATATTTCTAGCGTTATTATTGAAGCCAAGCGGCTTAATTTAATTGCACACTCATGTGCTAGGTCATTGTCATTTCCCTTTAGGAAAATTTTAGTATTTGTAATTTATAATTATAACTTAGTATTTTTATCACTAATCTATATTAGCAACTGTGAACCTGTAAACATTTTAAAATTGACTGTTTTGTAAGTGAATTTCTTAATATCTGGCAACAAGAAGGTGTTAAACTGTAAATCATTAATTTGGCTGATACCATTGTGGCTACAGGGGCAACAAATTCTTTTCAATTGTTTTAGAGATCACCATGGGAGACTGCCTACACTTTGGAGAATAGAATATTGCACAAGAGATTTTTGATATCACCATACAAGAAAAGAAAAGCAAACATGTATTTTAAAAATGGCTAGACATGGAAAGAATTGATAATACCACTCTGAATACTGATACGGTCTTTCTTACCTGTATATTTAAAACCAGAAAGAATGGCTAGCAATTTTATGTAGATTCACAGATGTAAAGGTTCCTCCCACAGCTATTTTCTAAGTGAGCCAGGCGTCATAATGGTAGTTTTAGCATGTAAACAGCACTGGGTGGGGACTGTGAAACGCTATACTTACTTTATACTGTGAGGTTACCAAACAGAGTTCTAATGTTTACAGCACTTTGTGTAAATTATTGTTTCTTGCCTGTGGCTTTCAATCTTTGGAATGGTTTGGAGGACAATTGAAGTGTAATCAATTTTTGAAAATGTTAGTAACAGCTTTAAGATTCAGAATATATTTTTTATATTCAACCAACTATACTGATTGAGAAATAATGGCTTATAAATATGCTGTCAATGTAAATAAAAAAAATGTTTAATCGAAAGCAATTGTGGTGTTGTGCAGTTAAAAAACATCACACAGCCTTTCCTCAAATTGTATTATATATCCCTATATAAAAAACTGAGAAATTAAAATTTGTGACACACTTTACATTCCTAAGCATCTTCTCTTTCAAAACCTTTGTTCAGACTGCATGCTGTGCAATTTCTACAATGTTTCTGTACTGTCAGAAGAATGAACAGGATAAATACATAGATTAAAGAGGGGGCACACTGCTCCCCAGAGAGCAATTAGTGGTCCATTGCATAGTCTCTTCTACCATTCAAATGTGACATAAAAGCTATGTGTCCCAACTGATGGTTGAATTCTGTTCTATCATTTCCCAGAGGAAATTATTGAAAAACACAATTTCCTGGAAGAACAGAAAGTCTTGTTTTGAATGTCTTCATATTTAAGGATATCACTTCTGAAGTCCTATGCATACCTGCATTTCAGGCAAATTTGTAGTTTTCAACACTTTATTTATGACAACAGACAAGTTTCCACTTGTATCTGTTTTTAAAATTTTCATTTCCTTGTTCTGTGTCAGTATGTTATGCATTTACAGATTTTTTGACAGTTGTCTTCAATGTAATCACCACTCTGCTCATCCCACTACAGCCATCCTCACAATGATCTCTATTGTTTGACGCTAATCTTAATTTATGAGTAAATTTATAATTCTCCTGATTTATTTGCTTTCTTCCCTCTCTCTGTTTTTCCCTTCTCCCTTGTCCCTCAGTCCATCCACTTCTCTACTGCTAAGCCCTGTCTTGACCACCTCGTCACCACTGCTCTGCTGGGGGTCTCTGAGATGGCACAGTCAGTGAGGGCACAGCCAGTACCGAGATCACCGTGGCACCTTGCTTGTCCACCTGTGTCTCCTGCTGCTGCTTAACAGTGAAATTATTAACATTTTAATAAAAATAGTTTGTTCTTAAGGTGCCAGTTTAAAAAGCATCAATATTATTTGGAGAGTAGCAACATTTTTAGATAAGCAAATGAGTCTTATATTTCAGGCAAATTTATAAGACTATATGTTCAGGTGTCTGCATGTTTTGTGTTCAAAGAAAAGACTCAACCTAAATCATGCTATGCAGGCAGCAATTTTGATATATTTTTTTGAAATTGAGCTGCAGTGTAAACTTAACATTAAAATTGTGTCTGTCTTATGAAGTGACATATCGAATATATAGTTTTCCTGAGAAGATGAATTATTTTTGCTAGCCTCTAGGGAATTGCAAATGATAACATCTGATCTGCCATCTAGATCAGGTATTTCAGTTATCTTTAAAAGGAATCTGCATTTTAAATAGCAAGATACACCTTAAATACAATTTACTTCCAATTTACTGCAGAAGATACTAATCCACAGTATTGCATGACTTCATTTTTACCAATACAGGATTTTTATGTGAGTTGGTTTTGGCTGGGATAGAAAGAATTTTCTTCATAGTAGCTGCTATGGGGCTAAGCTTCGGATTTATGCTGAGGACAGCATTGATAACACTGGCGTGTTTTTGTTATCGCTGCACAGTGCTTACACAGAGCCAAAGCCTTTTCTGCCTTTCACACCACCCCATCGGTGAGTAGGTTGGGGGTGTACAAGAAGATGGAAGAGGACAGAGCTGGGACAGCTGACCCCAGCTGACCTAAGGGATGTTCCATACCACATGACATCATGCTCAGCATATAAATCTGGGGGAAGAAGAAGGAAGAGGGGGACGTTCGAAGTGATGGCATTTGTCTGCCCAAGTAACTATCACAAGTGATGGAGCTGAACACCTGCCTGCTAATGAGAAGTGATGAATTAATTCCTTGGTTTTGTTTGCTTGCATGCATGGCTTTTTCTTTATGCGTTAAACTGACTTTACCACAGCCCATGAGTTTTCTCACTTTTCCTTTTCTGATTCTCTCCCTCGTCCTGCTTGAGGGGAGTGAGCAAGCAGCTGTGTGATGCTTAGTTGCTAGCTGGGGTTAAGCCATGACATACGTGAGGTATGTGTTATAAAGATAAAACTCAACGTCAAGAAGCACAGTTTCTAGATTAGTCTATGCTGATAAAAGTAATTTTCAAAACTGAAACTGCCAGTATTCATTTGGAAGAAACTTCCAGGTTTATTTTAGGTGTCTGGTTCATCAACAATTATATAACTAGTGACTTGACCACAGATGCTTGGTGTTTATATTTCCTGAACAAGATCCAATTAAAAGCTTACCATCTGCCGTAAATCCTTGCCTCTGTACAGCTTTCCATACAAGTGTCATGCATTAGCATTCAAGCCTTAGCCTTTCATTCACTGTTGTCAAGTCATGCAGACATTCCTTTACTAGGATTTTTTCAAAAACTCCAAAAGTTTGTTTGTCTGGTTGGTTGGTTGCTTGGCTTGGTTGGCTGGGTTTTTTTTGCTATAGCCAGAGGTTCAAAGGTTCTTAGAAAAAGTTGGTTTGTAATATTACTCAGTCATTACCAAGAAGCATTGATAATCCCACTGTAGATTTGCCAGATTTGGGGGTCAATGAGAATTTCATAGGAAAATACTGAAAAAGAGAGGATTTCAGAAAAGTACCATAACAAAAATTCTTCAGATATGGAAGGATGGAAGATGTTTTGTAAATAATTATAACATAGAGGATGCTTAGACATGTAGAAACATTTGACATTTCTGTAAATAAATTCTAAAATTTGGAACATTCATGTTTTTTGTACAAAATATTTATTTTTGTTTGAAATCAGGGTATAACTTTATATGAATTCTCTGGACTAGGAACCAGATTCTTTTGGTTACAGACATCAAAGACTCTAGTGTCAACCTATAGTGTCTGTAGGACTGGCAGATACATCAGAGGATCTACAATAGTTCAAAACCCTTCTAGGAAAGCAACTGGAGTAAGGCAGCTTCCTTCAGGTTCAGTACCATCCCTCTCTAAGGTGCAGCTGACTGTATTGTCTGGAGCTCCGCTGACTGTAATGGGAATAACGTGTTTTCTGCTCAGACTGGAGATTCATCCTTTGTAACATCTAGAATGAGTAGACACTTTCAGGTATTTTCTTTGGTGAACATGAATGAAACGTGCGTTTGTTTTTCTATGTTGGCCAACAAATTGGAATATTTGTCACAATCTACTGACTTCTTCCTGTAAATGCAGTGAAAGCTTGAATTACTCTTTTATTGGGAAAAGGTTTGTGATTTCCTTCCTCTACACCTCCACATTATTTGCTTCAGAGAAGAAAGGGGTAATGCAATATAAGCCAAAGCCATAACTACAAGAGTAGTTAATTGTACTAATACAAGAGTATTTAATTGTAAAAGTAGTTAATTGTACTAATACAAGAGTATTTAATTGTAAAAGGCACCTCTTAAGAATAAAGTGTGTTCCTAGAATAGTAGTTAATTATTGCAATTTAAATTTGAAAGAAACAAGACCAGCATGAAGGAAATTAATCAGAAATACATATCCACTCTGAATCTGAAAATGTGTTCATTTATTAGTATTACTAAGCATACTAAGGCATCTTAAAAACCTCTGAAGAAAATGTCTTAATACAGACGTATGGCTAGGTACAAAAAAAGTCTTTGAAAGGTCGAGGGCTAAAGTCTTCAAAACATGTTATTTTAGGTTCCTGGATCATGGATTAGAATCCTGAATGTGTTATTAGCAGTTATTTCTAAAACGACATTGGACATTCCAAAGAAGATTCCAAATTTTCTCCTGAGAAAGAGATGACCACAGGGCCTTTTCTTCCTTATCATCTTGAGGATGAGGCAGTGGCATGGCCAGATTAACCCTTCACTGCTCATGAACATTGCTCATGGCACTTTGGTTAGCCTGAGTACCCTCCAGTGGTCTGAGTACTCTCTACTGGCCTGACAAAAAGCAGTCCCAACTACACAAAGGCTCTAAGACAGTCCTACCGACTGTCAGTCAGTCTTAAGGCTGTTAATACAGGTACATGTACTATAAAGATTCACGTCCTATGGCAGAACAATGCAGAGTAGGTGACCCAACAAATGGTTCCTGTCCCTAATTTCTTTACCTCAACAATACATAATAGTGAGTACTGCATGGAAGTAATTGTTTAGCTGTAACGAATCGTTGAGAAGAAAGATGTGAAGGTTTAGCTCCGCAAACACTGTTATTCACTTATGGTTGTTCTGACATGCTGAGAAACTTTGATATATATGTATGCACACATATATACACTCCTCACCCCCCTATCCCCCCACCCTTATTACTTGATTTCCATAGAAGTGCAACAAGACTGAATTTTTCTGAGAGCAATTCACCTCAGTAGCATCTTAAATTCTGGGAATTTTACCTTCTTAGAAATTTAATTCAGCACCAGGCTTTGGAAAGTAGAGAGGCAAGTGTACTTTTTAAAGTATATTTAGTAAAGACTGTCGGTATAGAAACAGGTTAGACAATTTTTCATGCTTAGCTATTCAGCACATCAGGTCTTGCTGCAGATCTCCTGAAGGTACCATGCACAGTGTAATTCCATTTTTTTTAATAAATCCAAATTGCAAATTTATAATTATTCACATTGAGATCAGACCTTGGAATGGAGTAATTTTGCTCTGTGTCCTTTACTAAATTTCATGGGAAAGTTTTTTTTGCCTTCCTCAAACCTCAAATATTATTCAAACTGACATATGCTTCTTTTCAGTACTTTGCCTGTAGCAGAAATTTATATTATTCCCCTTGCCCTGGCAATTTAATTGTCAGAAATCTATTTTCTTAGTCTATGTTGCTGTGGTTTTATTTCCTTTAAATACACATCTTTATGTGGAGTAATGTATGTAACCTTTTTAGTATGCTACTAGGTTACCTTCATAATAGCTGTAAACATAAAGCAAGTTTAATTCTCAAGGTAATCTCTAATGCTGTGAGACTTACACGACACATTAAATCACTAATTTATTTCCATACTGTTATTTACATATTTTTAAGTGCATCTGCTTATATTTTTTAAAAATTTTATATTCAGTTGGAATAAATTTAGCCCTTTCTATAGAAACTACACTAAACACTAAAATGTGACTAAATTGACCTAAGTTATTCTTTGAGTTGTGTGCAGGAAGCTTCAATACTTTGACAAAAATGTTTAATATAAAACTGTTTTTCTTGCTAATTTAAGGAGCAATCATCTTGAACTAGGAATACTTAAGTTGCGTAATTTTTGTTCTCATGGTATTCTTCTGTCCAACTTAAACCTCAGTTTTATTTCTACCTCTTAGTGAGTAAAATGGAAAGGACACTCTGCAAAATAATAGCTAGATAAGAGTACATAGCTAAAAGCATAACAGACAAAAAATTGCTACAATATATTTTCAGTACATAGCCTTTTTCTTACAGTTAAGAGATAGAGTGGCATAATGGATATTTAATCCGTAGATTTGACAAAGAATTCCCTAGCTGCAAAAGAGCACACAACAGTTGCCTTCTGGCTCTACCTGGTAATAAGCTAGTCTTCTCCACAGAAGAAGCATTGTACCACACGACTGTAAAAATTCTTAGTCTAGAAAGGTTTTATTGAACTCTCAGTTTCTGATCTTTCCTCCTCAACAGTCCACTTTGTTTAGTTGTGGTTTTTTTAACCTTGGCCTTATTAGGACTATAAAATATTTGTATAAAATATATAAATATATGCGTGTGTAACATACATATATGGGGAGATAAACATTAGGTCTTTGCATCCATCTCTATGCCTAATCATTGATCTATGAAGATAGACTCCCATTAACTGAAATAATATTATTTTTACACAATAATGCATTATTTTATTCTGTCACAGTTTGCTTTCATATTTGAGCATATTGACTTTATCATTATAATTTCCTAATCTGTAGATTTACCTTTGTTTACAACAATATTTTTTCTGTTTTTTTCTAGGTACTTCTTTTTTTCCTGCTATATAGATGAGCTTTCCTGCAGTTTCTATCAGCAGGTCTTTCGAATACTTTCTTACTACAGATAGGTAATAGGTTCCACTGAACTGTAGTAGAAACTATAGATGTGTAATTTTGGTTATTGTATGTTTATTTTACAATGAGGAAGAATGTGAAGCTGGAGACGTCAAAAAAGTCACACAATACCTTATTAAGGGAAAAACTACATTGACGTTTACATTCTTTGTTGTAACGCAGATTGTATCAAACAACTCCAAGGTACAATCTCCTCTCTAGCTACTATTTTTGAGCAATCAAGTTTTTCTAATAATCTTATAGACATGCTCCTAAACGCACACAGTCCAAATATTTAAAACATGTATTGCAAGTCTTTTAATTTCCATCTATTCCTTCTCAAGTGATTTGTAGCCTATTTGATCATATTTATACAATCACCATAACTCACCCCAGCTATGTCTTTTCTGCTATACTTAATTTACTTCATCCCTGATATTTTTCCTCACTTTCTTCCTCATTTCTGTTTCCTGAATTTTTTAAAACCTGATCAATGAATACTTGTGGAATTGTATGCCAAGACTGGTAGTCCACTGCTTCTGCTGTCTGAGGATAGTATTTATGAGGAGCTAAGTATGGGTGTTTGCAATTCTTTAAGATTTCCCAAAACATGTGGCAAACATAGTTCTGGAATTATTCTGCTCAAGACGACAACTTCTGCACTGAAAAGTGATCCTCATTACTTTTTCATATTGAAGATGGGGATCACAAACTCTATCCAAAGGCACAGTCTGACAGTTCTCTGTGGAAGAAGACCTTTTATTTAGTCTTGCTTTTTGCTCTCCCCGCCCCCCCCCCCTTCTGCCTTGTTTTTTTTCCTCTGTCTCCCAGACAGGCTGTTGCAGAAAGAACTAAAACTGTAAAGTAAAAAATTAACTGTAGTGGAAAAAGAAATAAACTCCAGGAATAACCAAAGATGAATGCAACAATAGCTGTCAATAAAAGGACAAAAATACCAGACAGAGAAAACAAGCTCCATTAAAAGCATGGCTACAAAGAAAGAATGTTTATTCCTACATACTGTCTAGATGAAAACTACATAGTTCTAGAGGTTAAATAAAAAACAATTTAGATTAAGAAGTAGATTAAAAACAGAGAGAGGAAAGAAATAAAAGAAGCAAGGAACTTTAAGTTAGAGTTTTAAAAATATTTCAGATGTACAGTCTTTCAGTTTTTTGTCTCAGAAGTCTTTCATTGTATATATTTCTTCTGGTAAAAGTAGGAATTTTTGTTGGATCAGTTTGGCCTGTAAAGCCATGCCATATCCACCTCATAAATACAGATGATTTATATTCTATCTAATCTGAGATTTTACAGGCTCACAGACCTCTGTAGTAACTTTTAATCAGCCATTTCTATTTTTAGTTTTTAAGGACTTTTACGCACAGTCACAAGTATCAAACACAAGGAAGTTTTAAATAAATAAATAAAAAATATTTCAGGGTCATGTGACACTAAGACATAACCAGACCAAAAAAACCACCTTACCAACTCCCTGTTTTTTTCTTTAGAAAAGCCAAGGAATAGCAAAGATTTTATATTGATATTTGATACTGACATTTTTCAGCCTACACCCATATCAGCATTTGTCAGCCCTGGCAGATGGGCACATGGGCTGAATCCTTAAATGAAGTTTTATCTGCATTGCAGATGTCACTTTGCTATACAGTGAGACACACATAACATCATTCCAATGGTCTCAGGGATTTAAACTGAACTGAGCACAGCGTTGCACCTTGCTAGTCATTATTTGCTTTTCAACACTGAACATTTGATGAAGGTGTAGACACAGCACGTGTTAGGCTAATGGGTGTATCTTCAGATCTCCTAAGAGATGCAGTGAAATATTTAGTTTCCACCTGGACAATCTGAGACAAAAAGAAAGTATGCTGGGAAAGTTATTCTTCAACACATAAACTTCAGTGACTTTCTGGCCTACATTGAATCTTAATGTCTGGCTGACATGAACATTCACCTGCATGTCCCACCTCTTTCATTCACACAGCTTTATATCATAGTGTAACTCTGTTTCGTTCTGTCAAATTTGTAGGAAGAGTTCATAGAAAGAAAATCTTTTATATGTATTTTTCCTGTACCAATCTTCTAGTAGGTTGGCATTTTTTAATTGGTTTTGAAACACAGCCAATGATGGTCAATATATTTTGATTTTACAGAGGTAATATTTTATACTGCACCTCATGTGTTTAATGATTACATGTGGTAAGACTGAAAAGTACTTTATCATAATTAGCAGCTAATGTCTCTGCCAGCAGTAGGAAGTCCACGTACCAGGAAAACAGATTAATGGAAAAAATCCCCAACAAAACCCAACTTCTTAGGATAAAATAAGTTTGGCACTACAGAAAAACACATAGCTCATCATTGTTTTGCAATTGGACTGAATTAATTTTGTAATTAGAATCCAGAAAACATTGCTTGAAAGAAATACTCTTGGATGTACTGTTGAATAATTATGATTAGATTCTTAGAAGTACTTACATTGAATTTTGTGACACATGATGAATAACACCTTCAAAAATTCAGTTTATTTTTCATCAGCAGAGGCAAAAGCCGTTTGCAGTGACCATGAGACATTGTCAGGTGTGCAGAATACCTTGAAACCACAGACTATTATTTCCTTAATCTGTACAAGCTGTTGGGTGGAATCTGTAGGAAAGCAAGGGGATTATCCATGAAGAAACATAGTTTATACGTTTCTCTCTGGAAATATACAGATATGGAGTACAAGTCAAACTTTATTTTCATCTCTAAAACCAGTAATTCGGGTTATTTGTATTAAGGCTGGAGGTACTTCTTGATGCAATCACAAATACAATGCTAAAGGTTCCTTTTTGTTACACTTCGAAATTTTCATGCCTTATTGAGTGAGCTTTTCACCTTTGTGTATATCCCCAATTCTTTAATAATCAGTAATTGCTATCTGTACTTCTTAAAACAAACAAAAAAAAAGGTAAATAACCAATTTTCCTGTTACACCTAAATTTAAAGATTTTTTCCTGAGATCAATCCAGTTTAACACTCTAAACTATAGAAAAATTTAAATCAAATGAGCACTTAATCACAAAATCTAAATGTAGATATGATATTTGTTACAGCCATTAATAAATTACTCAAATACTTCACATCAACTTATATATTCTGAGTTTTTGAGCCATAATTAGACATGAGAATGCAATTTATGATAAGGCTACACCAAGTTAAAAAGTTTTCATTCAAATCAGAGGTACTCTCTTGTATCCTAAATCCAAAATGTCACTATAAATTAGTTACTGTTGCAACATAAAATAGAAGATTCTAGCTTCAGGTGAACCACTAAATATGCATCTTCCAACTTTAAAAAAGACATTTCAAAATGAAAAATTGTTGGCTCCAACTTTTTCAATTTCTATGTTGTATTAGGTGCCAGAAATGACTCTGAAAATGATAGCCTCTGGGTAAAGCAGAATGTATACAAACTGCTTCATTTTACATCTCAATAGTTTAAGCTGACTGCATTAATCAAGTGGAGGCAGTCATCATGTAGTCAAATAGACACCTTCTAGCTGACCTTGCAGATTTTTGTTACTAATGGACTTAAGGTTTTCTGAAATGATGTTAATCCTCATTAAGAGTGATGCAGGTCATACTGTACAGCATTGCAAGTCTGCATCCCAGGTTGCAAAGCCAGGGGAAAAAGGAAAACAGCATCTCAAAGTAAAGACCTCTAGGTTTTACTACAGGCAGAAGACATTCCATTGGTATTCTTTGTCTCATCACTCTCAGAATCAGCATGCATTTCTAGTTTATTTCTACTTCATCTCAGAAAACAACACCTGTAGCCAAGTAAGGAAATAAGCACTGCTTTTCCACCTGTCAGAATAAATGAATGGCATAAAATTAATATTTCAAGAGGCATTCAGTGGTTTACCCATGTATACCAATATGCTGTTTCCCATTGTTGATGAGATGAATAAACAATTTCTCCCTTCATTCTTACCTTCTTGCCAAATACATGCTTTAAGTACCTGAGTTTCCTGAATTTTGGGGGGATGCCTGGAATCTGTGTTTTTCCAGGTTTTCTCCTAGGTATATATCTGTCCTTCAAAACTTTGCCATCCTCCAAACACTTAAATTTGATAGTTTCCTCTTTTTTTTCTGTTTCTTTCTGTTTACATTGCCTTTTTACATTTTTTTGTGTGTCATATTTCTATTTTTTTAATCTGATTTCATTTGACTCTGTAATTCTCTTTCTATATATTCTTTACTATTGGCTATTTTTTCTCTTCCTTATACTTGTCTCTATTCTTAACTTTTTTATTTTTTTATTCCTTTTGTTGTTATATATTCTGCTACCTTCTTTTTTCTCTATATACTTTTATTTGTCTCCCCTTTTAGAATTTCTTTTTTTTTACTTTACTCCAGATGTGGTGTTATTCCAACAATAATAAAACATTGCCATACTTTGGTCTATTTCACATAAGAAAAAAATACATTAAAAATGTATTCACAAGAACAATGGTGAGCCTGTTGTCAATATTATGCAATTTTTCAAAAAAGTTACTGGTCAAGGGAAATTATTAGAATAATCTAAGATATTGTGTGCTATAGTACATTTTGTATCTCTTCACTGTCATTGCTGCCAGAAAAACTAATTAAAACCAATAAACCTTAATGATTACTATATACTCATAGTTTAGCTAAGAGCTGTGCAGAAAACTTAGATAACACTTTAAAATGTTAAAAAGTTGAAAATTAACTAGAATTTCCTGTTCTTGTCAGCCTGCTTCAGAACTATAATGATTTATGTTAAGATTCAGCTATGTGCATAATGATATTTCTTTGTTAATTTGTCTGTTTTGACAGGTCTTCTGAAGGACTGTCTAATTTCTTTTCCTCATTAGTATAAAATGATACTTTTATTATGAACCAAATTTTCAAAAATATTATCAAACTTTGGCCTGTTTCTGTAACTCCTATCAACTGCTTTGGGTTTTTTTACTAGAGTCGGGAAGGTTCCAGTCCGACCAGGAGGAACCAGTTGTAGTAATATTAATTCCTTTATTTTAATTTTGTATATCAGTGATGTTCTTTACAAAACTATAACTCATGTCCAGGGATGAGTCCTCTTCATCTGTGAAACACGAGCTCCACTGAGATCAACTTAACCTCAAATAAGCCAGAATTATATCCCTGTACTTTGAAGAACATCACTCATACACCACTGCTGACAGCACCTTCTAATGCATGCTTTTCATTTATCTGCATTGTTTTCTTGTTATATCCTCTAAGATAAAACTCTAAAACATCATAAGTTCAATTAAAATAATGTAGTTTGGGTTGAGAAATAAACCGGATTCAAACCTTTGCAAGCATTTCTGAATTGTTTTGGAGTTTTCATGTATAAGTTTTGGTTACATTATGGTCAAGTACCAGAGTTTATAATTTTTTGCCTACTCGTTGAGGTGCAGCTGTTGACCTTTTGCATGCCCCTAATTTAATTTATTGCAAATACAAAGTAAACCCAGGTATTTTAAAGGGCAGTGAAGAAAACTCTGCTTAAGTGTGCTAAAGTACCAGGTTTTATTTCACATTGGCAGTAATAAAAGTGTGTTCACATGGTCAGTTACCACCACTAAGAGTGTGTTAATCTATTTTGCCACAGAAATCTGTTAGAATTCATGCAGGGGTTTGTTGGTTTGTTTGTTTTTTGGTTTTTTTTTGTTTGTTTTTTTTTTTTTTACATTGAAAATTTTCAAGTCTGCCAAGAAGGAATCATTCTGATGGATAAGCAAAAAAATTACAATCAGAAAAAAAAATAGTGAAAATTCTAATTGAGAATTGGTTCATTTTATACAACACATTGCACACTCATTTTTTTTTGTGCACCCATACTCCATCCTATTTCATTTATTAACAGATTCATAGTCACAGAGATGAAAAATAAAAAATGCTTAGTTTTAATCATGTGAATTGTCCCACAGAATAGATTGAAGAAAATGATAAATGAAAGTAAACATAAGCTTATTGCTTGACAGGTTTAGATCTTGATCATGGTGTGGTAGATTTCTTGGTGTAGTTCTGTGTGAATATGTTCAAGTTAAATAACACATCTATACTTTGTATATGTCTAAACTTGTCATTTGAGAAAACATATGAATATTATGATTTATGCAGGATAGCGTTATGTAATCCCTTCATGAATACATGACTAGGGCATGAATAATTATCAGAGCTGGGACTCAATAGTATTTAATCCACAAATTCATCTCCCTATGGAAAGAAATTACCTTTGGCAGCACCTAGGGTAATTTCCTTGCCATGGTACATCAGTTCTGACCTTTTTTCTATATCTACTCCCAAAGTATATGAGAGGAACCTGAGCATGTATGGCTCCTTCAAGACACACCATAATTTTCTGTTAGCTATGAATTCAGTGGATTCAAGTTCAAGTATACTCGAACTTATAAGACTTGAAGTCTTACATTTCTGCCTTCAAACTTTTACAGCATTTTGAACTCTATGGACAGAAACTTGGTAAGATTAAGTGAAATACAACAGGCAGGCAAAGAATAGTATTGCTTTCCATTTGAAATATGGAAACAGCAGATTATGTCAGTATAAAATACATTATAATTATGTAGAAACAAGACTCTGGATGTAACATACCTGCTTACATCTAAAGAAACCAAGATCTTCTATGCTTTCTGTGGAGTTCAGCGTTCCATTTGTTTCACCTACCCAGTTCCACCACTGCTGCTCATGGTTGCCTTTCCCCACCTTGTATACTCTGGTTTATAAATCCCTCCAGCCTACAGGCTTTTGTACTCGGGTAGCTACACAGCCTGAAATCACAACTTTCATTCCTCAAGGAATTGTCTGAATGGTGATGCTATGAGCCCTCATCAGGCCTGGAGAAGGGATGTGAACAGGGAGTGCTCTTTACCTCTCTTAGTAAAATACTGTTCAGCAAGAGGTTCAAAATTCATGGATCCAGAGAGGGACAA
The DNA here is from genome assembly GCA_035590215.1 of Microhierax caerulescens. Classification (NCBI taxonomy): domain Eukaryota; kingdom Metazoa; phylum Chordata; class Aves; order Falconiformes; family Falconidae; genus Microhierax; species Microhierax caerulescens. The sequence goes on from JAVJGJ010000057.1 coordinate 87,688,179, forward strand.
ATTCTGTAGTTTCATTGCAAGTGAAAACTCTTCGGTGAAGGAAGGCAATGACAAGCATTTGCTTTCTAAATTATTTTGACTTTGTTTCCAGGGCCCATTTAGCATAAAATTCCCAATCACTGTTAGGAGCAGAACCCGGCAGCCCCTTGCCCTGCCTGAGCAGTGCTGACTGCTAAAGAACACACAGTACATCGCTCCTTTTTGCTCAGCTACACAACAGGAGAGTCCTGCCAGACTGCACCTTTCTTAGAAGAGGGAAGGGAGGGGAAGCTGTAAAAAAAAATTTTTTTTAATTTAAAAATTTAATCTGAAGTACAGAAGCTTTTGACAATACCTGTATTTCCAAAGCCTTCTAGTGGAGATACAGTTTAAACTGGTAGCATCTCTTTTTCCCCTTGATCAATTAACTATACCAAACAGCATCAGAAAGATTCATCAACTTTAATTGTATCAGCATGGACAGGATTTTTTTATCCGCATTTCTAATTGACTGTCTGTAACGGCAAATTTTGATGGTGAACACTTAAAACAATAACAAAGTTGGGGTTTAGGCAGAAATGATAAATCTTTATGATCACACATAAGTGGAAAAGGGATGACAAAGTTAGAAGCTGGGGGAAGAAAGCCTGTTCCCTCAAATAAATAGAATAGCTTACATTTCTAACTGTAAAATAACCTCCAAAAATGTGGGGTTTACTATCAGAGCTCTCAAATTTACATATTAAATATAAAAGAGAGTCTAAGCCTGAAGCAGCTGCTTTCAACACACTTCCTAAAGATCTGTCATCTGTTGTATATCTTTGCCCAGTTTATCCATTTGTGATCCAGGAGCCTAAATATTGTTTTTCATTCTTGAAACTGCTGCCTCTAGGAAGGTTTTCTGCAACTTACAAATAACTTCCACATAATAAACTACTAAACATGTACTGCTTCTTTGCATTGCAATATAATATATTAATTTAAGAACAAGTGTTCCAAATGCTAATTCTTTTAGCAGATAAACAGCAGGTTTGGACTAGAAGTTTTATGTTTTGTGATATCTTATTTTCATTTGAAACCTTATTAGGGCACTGTAGGAATGCAACAAGGCACTTCTCCATGTACTTTCCAACACCAGTGCCTTAAGGCACAACTGCTTTCAGCTGTCAGGTGTCAGAAGATGTTTTTCTGCATCATCTCATACAGTTACTTCTGGCTTCAGGTCTACCGGTGTTTCACATTAACATCCACAATTTGTCATTTCTGTTATTATTGAGGGGTTTCCCTCCCCTCTGTCCAAGTTCAGTGTACAGCTGAATGAGTAAACATCGAACTGGGAAAGAAGAAAAGATTTACTGTCCAAAAATATATTTTAAAAATATAGACATATTTTTCCTTAGAGAAAACTACTTCAGAGAACAATAACAGAAATCACTTCTATTACAAGAGTACCACAGTATGCATACATGGAATGTACTCAAGGATTAAGTTGGTACTGTGAATTTCCTGTAGTAAAGATTAGTCCTTATCTGAAACCACCTTCCACATTTCAGAAATAGTGATGAACTCTGTTAATAGGTATGTTTTAGAGTATTATCTATAGTCTTACCTCAGCCATTGCCCTTCCTAATGTGGTAGCACAGAGCACATTACTGCAGGGAGCAGCAAAAGCAGGCAGCACTGCGATGGGGAGAGGGTCTAGGAGTGATGAGGCTAGCAGGGCAGTGCCCCCACCACCAAGGGACACCATCCCACAGCATGTATGCAAGAAGAGCAGAGGTTTTAGTGGCAGCGACCAGCCCCGTGATTCCATGCAGGTCTGAGAACAAGCCGGGAAGCCAAGTCGGCAAAGGCAGGTCAGGGGCAGCATGGTGCCACGCTGAGCAGAGGCACAGCTGCAACAAAACTCATGCAAGAACTTAGGGTGAAGGTCCGAGCTTAAATGCAGCTCCAAGCAAAGGGGACAGAGACCCCGCAGTTCCTCCTTGCAGCTTACCTCTTTTCACAGCGGTCTGATCCCAGGCTACACAGCTAAGCATAATCAGAGCTGATCTGGAACACAGGCAGCCAAGCAGCCAGGGAGAGGAGGAAGGTGTTCCAAAGCCTCTTGGTCCGTTCAGGGCCTTGACAGGGCATCTTAATTGCACAATCTGTTCAGTGATGTAGATTATTGCTTTGGAAAAATATATAGGTAATCTTAGCATCAGGAAGAGTGTTGGCAGAGTGAACTTATCAGGGCTCAAGTTAAAAATCAGTGAGTTGAAGGTCTGGAAGATAGCAAAAAACATCAGACCTGGTAGCTGATTAGCTACAAAGAGGAAAGAAATAAATTGTTGTTAGACGTTCTGATCTGCAGGACAATTATAAGTAGAAAGAACTGAACTTAATGAAAACATATTAAAAATATATTTTAGAGAATTAGATGCTCAAAATATGTTTTCTGTGTAACAATCTTTATTGGAGAGGTGATCTTTAAAGAAAATATGATCACCAAAAGCAAGCAAAATATTTCTGTTTCAGTACTGATTTCTCTCTCTCTCTGTCATAATTGAGTCTCCCAAAAGACAAACATGTTCCTCTTGACAGCACCCCAATAAAAACTATTATTCTATATATTATGAACAAAACCCATAAACACAGGAAGGCTTACTTGTTCAGTGATGGAACAGAAATCAGGGGCAGAGGCAGACACAACCTAGTCCCCCAAGTCTCAGGCACTTGGACTCAAGCACTACAGGACTTCCTAGAATTAGTAGCACTGCCAATTAAT
>JAVJGJ010000057.1:87691027-87705970 GCA_035590215.1 Microhierax caerulescens
CTTTTGCCAGAAAATATTACATATTGCAATAAGATTATTACAAATAAAAGAGTGTAGGAAAATAAATATTTTCTTCACCAGTTTCTTCCCTTCCTGAATGCCTACATTCCCAATGTAGGGGAAATTAGACAAGGATTCATCCTATCAGACATACAGAGCTGCAGTGAAATCGGTCATCTAGACACCTAGAAAAAAACAGGCATTCCTCACCAGTGCTGTTCACCACAGCTATCCATGATGTCCAAAATAGGTCAGGTGATCACACCCCTACCTATTCCTGTCTATTAACTTTACAAGAGTCTAGTGTGGATGTACAACTCTGAAGTTAGCAGTTAAACATCACGGTGAATATACCCATTTATTTCTGTTCCTCTCAGAAACACAGGGCAGAAAGCATGTTTGTACAACCATAAAATCTGCAATTAGTTTTAATAGAGCTGTACTTCTAAAACAGTTCACAAAAATTAGCGACCAGATTGTGTGAGGTACTTGACAAGCTGGGTGCTTGGGTTTTATGAAAATCCAGATTCTTTTTAATTGCTGAAGCAAAAGACAATTTCTTTTGAAAATCTGGTCTGTAGTCTATGTGCATATTGATAGAGTCATTTTAACCTTGATGTACAAACTTAAGCAGTGACTGGATGAAATACTATATAACTATTCTCACCATTTTCATAGATTTTAAGGTGGAGGACAAGTTATGACCTACCAATTCTTTCTTCATACATAATGCCAAGAAATGAATCCAATATTTTTTATATTGATGCCATAAATGCCATTTGGGCTATAGTGTATCTCTTAGTTATGCTTTACAGTGCTCCAGCAGTACCAATGATTCCAATGTAAAAGCAAGGAAGATAATACTAGAACATGAATCACAGTGACTTAGGAGCTTGAGATACTGCCATGGAACAGGCAGAGTTCAAAAGACTGTTTTATGCCAAAGGAAGAAGCAAATGAGCAAAGCAAAGTAGTTTTTCCTGGCTTTATGCAATAGGGGCCTAATCCTAACCCATAAAGTTAACGACGTTTTGCTACTGTGTTCTGGGACACCTAGGGCAGATCTCAATTAAAAATTTTTATAAGCATATATTATACCCCTGAAAAGGTGCAGTCATTCATCTGCAAACATTAAACTTTATTCAGAGCTCCAAGTTGGAGGAGCTGTCAGAAGGTTACAAAGGTTATTATAACACAGATGCCACCTTCTGTAACATTTTTAGATTTGCAATGAAGCTACTAGTTAAATCAACTGCAAAAGGAGAGCAGAGACCCGTTAATGAGTACAGGGGCCACGCTACTACCCTGCAGGGGCACATGTCAATGATTTGGCAATTAGAGCAGAAACAGTAGTTCAGACCAGGTAGATAACTTCTGTATTAACGGAACTGGTGGAGCAAAGCAGAGATGAATTCTGGGCCAGGGAAATCTCAAAATTCTTGTAAAGGGAAACAATCCTGAAAATTTTACACTGAATTTTAGTGTAAGATACTGCCACTTGCAACTTGTGAAGAATTTTTGCTAAGTGGTATAACACAAGGCTGTGATATTCAGATAACACTGAAATATTTAAACAGGAAAATAGTAGAAACATTTTTTCCAAATAAACCCAGAAAATTTTAGAAGAAATCCTCACTAAATTCACCAAATTCTACTTTTACTGTTGTGGCCTATGTGGATAACATACGACAACTGTCATAAAACATAGTAGGAATAAACAAAAGTTTAGAGGCATTGCCACATTTTTACAAATCAGTCCTCCCAGTGGACATCACCACTAGATCCTATTGCACAAGATGCTTTGACAGAACTGCCCATTGTGTCCCACTCCACCACCAATCTCACTTCCAAAGCTACTGTTCACATACTGTTCACATTGGTTGATAATGGAAACCTGTGAATTTTTCATTGTTACAAACCAATATTGTCTCTTTCCCTGGACAGTTTTGAAACTTCTCTGATTACCTTAACCTCTTCCTCTTCACCTTGTGGTTATAGCTGAAGGTGCAAAAGCCTTGCAGAAGCAAGCTTCAAACTACCATTCTAACCATTATTGTCTCATGTGAATGCTTAAAAACCAAAACCGATGTGACTTCTATTCTTTCTACTGGAATTCAGCTCTTCAGTCTATAACATTTTTCCTACATTATGTACAAACCCCAAAACATCTTATGTACCTGCAGAGCAAATCCGGAGGTGGAAAGGTTCAAAAAGTAATACTGCAGTGAAATTAAAGTGGGGTATAAATCCTTAAAATAATTGATGATAGCCAGGATATTGTAGTGACACTCAACCAAAAGAACTCTGGAAGGGTAAAATTCAGAAAGGCAGGCTTAGGAGAAGTATGAAGAGTTTAAGAGATGGAAACCTTGGGATTGGAAATCCCAAAGCCATCCCAGTTTCTCATTCATTCTCACTTTGCAACCACATAATGAATATAGGTAAATAAGAATGCTTTTAACGTCAGATTTAAGTCTTTTTTAAAACACATTTACTAAAAACTACATCAAGTACTTTTCCAATGGTTGTGTTCCCTAGGGTGGAGTTCAGTTCATTTGAGAGATATATAGTTAGGAGTGGGTGGAACTAGCACCTGTTTTATTATGTGGAAAAAAAATCTAGAACATGATACTCGTTTTCATTCCCTCTGAAAGAAAAGTAGAGATCTCAGCACTTTTTATCTTTTTAAAAAAATAAATAAGAACTTGACTTTAATATTGTGGAAGAAAGATATATATGAGGTGTTTAAGATATTTTAAAATTACTGTTGGATAATGCCTTACTATTCCTAGAATGTGTTTCTTAATTAAATGTCTAAGGTGGAGAGGATACATTTGATGTAAGGATTCACCTAGACATACAAGATCCAGGTTTTCACCTCGTACACTTGATTTAAAGTAGGAAATTTAAGGTATGTTTTCTGTATCTCAGCTACATAGTTAGGCTTTCTTACTCAAGGAATAATTGTCTTCCTCAAGTGACAAAGATCCAAGAAACAAGCTCTACTCCAGTTGAGTCATAGTGCATAGCTAATATAAATCTCTTTCAAGCTAGCTCGCAGTCAGAAAAGGACTAAATATTAAAATGGATTTCCATGCTTGATACTGATCTTAGATCTACCTTTTCAAAAGGTTGGCCTCGTTAACTTGCTCGTGTATGAAGTTCTTGCCAGCTGTGTCAGTGCTCTGTCACCAAGACAGAGCCATAGTTCAAAGCATCCTGCTTTCCAAGAGAAAGAGAAATCAAAGATGGCAGAGTCAAATCCAAGGTTGTTGAGATAATTCAGAATTAGAGTAGTTTCTAAAAAATACAGTATTGCTTGCAGCTGAGAGAAGAGTAAATAAGTGTATCCATGCATAGGCTGAGAGAACAGCTGCTATTACCAGCAAATTAGGATGTCAAAACCCAAACCAATGCAAACATTGATTTAAAGCAAGACTAAAGCAGCAGAATGTGACTTCCCAAGCAGGCTTATGTTCCTGAGGGATTCTCTTTGCGTTACTTTTCTGCTATTAGGGAAATGATGTATCAGGTATGAGAAAATAGCCCATAAGCCAGTTAGATATGGAAAGGGTAAGTTCTGCAGGGATGTTTGGCAGAAAACAGTAAATGAAGCTGAGTATTGATGAACTGCAGAGATGATAAGAACAAGTGTGGGTTATTGGTTTATTTATCTGATTACGGCTGGCAAGGGAGAAATCGATATAGTTAGTCAAGGATAAATTGCAGGCATGTTACCTAGTATAACTTGAACAGCTTGAGCAGAGATAATTAGCACTACCTGTCTTAACTAAATTAGTGTTTAAAAGTGAAAAGAGATTGAACCAATTATATCAACAATTATTATATGTCATGGTAGCACATGAAGAGAAACCTTGCTAACTTGGATAAATGTTGCAGTTCTTATTTATCTAAAAGAAAAAGTACATTTTAGATGTGTATGTGTAAATAAGAAGTAGAATGCATTGCAAACCAAAACAAATGAAAATATTTTTTAAAAAATATTTTTTATCATTATTTGTGTATATTCAGCCAAAGGACAAGGTTTTTTTGATAAATTTATTTAAACTTTTTTGTTTTATTGATTGAAAGTACAAAAGTGAAGTTTCCTTCTAGCTAGAAACAGAAATTGTACAACATACAAGAAATAGGGGCTTCAGTTCACCCACAGACATGAAGAAACACTGTGGACTAGTAGCTTACAAGAGAAGACTGGCTGTTACCGCAAGGGAGAATCAGGGCCAAAGAAGACATTTCATGTGCATTGCCATGAGGTAAAATGATCCTTCGTGATCAAAAGAATTGTAGTCATACTAGAAAAGGCTCAAAGTAGAAGATAATTCATGCAAGGACTTATGCACAGGAAAAGAGGAGAAGTCCTTCATTTTAGCAAATGCCTATGGCTGAAATGACATTATTGGTCTTCTCTAATCAAACTTTGCTGGTCTTAAGAGAATTCCCAGAATTGTTTTATAAATACAGTGCAATTTGATATACACAACACATAGAAATTTTTAACATTACATTGGGATGATGGAGGTTTATGTTTTTGTTGCCTTGAAATATTTTTGATTGCTTCAATTTTCAGAGATATAAAAAAAAACCCCATCCACATATGCCCAAAATGTAACATAAAAGAATCACGAAGGAGAAGAGTCCTGAAAATAAATAAAGGTAAAGGAGACGTATACAACAGTGAGAAAAAGCTGTCCAATGGAAAAAAAGAGAAGTTTTTACCTGGAAAAATAAATGAAAGCTGATGCGCTTTCGTTTGTTTGTTTGTTTGTTGGTTGGTTTTTCTTTTCAAGTCTTTTCTTTTCAGTAACTTGTTAGAAACTTTGTCTTCTTGAGCTACAGAACTTTGACCCAACTTTATTCACCTGCAATTTACTTTAGTTCATTATTTACCAGAATTGTCTCTGAGAACCAAGGATCTTCAAAAACTGATTAATTGCACTTTTCCTAAGATCCTAAAAATACTGTCTACCTGAAACTGTGACAACTGGTTGGAAAAAAGTTCCTAAAGGAAAACTTCCTATGAACCTGGAAAGGTGTTTCAAATTGCAGTGTAAATACTTCTGACATTGCATTTCAAGGCTTGTAGATTATATGGGAGAACTGGAGCTTACTGTGGGCTCTATTAATTTGTCAGTTTTTCCAAATATTCCCAAACCTGTCATTTAGAAAGTATATGTCACAGAACAGTTAAATAAATAATTCTGTGAAAATGTACTGATCTATGTGCTTGGTGCAGTTTTTATTACAGACATTGAAAGTTTTCAAAACCTATTTATAGTTTTTGAAATAAAAGTATGAGTTGGAATACTCAATAATTTTAAAATTGCATTAGCAATGACTTATGTGCAAAAAGGATTCAGGCATATTCAAAGGGGAATGATTCTTCTCCACGCTTTTTATGAACGATACACTACTGTGAGTATTGAGAAGTCATTGAAAAAACTTAATTCACTCATATTTCAGTCATACAAAATCTCATCATATTACACTTTCTTGAATAAAATGAAGGGACTAGGCAGAAGAACTCACTTCATGATGAAACTGACAATATCTTGAGGATGTCAGCTCAGTAAACTGATCTACTGCAAGTGGAAGATTACATTCAAATTCAGAAAGAATTGCAATGCCTTTTAGTAACAAACAGCTCATAAAGATGGTATTTTACAATTTGAGGATATAACTATTAAATAAAAAATAATGTGTTCTTTATAACATTACATTTTTTTGAAGGTAAAATAACATAATGCATATTATCAGGTAAAAGCTTTACTATAAACACTTTTTACATTAGCACATTTTTAAAATTAATGTAGTTAGGATAAAAAAAGATAACACACTAACTATTGTTGAAATACAAGTGTCTTTATAAATGTCAGTAAATGGTTTTATCTTGCTAGGATTTTTCTCATGCCTTTATTGCTATTTTATGTTTATAATTTCTAAATACTTTGGGCACAAAAATCTGTAAAGGAAATGTCAATACTTCTGTTACATCTTGAGATGACTCTTACTACATGAGAGCAATCAGCACCGTACCTGTGTTTACAATAACTGGATTAGATTGCCATCCCAGTTCTCAAGTCTTGTACTCTACATACCTAATAGAATAAATTCTCTTTCAGAAACTCATTGATTTTTGATACAAAAAACCCAGAGGTAGATTCTTATCCTACTCATGGCACTTTACACTGTGTCAGCATAAGAAACACAAAATGATCCTAGTTAGCCACATGCTAATTCTGCCCTGATGAATAAGGAATGTGATGTCTATTCATAACTGGTAACTTCATTCTTCTGTTTCATCTGACTGAGAATAACAGAAACTTTGTGGAATTTGTATAATGAAGCTACTCTCTAAATGACGTATTAATGTAAAGATTATATGAACTCTGGCACTGTATCATGCTTTCTAATTATAATGATGCTTGGAGGCTGACCTGCAACAGTGTGAGACTTGAATTCCATATGGAAAAGAACATTTTTATCCTGGTTTCTAAATTTAAAATGTTTATTATGATCACTACTACTGTCTTTTTGCAGAATCTATAAAAGAAGAAGCAAAGGGAGACATTGCTTTGAAAGTCTTGGCATGAATATGGAAGGTATGTAAGGAGGATGCCCCTCTGTAGCACAGAAACACTGAGAAATGCTATATTGAGAAATGCTTGTTTAATTACAGGTGTCTATGAAGCAACCAAAAAACCATTTTTTCCTAGTGCTATGGAACAGGATAGTAAATAAGTGCATACAAAATTAGAAAATCTAAATGGTAACATAATCACAGTGAGCTGTCTGCTTTTATCACTTCAGAGAAGATGTAAGGGACAGTCACTACTCATCATTACAGATACATGAAGCATGGACTTGTGAAAACCAACACAAGCAGAAGCCTCAGGATATTGTCACATGCAAAGTTCCTTTTCTACCTTTGGGTAGAAAAGCTCTATATTTTCCTGATTAAAACAAACAAACCAGGATGCATCCAGATTTCCCTTCTCTCTGACTAATTTCATCTGGAAGAAAAATGTGACAGCAAAAGGCAGAGTCTAACAGAAAACTACAGCAACATATTAAACATAGCAGGAAATTCTCTCCGTTGATGAAAAAAGAATGGCTACTGCTTTTTGACAATGTCTTTTCTAGGGATGGCCATAATTTTTTTCAGGTTGTCATTTGCAAAAGCCCTTTCTTATACCAAGGTGATTATTTTTTTTCTGAATTTCCAGAAACTTCTGACATCAGTCCACCTTGATAAAATAAATTTTTATAATCTGAAATTATATCATTTAATGGGGACAGATTAGTCCCTAAGTGACAATATATTTCTCATTTCATACTATTATCTTTGATTCCATCTTCAGAAAATGAAATGGAATGAATATCACTAGATTTGAAAAAAAAAAAAATTTTTAGTCTTCTGTCCTTAGGGCTGATCATTGTGAGTACATTGTGAGTATGTTTTCTGCAATTAATATCTAGAGTGAAGTTGATGACTCTTTAAAGAATCAGATACAGACTGTTGGCAGCAAGCAGGAATTATCACATTGCAGGACATTTTTGCAGTGTGAAGGTACTGAAAAAAGGTAAAAGTATGAATTGGAGGGATTATCTCCTTCCCTCTCAAAACACTAAGCATATAAAAAGTACCAAGCAGAAACGTCTACGGATTTACAGCAGAGGAAATGTTACATACTTACCTGTTAAAAATTCAAAGAGGGCAAAAGCAATTGGATTCTCAGCAATGGCATGCTGAAAAAGATGGTAATTTCAGCACCTGAAGTACTTACAAATATTAAAATTACATACTGATACTGTAAACTTTTACTGTAGTGGAGAGAAAATTTAAGTTTACAGTCTAAACCAAGTACAGACAATGATCACAGGATAGCTGAAGTAAAAATACAGTTTATTTTATAAAAAACAGCTTCTGCATGTCACATTAGTACGCAAAAAGAAAAGAAACTTTCTGCAGGAATGGGTTTGTTCAGTTGTTTTGGGGTGGATTTTTTTTTTTTTTCCACGCTGGCAGCTATTACAATATGCTTACCAGGGGAGAGGTCATTAGTGTTTTTTTCTTTTTTATGATTGCCTGGTAAATATTATCCTGTGGCAACTGCAATATGAGCTATAAAAGACATTAGCCATGCCTTTAGAAATATACAGGCTAAATGGACAAAAATCAAGGGAACAATAAGAAACCCAGAAAATGACACTAACTGGTGGTTTTCTGGTGGAACAGCTTTCCTTAGAATAATGTAGCCATTATATGCCTCCAGGAAAGGAAAATATTCAGGAGGATTAACAGTAAAGAACACTTGGAGTTCCCTTCCTTTGTACTGTTTCAGTTCATCTAACAGGTACAGTGGATTAGCTGGATGTTGTGAGCTTCTGCCCTACGGATCTAAAAATTTTTAGAATTATGGAGCAGTATGGGGAAGATACAGAGCTTATACAGGGAAGTAAAGAGAAAAGCTGCATCAGTCTTGTTATACAAAACAAGGGCAAATAGTAATGTGGAAAAGTGACAAGAACCTTTGAGACATGCTCCAATAAAAAATGAAGCAGCCTGAAATATGGCGATAGGTGCTTTATATATATATATATATATATATATATATAATAAACTTATTCAGACATGTAACAATTAATAGATCTTTTTCAGGATCAAGCAAATATGAATTTTGCACCTCTTATCACCTACTTTGTTTTCTTTTTACTGATGTTAAATAATGTCATTGAAAAATCTTACACAATTGACATTATTTTATAAATTCTAAATTTAATTCTCTCTTGCTTTCACTAAAAGCCTTTAATATTTTGCTTTGCATGAACTTAATATTTGGGAAAGTTAAGAAGTAACACCAGTATTAAGAGCCAGATATTGGGCAGGCTTTTGCTGTGCCAAGTGTTCACATAGCTGTCCCAATGTATCTCAATGCTCACGTACAGATTTTGCAGCTCTAGTCTTGGCTTATCAAGCAGAAGCTGCCAATGGTCTTGGGTGATGCCAATCCACAAAGCCCAAATGAACATACAATTTTTGGTTTTAATTTTTACTCTGTATTCCAGTTTTTGATGAAGATTGATCTTTAAACATCTGTGGCATTAATTTGTGTCTCTAATTAGAACTGTGTCTTGTCACATGTTACCATTGCTGATTCTTTTGTTAGGAACAAACATAAAGGAAACACCAAGTCTTTTATTTTTCAAATTTCTAAAATAAATAATTGACTCAGGAACTGTGCTCCTGAGCTGAAAACATCAAATTGATTCATATACAGAACAGATTATAAGATTATAAAAGATGCTTATGAAATTCTCTAGAATTTTAAATAACAAATGCTGCCAAAATATCTTTATTTTAAAAATATGTATATATTTTTAATTTAAAAATGTATTTTTACTTTAGTATTATATGAAATTATAGTTTCAGCTTTGATTAGCAGTAAAAAGTTCTGCAACTACAGGTGGAAAAAATAGCTTTATAATATTTCTAGTCAAATGAAAAGCTAACAGCACAAATCTTTGCAGAAAACCTGTTCCTTTGTAATTTTACAGCCCAATTTTCCCAAGTCAGGAAGTTCAAGCATATCAGAAGAATATCCACAGTTCCCAGTTTATATTTGAAACCACCTGTTCCCTTCCCTCCAAGACTTGGATGGTTAGTCCACAGGTAACAGCCTCAAATTTATTAAGTCTTCATCTTACTTCATCTCCATGCACTGAAGTGCCATAACTGCAAAGACAAAGCACCTGTCTAAAAGCAGTGATTCTTCAGACTCGCAGGGATGCATTTGGTAAAGTTTGTAATGGTGGTCTATTGACAGAATGAAATACCTTTCAAAACTATTTGCCCTATGTGGCTGTCCTGGTTTCAGCTGGGACAAAGTTAATTTTCTTCTTAGTGGCTGGTGCAGGGCTGTGGTTTGGGTTTGGTGTGAGGACAGTGTTGATGGCACGCTGATGTCTTTCGTTGTTGCTGGGTGACGTTTGCACCAAGTCAAGGACATTTCAGTTTCTCAGGCCCTGCCAGCGAGAGGGCTGGAGGGGCACGGGACATGGGGAGGGGACACGGCCAGGACAGCTGACCTGAACTGGCCAAAGAGGTTCCCATACCACAGAACATCATGCTGAGTATATAAACTGGGGGGAGTTGGTGGGGCCTGGTCAGTCGCTGCTCGGGGACTGGCTGGGCATCGGTCAGCGGGTGGTGAGCAATTGTATGGCGCATCACTTGATTCCTTTCCTCCTTTCCTTTTGGACTTTGTTCCTCTCCCCTTCTCCCTCCTTTTCATTATAATAGCTATTGCTATTATTCTCATCATCATCATCATCATTATTGGTTTAATTTAATTTAATCTAATTTAATTTAATTTTATTTCAGTTATTAAATTGATCTTATCTCAGTCTTCTCAGTTTTCTTCCCCATCCCTCTAGGGGTGGCAGGGGAGGGAGGGAGTGGCTGTGTGGTACTTAAGTTACCAGTTGGGGTTCAACCACAACAATGGCACACAGTAGCCACAGACTTTGACGTGAAATGAAAGGAATTAAATAAAACCTCTAAGTTTGAAAAAGAAGAAAAAAGTTTCTTCCACAGTTTGGAATGCATATGAAAAGGCATATAATTTCATTGCTATTAATGTTAAGTAAAGAATAGTGTGTTCCAGCTACTTGTGGGTTTGCACATGGGCAGATAGTATTTTCTCTGCCAGCTGTTTCCTGAATTTATTCCTTTCATTGATCAGGTACCTCTTCTGGGAAATATTGTAAGAATGATAATTTTTCTTAGTTGGAACATCCTGTATATGACTAAATGTCTGGATTTCTAGATGAGGGAGAATTGCAAAATATATATATATATATTTAACATAGCAAAAAGAGTTTTCCATTTATACTCCGAACATTTTGAAACTTGTGTTATTTAACCCCCAAAAAGTAGATAGAAAATTAAAGTAATTTGGAATTAAAACCATCATACATTCATTTTAAAAATGTCAACATGAAATTTTTTAACTGAGGGACATTTTTCCTCTGGCAGACAATTATTTGATATCTGTACAAAACAAGCAAAATACCTAAACAGTAAAAAAAAAAAAAAATCCCAGGAAAAAATCAAGTTTGGTTTCAGGTTTTTTAGGTTGTTTTTTTGTTTGTGTTTTAGTGTTGTGGTTTTGGTTGTTTGTGTTTTTTTTAATCTGGCTTCAACAACAGGAAGTGGATGGAGAAATCCGGAATACTGTGGTTTTTCTTTCCTCATCCTCAGTGTCTGAGGAAATCATATGAGCACCACATGTATGAGTATTCAGTTAAGCGTTCTTCTATCCCTAATAACCTGTAGTTCTGTTAGAAAATCTCTACCAAATTCAGCAAAGATGCTTGAAAGAAATGAAGTTTATAAAAGTTTTGTGAAACGAAGCAGTCAGATAGAGAAGAGTATTGCTTTACTGCAAGCTTGAATCCATTTAAGTACCAACATAAATTTTCTCTGAAGTAAACATTAAACTGTGAACATTTACTGGATTGCCCTATGCTATGCTGTGTAGCTTTTTACTGTTTTATGGTATCAGGTATCGGAACATCTGTTACACCTCCAGCCACTGACAAATGTAGGTATATTAGTGTACTGACCATAGACTGTGTGGTAAGGTGTCTTGCAGGCCTGATGTGTCAGTCCGTCAAGTTACTGATGCTACATTAAGAAACATTGCTCAGAACAGGTTTTAGAGAAATTTTGTGTGTTGAGATAAAATAGCTGAGCCACACCCAACTTTAATTTACACCACCTAAAAACTAGGCACTTAGCCCTGCCAGCACCCTAACTTGCCAAGGCAGGATATATAGTTAATTAACATTTCCTGGTCTAAAGAGCACTGTATTTCTTAAAGTTAATTGGAATATTGTTAGAATAGACTCATACATCCCTTTTCCATGAAGGACTCTTTCTGGAAATTTCAAAATGAAGCTGTATCAGTTTTGGTTTCTACTGGCTGACGTGTTTTCAGCACGGTTTGCTCCTGAATGCGAAGTTTTCTTCCTGACCCTGGCCCACCTTAATACTAGCACTGATGGAATGCAATCGATGTAGAATAGCAGTGTATTTTGTCAGAACATGCTGAAAAGCAAGTTTTAGTGTTTAAATTTAGGCAATGGCTAGGTTTATTTTTATTTCATGAAACCATTACACGAAAGGTAAACCAGTCAGTACTAAACATAAACATTTCCTGGAGCAACACAAAAGTGTTGGAGATTAAGGATTTATTTCTTCCACTAATAAGTAGCAAATAAACCACTTTGCAAGTTTTCCAAGTATTTTTCATAACTTAAAATGACTTTTTTGCTAATGTTTTAAAATGAAAAGGCTAAATAGAATTACATTTATTTTACTAATATGAACAATTTTTGTCATACACTTGAAAGAGTTCAAGGTAACAAATCAGAATTTTGTAATGCGAATGCCCAAGGCGCCTAGATATTTGCTGTTGTTACTGTTGGTGGTTTTGATCAAGATCTTCATTATCATCAAACAAACATGAACAGGCATTAGTCCCTTCCATTAAGTCACCTGGGTATTATTTTCTAGGATCTCTGTGTCTTCAGGGGTCGAAAGCAGTATTTTTTACTTGTTGCCACTTAAGAAGGGAAAAAAACAACAAAAAACCTGCTTAAATTTTTAAAATAATATTAGGAACAGCTCCTGTGTATTGCTTTGAACTTTACCAAATAAGATATTTGGATATATTTTACCAAATATTCAAGTATTTGGTTGAATAGTTTGTAAATGACATAACAAAATTAGACTTCTAATTTCTGTTCCCATTCACATGACATCATTGTCTCCTCTAAACCATGAAACTTTTTCCTAAAGATACCCCTAATAATAATCTCTTCTACATTAAATACTATTAAAGAGTAAAATTGGATTATGACTTAATTCGTATTAATTTTGTAAATTGTGTAAAACTCCCATATTTACATAAAATAAGAATTTTAATGGAACAATTTCTGATTTAAGATTATATTTAGCCTGTTCTGAATATTACCAGTTGTGAAGTGATCACCAACACCTTTTTCTTTAATTTAAGCAGTGTTAGACCCGTTTTAATGTTTAGCCTGATAATCAATAAAATAGTAGAACACTGGTACTTCCAAGGGAATTCTTGTATGTTGATTTCCCATATAAAATAGTTGTCATTACTTAACTGAATCTAGTAAAACAAGATGTTCTTGTTTAAACAATCTGAACTTCGAAGTTGATTTTTAATTTAAGAAGAAATTTTTATGTAACAAACATCCAACAGCTACTCCCTGTGGAAAATTTACTTTCATGATTGCAGCTGGTTGTCATAATTGTAGCAACTCTGATATCTGAGCTCTGGTCTCTGATCCTGATTTAAAGAATCACTTCACCAATATTTGAGCGAGCGGAGGTTATCTGTATTCGGCAGCGCTGGGTGCATGGGGGTCGCTCCACCAGTCATGCACACCAAGGGGACCTTTCAGCCCCCTCTTTATCCAAGTCACTCATTCATTAACTTTCCGGGAAATCATTTATGTATTCATTACCATTCCGGGAACTCATTAACATATATAGCTCCTGCACAATGTCCTTGAGGAGTGGTCGTCCGGGGGTCTTCAAGATGAAGATCATGAGTCTTCCTCTGGTGAACTTTTTACCTCTTGTTTCCGCGCAGATTCTATTCCTTGATAAGCCATGTAACCTTGATAAACCTTGATAAACCAGTGACCATGATTTCAAGTCCTTGTCTCTGTCACGTAGTACAAACAACAGGAACTTAGGACCAGATGGCCTTCTTTAAAGACAACAGAAATCCAAGGACTCGGCAGTTAGCACATTCCCTAGGTCACCAATTCAAGGATTTAGTGCATCCTCAAGTTAACAATAAGGGTCTCCGGATATTTTTCAACCTTTAGACAAACATGAGCACATCGGTTTTTAAATAAATAAACCGTGTATGGTCCCGTACTCAATTCCAACAGTGGAATGTAAAAGCCACTCTCACAGAAATATAATTACTGCACAGAAAATAACTTCAGAATTAAAGTGACTATCAAAGAATATTAATGTTGCTAAAAAATGCCTACAACCAGTTATTGTTGGAATTTTAAAATCATTTGTAAACTAAATATTTGAATCTAGGATTTGGTATTATGTTAAAAAGGTGGGAATGCACTAAGACATGGAAATGCATAGGTGAGCAGCCACATGACCGTGAAGTGCTGAGCTCCCTGCAAAGCTCCGGGCAGTTCCGAGCCCGTGGGAACGCCGCTCCCCGCAGGCAGCAATTATCGTCCCTGTCAACTCGACGTGTCGCGTACGAGAGATGCCTTCCTCTTCTTCTCCCTAAGATCTTGAGTGTTATAGTATATAGTGAATGGCTGACTGACCAGTCCAAAATTATTTCGATAGTGTCTCAGGCAAAACTTGCTCCGTGCGGGTGGTTTGAATCAAACCGGGAGCGAAGCGGTTAACGGGTGTTAACTGATGCACCAACAGCCTGTGGGTACCCCGCTACCAGCGAGCTGTACAGCGCTAACGCAGCGGCTGGGACACGATGCTAAGCGGCTGCCAACCCTTGATCGCCCTTTTCTAAACAATCCCGCACCCGCCGGGCAGGGCCGGGCCCCCCGCCCTCCCCCCCCCCCAGCCCCCCGCGCTGCGGCAGCCCAGGCGCACAGCGGGCGGGTCCCCCACGCAGCCCTGGGGGGGAGGCAGCGCTGCCCACCACCCCGGGGCCCTCCTCCCTGTACAGATCTTCGCGCTTGTTCCGTCCGGCTTTTCAAAATGGCTCCTTTGTGTCAAATTCTTTCTTTTGTTCATCCCTCGGTAACCGCTTGTTGAGGGAGGTTTGCAGCCCCCGTGCCCCCCCCCCCCCCCCGCCCCCCCCCGGGGGCACCCCCCGGGGC
>JAVJGJ010000057.1:87714835-87725010 GCA_035590215.1 Microhierax caerulescens
GAAGCAAGAAGAGTAAGCATGCCCTGAGTGAGGAGGAGAGGTGAGAAGGCAGCAGAGGGACTGGGATAGAGAGTGTGCTAGTATGAGACGGTAAAAGACCTTGTTGCAGCTTGATGGTTTGGAGAGTGCTGTGACAGTGATGGTCAACTGGAAGACTGTGTTCTAGGGGAGAAATCTGCTTGGAGAAAGGAATTCATCTATACCCCATAAAAGCATCCAAAGCATTAGGCTTTACTATTAGAAAGAATACTTTATTTCTTGTCTTCTATTTCTTTTATTTCTGGTTGAGTAACAGCCCAGTTCCTATAGAAGAGCTTCTCACTTTCCTTGGCTTTCTCCAAGAATGCTCTAGGGACTCATAACTTTTCAGGTTTCATCTTAGGATTTGCTGCATGGCTGGCAGAACAGTTCTTAAAAGGATAAGGACCTTGCTGTGTCCCTTGATATTTCTGAGTGATTACAGGTACCCAGAGAGCAAGCATCAGCTCAGTGGGATTGTGCCCCGTGGGGCTGGGGTTTCTACAAAGCTGGGCCTTTCTGGGGTGCAAGACTTATATAAGACTTAATGAGCCTTATTTGGTGTCTCAGAGGAAGATAGATACAGGAAGATGAAGGCAAAGATTTGATTAAAATATAATTGGGCATTTCTGAAACTCATCTATCCTTACAGTTTTGTAAGGACTTCTATAACTTCAGTGCCTTGCATAAGACTGTTCACTATAGGAACAAAAGCCACATTTTTTATTATTTTCTGTGTATGTCTCTACACAAAAGTCCAGTTCTGCATACTACTTGCGTTGGTAGCACTTACCCTTGGATTAAATGTAAGACTTGAGTAGCATTTCCCATGCAAAGAAAAATGTCTTTAAAAATGTCATTAAATCACTCTAGCAGAATTGGACTTTGTTGTGATGCATATAAAATGCTTTTAATGTTTTTTAGGTTATATTGCAAGTTTTGGCTGCATTCTTCAAGTTGCCGTATTCTGGGGAATTCCATGGCCTGGGCATATCTGAAAGTTGTGACTGACATCTATCTGTATAATAGGACAGACTGAAAGCTTTTAGAGTTCTGAAAGATAAACAGAAATAATTTACAGTTCTGCATGGAAGAGGTTCAAGAGAGAATGTTATCTCAACCTGTTTTGTGCACTTCACTATAGAGATCCACAACGTTTTTTTGTAAAAAAGTATGTCATTCTTTAAAGTGTCATCACTAGGAGCTGCTGTAGATGTATGCCCTTTCTCACAGAGCCTGTGCCCTCTGGATTTTCCATTACTGTACCTACAACTCATCCATAAATGTCTGTTCTGTCGGAATCTTAATCAATCAAATAAATCAATCAGTGAATAAATCTTGTACCTTGCTTTGCATGAACACACTTAATCTTGTTTACTGTAAGCATTATCAGTGAGCCTCTGGCCCCAAGTGAGGCATATGAGCCATTAAAGCAAACTAGATTATGTCACTGCTCTATAAATTAATTGATTTTTGAGCAGGTAATTCTTGGCAGAATTTTATTTTATTTACATTTGTCTATAGAGTATGATGTATTTTACTTGACCTAAAAAGCATCTTTTAACAATATTCAGCTTTATAAAACTTCATTCACAGGCCTATTTGTGACTACTTTGGATAGTGAGACCACAAATCAATTTCATACTGCCAGCTTTGAATTTCCTCTGTGTTAGAACATTCTTCCTTTTAGATTCAGCGCTTTGCTAATTTACACCTCAACCAGTTCTCCCTCCTTCTCAGATCAAAATTACTGATAGCCAGCAAGGTCCTAGAAAGGCTCCACTCTGTCATTGTATTGATAGCAGAGTAGTTTAAATACAGCAGCATAAATAGGGGTTGTCAGGAATAAATTTAAATTACTTTGAAACAGCATCCTATTTAGATAGAATTAGAATGACATTCTATTTCTGGAAATCTGTCCTCTCTCTTAAAATTAGTAAAATTCTGAAAGGCAGTATCTGTTACTTGGATTTCATCTCAGCTCAAAACAGAGCTGCAGGCGGGTGGAGAAAAGTTCAGAAAGAGCAAGTCTGAGGCCTTGCAAACTCGATAGTGGTGCTAGCAGTAGCAGTTTGGCAGGGCACAAGGCGAGGACCCAGACATTTCCTGAAATCTTCAAAGTGTAACCGTGTAGACCTGGAATGTCTGTTACCGTTGCTAGCAACAGGTCACAAGCTTTGTACTGAGTTTGCCAGGACTGCAGCTTGTCAGGTTTGCTCCCTCTGAACCTTTCCTGACCCGCCTCTCGCTTTTGTTTTTCTTGGTTATAACTGTGACAGCAGTTTCTCTAATTGACCAGATGTCAAAGGCTAATTTGTTTTCCCCGTGATATGGCCACAGTTTTACATGGACAGTAGTGGCAAGCAGTTATTCTGTGTAGAACGAGATATTTACAAATCGAGATACCAGTGCATTGTGGTACGCGAGCCTGTATGGCAACCTCAGCCTGAGGGTAGGAGGCACAGTGTGTGGGGTGGAGTGGGGGAAATCAGGCATGGGATGATAAAATATGGGCACAGCGATGAGACGGAAACCTCCACATCAATAAACATTAAAGGATTGGAGCAGTACAATGCGTGGTCTACGGGTAGCAAAGATAACAAAGAAACAGTATGTAAGGTATGCAAAAAGCACTACATATAGTAAATTTGAATGTAACATGGAGCTTCATAACAAAGAAGAAAGAGCAGTTTTAAAGGTGCGTTAGCAAGCACAGAAAAACTACCTAGAGTGGATCTCTAAAGGAAGAATTAAAAAGCATCGACATAAACATCATATTCCTTTTGGCGAAGGACTGCAGGTGCTCACAACACACCATAACCTGCCTACACCCCCGCCACCTTCACCACCAGGCTGAAACCATTGATTTTAGGATTCTTAAAGAATTCTGTCTGGACTAAGAGTGTAACAGAAGACAGAAGCTGAAATGATTAACTTCTGTAACAAAGAAGAGATGCTTTATATAAGTACCACAAGTGAAAATTTGGAAATGTAAAACTGAACGGTTAAAGAGGTACTAGTTCATTCTTTATGATAGTTTGCTAGAAACAAATAATCTGCATCAAATTCCAAGGGCAAAACCCAAAATACTTCTGCCACAGTAACAGGAATAAAAATAGATTTGTTCATGATGTTGTGCCCTGGTAGATATACAGATGATATGAGTGGTCTATTTCCAAGATATGAAGTATGCAGAAGTTAAGTGAAGTACTGAATAGTATCACAGTTTTTAGCTTTATATGATCACAAAAAAAATTTAAAGAGGAGATTTCTCCAGACACCAGACAGGTCTTTTTCTAGTTCTAGGATGTGGAGCTTACAGTGGCTGGTGAGACATAACTGAGGCTCAGTTCCATTTTACGTGTAAGACTTAACATTGACAACAAAGAGGAAAATTCATATAAATACCTGACCCTTTTACCTTACAAGCAGTAAAAAAGCAAATTTTTAAATTACATTCCTCAGTTTACATTAGGATCAGCATGGAAAAAATTTGATCATTATTGCTGTAGCACCCACTTAGTGGGCCTCCATTTCTTAGCTACAATATTTTAATGTCACTACAATGAAAATAATAATTCAGCACAAAAGCAGTCCATCTCAAATAACTGGCATATTTTGAATATCGCTGTGTGGAGTTTCTCAATAAATTAGCACAGACAATTAAGCACAGGTGTTTTGAAAGGATCTTGTTATTTGTCCAAGATACCAGAATTTATGAACAGAATGCTTTCCTCTCCCTAGGAGAATTTCCATTAAAAAAAAATAATCCAAAATACTTTCCAAGTAATGATAAGTAACTGATATAATGAGAATTGATAGGTCACAACTTGCTCCTTCACCCTAATTCAAAGTTGTAGATTTCATAAAGTTTTAAATGTGATTAAATATGCAAAAACTCAACAGGAAATTCCTGGTTAAAGCACCTGCTATCTTTACCTGAATATTCAAATTACAAAAAAACCCCAACACTTTTAAAGTGCATCTCTTGAACCATACTGATGACTGATATTCTGAAAAAGTCTAGCCAACGTATTTTTTAAATGTAGCAATTTTATTTTTAGATGAGATTACATGGTACTTCAAAATTCAAAAGGATTTTTATAGATGTTTTAGCACAGAAAAATTATCTTAAAATGTATGTTAGCACTGTATTCACAAAAACAAATTAAAAGGTAAAACATATTTTTTTAGTAAACAAGGAATGCAAGTGAAAAAATATCTCCATAAGGACTGAAAAATTATTACTGCAAAACCACATTATATTCTATGAACAGTCATTTATCTTTTTCAGAACATTAACTAGCAATGATTTAATACTATGTGTTTTCTCTAACAATTTTAACAACTAAGGTTACAGGAATGAGTGTTTGCAAAGACACCAATTTTTCAGCTATCCTGAAGAGCAACCAAAAAAAATTTTATCAGTACTTAAATTTTAAGCTTTGATACTCTCCCTCATAATACTTTTAATTATTTTTATTATGCAACAGAATATTAAGGGGAAAAAAAGGATGATCTCTAAATAATATTTTTGAAGAAGATGTGCAAACCCTTTTTTACAAACTGAACTACAATTATATTTGTATGTTCTAGATATTTTCACAAGAATCAGGCACATAATGAAAATTTACTGAGACATGGCTAAAAAGGAACATAAAACAATTTTGAAAGGTCCCATTGTTTCCTTTTGATAAGGTCAAAATATCTCCTGAAATGTCCAAAATGTTTCAGAAGAGCTTCAGGAGACTGAGTTTTGAGGGTTTTCAGGTATGGACCCTATCTATCTTCTAGGCTGCCTTCTTGAAGGATTACCAGGAGCTGGAGAGACACCGGAGTCTGGAAGGAAATACAGACTTGGGTCCCTGGGAGAATGACCTCCTAAATGCTTCCAAACCTGTGACTTCTAAGCACCTTGGTAGCAATCTAGGATCCTTCTCACTTCTGAACAACTTTCAGAAAGGCTTTTGAGAAGTCCTACACATGAGCAAGCTTCAACACTTTCTGATGTCTGCAGGCAAGGAGGGCTGTATCTATTATCTGCATGGTTCTGATAATAATTTAAAGTAGGATTTGATTTACAAGGTTGTTGCAAAAATTTAGTGTTAATATTTGTCTATCATTGTGTACAAGCTAGGTGTCACCAGTTGTTCTAAATGAGTGAAAAGCAGAGTAAGTAAAATGAGATGATTTATCCATACACCAAGATATGATATGTTTTTTCTTTATTTCACCATCATACTCAAGCCTGTAAATCTCAGTTTGGAGATTTTTTATTTTTTTTTGTTATAAAAAGTTATTTCTCTTTCTTGAAAATATATTTGGCAATAAAGTGCATTTTTGGGGTTCTTGGGTTTAAGCATAACTTGCAATGTTCCTTGGTACTATATGATAGTAAACTTTGAAACCTTTATGATGACAACAGTCTAAAGGAGCATTAAATTCAGCTGGTTAACTAATACTCATTAAATAGCTTTTCTATATATAATATATGTATCTACATATGTGTTTGTCTTTATGCATGTGTTTGAGCTCAGGTACAATTGTGTCTCATGTTGGGACCATAAGGGAAAGACAACTGACAATACACCCTTCAGAAGCTGTATTCTTCTGTTACATTTTCTGATAGATAATCTAAGTTTAAATGAGAGTTTGAGATGGTTGCCAACCTGGGATAATATTCAATATCAATCAAGAGTTTATAATATCCAATATCATGCACTCGGTATGAGTTAACAATTAGCTGCTGTGAGTTTAGAAAAAAAGAAGAAAAAAAGTATTCTGCTTTCTGAGTACTTTATTCCCCTACTGATCGTTACATATTATGAATGTCAGCACTTGGACAATGGAAAATGGACAGTCTTAGAATAGATATCTGAGCTTTAAAATTATTTATATATTTTAATTATACAATAACATTTATATAATAAATATATAAAATATACTTATTATTTATATTTATTGTATAAATCCTCACATATATATTCTACAAATAAATTAATTTTATATCTATAAATTAATACAATTAAATATTAAATATCAATCATATAAATGTTAATTATATATATAAATATTAAAAATATCTTTATTTAGATAAATTAAAGCATATATATATATATATATAATAACATTTTTAAATTATTATTTAATCATATTTGGTTTTACTGACCTATTCTTCCACTGTAAAATTTAGAATTATATTTGCATTTTTTTCTGGTATCAGTTTCATCTTTTTCTTGCATTCACTTTAGTATGTAACCATCTCCTTAGGGGGGTTACAGACGTTACTGCATCCAGAAGTCTAATCTTTACATGACTGTATTTATATTGCCAGTAGAGAGCAGTAAATAGCCATCTTCTTTTAAATTTAGTCAAAGACTTTGAGATAGCAGGAGAAATTCAAACTTTTTGGTCAGAAAGCAACCTACCTTCAAAGTGGCTGGCTGAGAGTACAGCTAAGATACACCAGGTCTATTAAATAGCATGTTAAATTGGATATTCTTTTATTCTTAACAGTTCCTCACATTCATCTCAAGTCTATCATAGTTGCTGAATATCTGTCATTTAGAATCTGTTTGAAAATGTAATGAAAATGTGTAATTTTGATACTTTCTGTTTTTACTGACCTCCTCTTCTTGCATCATAATCATACGACCATCGGCAAATTCCACAATGTTACATGCTGCATTGTATCTCATTGTCCCAAAATGCACACAGTATTCAAATATTCTGGGCGAACCTGTGTAGAAAGGTATGTTTTTCTTTCACATGTCAAGTGATATGTTTGTAAGAAATAGAAAGCCAACATATAAAGCCTCGGTCTTGATCAGAACCTCTGTACAATCTTGTTACCCAACCTTTTATGCAGATATATCTCTGTATATTAAATTATGTTTTGTTTCCTTAGACAGAAAATGAATATTCTAATAGTCAGTTACAGTCAGTTAAACAATCTGGTATTGAATGGTTTAGAAATGCATGCATTCTCTAAGTATTTACATGGATAGCTGCTGCTTTGCGATACAATGTTATATTCTGCATACTAAGAAACTTTGAGTTGCCATATCAAAGAGAACAGAAAGTCTTTGTGAATAACTGATGCTTCAATATAGCCAAGCAGAAGACTAAAGAAAAATCCATTAAAACCCTCTGAATTAGACATATATTAGTTCTTCTTACATAAATAAAGGGGGGATGAGGGAGTGGGTGGCGTGCGGGTGGGCAGGGAAGCAGTCCAAATAGAAAGTATTTTTTTTCCAAAACGTAAACACTTAAAAAAGCATGGGGGAAACCAAGAAAATGAGTCCTGTATTTTCCTAATGCTTTCCATAGGTACTCCAATATTGCTGCCTTTTGGTCAGTCACCTGATTAAGGCTCTTGGGGATCAAACACAGGTAAAGTCTGTTTGGGTTCATTTCTACAACAGAAATAGCAGACAATAAGACAGCACAAGTATGTCTTTCAAGCTGAAAGTATTTAGTCAGCTTAGAGTGACAGATCTTGTGCTTGTCAATGTGCTTCTTTCAAAATAAATGTATGTTCACCTCTGGACTTTACAGGGAATTATTTAAAGTTCATTCTTGGAGAGTTTTGATAACGTAGGTAAAATTTTAATAGGTTTTGCTGAAGAAGCATCTTTCAAAAAGGCAGTTTTATTCTTATCTTGCAATTCTCTTGTAGAAAATTTATCTTCCTTCCTTCCCCCCCCGCCCCAGATTTTATTTTTATTTAATTTATTTCACTGATATAAAATTCAACTGAACATGACTTTCTTCTTAAGGCGCATGTTCCTTCCTCGTTTTTGTTTGGATTCTCTTATAATGTTAGAACTGTAACTCTAAAGGTGTTTTTAAAAGGCTTTAATTTTTTTTATTTTGGAAGCTGTTTTTAATGTTTCCTTTAAAAGGATCAGTCAGTGCAATATAAAAGATAAAATGGTTTAATAAAGTTTATATTTTATACTCTTTAGTACTACTTCTAAGCTGAATATCCATTCATTACAAAGAACCGGGCAATATTTCTCAATAGAAAAAGACAAGTGACATAAAAAGACCAATGTGGCTTGCTGCAGACAGTTCTTTATGGATCAGTAATATCTTCACAACTAAGCTTCTAATGGGCCATCACAGAGGAATCTGTTAAACTGCATTACAGTCTAATCAGACGTGGCATCTGCCAAACGTGCCTGATGTAGCTTTAACAACTACTAGACTACATATCAGGATACAGGTTGACCAGTTAACAATGGAATAAAGTCCAAATAGTACTGGGTACTGGCAATGGACACAAGGACATGGAGAGAGCTGTAATATCTGGGAAGACAGAGTTATTTATGGAAGTGCAAAATTTTCATTATTTGGATGTTAAAATATTCAGTCTGCTAGCTAAACGTTATGCTAATACCATTAGCCTGCTGTCTGAAGGGAAGGAGGATTCCTCCTGGGTGACTTACTGAGGGTATACAGACATGGTATGGTGAAAGAAAAGGGGGAAGCTAAGCCTGAGTGACCGTTCTGCAAGAATCAAACTAGCAGCATCAGCCCAAATAAGATACGCTCACTTTTGGAATGTCATTTTATTTTCCATTTTTGATTCAAAAAAAAAAGAGGAAATGTATGTTAAAAAGCCTATTAAAAAATAAATGAATAGACGGATGAACTCTGAAGAAAAATTATGGGTGAGATTTACTTTTTTCAATACTGTCCTGAGATCCTCCCAGTATCTGTGTTTGTTAGACTGGGAATTGTTCTGTACATGTGAATCTTTCTGCATCTACTGAAGCATGTTTTGTTAACAACCTATGGAAATAAATAGATAGATGGGCATATATCTGGAATGGTAATGCTGAAAACTTCAATTTTCTGTGTAACTGGGGTTTAATTAAAATGTCTCTCTCAAAAAAAACCCCAAACCTAGCTCTCTGACTATCAGATTCTGCCAATAGACCTTAACCTTGACTGTGACTGACCCTCTCCAGAGGGGAGATGTCTTTTTTTAAGTCTCCAAGAACATTTAGGCATTGGCGTCTCTGCTTGTATTACTACACAATGATGCCAATTAATGCCATTTGCAATGTGGATTCTTGTCCATTAGAAATGGGACCAAACCCAGTAAATCATTTCACACAGGCCATTGAATAGCTGTCAGAGGGTAAAACTTTCTTGTCACTACTGATCTGGTACAGATGTAAAGGAGTGACCTAGAGGTGTGATGCCCTATCTTATTACCAACTACATGTGCCATCCATCCTGTTTAACTTCAATTATTTACTTTTGTATTGCACCTGTTTCTCTTTGTTCAGGAAGAAATGGCCTCAGTCTTCCGCAATGCCCAAAGACAATTGAGCTGTTTTATTTTCAAATGTATCATTAGGCCTTACATGTTAGGGAAAGAAAGCTAAGTTAAACATTCTTCTTCCACATATAAATATAAGACACTAAGTTTCTCCTTTATTCTCTTTTTCAGTCTGTTACCTTTTCTTTTTTCCATTCTCAAAGTACAAGAAATCTTGCCAAATGTCAGGATAAAGACCTTATAGCATCTAAGAGGGTAAGACCATCTGACTGGGGGCATTGTGTAGCTCAGGATTCTGACTTCACCTGAAGGGAGACTTTGACATCTTGATCATCTAGTGTAATATGCTAGGAAAACAAAACCAAAAACGTGGGTAGTGTATGTGAAAATCTCTGGGATAGGATGGCTAATTCTAGTCATAGTGCTTTCAAATAATGAGCTCATTCTTCACCTGTTACCATCCTGGTGAGTCATCTCATTGTGTTTCAGCATTTCAGCATCTCAGGACACATCCTACTCATGTTAAGCATCTGCAAAACTCCTTTCAGTAGTTAAAACCCTATTGTATTGATTACAACTCTAAAAGACAGAGGAGGAGGGGTGAGGCAAGATGGGAAGGAAGGAAGGGGAAGAGAGAACTTGTAAGAACCAAATTTGACATAACCCAGGGAAATTTGTTAGGTTTTGAATGCATCACATTGATATATTTTGCATTGACTGTATCAGAATTGAATAGTCCTTACTTTACATAGTAAATATTGCAGAAAAGTTAAACTGAAGATTGATTTCCCAGAGGTCAGCTCAGCAAAGACTGTTTTATACGTAGATTTTAAATAGGGTAGAGAGGTTCATCTAGGATTAC
>JAVJGJ010000057.1:87725110-87740508 GCA_035590215.1 Microhierax caerulescens
GGATTACTCTCCCCGTCACACATACCTAATTTCTGCCTACGTATATCTTTAGAGTAACTGATACACTCATCTTTCTTATGGTCTTCACAGTTGTTCCCAGAAGCCCTATAGATATGCAATATAGTTCCAAATCTTGTTTTAAGAATGGCAAGAATCCTTGGATCATTTTAATATGCATTGGCTACAGGACCTGGAGGAATACATGCATTCAAAAGGTCTTTTGGTTTCCCCAGATCAAAGATTATGCACTTATTCAGGCCTGAGTCAGGACCAGGATTTAGATCTGCCAACAGGATGTTGTAAGTTTCTCACATTAAACACAAACATTCAGAGCTTAGGACCACTTTGTCAATACTTGTAAAATGCTTTTGATACCAATGATATTATCATAAGGAATAAATAATAATAATAATAAGCAGTTTTCAAAGGCAATCTTCCTTCTGTCATGTCTTTCAGTTGTTCCTTGTGATCTGTTTCCATTAAATGATTCTTATTTTTGCAAACTGAAAAATGTCACAAGTGTGACTAGGTTGTACTGATGAAACACTAGTTATGTCACTTGTAACCATGAAGCCACATCTTCAACTTCATTGAAGAAAAATGAGACTACAGCAAAAGTACAAGCAGATACTTCAAAAGAAAAAGCACAGGGTAGTTTCAGAGACCACGAAGGTGTAAATGTAAATAGCAAACAAGTAGTTACAAATAAATGCAACTTTGATAACTGGGTAGGGTCCATTTTAGGGCATATTCAAACATGTATAGAACTGTGGAACAGCTTATTGCAGATACCCGTGATTGGTAGCACAGGTGAAATAATCTTTAGGTTGCTTACAAGACAACAAAACCCCCAAACTAAATGCAGGTATGCCTCTTGTCTTCAGAACTGTGTATGTAAAACCTATCAGTCTGATGTCCTGTACTGATACTAAGTGATGACTTTGTTATCGTGGAAGGGAAATGTACTTCTGTTTCTGGTACTGGTACCCCACCTCTAAGACTCAGTTGCAACTGGTGTATGACTCTTATCTATGTCATGCCCTTATGGCACCTTCATTAGCCTTTTAGGCAGAGTTCAGTCTTAGACAACAGATCAAAGCAAACCAGACAAATGGAGCCTGATCAAAGCTATTATTCTGTTTAAATTTTATTTTTGCATATCTAAAAAGTACATAATTACCTATCTACATTGCTATGAATATTTATTGGGTTTATATACACAAATATATTGCATTTCTAATAGAAATACAGAACAGAAAAAAAACATCAGATATATTGCTGTGGCTTAACAAGTTATTCAGTGGTAAGTCACCTACAATATGTGCATTTTTCAGCCTGTAGCAATAGAAAATGTGACTTTGCTTACCAGTAAGCCTTTTGTTATTTGATATTTAGCAGTGTTTCTTACTTTACTTATATAGCACACCAAGAAAGTACAGACAGGTATTACAACTAATAAATGTTGACCTATTAAGCAATAATAATTTTACGAGTATCTGAAGCCTATCTTGTGTTTAGATAGTATAATTGAGATTTACGATCTCAGAAAGAAAGGGGTTGTTAAAGCACAGGCATAGTGAAATTTTATTGGTACTCTTTTTCAAGCCAGTTTAGACAGAAAAATACAGAATGTAAAATTTCCTATTTTGATTTTGCATAAAATACATATGCCAGGATTTTCAGTTGTTTAAGATTCCTACTGAATTTTATGAGACCTTTGAATGTCAGAGCATTTCTATGAACTAAAAAAAAAATCCTCTTTCGACAAGTCCTCCAGATTTGGCTTTCCGACAATTTGACCATCTGTTTGTGCTGGACCTGGATTCCTGTGATACTGGCAATGGCCAGTATTGTCTCAGGTGGTGAATGGAAGAGAAGAAATGGTGACATATGGTAGTAGGATGCTCAATCCAGCCGAGCAAAAACAAATTGTACTACATAGAAGCAATTACAGTTTATCTTTTATGCACTGAAAATACAGAATGGCATTTTAAAGATTTTAGTGACATATTTTTTAAGGACTTAGTAAAATTAGTTACATAGTTTTAGGCTAAAACCAGATAAAGATAATATTGCAGCTTGTGTTCTGAGTTGGGAAAGTAAGTTTTTATACTATCATTTTAGGTGATGAACTTAGGTCTAACGAAGAGTGTAAAAAGTTTCCATTGACAGTCAATATAGTTACCTCAAAAAAGACAATTAGAACACCTAAATTAATTTACAGGTGCCTTCCTTATGTGCGATAAATACTATTCATAATCTTTAAAGTAAAGAAATGGGAAATTAATGTTAAATACTCTTATTCCTCACAAGAAGATCCAGTTGTTTTTAAACACATACTTTTTGGTTATCCACACTGTTTGAGAATAGGATATGGAAACAGTCTTTTCAAACAACTAAATGGACAGCTAGTGCAGTGAAGTTGCAGACACACAGTTACACCTCCCATGTCCTGTAAAGCTGACAAATTCTGCCCAGTAATTCTTTGTGGTGGAGTACTGTGCTTTATTTTACTCAAGTTAAGATAAATGGTCTTTCTTTGTATGAAATCTTCACTGTGATACTCCATCAGTCAAAACAAATGCTACCCAGACACTGATATGGCCATTTATTTTTGTATATTCTACAATCTAGATAATGTGCAGAGAAGTCACACACCTTGTCAGGCAAGGGCTGGAGTAGAAGAAAAAAAAATGGTGCATAAAAAAAAAGTAAACCCCAAACATTCTCCCCACCTCCCTGCCCAACTCCTACATTAAAGCCATGGAAAAAAGATCTATCCAAAGTACAATCTCTTATCCATAGACAACCTCTGAAAAAGGTTAATCTGCTTAATGTTTAAGTCCTGTAACTTATAGTTATGGTTTCTACTTGATATATTTTGTATAGTGTTCCACATTTAGGCTTTCTAAAGAAATGGCCCAATGGATACAACTGATTCCAGTACCTGGGACGTTTTAAGGGTTGGGTTTAGGGCTCAGTACAATGAAGTGGAATGACATTTAATTACTGATGTGCAGCCATTCAGTTCAGCTAATTATGATCCCTGGAGTTTAGTCATCATATGTAATTAACTTTCACTTTCATAAAAGCTTAATGTGCTGCAAAAGCAGCAATGGCTGTGAACGTTACACTTCAAGATTACTGACAGAATTCAGAATGAATTCTAAAAGACAATTTTTCTCACTAAGTGCTAATATAGCCATCTGCTCTTAAACAATGTAAATTTGTTTTAATAGGAGCACAGATATCATTATCTATGATTTTTTTTTCTTTCTTTTTTTTTTAGTTTCATGGTCACAGTAACCACAGTATAAGCAAGTGGGAGAGTAATTCAGCTCTGTACAAGCATTCATAATCTATTCAAATAAAACTACCAAAAAGATTGATGAGCAATATTTGAAAGGCCAGCTGGGTTTTCTTTTGCTTTGTTTTGTGTTTTTTTTTAAGAACATCTTTCAAACCATTGTAATTACCAAAACTTAATTTAATTTGTATTTCTATAGCACCTTAGTAGTAACTATGAAAAATAAAGGTCCATATACAGCTATTTACCAAAAATAATGGTTTTGTAGAAAGCAGATTCACTATCTCATGCATGTTTAGTCAGCTTTTACTGATCTTTGTTACAGACAAGGGAAAATAGATCAAAGCTCTTAAGTCAGAGAATTGTAGCCAGTTACAGCAAAATCTTGAGTTATGCATAGCAAGCCAATTATCTGTATGATATAATACAGTCAAGTGCAGGGATATACCAATTAGCTCTGACTGAATGGGTGGGGGTACCAGAGCACTGTCACAGTTTGGTGAAACTTTCTAATCAGGCTAGAATAATCCATTTCTCAATAAAGTGAAGTTACCAATTAGAAACATGCTCTCGCAGATACACTAAACAGGTGTATTCAGTACAACCCTGGAGAACCCAAAACATATACCCATATTCTTTATTTATGATTCTTGTGCCAGTTACTGCTGAACAAGAAACTGATTTTAACAATATTGATGGCATTGGCAGAGCTCAAGCTCAGGCAGGGGAGGCAACAGTCTCTTGGCCATGAGACAAGTGCTGAAACAACCTGAGCCCAACTCCAGCTAAGGTGAGCCCAGGCCAGACCTAAGACTGCATCTTGGGTCAGGAGTACAGATTTTTATAAAAACATGGCTAAACGTTTTTTACTGGACTACAGTATAGTAGCTGCATTGCCTCATTGTATGAGGAATTGTAGAGTGACAGAAGAGACTAGCCCTAACTAAACAAACAAACAAACAAAAAACAAAGAAGGTGGTAGTAAACCCAGTTTACCTTTATGAACCTTTAATAAGCCATAGAACACCTTTTACAAATGCAAGAGAACATAAATTTGGCCAAAGACCAGGTGGGGTTGCCAATGGCAGCAACATGATGGAAATTATAAAAGCTGCAAAGTTTCTGAAACACTCTGACATTCTTTAAGTAGTCTAGCCACAGCACAAAAAATCAGGATAAATCAAGATACCACAGTGTAACAGAGTTAGAATAAATTTAGGTCTCATATACCTGAAAAAAATGTTCCTTGCATATTTGTGCTGTTGCAGATCTGTGTTAGAGATGAACTAAAATTCTATTGACAATAAAATAAAATTCTGCTTTGAGATGTTTCCCTTTTGTAGCAGAATCTCATTTATGGTGAAATTCCTATTTGTAGAGTCAATGGAGGGATTTAACTGAAAATTGGGTAAGGTTTCCTACTATCCTGGCTACCTCATAGAGTTTCTTTTAAAAATGAAAAACTTACACACACATTTATTTAAAACTTTCTTGCATTGTTTTGAATTTATTTTAATAGTCTTTAAGTATTGCAATAGAATTATTTAAAACCGACTTCTGTAAGTTATTTTTGTGTCAACATGGCAAGTCTTTCAGCCTCTTTCTAGAAGGCAGAAGGTGTCTGTCAGTCAGTTGGCTTGAATCTTACACCACAAAACTTCAAAGTTAGGGCCACCATTTTAATGTGAACATAATCAAATATTGGAACAAGAGCCCAGTATCCTCTGTGTCTCCATAGTGATTTTTCATGTCTGGATTACTGTACAGAATTACAGTTGCCTTTTATAATATGACCTCCCTCAGCCAAATTGCATTGTTTTGTTAATGTTAAACCCTAAGATAACAGGTTCGTACAGCTATAAACTGACAAGAATAAATGGCCTTAGGCAAGTAAGAAGACAAGCAAATCATTCTTGTTTCCCTCTAGTCATAAGTGCAAAGAATCTGTGCAATTATGATTTGACCCTTGAAAAGAATCAGTAAATATTTTGTTATTCTCCTGTGTCATGTTGCAAGACCTCACTAGAATAAAGTTGTTGGTTAACTGCAATCATGTAGTTTCACTGTTGTCAACCTCAAATACAGACATGTTCAAATGTAGGTTTTAGTGGCTAGGATGCTCTAATTTCGGACACAGGCAGATTTAACCAGTATAATTTTCAATTAATGCTTTCTTTGCATTGATTAGGGGGGGTTTGTTTCATTGATCCCTGACAACCAATTACCGAATTCCAAATACAGACAGGATGTAAAGATGGTACATCTCATATAGCATAAATTGTAATATTTTAAATAGTTATATGTGCTGATACTTGCTTCAGCACTCTGAAAATTGTTTTTCTTATTTACTTATCCAATTCCAGTAATGAGTTCTTTAAATGGAGTAAAGTAGTTCAAAGGTACCTGATCCTCAGAGAAGTGGTCTGTTAGGCTTCACCCTGCAGTATAGGCAGATCAATGTATCCCTGCTCTTGTATGTTTCCCTATTCTTTCACAAGTGTTGTGCCCCGTTAACTATTGTATTAAAACAATTCTCAGTGTTCTACTTTTTGAGATTTATAACCTTCCACCAAATGCATGTGTCTGCGGTAAACTTATCCCAAGTGTATTGATCTGCACTTTCCAAGGGAAATGTCATAATCTTCCTTTTTTTCCTAATGCAGTTTAAATCATTCTTTGTATACATGAGCATGTATAACTCCTTTCCATCTTGAATTCTTTATTAAGTTACTCGTTACTCCAAGATTCTGAATGGCAATATTTTTTTTGTGACATTAGTTTGGAATAGTGACTGTGGCTGCTAAGGGGAGCCTTTGTTTCTTATTCCATTGCAAAGCTAACACTGGGGCACACCTCCCTATTAAAACTTCTGAAGCACTCCTGAGCCTCATAGCTGTGCAGTAGGCTTAATGCTATAAGTTTTAGGCTTAAAATCTGAATTCCATTTAGTATCTGTTGAACCTCAACACCTATCAATCCAACTCTAAACTGCTATTTTATCTGATTTGTTTGACAAAATGACACCACTAGTTGTGTTGTTGACCATATCTTGACATGACTTAGCCTTGCCAGCTTGGTGAGCTTAGACATTAAACCTGAAAAAACTCTTTAAACATGCTTAGAAATTCATATAGCAACTCTACAAGGCAAAAGGTATTCTTTTCTGCTCGTCACTGCTGTTCAATAACGATTTATTATATAGGGCAGTATACCAACTAGTGCAAGACTTGGTACTGCTTTCTTATCCCATTCTCTAAATAAAATATACTGGCTTGTTTAATTTCTGCTTTATTAAATGAATTGTTATCTAATAGGCTTAATAGCTCTCTTATGGCAGTATTAGAAATGGAAATCATAACGAGTAACTCTAGAATTATTATGGGGAAGTGGTGCTTTAATGTTGCTCTCTGTTATATCAGTCACTATGGTAATAAAACAAATCCTGAAGTGTATTTATTTTCTCTACTGTTCAATAGCTATCTGTTAAAGCTGCTCCCATATGGTATTTACTATCCTCAATGGCTTAGACCTTTCACCAATAATATATGTCTTCAGACTCTTTTGAACTTTTCTGTGAGTGCTATTGATTTCTGTAGTCTTCTTTATGATTACAGAATTTTATTTTCTGTATTTTCTTTAGTGTTTACCAAATACCGCTTTTTTTTAAGTTCAGGATTGAATCTTAGGTACTTAACAGGACTATGCTTTGAAAAAAGGGAAAATATAAGGATAAGTTTATTTTGGGGTGATTTTCTTAACTTTTAATGTTTTAAATGCAAATATCTACCTACCTGCCTGGGCCCTAATTGGTAATATTTCAGGCCATCAGATATGTTTACTATCTTTCTGCACCACATTGCTACTGCTATACATTGTTTGTATATGTGCAGTCTTGTTTACAGGCTTCTCTTTTGAGCCTCCAGAGGTATCTGAAGTTTAAATGACAGAATTTGAGGTCACACTTTATTGAACAAATCTTCCATTAACTACCTCCAGTAGACCACTTGCATCAGCAACCATCAACAGTCTAATGAGCTAAGTTGTATTGAAAAGTCCCACACAAACACAAAGGAGAAATCTTGTGGCTAATTTGTCATCTTTACTAATTAAAAGTGATTGCTTTTCCTTAGTCTCAAATAAAACCAGTATCTTAATTCAAAGATATTCTATTTTAACTAAGCTCTGGGATTAGCAAGAGCAGTCTTCATCAGTTTCCACAGTAGCATTTAAAATAAACTTGATGGAAAAACAGTACAGAACTCTTTTATCCAACCAAACCTATTAGGCAGGGATTTGAGGTCTGTAAATGGCTATTAACACTAGTACAGAAATGATAGGACTTGAAGAATGACAGTATTACTCACATTACATTTAAAAAAAAATCCTATATTTTTTATTTGGTGTGTGCAACGTTCAAATGAAATCAGTCCTGGGCATTTGTATTGGGTTTGGATGGGATGGAGTTAAATTTCCCTGTATCAGCCATCACAGAGCTGTGCTTTGTATTTAGATATAGATATTTGTATATAGATAGAACATTCTTGGTAGCACACCAGGGTTTTGGATGCTGCTGAGCATTGCTCACACAGCATCAAGGCTCTTTCCAGTCTCCCTCCTCCCTCAAAGGTCAGTCGGCTGGGTGTGGGCAAACAGTTGGGATGGGACACAGCCGGGACAGCTGACCCAAACTGACCAAAGGGACATTCCATACCATATGACAACATGTTCAGCAACAAAAGCTAAAGGGGGTGTGGGGGTGTGTGGGGTGTGTGTGAGTAGGGGTGGATAGGGCATTCATTATTAAGGCATTTGTCTTCCAAAGCAACCACTATGCATAGCGAGGCCCTGCTTCCCGTGAAGTAGATGGACTTTGCCTGCTGTTGGGAAGTAGAGAATAAATATTTTGGGTTTTATCTGTTTCCATGCACAGCCTTCGCTTTTCTTTATTAAACTGCCTTTATGTGGAGCCGTGAGTTTTTAATCTTATTTTCTCCCCTGTCTCTGAGGAGAGGGAGTGAGAAAACGTCTTGGTGGGCACCTGGCAGGCAGCCACAGTAAACCTAACACAGTATTTCATAAGCACGACCCTCCCTGTTGACCAGATATTAAACTGATTACATGGATTTTGCTGTATTGGTGATGCCATCTGTCCAGTAAGGTGTAAAACCAAATACATGAACAAAAGTGATCTTTAGAGATCCAAAGGACATTTCAGCGAGAGCAAAATTCTTCATTCTGGCAAAACACCATCAGGCAATTACGTCTGAACTGTTTAAATTCCCCCTATAATTTTAACTGCATATAAAATCGTACTTTAGTTCCCATCTGCATCATTACTGTGTATTAAGGGGCAAACACTTTATTTTACCCAGTGGCAACTGGAATGATAAAGGAACTTACCATATCATAATGTTATATCTTCATTAACAAATATTAAAATCTTGAATAAGTTCAAATGGTTAGACTACTTAGAAGCACAAAATATTCTCAATGGCCCTGAAGAACATTGACTAAAATCTGGTTTTATGTGCATAACACTTAATTATTTTCATTCTTTCAAAATCTACCATGCTATGATGTTGTTTAGGATTTAGTCTGGCCCCTGCTTCATACAGAAATCTTTCAAGGGCACCCTCACAAGGTGCAGGTCACAGCATCCTCTTGGTTTGAGAACTCAGTCCATGCTAGCACATGCAAAAGCAACCTGAAAGGCAGCTATGTACACAGGAGCTGGGTGAAATAAACAGTAAACTATTCCTGGGTTCCTCAGAGCAGCACGGATGTTAGGATAACACACTTATTTCATATTCATTGCAGTGAGAGTTACACAACCTTTACTTGCAAGCACTGATAACTGAAAACTTTCTAGTCCTACACTTGGCTGTACTCTAACTCTGGCCATGGGAAAATAGATACCGCCTTACTTACTAGCAAAGGGAAGAGCATGCCATCCCAGTGCTGTCTTCCCCCAGAGGTTTCATTGCAAAAGCTGGATGGGTGTCTACTTTGCAAAGTAATGCTTACTCCCTCCTTAAGGTATTTCTAAACCAGACAAAAGTCTGTTATACTTTGATTTACTGTCCACTACTGTAGTAACAGGTATATCTCATTTCTTCCTGCAGATCTGAAAACATCTTGAAAAAAATAAGCATCATTACCTATATCTCAGTTTATATAAATTCCAACTAGATTAAGAATGCATGAATATGTGTTTGCCTTAAAAATCATTCTGTTTTCTGACATTTAGTATATTTGTACTTTATTTGTCTATAGCTCAACTTTACAACAAAAAAAGAGAAAAGACACAATTAAGGTGGTTGAACATGGCATTATGTTGTCCAGAAGGGTTATCCTTCATACTTAAAGAAATTCAAGACCAGACCAGGACGGGGCCCTGGGCAACCTCCTTTAGCTGACCTACTCTGAACAGAATGAAACCGTCTCCTGAGGTCCTGGACAACCTCAGTAATTCTGTGACAAAGGTAAGGCAAGGACTGGGGCCAACATTTGAGCCCGGGCCCAGGCTCCAGTTCCCTAGTCATTTTAGTGGCCCTTTGTTGTACTTGGAGGGACACTGGAGGGATGAGCACAGCACCAGAGAAAAGGGATAGACACCAGGAATTATTGTGTAGCAGGTTATCATTGGTGATAGGAGAAAAACTGCCAGAAAAACTTTGACTCTGGGTATGGGGAGAGCAGACTTTGAGCTGCTGAAGGAGCTAACTGGTAATTCCCCTGGGAATCTGCTTTTGAAGGTGTTGTGGTCCGTGAATGCTGGTTACTTTTTAAGAGCCATCTCTTCAAAGGAGAAGTGACTGAGATCACTTGACTTGTTCAGCTTGGGGATGACTGAGGGGTGACCTCACTGCAGTCTGCAACTTCCTCAAGAGGAGCAGTGGAGGGGGAGCTGCTGATCTCCTCTCTCCAGGGACCACCAGTAAGGCACAAGGAGATGGAATGAAGCTGCATCAAGGGAAGTTTGCACTGAACGTTAGGAAAAGGTTCTTCACTGAGAGGGTGATCGTAACTGGAACAAGGGCCTCAGGGAAGTGGTGATGGCACTAAGCCTGTCAGAGTTCAAGGAACATCTGGATGACACTAGTGGTCATGTGGTTTAGTTTTAGGTAGTCCTGCAAAGAGCAGGGAGTTGGACTCAATGATCCTTATGGGTCCCTTCCAACTTGAGACACTCTATGATTCTATAAATAATGAGACTTTTCTGTAATAGAGAACTTGGACTGTTAGACTGTTAAAACATTAATCAACCATAATTCTTAGTTCTGCACGTGTTCCCTTTTTCCCTATAAAAAAAGTTTGGAGAGTAACAGCATAGACATCTATAACAATTACAACTTTATCTCTGCCAATCCATTCACTTAGAAAGAACTTTCTTAGGTCGTGTTATTCCTGAAGTAATTTCAGTCATTACTGTTTCAATTTACTAACATTGGTCACCTCAACACTGTATAATCCTCCACTCTTTTTTTTCTGATTTTCCTGACGTCAGTGTTTTTTCCTTGTGTTTAGCAGTTTTACTGCCATGTGTCAGTTCCTGTACTTGGTTTTTAGCCACGGCCAGTTTTCCCACTGTATTGCACAACCTGTGCATTAGATTATAAGCATAATATTACTTTATACAAGTATAGGTATCTTTAATCATATCAGGCTTCCTAGCTCTTAGTCAATGTTACTTTCATATTTTACTGCTTTAAATTATTCTTTTGTTCACAGTTAAATCTGGATTTGCCTGGTTTCCACCCCACTAAAATACTAGATGTGGGAAAAATCCTGATATTTTGCTCTGACTTGCTAATATAAATTTTTATTTCTTAATTTGTTCATCGAATTCTCAAAAATCTATTTCCTTAATTATTAAAATGGATTAAGTTCCTCAAATACACTTCTCAATCCAAGAATAACATCCTGTAACAATGGTTTTGATAGCATTCTCTGAAGCAGATATTTTCAAAATCTTGCTCTGCCTTTACATTCTGTAGGAACAGAAGGCATCACACTAAATGTAATGGGAGTCTCCATTTCTTCTGCTTTTTCTATGATTCCGTATTATCAATTTTTATCCCCTTTTATTTTTTTCTATTGAGAACTATTTTCATTGCAAGTGCTTCATACCTAGATGATTTGTGAGACTAATAAGATCCTGTCTCTAAAGAGGAGAAAATATAAAGCAAATCAAAGCAAAGTTTAAGTTAGAAAAGAAAATGGAAGCCTCTTGAACAAAAATAGTGAAAATAATTTAATTCTTATGGCATTCAGGTATTTAGTGCTATTGACAGCAATCATAGAGTGGCGAGAGTAAAAAAGCAGATTATGAAGTAATGTCATAATTTAGACGGTTTCAAACAAATCAGATGTACCAAAATTAATCTTGAAATACTTAGAGAAATGCTTGTAGCAGAGATGTAGCAGTTCTTTTTGAAAAAATGATGAAAAATGAGTGAGATTCTAGAGAATAGTGTTTCTTGCTAAAATGGAAAGAGGCTGTGAATTATAAATTCATGGGTTTTTTTCTTTTGTTCTCAGAAATATATGGAAAAAAATGTGCCAATACACAGGAAATATATTCAATATCAGCCAGTAAGGATTCATCAGGAACAAATCATGTCAATACAATTTAATTTTGTTCTGTGGCAGACTGGCAAGCTTGAGGCTTGAGAAACTATTAAGAAATATGATATGCTGTGACCATAGAAAAGATTTTGACACAGCCATACTTGATATCTGTAAGAAAACAAAGGGAAAATAAAATAGTAGGATGCACATTCATAAATGGGTGCAAGACTAGCTGCAAAAATGTACCATACTGTTATCAAAGGGTTCTTTACCACCCGAGGATGAGTAAGGTGACATTTTCTGCTTGTTTATCTTGGGCAAGAGTGGCTGAGTGTTTTCTTCAATAACCTACAAAATGAAATAGTTAGTCCTTTTATTTTGCAAGTGACTTCTACCTCTCTCAGCTTGCGAGGGTGAAAACCACAAAGGATAGGGTAAGAATTCAAAACCGTCTTGATCATTTAGAAAGATCTGAATACAAGAGTATTAAATCAGTAAATACATTTAGGTAAAAATAATCACACAAAAAGAAAACAAGGAAAGACAAATCCAGCTAATAGTTCTGGTACATGAAAAAGAAAATATGACAATGTGGTGTATAAATAGGAATAGTTTAGTATTGGTGGCAGCATTAAGTCCACAGCAGCAATACTGAACCCATTTATGAGTGCTGCACTTCCTGAAAGGTGTGGGCTAACTGGGGGAAGTCCATCATAATTACATGTAGCTAGGATAACAAAATATTTATTGAATTTGACTTAAAACATAAATTTGAAGATTGGGTTTGTTTATTCTAGAACATAGAAAACTAGGGAAGAAATAAGGATTTTTTTCACTGTTCAACCTTTCTTTAAAGACAATAGTAATTTTTCCTTACGTCTGCTGGAAAGAAGTCAGAAAGTAAAGGGCTGCTTCATCAGGGAATACTTTTAAAATCTTCCAGTAGTAAACAACTAGAATGTGGTAGATAGTTCTCATCAGAAGAATTTATGAGAACAAGCATCTATCTGTCAGGAAAGTAATAGACACACTGATTCTGCCTTGAGGCAAGGGTGGACTTGAAGACTTGCTAGGTTCATGCCAAACTTCTTTTTCTGTGGTTCAGTGATTATTTTCATTGCTTGAGTCCCTATACTTTTTTATAGTGGCAGAAATACACTGTATTTCTGTGCAAACTCAACCCAAGTGCAGTGTTTTCTATAGTCAAAACTTTCATCCCAAATCCTTCTATAAGACAAGCTGTTCATAAGATTCTTCAAGGCTGTGCACTTCTATTAACAGATTTAGTGCCGATTGGTTTACGGTCTTTTTCATTGATATATATACTTAAGAGAAAAGTAAGAAAGACTGCAAAAGAGTGCTAAAAAAAAAGGGTTTGGAAACAATCACAATATTTACAGGAATGAAAAAAAGAAATTAATAAACCCCCTGAAACTATCAGACAGGCAGGTTAATGACAGAGGGCAGATAGTATCAATTCTGATGTTGCAAACCTATAAAGACACCTACAATGTCAAAATTAAGGTGGTTCTTTGAGAGTAAGACAGCCACATAAACTCATGTGATAGAGAGAATGAGTAGTAAAGAAATGTTTTAATCAAATCATGAGAGCATACCTGAAAGTTCTGAATATTTTGGCATTGTGCAGAGACAATCAGATTTCTAAAGATTTCCCATTGCTGATTATCTATTAACCTATGGAGACCAGAGGCTAGCAATCATATCAAGGTGACTTGCTAACCTACCAACTAACTTGAGCTTATGAAATGCAAATGAACTCTGCATTTCAGTTCATCATTTATAAATGAAGCATTAGAGTATTTACAACCTTGCATAAAATTGAAAAGAAAATTGAAGAATTGAAGCTGCAGTGGGGCCTGTCAGTGGTCAATACTAGAAAAGTACAGGAAAGCAAATTTCAGGGACAGCACTTATAGGACTGGTTTTGCACACTCTCAGCTGCTGGGGATTTTGCAGTTAATTTGGAGAATACCTCTGCTTTTCTGCATACTAGGCTGTCAAAGAGTCTGTTACCGAATGGTGCTAATGCATATGTTGGTGTTGGTATCAAATTAGAATCTTCAGT
This sequence comes from Microhierax caerulescens, assembly GCA_035590215.1. NCBI lineage: Eukaryota > Metazoa > Chordata > Aves > Falconiformes > Falconidae > Microhierax > Microhierax caerulescens. Next base: position 87,739,075 of record JAVJGJ010000057.1, read on the forward strand.
TTCTCAAAGTTTGCTTGTCTGAAGTAATTGTTTTGCTTAACTGTTAAGAGCAAGGGACTGGGTCTGGTATCTTCTATACTTCTCAATTTCTTTATTTTTGAAGGTTTATAAAACATCCTGGTCATTTAGAAGTATTTACATAATACTATCATGCTAAACTCAGACACAGTCTTCTCTGCTTTATTAATTTGAACAGAATTTTATATGGGGTGTTGCTATTTATTGGTTAGTGTTCCCTGTGTGTGGCTCATTTTACCTTCAATAACGTTAGAAGTTAGATATTAGGGTCAGCTAGTCATTAAGGCTCTGTCTTTGTAATGTCAATGGGAAAAAAAGTATCAGTACCCTCAAAAGACCATTAAGTTCAACTCCAAAAAGCTTTTAATGAGAAAGAAAGTGGCTTGTCTTTTGGAAACATGAATAATATTTTAGGTTTGAGCCTAACTTCAAGCATAAAATGAAGTTAGGTGAGTTGAGTAGAAGCAAGCTGACTTGAATATTGCTGCGATCAGAACAAATAATTAAAATAATGATTGTTGCTATTTCTCCCAATACTAGTCTTGCTCTGATATCTTTATGTATTCTTTATTGACCACAAGCAAACAGATACAATGTCTTGCAGGTTTAGTGCATAATGTGCAAGGGATGACAATTTCATGGGAAAGTAGTTATTTCCTATATGTAGATTGGTTTATTTACAACTAGTCCTAGAAAACAGTTCTGATGATAAATAAAATGAAAAGGTTGTTTCCCCTCAAATCTTAGTGAAAACCTGCTTCATATTATTGGGAATCAGTTTTGCTTAAATAATAATTGGAGAGCAAAGATGGTTTCATCCTATGTAACTTTGGCCGCCTAAACAGCCACTGGTTGTGATTAATTTACTGAAGCATTAGTTTCCAATGGTCTTCAAGATTCCATACAGTACCTATAAAGCTGACAGATATGAAGCACAATAAAACCCTACAGATAATCCATACCTTTTTTGAGAAACAGTTGTAGGCATGAGTGTATCTGGGTACATATCAAAAGCTACTACGTGTCTCTGCCTGGGCAATTAAATATTTGATGATGTGATTTAGCGTGATATGAAGACACTTAGTAGGTGCAGTTGTCTAGACATAAGTATCCAGAGATGTGTTAGAGGTCTAAGTTTCAATTTATAGCCAGTAGAAATCTAGCCAAGGGAATTCAGAGAGCGATATAGCTGGCCACCCAGCAGATGTTGACTTTAAAATGTGTTGAATTTCTGTCTACATGCATGGAATATACTGACCAGTGGTGGTGTCTCAGACATATGTAGGTAGCTAAATTTAGGAGATTTAGTCCTGCACTTAGCCTGACCTGTAAGCTTAATTACTTTTGACTTAGGGAGGTAGGTATGTACTGAGAAACACCACCTATCATAGGAGAGTAAAATACTCTGTCAAGTTT
>JAVJGJ010000057.1:87740608-87753680 GCA_035590215.1 Microhierax caerulescens
GAATTTATTTGCAGAAAAAAATGCCCAGATGACCAACTTTAAATATACACTGACAGCTAAATGTTAGCTAGTGTCATGAACATCACTCTAAAAGACTCTAGTATAAAACAAGACAAGAATAACTAATCTGAAACAGAGAAAGGAGAGGGAGAGAGATTAATTTGATCTTCACTGTCATGCTGCCAATGACTTGGATTGCCAATGCCAATGTATTGGAGTGGAACTACATTTTAGCTAAACTAAGTAATCTTAGCAAGAAGGTTTGGATAAATTATACCTACCTAATAACAGTGATTCGTACAATAAAACTAATTCAATAAAATGATTCCTAGGACTGATCTGTCCTCAGGAAAAGAATTTGCTACATGTAACACTTCAACTGTGCCTCCATTTATAGTCTTAAAAAAAATACATTATTAGCTACATGTCTCCTAAAGTTTCAGGTTTTATTCCCAATATAAGAAAAATAACTTGAAACAATATCTGCACGTAGAAGAATGTGGATGGGTTAATTAGCATTGATAACATACAACTGTGGGCTGGCTTCAGGAGTGGGGGGTTGGTTGATGTAGATAAGGTGCAGCTGTGGCTGCTTCTGTTAAGGGGTTGAGAGCCAGTGAAGAGGGAACGGCAGAGGAAGAAAGGGAGAGAGAAGAAGAAGCAGAAGGAGAGAGAGCTTGCCCTGAGTGAGGAGAGGAGAAGGCAGCAGAGGGACTGGCATGAAGAGTGTGCTGGTATGAGATGATAAAAGACCTTGTTGCAGCTTGATGGTTTGGAGAGTGCTGTGACATCTGCACACCTTTGTGATATTTTTAAAACAGATATGAGCTTTCTTCATGTACACTCCAACCAGTGAAAACAGATGAACTTGCCCTAATCCCAAAGTGATTTCTTCATGGTTGTAAGTCATGAAGGTAAGAACGCTGGCTCACTCATATGCTGACATCTCAACATCTTGACTACTAGTTTAAGAATAGCTCATGTCCAGCCACATTGGAAAAAGGATATGATTATTAAGATCTGCCTAGAAAAAAACTCACAACTGTACGCTCAGCAAAGGAACTAGGAAACTTGCTTCATAGTGCTTTTTAATTTGAAACTTTTTATACCAAGGATACATCTTCATAAATCTCAGTTTGGAGATTATAACCACTTGCTCTAGCCATTCTTTTTGTTCAGTGACAAGCTGCAACTAAGGCAGTTATCCAGATTGCGTAAAAATCTTTTTGCAAGAAGCTGTACTGACATCTCCTAACCCAGTACTATACTTCAGGCTCAGACCAATGATAGCATTTAACACAGAGTTTAGCTGGGCAATGTTTATTACCAGAGGTCTCTGGACATGTGCAAAATCCCTGTAAAATGGAAGCTTAGAGCTCTAATTTCTAGCAAAACTTAGTTCATATTGAATATCAAAGCCAATGTTATGGTTGTGTATTCAGCACTGATTATTGTGCTGTACTTGCTTTATGCAATCTAAAAGTTGCATCTAAGCTTTACGTATACAAAGATGCATAAATCACCATGCTTACAAGAGCAAATTAATATTAGTGAACATTTAGAATTATTCATCAGAAGTTGGTGGGCTTACTCAACACTTGAGCTTTTAGATGAGGATTTCTATAACTGTTGACATTCAGGTGACAGAAGTTGTCTGGATGTCATGGAAATAGATAAAAGTTAACACATTTTTGTTTAGACACTTGAAAGCATTCCACAAGCCTATGTGCTTTTTGGATGACTGACTACAGTCCAGTGGATAATGATAGAACGGTTCTCTCTCAAAGGGAACTTTTAGAATTAAGGATTCTTCATAAGATAATGTACTTGCTAAAAAAATACTTGTGTGGCAATAGGGGGTTTCTACATAGTTTTATAATAAATTTTGTTTTCTTTAATTTAAACATAAATTGATGGAGTAAATTTGTATTATTGAAGACAACACCAAACATTCATTTCCTGGGTTCAATTTCATTCTAAACTAGCAAGCACTTAACACTGTCAGCCCCCTGTGCTTTTAACTGAATAAAGGTCAGATAATCAGACATCTGAAAGGACAGCTCATTTATCATCCTTTGATAAATGTGTCAGTAGCTAATCTTTAGCAGTGGATAATAACACCACACAATGAAAAGTTAATGGATTCAAAGCACTGAATTTACCACAACAAGGATGTAATGATGCTGTAGAGCAGAAAGTTCAATTTTATTCCATATTTTATATGAAATTATATTTGTGGTTGAGAGCATTAGTTGCCACAATTAAAACATTGTTCTGACAAATTGTGTTCCACAGAGGTTAAGACTGATCTTGATAAGAAATCATAATTATAGAACTGATTGAAATATTTCAACAAACAATTTTAGGATTTCTATCCAATCCACCAAACTGATGAAGCCTCACTAGTTTAAAAATTATTGTTAAATGTTTTTTGCTACAAGTTCATTACACCACTTTAGTGGCACATATTCTGATTTATATCTCATTTATTATTAATCAAAAATAAAAACTAGTCTATAGTCACCCTAGACCTACAGCTGACTTTGAGAGTATAGCTGTCTGCTTCAGGTCGTACTTTGTCAGCTCTATACAGATGTTTCTAGTATTCTAAGGCATCACAAATGACTGGCCACATCTGCTTAGAAGAATATTTATTTTCTCAAATCATTAGGAATCTTTTTTATATTGTTTTGTTTTGATCTAATTTTTTAATTATTGTAGAACGTAAGAATAAGTGGTGGTGAAGGTAGGACAAAGAAAAATGATACACAGGGGTTATCAGGTTCATGTATTTCTTGAATTGATGGCAGAAGAAGAATGTCTAATTTATAAGTTTATATTACATGAGGTACACAGAAGGCATATCTCTACTTCCCTTTGCCTTCATCATCTCTTTCTCTCCAGAAATCCATGACAGAATCATATGAACAGGCATAGTTGATTTTTTTTTGCTAAAACTCAGATTATGGCAATTATGGTTAAAACTACTAAAGTTCATTGGCCTACTGTTCAGGCTGGAAGGCCTTAAAGATTACTTAAAAATTTATCAAATAGACATTGAATTTGTGACATACAAAATTAACTGAACCACTTAAAACCTCAGTAACAATATATCAAATAATGAAAACAAAACATACAGAAAACACAAAAATAATTTAGATTAATTGAAACTTATGTGCTTGCTTCAATGCTTTTGTTCCAGTATGGGGCTATATGAAAATCCACAAACATAGTAGTGAGAGATTGTAATGGGAAAAGTCCTACAAACTGAAGAAAGCTTTTCACACTCGTAGTAGAACCAGACAGAATGGCTTTAGTGGGTCTGAAAACAGTCAAGGCAACTCAGTATGAAAAGCAGACAGAGAATGAAACCTTTGATATTGAAAAGTTGGCTAAATATCATTAGAGAAGGTTTGTTTTAAGGAGCAAAATTTTCTAAAGCTAAACATAATTTTTCTGAGCATATACATTTTAAACAGAGTTAGAAATTTTAGAAAACATGTTCCTAGGTTCAGCTGCAGTGCTAGGTGCTTGGAAGTCTTATTTCTGCTCTGCTACACATTTGTCATACTCCACACAGGAGGCCCTGTTAAAGCTTACAAAGGTGACAGTTTCTCATTAAAATTACAGAGATGTGTTTAGCTACTGCCTGATTCTGACTACGTGCATCACATAAAATCCAAGCAAAGGGTCGAATTCTGTTTCTATCAGTTCATTCTTAAAACTTTAAAAGTATGATTATTACTGACTCACAAGAAATTACTTTAATCTTGCTTTAAGATACAGTTCTGCAACATATTCAGGAGGGCTTTACAGATGATTGGTCTGATTTGAAATGTCCTTCCAAAAGTTTAAGGTGTTGTGCATTTACTGATGTATAATATTCTACCAAGCCAAAGTACATTAAAATCTCAGTCTTTCACTAGTGTGTATCACTGGTCATCTAGAAAGCAGGAATAGAAAGAAAAAAAAACATAAAAGCAGAGTGTTTTAAAATTAAACATTGTCTTATATGGGTGGTGCCATGTGCAGTCTTCTACCTTGTTTTTGTAGATGTTCTGTTACCGTGACAATTCAGTCTGACTCAGAAGCTTAAGAATCATTATAGTCATGATGCTTACCTCTCACTAAACAGATATATTGAAAACTCTTGGAAGTAAGTAGATCTGGGATTAGATAACAATAGGGACTGTGGGATAATATGAAAATGAACAAAGCTGATAAGACTTGTTTGTGAGAGACTTAGAAAACATACTATATTTTATGGTTACTTGTTTCTTTACAATAAACAAATTATTCCATTCTTTATGTTGGCTTGTTTCAGATGGATTTTCCTACACTTTATTACTGTCATTATTATTGTTGTTATTATTATTACTACTACTTCTGCTATTGTTCTGCAGATAAAGTACTGTAAAATGAAAAACCTGAGAGATTTGGAGACATGCAAAATAAAATCTCAGACCATAATGTCTTTGAAAATAATGTAAGAAAGTATAAAGTGAATAAATTGCAAAACCATAATGAAAGGAGTTAACCTCCTAGCCTGAAGTCAAATTAATTTCTCTGCATCTTCTTGAAAATTATTTAAAGGAAAAATAATTATCTCTGCAGCAAATTTATCTTCATCCCTAGGTGTTGAGCTAGGGATCTACACGTGTCTGCTGTGACAATGCTTACTGTAGACAGCAATGGGAAAATCAGTTTGGTTTTTGTTTGTTTTTTTTTTTTACATTACTGAATATTACAGCTTTGCCTTAGAACTCATACCAAAATGTTAAAAGGATATAGTTCTGTTCTCCAGGTTTTCTTTTCTTCAGCTATTTTGACCTTGGAGAATTTTCCTTTCTTGTTTCAATTTTTGTTTTATTCTTGCTCATGTAAGTATCTGGGATGATTTTCCATCTCTTTAAATTCTGTAGAATGGAAATGGCAGCTTTGGATGGAAGGTAGGCATCTTTAAGTTTTCGAAGAACTATTCTGTCTCTTCCCAACTCTTATCTGCTTGGCTTTTAATCTCAGAATCATGGAATAGCTGAGTTTGGAAGGGGACTTTGGAGGTCATATTGTCTAATCCCCCTGATCAAGCAGGGTCACCTAGAGCCAGCCATGTCTGCAAGTACTTGTGGGTGAATCCCATCTGGGCCCATGGATTTAGGTATGGCCAGGTTGCTTAAGTATTCCCTGATCTCATCCTCTTCCACTAAGGTTAATTCTTCCTTGCTCTATAATTTCTCCTCATTTCCAAGTCCTTGGATTTAAAAAAAAAAAAAAAAAAAAAAAAAAAAAAAAAGAAAAGAAAAAAAAAAGAAAAAAGTTTTGACATAAATAGAAGGATTGAGAGCACCCTTAGAAAGTTATCCAATGACAACAAGCTGAGTGATGCAGTTGATTGTCTTGAGGGGAGGGATGCCATCCAGAAGGACCTTGATAGGTTTGAGGAACAGTCCTGTACAAACATCATGAAGTTCAACAAGGCCAAGTTCAAGGTCCTGCACCTGGGTCAGGGCAATCCCCATTATCAATACAGACTGGAGAAAGAATAGATTGAGAGCAATCCTGAGAAGGACTGGGGGATACTGTTGGATGAAAAATTGAACATGAGCTGTCAATATGTTCTTGTAGCCCAGAAGGGCAATCATATCCAGGTCTACATAAAAAGTGTGGCCAGCAGGTGATTCTCCTCTACTCCACTCTTGTGAGACCCCTCCTGGAGTATTGTGTCCAGCTGTAGGGACCCCAGCACAAAAGAGAGATGGATCTGTATGGGAACAAAATTTTTAGCAGTGCATGTTGCAATACGACAAGGAGCAATGGTTTTAAACTGAAAGAGGGCAGATTCAGACTAGATATAAGGAAGAATTTTTTTTACAATGAGGGTGGTGAGACACTAGAACTGGTTGCCCAGAGAAGCTGTGGATGCACCATCACTGGAAATGTTCAAGGTCAGGTTGCATAGGGCTTTGGGCAAGCTTGTCTAGTGAAAAATCCCCCTGTGAGTTGCACTAGATTATCTTTAAAGGACCCTTCCAACCCAACTCATTCTATGATTCTGAGTCTTGAAGGCCAGTCTCGCTAGCAAAGAGTGAAGAAGGCATTCAGTACCCCAGCTTTTGCCATGTCCCATGCCACCAGGGCCCCTGTCCCATTCAGCAGTGGGCCCACGTTTTCCCCTAGTCTTCCTTTTGCAACTCATGTACTTATAGAAGCACTTATTGCTGCCTTTGACATCCCTTAACTAGATTCAACGCCAGGTGGTTTTTGGCTTTCCTAACCACATCTCTGTATGCTCAGTGTCTCTATATTCCTCCCAAGTTACATGGCTTTGCTTCTACCTTCTGTATATTACATTTTTATGTTTGAATTTTGCTGGAGCTCCTTGTTCATCCCTGAAGTCCTCCTGGTATTTTTGCTGATTCCCTTCTCATTGGGATAGACTGCTCTTAAGCTTGGAGAAGGTGATCCTTGATTATCAACCAGCTTCTCTGGGCCTTTGTTCCCTCTAAGATTTCATTCCACAAGACTCTTCCAAGCAGATACTTGAAGAGGCCGAAATCTGTTCTCCTGAAGTCCAAGGCTGTGATCTTGCTTTTTCCCTGTTGCCTCCTAAGAGGATCCTGAATGACACCATCTCATGATCATAGCAGTATATATCAATGTGGCTGAATCCATGAGGACCAACGATTGCAGTTATGTAGTCCTGATCAAGCAGCCTGTAGCAGACACCAACTAAAATGTCACCCATACTGGTATGTTCCTTAACCTTTACCAACAGGTTCTCAACTGTCTCATCATCCATCCTCAGGTACAACTCCATGCATTCCATCTGCTGTTTCCCACAGGGCAATTCCACTCTTCATCTTCTAGGCCTGTTCTTCCTAAAGAGCATGTATCCCCCCATTGCAGCACTCTACTCATCTGAGCCATCCTGCCATACATTCATGATGCCAAGAAGATTGTAGCCCTTGAACTGCACACAGATTTCTCATTCCTTGTGCTTATTCCCCATGTATGTGTGGTAGTGTACAGCCACTTCATAGAAGCATCCCAGCATGTTGATTTTTCAGAATGGGTCTGTGCAGTGTTTCCCCATATAACGATGCTTTTTAGGCACTTTCTTGCTTACAGGCAGATGCTTGAGGTGACCAAACTTAAGCCCTGTTTTATTCCCTTTTGTTCACATCATCCCAGGCCCTTTGCTTGTCAGCCCTATCCATTACTTCATGACAGGGCTGCTGGAAACTTTTCGCCTCCCTCACCACTCCCATTATAAAGCCCTTCTGTTAGATGATAGCCATCCATCCTATTGGTAAAGATACCATTGTCCCACTTAGTGAAGCGGAACCTGCCTCTCAAACAGATGTTGATCCTCAGATGGGGTCCCCTGATCATAGAAACCAAACCCCTGTTGCTGACACCAGCTCTGCAACCAGTAGTTGACATGCAGTACCAGCTCCATCCTCCTCACACCCAGTCCTCTCACTGGCAGGACTTAGGACAACACCATGCAGGCCCCCATATCCCCTGATCACCCCCCCCAGCGTTCTGTAGTCAATTTTGAGACTCTCCACGTTGCCCCTAGCAGGGCCACTGGTGACCATAGGGAAGAACAGCAGGGGGAATAATCACTCAGACTCTGGCAGTCCCTCTACAACATCCCAGATTTGGGGCCCCAAGCAACAGACTTCTGCAGATGACATATCAGGGTGGCAGATGGGTGACTCCAACACCCCACCACTGCCACCACCCTCAGCAGGGATTTACCACTGTTGTCACTTGCCGTTTCCACCTGATGCTCCTCTGTGGCTCAGGGTTAGTGAGCCCAGATGCTTTCTTGAAAGCACCTCCTCCTTCAGCTCCTCTGCCTCAGCTTGGAAGACAGTGAACCTGTTTCACCATTGCAAGCCTTCAGGTAGAACAGGAGCCCTCCTCTTGCTGCCAGAAGTCACCACCTTCCAGCCTTTGCCTTCACCCGAATTCCACTGACTAATCTGCCAGGGACAGACTCTGCCCGTATCTCCACTGCCGTTGGGCTCTTGGCCCTGAAGCTGTAGGCTCTCTGAGAAGATGCTGTCCCATCCCCTCTCGTGGGTGCTGCACAGCCTGCTCACTTCCTCCCACAAGGCCTGCACTAGGTGACATCACTCTCCAGCAGTGGCCACCTCCCGCAGGACAACACTTTGGCCTGGCCCTGGCCAGAAGCCCCAGGCACCCCCTGCAGCCGGGGGAGCTTGCAGGGCTGCCCCGCCGTCTGAAGCTTTCTCTGTCTGGGCTGAAACCTCTGCCCTGGCAGGGACAGCTGCTTCACCTGCTGGGAACATGCCATGGGGTGCGTCACCACCGAACCTGGGAATGTTTGTATGCTGCCCTGCCCTGCCCTGCAGGCCCCTTGGCTGCACCCTGCAGTGTGGCCCACTGCCTTTGTTGGCTACACCCTGGCAGTGGTGCTCTCTAGATTGGGCTTGTTTTTATGCAGGCCTCTCCCCACCTAGCACTAGATAAAAGGGTGCTTGACTCTCCCTAATCAGGGATCTAGTTCTTTAGAGGGTTTCCAGACTCTTCACAAAGTTCCTGAAAGCTCAGGAACATCCCAAAGAAACAGAGCCCAGAAACTGCTGTACAAATGGCTGCCTCTGTTAGCTGCATTATCATTTCATCGAGGTATCTTTCCTGTTACCCACCTATGATTAGAAGACCCTATTCTGGTAAAAGATGTATTATTGCCTAAAGTTTCATCATAGATTATGGTTTGATAAAGATCCACCTGAAATACCCAAATCCTTAATTGAATTCTCTCCCTCCCAAGCCTGAAGAGTTAACTATGGCAATAAATTGTTTAAATTATATTATTTGGTTTCACCCTATTTGTGAAATTGAAGTGAATCAAAGTGAGAAGGATGTTTATCACCTGGTGCTTTAAGCAGCCTTTTCATGTTTTTTATTCTCTTATACAAGGTAGTTCTACAGACTTCTGTATCTCTTGAAAGTATTCCTTTATGAAAAGACATTGCAAAACAAAGTAAGTTGAAAAATCCTGATTACTCCCAGGTGAAGCACAGAGCTGAGAGGTCTCTCCCTTCTTGGGAATGTAACAGGAGTAGGCTGTTACATGGTGACAAAGCAACTTTCTGTCACAACGTTTCTTCTTGAGAGAATAGTTATGACAGATACGCTGCTGTTGAGTGTGGTTTTGGTGTAGTGTAAACACGGATTGGCTTGGGTTCTGCAAAGAAATGCACAGATAGGTGTGTTGGGATTTCCACATAACAACTAGAGGAAAGTAGGCAGTGATCTCTGGATGCACTTAAAGCCTAAGACTGTACACAATGTGACCCAGAAGAAGCTTTACTGTGAAGGTGAGTCACCACTAGACTTTCAACTGACTAAAGAATAGGTTTTCATCCCTTGTACTCCTGGGCTTTGATGTTCACAGGTCCTTTATGTGGTATTTTTTGATTCCTCTGTAAATCTAAGTCTCAGGAATTAATTTTGACTGCATTTCTATTCTGAGTTGTTAAGGAAGAAATATGAATGCTAGAAGTGTCTGTCTTGTTTTCTCATGGCTTCTGCTACTGCATTTCCATTAGCAAGGATGAAAGAAGAAAGGATATACAAAAAGTGATGACTAAACCTTTCTGCTATAATTTTAAGTCACATTTGATATAGCTGTTAAAGATATGATAATTTCATTTGAGGAAGATTTTGTTTGTTTCTGGCTTTTCAGCTAGTTTTATCATTGCCATAATTTATATATAAATTTAAGCAAGATGCCAGCTGCAGCAAAATTATTTACCTGAAACATTTTATTTGTCACTTTGTGCTGTGCCCAAATATTCTGCATTTGAGAAACATATTGGTATGCATGTGATTGTTCATACAAAGCCCTTCTTATCCTCCAAATACGTCTCACACCCTACTCTGCTGATAAACAGCATAATTGCCATTGTCAGATTCAATAAAATAAAGGTTTTCTGTTGGTTATTGGGCTATTTAACCATTTAAAAGAGCTAGAAAATATTTTGTTGAGTATAGGTTTCTTTTACAACGCAGATGCGCTTCTAATGTTTAACAAATAGAATCTATATGTTTCTATTGTGATTAATTTCATAGAGGGAGATTCAAGTTGAGAACCTAATGCAAGCTGAATTAAATCAGAAGCTACAGATATCCCTAATTGTCCATGGCCAGATCTATATAGATATACCTAGCCCTTCTTTAGTTTAATGGCACAGACATTCTTGTAACTAATTCATTTAACTCACTAACCCATTAGTGATACCCACTATTTTTTGAGCTTTCATGTTCAGCCTGAGACACTTAAAACCATGGAAGATTGACGCTCTAAGAATAAACTAGTTCCAGCCAACTCAGAATACGCTAATTAGAAGTGTAGTTGGAAAATGCTAATTGAGACTTGTAGGAGACTATATAGCAAAGCCACTCATCTCAGGAATCGATCTGTTGGCCTGTGGAAATTTTATTTACTATGTGCAGAGAGTACATAGAGGTTTAGAGAACACAGGTGTTAATTACTGAAAGGCATTTTGATCAGGAAGTGCTCTGTCTACTTCTTTTTTTCTTTTTTCTTTTTTTTTTTAACCCAGACACAGAGATACGTATAACACAAATGTAGAAAGATGCAGTAGAGATTTGCCTTCAATTAAAAATATAATACTTTTTTTCATTATTTCTTCTATCATATTCCTATCAACTCATATATACTACTTGGATTTATTTTCCAAATATTAAGTTTATAAAACTTTACAGACATATCAATAAATAGCTTTTGAGTTATGAACAACTGTCTGATCAATAATGAGGATAATGCCAAAGAATATATATGTCACAACAGAGTGAGATGTGGTAAAGTGAAGAAAAAGATAATTTCCATTCTTAGTTTTTGCCAGAAAGAGTTTCAAAGCATACCTTGAAGCTGACATAGATGGAATTTACTATGTATGTTGTCACCTGTGAACAGTTTCTACAAAATTTGGTGAAGGGCATTTATCATTCTTCAATTAAAATGTCAAGTCTAATTAGACTTCCCCTCAACACACAATATCTTAACACAGTGGTACAAGGAGAAAGACTTTCCCTTGAATTACTAAAAAGCAAAGAGGGCATCTGTGAAAGCTCTCTGAGAAGCAGGGGAGCCTTTATGTAGGATTTTTCAAGTGCAAAGGAGTTAATCCATCAGCTGTTTACAGCCCATAAAGTATCTATGGATTTGATACTCTACCTGGATGAAGGAGAGGTTTGTTCCCATAAGACTCCAAACCAAATTTTCTATGATTAGGGGAGATGTGTCCAAGACTCACAGGTTGTTCTGATAGTGACTGACATAATATATTGGCTGTTTGGCAGAGTGGAGATTTCACTATTCATTTTTTGGTACTTGCTTTTAATCTGATATGACACAGCTTAACAAAGCTAAACACTAAATGATGAACAAGATGTTCTTTCAAAATAAAGGTTTCAAGCAACACCATCTTGCTTTTTCAAGTAAGGGATTGCCAGTCCAGGCTGCAAGTGTGACTTACAGAAAACACAGTAGAAAGCAAAGTGTTAAGTGACCTAAACATTTCCAGACAAACACAAGTCTTTACAAAAATTAGAAGGAATATCTCATAATATTTTCCACTGATACCTATAAGAAATAAACTACAATATATGAAATTGGTAAATATTTTCTTCTCACTGGTTTCCTAAAAAACTAAGTCTGTCATATGCAGACATGTGAGTAATGCAGTCCAATGATTAGAAGACATGGATCGCCATACTAATAACACTGCATAGGCTGTTCAAATTGCATCTGGTCATAAATGGAATTATTCACCCGCTTGAACTGAGCTAAAATTTGAACTTGAAAGAGTTGTATAATTCGTTTATTATAATGAACAAGCCAAAGTAGTTATAGAGCTATAACTACTCTTATTTTTCTCTGGTTTTCCACCTTCCCATCACTCTATATATAGTTGGGTTTGTTCTTTTATTCTGTTGTCATTTTTAGAAACAGTGTTTTAGCTTTTAATTTTTTTCCTCAGATGGACCCTCGTTTTTATATTTATAAGTTATTGTAAATTGTTAGTATCTAGTACACTCTGGCCAGGTTCTTTTAAATATTCCACACAAGGAAGGTTTAGTGTTTAATATATAATTTACTTATTCATGAATATTTGATGTTACATGGGATTTTGATTTTGCAGAATGACACAGCAATATAAAGAAATCACAACAATGTGCAGTTGGATCACAATACAGACATGATTCCTATTACTGGTCTCTGTAATCTCACTATCATGATGCTGGGTGTCCTCAGTCTCCAGGAAGGAATATGGGAGTTAAAACAATCTAAAGCCCATTGCTCTCTTCTTTTTGCTTTCTTCAAGCTTCTTTTTGTTTTTTCAATTTTTATGAGAGCCATGTATGCACTTTCCCATGCAGGTCTGGCTGGCTGGGGAAGAAAATACTTTCTACTGACTATTCTAAAGACAGCCATTTACATAACTACTTGTCAGCTGTCCTGGTTTTGGCTGCGATGGAGTTAACTTCTTATAGCTATCACAGCCCTGGGGTTTGGCTTTGATGTAGGAACAATGTTGATAGGATGCTGATGTTTTTAGTTCTTGCTGGGTAATGTTTATACTAAGTCAAGGACATTTCATTTTCTCAGGCCCTGCCAGCCAGAGGGCTGGAGGGGCACAAGAGACTGGGAGGGGGCACAGCCAGGACAGGTGACCTGAACCAGCCAAAATGGTGTCCCATACCATGGGATGTCATGGTTGATATATAAACCTGGGGGGTTAGCTGGAGCCTGGGGATCATTGCTCGGGGACTGGCTGGGCATCGGTCAGTGGGTGGTGAGCAGTTGTACTGTGCATCACTTGTTTTCCTTTCTCCCTTTTCCTTTGGATTTTATCCTTTTCACCAACTTTCCATTATAAAAGTTATTATTATTATTGTTGTTGCTGTTGTTCTTACCTTTTTATTCTGTTCAAATTATTAAATTGTTATCTCAACCCTCAAGTTTTACATTCCTTTCTGATTCTTTTCCCCACCTTTTTTTTTTTTC
>JAVJGJ010000057.1:87753753-87810278 GCA_035590215.1 Microhierax caerulescens
GCTCTTTGTCTAAAGCAAAGGCTACTCGCTGGTCCCATTCATGTTTTGCTTCCTTTGTAATAGCTGTGGCCACTATATTATTTTCTGAAATTCATCAGCACATCATCCTTGCTATAGTATTGGGTTTATGTGTCCAAGTTTTGTTAGCAGGGGGCTGTGAGGAGAGAATGGGGCTGCTGCATGCTGGACATAGCCAGTTCCAGATGGCTCCAATGGACCACCACTAGATGCAGCTGAGCCCATCAGGCAAGCTAGCGGTGCCTCTGTGGTAACATATTTAAGAAAGGGTGAGAAGTGCTGTGCAGCAGTTAAGAAAGTGAGGAGCAATAGAAGGTATGTGAGAGAAACAACCCTGCAGACACCAAAATCAGCAAAGCAGCAGCTGGGGGAGGTGCTCCAATTGCCAGAGTAGATTCCTCTGTAGCCCATGGAGAAGACCATGGTGACACAGGCTGACCTCCCTGTAGCCCATGGAGAACTATGCTGGAGCAGATATCCATCCTGCAGCAGGTGGAGGACCCCAAGCTGCAGCAGGTGGAGATGCCCTGAAGGAAGCTGCGAACTGGGGAGAGCCCGTGCTGGAGCAGGCTTCTGGCAGGAGCTGCAGCCCATATGGGACCCATGCTGTAGCAGTATGTTCCTGGTGGACTGTACTCCATGGAGAGGACCCATGCTGGAGCAGTCCTTGAAGAACTGCAGCCCATGGGAAGGACCCACTTTGGAGCAGATCATGAGAGACTGTATTCCTCATGAGGGACCCCACACTGGAGCAGTGGAAAATATAAGGGAGATGGAGTGGAAGAGGCAAAGTGTTATGAACTGACTACAGTCCCCGTTCCCCATCCCCATGACACTCAGGGGGAGAAGGTAGAGAGTCAGGAGTGAAGGAATGAAACAGCCTGGGAAGGAGGGGTAGAGGGAAGTATTTTTAGTTTTGTCCTTGCTTCTCACCATCTTACTCTGTTTTTGTTGGCAAAAAAATAATAATTTGTCTTTCTCCAACTTGAGTCTTCTTTGCCTATTATGGTAATTGCTGAGTGATTTCCCTGTCTTTGCCTTGATGCATGGGCGCTTCTATATTTTCTCCCCCAGTCCTGTTAAGGAGGGGGTGTGTGAGACCAGCTTGGTGGGCAGCTGGCAGCCAGCCAAGTTTAACCCACCACACATATCTTTGAGCTTTCTTCTATTGTAGGGTTTTGTTTATTGGTCACACAAATAAAATGGAGAGGGATATACCTGTCATGATGTTCCACCTAATTTTTTTTCTGTAACTAGAAGACTTGTTTGGCAGTGACAGTTCCTTCTTTGTTAATAGTACAGTTTCTCTAGAAAATGCACATAATGTGATACAGTAGCTGGCAAAGTACAGACTTAAAAAATTCTCCTGCTCAGCGATGGTTGGTTCTGTTATGGATGAGACAGAACCAAATGTCAAAGAGGGAAGAACTGACAAGAACACCTTCAGTGTGGTAACACAGGAAACCATTTCTTCACTTTCATCTTTTTCTGGCAAGTGTTCAAACAGCCCACAGTCACTAAAAATATTAACTGTATGTCAGAAAGTTAATGGAAATTCTCCACACATTAAGTGTGCACATCAGTTGGGAACCTTCAGTGTGCTAACTCAAAAAGCAGGATAGGATATGTGAGAAAATGTAAGAAATGAGCAAAGTACCTAAACTTTCAGCAAAATGATTCTCTTTTACTCCTTCCCCTTCACCAAAGTTTAAATGCTTTCAAGTTAAATTTCCACTTCTGGTGAAGTATGTTCTTGAATTGCAAGTGCATCTATTCTGCTGTTAACTGTTTTCA
The DNA here is from genome assembly GCA_035590215.1 of Microhierax caerulescens. Lineage (NCBI taxonomy): Eukaryota > Metazoa > Chordata > Aves > Falconiformes > Falconidae > Microhierax > Microhierax caerulescens. The sequence goes on from JAVJGJ010000057.1 coordinate 87,755,566, forward strand.
GTTCCAGGTTCTGTTTACGTTTATAGCTCAGGTGATTAGCTGGGAGTTGCTAAAATTTCAATGTACTTCCATCATGTTAAACCAGCTGGGGTTCTGCTTAGCAATAAATCTTAGAAATTATTCATTTTCGGGGGTTACTTCTCTGTGTCATGATTATATTTTATAGGTATCTACTAAGGGATTATCAACTAATTGCTTAGAAAGAGTATTAAAGTTTACATTCTTGATAGCTTTGAACAGATGATTTCTGTAGTGAGCAGCAGCAAACACATGGAATTATCAGCCAATAATTCAGATAATGACAAAAAAAATCATCACTTCCAAAAGACATATAAATTATTTTAAAATACAAGCACTTTTAAACGTTTAGCATAAAAATATTAAACATTATAAAACAGATATCAAAGTCAGTTCTGTCTAATGTATGCAACTTCAACTGAATTTATTTGAAACTTTGTCAGAGTATAAGACTATGCCAAATTGGATCAGGTGTAAGTAAGACTGTGCTAATTTTTGATGTATAAGTCTGTATGAATGGTTACTTCTATGTAAAAAGTTTTTGTGGATCTGCCTTAGCTTATTTCCTTAATTCGTGTACTCACACAAATACATATATATAGACATAAGTAGATCCTGATGATTCCCTTTTCTTCCAGCACCCTATGTAAGTTTTAGAAATCAATTGATAATTAAATCCCGATTACAAAGTAATGGAGAAATATTAACACTAGCATCAAAGTGCACAGCCTGTTCTTGGTGATATTAATATGTTCATCAAGGTCATTATGTTTTGGGTTGGTTTCAAGGTGTTTTTTTCCTGAAAATAAAATGAAAAATGTTCATAGCCAAACTTCATTCACGGAAGGGTGAAGAGTTAATAATTGCCCTTAGCATTAGCCAGCATCAGTTCAATCATGTCTGCAAATGACTTTTGGAAACTGGCTGAGGAATACCAAGAAGTTACCTGAAAATGTGATCCCACAAATGACCTATTGTTCTTGCTTTAATGAATCTTCTTTCTACAGGTATACACCACAGAAGTTTAGTGTATCTGTAAGGCCCTTTATTTCATTAGTTTTCATGCAAGCAACTTCTGTTTTCATTATATTCTTTGCTTTTCATTTTTTATTCTTTCAATAGACTTTTTTGTTGTGTGATCGTTCACTGCTTCAATGTATGCGTCTCTGGGGCATAGTATAGTAGTTGTCCTCTATAAGAAAACCTCTGTAGAAAAACCAACCAACCAACACCACCCCTGCAAGAAAAAAAGAGATTTTTAAGAAGGTAAATGATTGATAAACTCTCCAGAGAGAAGTATAGGGGTGTTTCACACAAAATCAACTTACCCAGATGAGATTTTCACCAGAAAAATGTCATTAATACCCTAATTCTTACAAAAAATGTCTTAGGATCTCTGTAATGAATGTTAGCTGTCAGGGCACTGATATACATTTCTAAAGTAATTTCTGTCTCTCAAACACAGTTGTAATCTTGGTAAAACATGATATTACTGCTTGCTGAGAAAGCAAATCATTGTGTTTGCAATGTGCAGGCAAACCAGTCTGGTGCTAAACAAAGAACAGAACAGTCCTCTGCAGAGAAACCAAAACTGGTTAAAAATCCTGTCTTCACCAGTTCTTATAGCCAAACTATATTATATGAAAATATTGCCACATCCTTTAGAAATTCAGATCAAACTAAGATCTGTATATTACTAAACAAAAGTTACAAGAGACAAGAAAAATGTTGTGCAACTTATTTAAATGGGATTTTATTCAACCACACAACTATTTTACAACAGTTAAAGTAATGCTATAATGTACAGCAAGCAGGGGTGATACCATTACTTACTATAAGGTTTCCTAATGTTTCCATGAATAACAACCTTTTTCTACCTATCTTACTTAACCAAAATTAACTGTAATAATAGGAACACTCAACTTCTGAACATTCTGTATGCCTGCTTTAAAAAACCCCATCAAAACAACAAAAAACCCCAAACCCCAAGCCCAAATAGGTTAGACGTTTGTGTGAAAAAAGCTGAGGGTGAATATCTGGGGTTTTATTCATGTTAGAGAAATCTAGAAACTTCTTAAAAGCTCTTTGTGCATCATGCTTTGAATTGTGGAGATGAAATTTGTCAGAAAACACGGATTTTTGCTATGTTTGTGAAAAGACACAGAATTTAGTCAAATTACACAGCTTAAAAATATTAATTTGAAAAGCAGAATTTCAGAGCTCCATTCCCCAAACACTCCGTCAGCACTGAGCATGTTCTAACCAGGTCTCAGCAGATGATCATATGTCTAAGAATTATAAGTGACAGCAAAAGGATTGATCTTCTTGAACAACCAGGCAACTCTGTATTTGTACCTGGTCAGCAAGACAAAGTGGATAGAGGAGATGAGCGTGCAAACTACCCCATCTGAATTCAATCAAGATAAAAGATAATGTTGGAGCTAGATGACTAGACAGAGATTAGGAAGGGCATAGGAGGTTCAGTTTCAAGGAAAACATATAACATGGTGTAAACTGAGACTTGTTGAAAAAAAGAAATGTCAACTGGGTTCTTCAGGAAAGTGGTTCAGGAATCTGTGATTAGAAGTGAAGGGAAATTAGAGGTGTCTGGAAAGGCTAGAAAATGTGCATGGCTATGTTCTGGTAAGAAACCATAACATTGTTTCAGTCCTGAGGTGGTCTATGCAAAATAAAAAGGTTAATATGGTAGAAAGGAAGAAGTGAGATTAGATTTAGATCCCAGAAATGAAGATTTTTATTAGAAAACATTTGAGCACTAATGGAAAGACACAAGTGAAAGTCAGAGGGCAACAAGGGAGATAGCCAAGAATTGTGAGGAGGGGAAGTGGAATTTAATGGTCAAGCTGTTAACAGGATAGTCTTCAGCAGCACACAGAGGTTTTATCCAGCAGGGAAAGAGATTAATGATGTGAGAAGGTGTGTATGATATTTAATAGCTTTTGTTGATTGGTAGCTTATGTAAATTCTAGCACAAGCATAGCAATAACAAGCACAACTAGAGTTCAACAGCATTCAGCTATGGGACAAAACAACAAATAATAGATGACAATCATGTCAATAAAGTAATTATGAGAATGGCAGTGGAAAATATAATCATAGCAATCATAAAATAATGAATTGGATTATATCAGTGGTAGTGGATGACTACTACAAACTCAACATCGTGCTATCATTAAAATATTAGCAGAGTAGTGTTATGGGAAGGTGCTTGTCTCCACAGCGACTGACTCTCAGCCACTGATACCTGCAGTGCTGGCCTTCCTTACATCAAGCTTAATAGTCTTTTGAGTTACCTTTTATATTCTCAAAAGACTGATCATGTTATTGTGTTCTTTACTACAGTTTTGCAGGCTGATTGTTACTTTTGCTGAGTTTGTTTCTCAGTCTGGAGACAAATGGTTGCTGTGTCCTTGGTCATCACATCCCTTTTCTAAGAGTAATCTGGGGAGTCAGCTCCTCAAAACTAATCAGAAATGACCATTCCTTCTTCCTTCTTTCTGCAGCTGACATAACCACATCATTATGCCACTGTTTTTCATATGTTCTGCTTATGTCAGCTCAGTTGTGCATTAGTTCAATTGTTGTTACTATCTAAAACTTAAGTTTAAGTAACATTTCAGTTAGTTCATATCTATGCGATACAAAATACATTTGTTTAGCAAATGCCACACCAAGGCTTATTTTGACTTCAGTGGTCACCTTTCCCCTACTGTGGTGGCTAGCCACATGCTAAGGTGCATCTCAGATCAGCAGTTCCCTTCTCCCACAACAGCAGTATACTTTAAGGCCTATAGTCCTATCCAGGCTCAGCAGCTCCCTTTCCTGATACAGATTTCAAGTCTTTTTGGCATTCTTAAATTTCCTCTTACACATGCGAAGTAGAGATTGGGCAGTAGGAACAATGGAAATAGTAGTGTGGAGTCTGAAAGAAAAACAATATGTATTGACTAGATTTGAAGATTGGATCTTTGATGAGAAAGTCTCCTAGCCCATGTTGTGGAATTTGTGATGGCTGTGTGAAACCAGTCTTGGGGCAACAACTACTGCAGTTTACAAAAAAGATACAAACTTCCTGCAACTGTATAGAATTTCTGTTGCTCATATGACAGAAGGCTGTGGATTAACAATATTTTGGATTGATAGGGTTTGTAACAAGATTATTAAAACGGTCTTTCAAACAATAACCTGCAAATAAAATATTATGAAAATATTACTTATATTTTGTTAAACTCATTGATTTTTCCAGAGACAGCTGGTGACTCTTTAAAATTAAGATTAAAAAAATCATGTGTAGTTTGCCCAAACCACTTTCCCATAATGCTTTGACAGTTTTACAGGTTTTCAGCATCTTATTTTCAGTTTTGTTTTCTTGTTTGCATTTTCTTGGTCATAAAACTGTGTAACTACCATTACTGTAAAGTTTGCTTTAAGTGATAACGTGCACACTTATGCTTTATTATACTATATTCGTATGCTCTTTTATTTTTCTCATGGACTAGTTATGAATGAGATGTCCTATTTCATACTGAGTCCAGAATTTCTAATGCTGATCAGAAATCAGCATTCCTACTCCTTCTGACTAGAATTTATTGTGACTGAGAGAACTGTAAACAACCTGTGTTGGGGTAATGAGTGTAGAACAAGAGGCATTTTTGGGTTCAATAATTAATAAAATTTGACTCAAAAAGAACCTGAATTCTCTGCCTCAGGGAAAAAAAGGCCCCTCAACATATGTGAAGACCGAATTCAGAATTCAGATGGGATGAAAGGCAGTTTATACCCTAATGCCTAGGACATCCCACCAAGGGAAACCAGACAGTGATAACTAGAACACTTAGAAACATGTTTACAAGAAATGACTGCATGCATCAAGAGAATATTGTGTTCTTTGATTTTAAGTCCAGTGGTGGAACTAAATCAAAATGCTTGCACTGTGTCCCTGCTGAAAATGAACAGATGGCCTCATTCTCTTTTGCCATGAATATATTTTTTTTTGTTTTTGCACATACACTGCAACAGCAAACGTCTATACCCTTATCCCCCTGAATAAAAAAAAAAAAGTGGGGGGGCAGGGAGGGCTGGAATGTGGAAGGAAGAGAAAAAGAAAAGACTGTAAAACATGATTGGTAGTGAAAGTCCATGAAATCTTAATGAATTTGCTTCTTTTCTGATGCACTGTTTGGTTATAAATCAACAATGTTTATTATAAGATCAGTGTATTAACCTTAGATCAGATTTATTGTGAATAAGGAGTGGAAAATAAATATGCCCTTGAAATAATATCTTACTCTCAGGCACACAGAGTACCACCTTATTGTTGCCAATCATTACAAAATACAACTAAACTAGAGTATGACATAGGTGTGCAATAAATGTTACACTCTATAGCAGCATCAAAGTCAGGAATCATACTTCCCTATGTTTATACTTTCTACCTCCTCCTATTTTATATTTCTTTCCTCTCTTTTCAACTCTTTCATCCTTTCAATATCCTGTTATTATCATATACAGGGAACTTAATTTTCTCCAACTTTCCTCATTACTCATGCCAGTTCTTTTGCTCCTTCATTTTTCTCTCACTGTTTCTAAGACATTTATAATATGGTTTCTTGATTTTTTACATGACTTTTATAGCTATTTTACTGTCTGGTACCAAAATGATAACTTGGTGATATTCCTCAGAGATTTTTGTTCAAAGATTTTTGCAAACCTAGTGAGAACTAGAGTTTTAAATAGATAAAGATGAAGTTAATGTCTGATCCATCCCCAGAAGAACCATCCCATCAAAGTAGGAAGGGCTGGGAAAGTATAGACCGAGTTGTCCTCCACAAAGTTAGCTTCCCAGACATTGAGGTTATAAAATAACCCTTCCTGCTTTGCATGAAAAACCTCTGGGTGAATTTTCTGACTACTGACTTACTGATTAGAAAGAAGAAATCTCTTCAGATGATATTTTAAAAGAAAAGCCTGACTTCTCTTTGAGGAGTGGAAAAGTCCACTAATGATAAGATTTCCTTTGTATTTTGCTGCACACAAATCATACTTCTTGCTGTTTTAGTTAATGCAGTTGATGTACAATTAAGGAGACATTTCCAGCGATTGTAGGCTATGTTGAAAGTAACCTTCCCTCCTTTTAGAATGTTGTTAGCATTATATTAATGATTTAATCTTCATGTACTCTGTTTTTCTGCCTAGGATATTATAGGTATATTATTTTATAATATCATAGATATTTATGCAAGAAAAGAATATTGGATCATCCCATGTAACCCACCATGCACTCCAGGCCCAATAATGTACATTTAACTAAGGCATACTTTCCTCAAAGGCATTCAGACCACACTCCAGCTTTCCAAGAGATTAAGATTTCAGTATTTCTTTAATTCCAAAGGAAAAAAAAATATTCTGCATTAATGTGTAAATTCTTTATAACTGGAGTCTTATTTTTTTTACTTCAACACAGAATGTGTTGTACATTGTAGCCATGACCCCCAGCCCCTCCACAACAAAAAAAATCCCAAATCAGCAGTTTAGGATGCTCACTTGGCACAGGTGGCTACTATGGCAGATCATGGGTAATTTGGTCTGTCTGTGGTATTCCTTAAGAAGAGCATATGAAGAGACAGCCAAGCAATAACTTAATGCATGGCATCTATGTCACAAATTGTTCTCAAATTTTCATATATTTCAGTTTGCAATATCAACCGAGAATTAACATCCATGAAAAACCCTCTATTTACATTCATTTATAGGCATGCAATAGTGTATATTTAAATAATGCATGTGCATTCAAACATCCATAATTATTTCAGAAACCATAAGAACCTCACCAGACCAGGATCTAATAATGAACTTTATCATGCTTTGTTGGTCCATCTTACTGGGTATACTGTAAAAGATCAAAAGATGGGATAACAACCAGCTATACTAACTGCATTGCTTCTGTGTTGGTTCTCTTCCTTCTGGGTCATTACAGTAACCATGCCTTCAGCAAATGTATCACATAGATTGAGTGGATGGGCCAGCTTATAAAACAAAACTAAAACTCAAAAAGTTGCTTCTGTCAGAGGACAAAATCAATTGCCCGTATTTATTGCACCCACCTTAGGGAAAAGCTCTGGAAATAAACTTCAGAGTCCGAGTAATTATCCATACATTCCTAAAATGTACAAGGACCTAAGCTGGCAGAAAAGCCAGCAGTTTTTATTATTGTTCTATTTTGCTACACTTTTAATATACTTTCTATGTTCAGATTTCCAGAGTGCTAAACCACTGCATTCCAGTAAAGAGTAGAAGCTAGAAACAATAACCTGTCTTTAGCTGCACAAAGTTGATTAGTTATGTCCTTTTAATTTCAACAAAAGAAGGGTGAAAAGACAGAAAAATGATCCAGCAGTTGCAGAAAGAAGATAGAAAATACTTCCTTCCAGGTTTCAGTCATTTTCCGGTTACTCAGACACTTATTTTACCCAAACCAGAAAAGTCCAGTACTGTCAAATTAATGGAATCATATTGACAAGGAGGCAAAGAGATTCTTCAGGCAAAAGATTTTTGTATCTCAAACTGCTGGGCAGTGCTGACAATGTCAGCTAACTAGAGGCTAAGATCTGGGTGAAGTACTTAGGCATTGCCTCATCAGTAATTCTCTGGTTCATCTCAACCCCAGATATTTACAGAGCAGACATCTACATGACCTAGGCAGACTCCTTTATGGGCAGTGGAGTAGGATTCAATTTTTCTCATCTTAATGTATGGTAAAAGTAGGACGGAAGAATTCTGCTATAGAAGCGTCAACTCATTGTTAGTGACCAAAGTGAAAGTTGGAATTGGATTGTATTTATCTTTGTACATTGTTGGTGTGATGAACATTTAAAAATTACACCTTAGTAATTATAAATTGGAGGTTTTTCCTTATATGTAAACACATAAATGACTCATAACAGCATCAACAGACTCTGAACATCTGAAACTTTGTAAATTAGTCTTTAGGTAACACTTGCAGTAGTGCAGCAATGAATCTCACCCTTTTCTTAAAGGTTAGAAAACATTGGTGTTTCCTTTTGGGTAATTTTACTTTCCCTATAGTTTGTCAGTCGACATTTTACCTAAATGCATTTTGCATGTTTGTGGGTTTTCTTTTTGAAAAAATGATAATTTTGCAAAGGTCCACTGGATCTTTTGGTATGGAAGATGCGTGATTGCATTAAATTGTTCATGCACTGAGATATAAATATGTTTATATAAATATATACATATTAATTTGTGTACAATTAGATTTAAAGCTCAATGGGGGAGGAAAATAAAGGAGTCATTCAAATGCCAGTGGAGCTTCTTTCTCTATAAAATACAGTAAAAACTGTAGAGATGAGGTTTCTTTCAAGATTATGAATCATATTTGAAGTTTTCTATTCCACAAATGTATTCCTATTTAGACCTTATCAACTGACTGCAACTTACTTATAAGGCTGAAATTCATTCTGTTGTCCTTTCAGACGGCACAACTGCACAGATATTTCTCTAGGATAATATATGGGTTTTACTTATGTAAAGCAAAGATACTATTGTAGCTTTTCATGAAAGCAGTTATCCATATGTACTACAATTAATGAACCAGAATTAGTATTTTTCTCAGGTATACATTTCCTACTAATCAAGAATTCGCCACTAGGAACACAAATACCTGTACTGAGAAGACACAAGGAATAAAATGCTGAAACAAAACATTTAACAGAAATCTGCATATGATGGAAATAATTCTTGAAAAATTGTCCAACCTCACTGGCAAATAACTAACATTGTGCAAGAAGGTATGGAGCTGGTAATAGTTTTTAAGTTTAATTTCATTTCTAAAACATATGGAACTGAGGTCTGATTCAAGATTCTGATCTTAGAAAAAGAAACATTGTTATATTCAAAAGCTTTTCCACATTAAATATCTCTCTTTTCCCAAAATATTGCAGCATCTTTATTTTTACCAATAAAGAAACTAAGGAATAGATATGTCCCAAGTGAAACTGGTAGTTGATGATAGGATCAGGAATAAAATCCATCATCCCGTCCCTGTACAGATATCTCCTCTATCTAAAAATATCCCTTCCCTACCTCAGCCGTCCACAGGCAAGAGTAACTACTGGCCATGCTGTGTGCTTCATTGCTGATGTTCACAGAAATGTTACACACAGAAAGAACCACAGGAAGGCAGCAGATGGTGTTGTCTAGGGATGGAGTTGTAATTTGTGCTCTTCCATTTACTACCATACATACATTTAAATAATAAGAAATATAATGAAAGAACAGTAGTTCCATTGATGGCTTTTGGCATCATTCTAAGCTTGTGCGCAGTTTTTAATTAATTGTTCTGTCAGCCAGGGTCCAAAAGACAAATCTAAGGTTCCAGCTTTATTTTTCAACAGAATACTTTCAGAAATATTAAATTAGAAACCTAATACATAGTATTATTCATCCTAGAAAATGAGAGACTTCAGAACTTAGCATTTGATTGCCCACAAATTTTATTCATTTATTTATTTACTTTAAAGAGCTTTCTTATCTGAAATTCTTTAACCCTCAGGCATTCATCTGGAGTTCTGATGCTGTGAGTCTTCAGTCTTACCTACAGTTACTGTCATGATGTTTTTTAAATGTCCGTATGGTAGTTTAAGGTTTTCTGCTGACTCATAGTCACAACTGAAAAATGCTAATGTATCCTGTCACCTCAGCTACTCAGACTCGTCTGTCATCTCTGGTCTCTTGGCTTGCCCCATACCTCAAGATGCCTGTTTCCATTTTGTCTGCAGGACTGACTGCAGAAAAGGAGGATGCTTGTGAACACTTACACTACTGTGAGTTTTCAAAGACAAACAAGTCTCGTCTCTAGGGAGAATTAATATATTTTCTCAGCCTTAGTTACATGTCTAATGCTTTATCAGAGCCATCAAACTTAAAAGGAAAAATAGCTTGCTTATTAATGTTCTTATATGATCATGCCTATGACACCTCCACGTAATAAAGGAAGTATTTTTGAAACATCTTAAAAATTCACCGTTGGTTTGTGAAACATCAAGTCTGGAAAAGGAAATAATATTGTAATTTAAGTGACCATCAAGAACAACAGTGACTGAATAGTTAAAACTCAAAGCATAGTGTTTGTAATCAATTTGTGGCTTGCACTATATTAAACTGTTCACACAGAAATTTTCTTGATTCACTTCATATAGGCAACTCATTGATAAACATTGAAATCTGTTGTGAACAATTTGCAAATAATAAAAAAGAAAAGCAAGCATGTAAAAGAAATTATTCCTAGAGCATTATCTGTCCAAATCTTTTTGTTGCAGCCTCTTTCTTGTATTATCCATGACGAGCCAAAAGCTGTTTACCTCCTTTCTAAACAGGCTGTAGTGAAGTACGGGGGAATCTTGCAGGCCACCAAAAAAATTCAAAACAAATGCAGGAACGAATGCTTTTTCATGGATACTTTTAAAACTTACCCATTGCTTATTCATAATATTATGATTTTAAAAGTTGTGTATATTCTTACATAAAGTATAAGACTCCTGAGTGACCACTGTTAAAACAAAAGATCAATTATTTATCCATCTCTACCTCCAGATATTTTCCAATGTCTATGAATTCTGATTTCTAGAGTTTTGATTTCAAGGTGAGGAATTCTGAAGTTTACCTCCCTCTTCCTGAATGTTTTTGGCCTTCCAGGTTTAATTTAGTTCCCATATGCGCTTTTCTCCTTTCTCTCCTATTTGGCACAATACCTTTGTTTTAGCCACTCTGAGATCATTTCTGGACAGAAGCTCTTCTCACCTCACAGAAACCAGTCTGTATTGAGGGGCCGAGATATTTCAGGTATCTCACCTGTCTCGTTTGCAGATCTTCGAACAAGGTCTGTTTATTGATATACAATATGACATACACAACATCCAGTTTTCACAAAAGTGATTCTAAACCGTTCACTTGTTATTTTAGATTGTTCAAGAGATCAAAGGCTTCCCTCAGTAAAAAAAAAAAAAAAATATCTAAATGCACAAACCACAAAATCCTGTTGTGATTTCTCCTTGTCCCAAATAATTCATTAGCCATATTCTGTGATGCCCAGAATCTGCTCCCTCTCCTCTAGCTGGGTGACAAATCAACTGCCAACCCACTAATGAAAACTGGTTTTAGTCTATACCTTCTCTATGTGGAAAGTCATTCTTTGATGTTCTCTTTCAGGTATAAGAATTCACCTGGCTGCTTCTTCTATACTCCAGGGTAAGTTCTTATAGAATACTTTCACAAATAAAATAAACAGAAATAAATTAAAGAGTTGCAATTCAAAATGGAAATATTCAGCATAGAAACATTCAAAGATACACTAAATGTAATTACGCACCACTTTATTCCCATTTCCAAAAGAAGAAAGGAAGCAGAAGTACTAATCAAGTACTCTCTGTTGTTTTGTTTTTGATTGGGGTCTTTTAAACTATGTTTCAAGGATATTTTCTATTATCATTTTTTTATTTATATGTCATACAAGCAGTCAGTAAGACAGTTCCAGTGTTCATAAGCAACGTAGAGTTACAAGAACTACTTAAACAGTGAGCTTGCATCATCAAGACTTTCTTTTCCACAGGAGGTTAGCAATTTTCAAGAATCAGGATTCACCTACCCTGTTAGATGTGACACTGATAGGTTGAATAGTGTAAGATGCTTCGTCTGCTGCAAGATGTGTTGTCAGGTGAATATCCTTCTGGTAATTATTAGCACTATACTAATTTGAACGCCTGAAATGACAAAAATGAATGCCAAAAATACCAAAGTCATATAATTATTATGCTGTGGTGGTTCTGAGGATAGGGGTGTCAACAGTCTGCCTCTCTTCTCTGATTCCTGATTTCCCAGCTGACTATGATTAGCTAATCTGATTTCTGTGGAGGGCTGTGACCTGTTCTGCAGGTTGTGCAGTGTAGGCTGAAATCCTCTGCTTTACCCACTTCTCCTTCCAAGAAGCCTCTGCCCCTTCTTGTGCTTTAAAATAGGAGTTATTTTCTATGATTTTCTAGGAAAGAGAGTGGATTCTGGCCTAAAAAGATTCTCTCCACCACCGAAACTGGTAAGTATCAATGAAGTTTGGGAAAGATACCAGACAGATAAGAACAGGAACAGGAATATTGCAACAGGTCTGCTAGCACAGAGTAAGACACAGATCTATTGTCATGACTAAGACAGCATTGGTGCATGATAATTTTGCTATCATTGAATATGCTTGTTTAGACAATTTCCTGTTATTGTTTCACCTATGAATTATTTTAAATTGTTTTGTCAGTCAACTGCAAATTTTCATCTGGGTTCTTGTCTTCAGTAGGTGTTCCGGTCTTTCAGAGAGCACAAAGTGAACAATATAACTGATCTTTTTAGAATAGCTGGGCAGAAGGATTGCAGTCTACAAGGGCTGATAATATTATTTTTTTTTTATAAATTCATAGCATGTAATTAAGTCTCAGGTTATGAACAGAAAACTGTAGATAAGCGAAAAAACCCAAAGAGCAGTTTCTACAGCCATCTTCAAATCAAATCAATGTATTTAGCACTTAGGCTGAAAATGGTATAATTCTAGTAGGTCACAGGATTAAACCCACAGCAGAAGTCATGTTCAAACACTGAACTTGAGGCCAACAGAAGAGTAATGGATATACTCTGACTAAGATTGGAGGAACCATTATTCCACCCTTAAAACACTCTTACTGGAACTAATGATAAGTATTTACATATCAGGTTCCTTATTAATCATGAGATTTGATTTGTATGTGTTTCTTTCTCTCTGCTTTTTGCTGGCTCATGAACTTTTTCAGCTCTTGGTCTTTTAATTCCTGTGTATTTAAATTATACTGGATTTTTCATCTGCTTTTATCTTTACAATAATACCTTAGTTCCTTGAGACTCATAATAGTTATGATATCACGTGCCTAATTCTGTTTCAAATAACTTGCATTTTTGCCTAGGACAAAAATAAAGAGTTCAAGTTGTATAATATAAATTTATAAGTAAAACATGTTCAAGATATCCATGAATTTAAGGCTTTAGGAAACTCTGCTCTTTCACCTACCTTTTTTTCCCCCAAACTGCTACTTGTCATTATTTACACTTATGCGTAGGAAGTAAGATTTTGTGCTTTGCTGGTCAGGTAGAAAATATTTAAATTAGGAATACATGAATGAATTCTTGCAGAAAAGTCAATTGCTTTTCATAGTGTGCTCTGAGTTAATTTTATGGCCTTAGTTTCAATTTCTCCTCCCAAATTCCTATACATTTATTTCTTAGAAACTACCTAAGCTTGTAAGGGTTAAACTAGAGATTCAACACACTGTGTTGCAGACTTCCACCCATTTCTGATGTATCTGAGATAACTCACTCTTGGTCTGATTTGTTTAGAACATTTGGTAAATTGTAATATTTTTCCATTAAAGGTTATAATATTTTGTGAATTCAGAGTTTGATTCCATTCTTCCTCTTTCTTTACAAACATTCTTCCCTATTTTCCCCTTTTTAGATTTCCTTGACATGAAAATAAAGCATTCAATGCTTTCATACTTCTCCAGGGAAAGCTTTGCTCTACTTGAGCTTAGTCTTATTACCCATCAATCACTCAATCAGCCTTTATTTTATATACACTAACACATTGGAGAATGAATCTTGAAGTGCCATGAGTAATAGCTGTTAGTTAACAAGAGAAAGCTAATCTCAGCTGATGAATTTTCGCCTTTGTTTTACATCTACTTGAAGAGTTTCTAATAACCTCAGTGACCAAGTGTTATTGCTGCAGGGTATATGTCTGAAGTCATAGTCTCTGTGTTTTGTGCAGCTGTGTCCATGATCACTATGGAATCAAATGAACCTGGGTTTAAAATAAAATAATAGCACCAACGGTTGAATTTTTATGCTATGTAGCAGAACAGTGACTAATTACATTTTTGTGACTTAAGAACTTACTTTGGCCACTGGCTAGGTAAACTGTTAGAAACAGATCAAAGCTGTGTTACTGAATCAGTATCCGTACAGTAAAATCAATCAAAACTATATTCTTTGCAGCTAATACACAGATGAGGAATACCACCTCAAGGGAGGTCACAATGTTCTTATGCAAACCTGAAACTGTCCCTTTAGCTAGATGATTATTACATGGCAAGCCCTGCCCCTGACTCCACGAAATGTGAAAAGACCCCTGAGGGAACTCCCTCTGGGACTCTTCATGTGCAGTTTTCCATTAAAAGAAACATTTTTTTTGTCAAAGTGAACGGTGGTAATAAGTATGCCCTATACTTATTGCACTGTTAGTAATAATGGTGATTTCTAAAGTCCCATATATACTTTTTCTGTCTCTTTGCTGCTTAATACAGAAAATCAGTCTCCCTATATCAAGAGATTGACACTTATTCTGGGTAATATATAGACAGAAGAACAGAAGCCAGTGGATACAAAATGGGAAATGCACCTGGAAATCTTTACAAATATCTGAGCGTCGAAATTTCTCCTGAAGTGTATATATGCTATTGTTTGTTAGAAGACAAGAAGCAGAAGAAAAATAACCAAAATCACTGTAATGTAAACAGACTATCTGTTGACTCTGCTACTAACTGGGCTTTTTGGCTTTTCAGCATAAACAAGCATGTAATTTCTATTGTTAATTTGAGTAAATTCTGGTGTAAGCTCATTTTTCAAACTGTATGTGCTGACAACTGTATTAGTAACATCATTATTAACAATCTGGATGAACAGCAGTCATTTGCACAATTCTGATGAAAATTCTGCAGAATTTTTCTGAGAAATTGTTTCTATTCTAATAAAACAGCTTTTTGTAGAAAAATCTAAACCTTAATGTCTTGCGTGTAAGCAGGCCAGCTTTGTCTCTGGTAGGTTCATTCTCTCCAGGGAATGCTTGCATTTCCTATGTAGGCCTACTGAACAATTAGAGGAGCAAAGCTACATAATGTAACATTATCTTTAATTTTTATTCTTTGTTTTTATTTATTATTTGTTCTTTTTGTTTGTTTATGTTTTTTGTTGGTTGGTTTGTTTTTGTTTTTTTTTTAATACAGAATCTCTAATGTAAACTTATACTAATGTAAACTTAGTAATGTAAAATATACTTCTGGCAGAGAAAACTGAGAACATTTCCTCAAGCATTTCAAGTAATAGAATAAAACTTCAAAAAAGTTTGGGGTGTTCAGAGGCAAACAGAATGGCACAGCACAAAGAAGGTTTCTATCTCAAAAGTAAACTACAATATACAGATAAACCACTAGGGATAACTTGATCTTCAGACCTTAAATGGCTGCTAAGATTTGTGAGATAGAAACTGCTTCACCAAAATGGGGAACCTGAGCTCCTGACTGGTGATGAGAAAAATTCTAGTGATTCTACTCAGGGCTGTAATCTTGAGGAAGTGACCTATCCATGGGAATTCAGCACATTTTGGAGGATATTATTGACTCTGTATTCGCATGTTTTTGCCTCTAACATAAAATATTAGTATGCATTTATTGTGGCAATTTACTGTGAGTTTGAATAAACCTCACTAGGAACTAGATTTATTTAAAGGTAGTAGTTTTTGCCAGCACATGCTCAGTTCTCAGAAGGCCAATCCAAATTAATCTCCATCTTTTTTTAAAAAGCTATAATGCTTACTAGCACATGTCAATTAATAAACAGGGTGCTTAAATTAATTGGCACTTAACATTGTACTATGAATCAGGTTGTTCACTGCTAATAGAACATAATGGATTGCAATTCTGCACTTTAATATTTAATATAATATCACCTTCCTTTCCATCTTTGCAAGCAATTACATAATATTTGACAATGACAAGTAGACAAATGATAATACTTCACATGTTGTTTTATTAGCTTCAGAAATACATTGGTAGTTGACTATTCTTTATGCTTTACAAAAGTCCTATAGTCTTAACATAAATTATCAGCTTATGATTGTCCACTTTTACTAGGTGAATGCTTATTTTCATCATGAAATTTTACACAAGGTCAAAGTAGAAATATTCTACACATACTGATTACTGAACGTGTTGAGTGTAGCTACTAGAAAAGTGATATTTACACAGGCATTCTTGTCACTTCTGATACCAAAATGCCAAGAAACTTTGTTTGGTTTTGCATCTGCTGTTGTTAAAATGCCTGAAATCCAGTTGGCAGCTGATTGTAAGTGGTGTTCGCCAGGGCTCAGTGTTGGGGCCAGTTCTTTTTGATATCTTTATCAATGATCTGGAGGACAGGACTGAGGGCACCCTCCTTAAGTTTGTAGATGACAACAAGTTGGGGGAAGTGTTGATCTGCTGGAGGGCAGAAAGGCTCTGCAGAGGGGTCTGGACAGGCTGAATTGATGAGCCAAGGCCAGTTGTAGGAGGTTCAACAAGGCTCAGTGCCGGGTCCTGTGCTTGGGTCATACCAACCCCACACAATGCTACAGGCTTGGGCAAGAGTGGCTGGAAAGCTCCTCTGCAGAAAAAGACCTGGGGCCGTGGGTTGACAGCTGGCTGAATATAAGCCAACGGTGTGCCCAGGTGGCCAAGAAGGCCAACAGCAGCCTGGGCTTGTATCCGAAACAGTGTGTCTCCAGCAGCAGTAGGGCAGTGATTGTCCCCCTGTGCTCAGCACTGGTGAGGCTGCACCTCGAATACTGTGTTCAGTTTTGGTCCCCTCACTACAAAAAAGACACTGAGGTGCTGGAGCGTGTCCAAAGAACGGCAACAAAGATGGTGAAGGGTCTACAGAACAAGTCTTATGAGGAGCGGCTGAGAGAACTGGGCTTGTTTAGCCTGGAGAAAAGGAGGGTCTGGGGAGACCTTATCACTCACTACAACTAGGAACTGAAAGGAGGTTGTAGACAGGTCGGTGTTGGTCTCTTCTCCCAAGTAGCAAGTGACAGGATGAAATGGCCTCAAGTTGTACCAGGGGAGGTTTAGGTTGGTTATTAGGCAAAATTTCTTCACTGAAAAGGTTGTCAAGCACTGGAACAGGCTGCCCAGGGAAGTGGTTGAGTCACCATCCCTGGAAGTATTAAGAAGACATGTAGATATAGTGTTTAAGGACGTGGTTTAGTGGTGGCCTTGGCAGTGCTAGGTCCTGCTAGGACCTAGGTGGACTAGGCAGTGTTAAAGTCTTTTTCCTGCCTAAACAATTCTATGATTCTCTTCAGGTGTAAATAAACAATAGACACAAATCTTGAAAGCACTGGGATCAAGGCTAAGTGATCTCTGCTAATAATTATTATTTCTTGTCTGACAGTTCTGGAGCTTGGACAAACAAACCTCCCCGTAGGAACCACTGTACCTGATCCCTAAGGAAGAACACATAATAAGGTAAGTGCCTAGTAAATAACCACAACAGCCAGCTGCGGCTTTGTGCCTGTCATTTTCTGCTGGGAATTAACCTGGGTCAGTTCTATACCAGGAAAAAAAAGATAGAGAGAAAAAGAAAGAACGTTTGCATTTTTTGTAGCATAGACTTGCACCGTATTTGTTTAACTGCACAGAGCAATAGCAACATTTCTTTTCAAGCCAGTATTAGTTAAAGTTTGAATCAATCTCTCTGCCATTGTTAGCAGTAAATTTTAGATACGTTTGCTTGTTTGGCTTGACAGGTGTGAAAGAATTGGCTTCTTAGGCTTTTTTTTTTCTTATTCCTGTTATACTTAAATGCTTATATATATATACAAATATAAAGTCTTACTGCATTCACTGCTGATCTGGTTATGGAAAGTGCAATCTTCCTGTAGGATAACATCTAGCAACTAAACAGAAATCAGTTTACATTTCTGCAGATAATTTGTATAAATTATAAATCAAGAAAAAAACCTACCCAAAACCAAAATATTGGAGCAAGAATATATACTGCTTTCACAAAACCAGTGCAATGAAAACTTCCTCCTCCCAGAATAATTACTTAAAATAATATCATTTGAAATAAAAACACTGAAAAGTAAGTCTTATTGCAACCAAAGAGGAAAGGAAAATGTGAGGTTTATGCATTGGATCTTAACCTCACAAGAAATAAGCGTTCTATAGAGCTCACCAGAGCTGGTGAGGTTATCCTCAGTTTCTGTATCAAGCAGGATTCTCATTTCTGAAGATGTGAATTTTATTACTGAATAGCATAGAGCAGAAGTATTGGATATACTATTATTTCAGCTGTGATTCTACGCTTCCTTTGAAGCTTTTTTGGTATACAAACAAAACATTTAACACACAATAAAAGTAATACATTGAGAAAATTTCAGATTACTTTTAACATTAGGAATTTCTGTTGAAGGAATAACTACTTTTATTGTTACCAAACTTTTTAATAGCCTGGTTCCTAGTATATTGCACTTCAGAAGGTTTAGTAGTAGCAAAGCACCTGTAATTAAAAAACCTTGTCTACTCCTAAACTTCTAGGAACAACAAAAATATCACTAAATCATCAGAGTCTTGTCTAGATCCTGGAAAGCATATTTATCCTGTGTAAACTGAAGGAGGCATCCTTTATAATGGCAAATTGAGGAAACCATTTAAAGAATTGGAGGTGGTTGTTATGGTTGCCTTCATCTGTTGAGAACCTGGTGCCAAGAAATGCATAAAACACTGGCAGAAAATGGAACACTTCTAATTTTTATCCTTTATGTTGAAAATTAAACCCTGGTTACCACTGAGATGTAGATTCCTACATTATGTGTTAACGTTCACATGGTACATACTTACACCCATACAGACTGGATAAATAAAAAAAAAGAATACTAGAGAAACACTGTAGCATCCTCTTGGTATTTTGAATTTTGGCTTCATTTTGTAATTATTTAAAAAACAAAACAAAGAAATAGATATTTGTTTCCATTTAGCCATTCTGGGTTTGTCTAAATTCGGAACTGCTGGAAGAACTTTATAGATTCAGACCAAGGTATATACTCTAGTATACTTGACTACCTGCCTGAACTGATCTACAAAATTAACTGCTTGAAAATAATAATGTTGATATTAAAAGAAGGGACCTGTCCTTTGGAGGCACCATTAACTATGTTACATGGTTCATATTATTATAATTCTGGGTTAAATTGTGACTCACCAATGGTATGTAAAGGGAAGAAAGCCGGTGACTCTTTCCTTCATTATATGAAAAGCAAAAGCAATTAGCATTTTTCTACAGACCAAGGCTGCACGTTTGAAGTGAGTGATCGCATGTATTGAAATTGTCTGCACCACAGAGTGGCCTTGGTGTGTGCAAGCTGGTTCCTTTCGGATGAAACCAAATCAGCAGATAAGGTTTGGAAAAGCACCTGGTGTTTTCCAACCAGTAACTTTTTTTTTGGAGGGGAGGGTAACATCACAAAATGGGTAATTGGAAGTAATTTGGGGTAATAGGGGTAATTTTAAGTAAAAGAGGGGAAAAAATAGTAAATAGGTGGGGATTAAAGGTCCTCGATATCAACTGCTTCCTTGTGCAGATTCACTCCCTCTGCTACATATTTATACAGATATAGGTAATGACATTTGTAAGTCAGCCATCCCACAAGGTCCTAAGCATTAGAAATATAATTATACATCCTGGTTAACATGGTTGTCCCTCACATCTCACACCTCAAAGTACAATGCAAAGGTTGATTTCCTTTAACATTATGAAGCACGCTTGGAATTCTGTTTCTTAAAAACAGTGTGCTTAATGGAATTATCATGGTTTGTGTCCTCTTTGTGGTTCTTCTTATATTCCCCTGTGCTTTTGTGCCACAATGAAATAAAATCATTCAAGAACACACAATCAGTATCAGGGTGTGTTGTCTGTGTAATTGCCTTGGCTCCAGGAGGTTGATGTCATATCTTTTATTTTTCACTTTCTAACCATCTCTTGTTCCTTTTGTTTCTAGAGCACTCTAGAGATTTTGTTGTATTTGAAAATATATAATTGTAAACATAACCCAATATCCTATTGCATTAAATGCAATGCTAAATAGTGTGTAGTGTCTTGTGCAGCTACCATGAGGAAAATTAAAACCTAATTGTAAATTGTGTGTGTGTGCATGCTTGTGTATGTATTTGAGTAATTAATTAGATTAATGTTAAAAATGAAGGTCTCGGAGATTATTTGCTATTCTTTTAATGTTGCATATCTTCTTATTTAATGAATAATACAGTTGATTTCTTCAGCTTTCATCAAAAAAGGAAAGAAAACTCAGAGCTTATCAGAAATTCAAATGTAAACCCCAAGTCTGATCTTTTACAATAAGTACTGATTTTATTGAAGTCAGTGGAAGTACTCCAATTCAGACTTCAGAGTTGCTCATAAGAATAAATATATCTAATTGCAGGGTAAAAAATCCCAATTTAAAAATACCTTGGGTTAAAATGAATTCTTTTTATTCCATGAGTGGTGTTATAAATATCCATCCATATGTTTTGTCCTTTGTTGAGTATAAGAACATGAAGCACAGAGCTCTGTTGTGAAAAGTTCGGCAATCTGTAAATGAACTTGAATCAAACAGTTTCCTTACAATCAATCTTTCTATTGTAGCTAAAAGTGTCAAATACTACAATATATTAGAAATTATACTTTTGTCCCCAAGACAAAGCCTGCTAAACAAATGAACTGGGCGGTGCTAGTTATAAGACTAAGCTTTCCACAGAAATTTTAGCTACGTAAGCACTCACTACTAGTGTTGAAAAAGGCCAGATGCCACTCTTCCTCAGACAGTTGCCAAATTTTTTTAATGTTCCTCATCTTTGGCTTTGTCATCTGTTCACCAAATATCCCTTACTTTTTCCTTGTTTTCTGCTTGTAGAGCACATTAACATCTTATGTTCCTGTATGTTCAAAATAATCAGTAAAAAAAAATTTATGCTTGTTCAAGCACCGTAAGTCTCATCTTTCAAAAATTATTTTGAAACAAAACAAATTTTAGGTTCCTATTAGTGACTGAAAATGGGGTTATAGTTCTCTAAGTTACTGTGATACATTTGAAAATAGTAATTATTATCTGTCCCCTTCTAGATCTACTGTGAAGGTAAGAACAGCCCTAAGAGATCTGCCTAGGGAGCATTACAATTAGTAAATCTTCTTAGCATAATAGCATGATCGATTAAAAAGTATCAGGCATAGAAAAAAGTTCCTTCCCTGGATACTTTAAAAAAATTAATACAAAGCTTAAGGGAACAGAAATGCCATCTTGTCCAAACATGGGGTATTATTAATATGATTAGAAAATTAACCCATTTTTCCTACAATATGATTTGAATTCAAAAGAACATTGCCATTGAAGTGCATTAGAGAAAACTGATACACTGACAAGTATTCATCTTAAAACAACTTAAGTTTACTTGTCTTGGATTTAAAAAAAAAAAAAGAAAGAAAAAAAAATTAAAAGCTTTCTCAGACCAAATCTCTGTCTGGAAACAGAGATGTGTGTCAGAATCTGGAGAGAATAAAATAAATGAGAAACAAAGTCCACTGTTTTTTTGCCATGTGTATTTATAAAAGTCTTACAGTTCTAAGAGAACTGGGCAAGAGGAACAGTTTTAAAGGAATATGGGCAACAAAGCAGTGTGTCCTGCTTTGTGCTGCTTAGCTAAGGATTGATAGTATGAGTCTGTTACAGGCTCATAAGTTCTGTATGCCTTTTCTTTAGAAGTCCCAAATAAACAGATCAAAATAGCAGCTACATTTTTAGAGGAAAAAAGGTGGGTTTTTTTTGAAAGGAATGAAGTGTTTCTGCAGGGTACTGTAAGGGTAATGGATTTCTCTGGCATTTTTTGTACAAGCTTGGATGACAAACCTAACTGTAAGATAAAACTCTCTTCCTCCTAGTGTGTCAAAATTAAGGAAATGCTTACACTATGTTCAATCTGGGAGGCAGCAACTGGTACGTGAGGTAAGATACTATATTCTATTTTTACCTTCTAGCTGAGGCTACTGGATCTGTGCTAGTCAATGCTTTAATGCCAACTGCTCAATGTATCCTGTAAAGAGCAGAGAGCCACCCCAGCTCTCAGGCTTGTCTCATTTAGGAAGCGGTGCAAGGAAACCTCTCCTTCCTAGCTGATATAATGCTCTGATTGTCGGGGTTCTCCTTTTTTTGCTATACAATGAAGTTTCACCATAGATGTCTAAGCAATGGATCTACTTTGCATTGGAATGAAGAAAACACAATGCTTACATGGCCAAGTACTGCTTAAAGATAGCAAAACACCTCTCTTACCTCTTCTCTTCTGTTCATTTCCTTCTGTCAGTTTCCAGATGTCTTCCTACTAATTATATCTTAAACCCTGGGTACAGAGGAGAGATTAATCATGCCTATGGTGGATGACTCTTCTACTTTAGGCACATTCAAGACCTAAATCTATTAGCAGCTACCTGTTTGGCATCTCTTCATGTGCATACTAGCCAGGTTGATGGCATTCTGAGTAGATTTCCCACATCTAGAGAAAAAGACAACAAGGAAAAAAACCCAACAAACCAAAACCCTCAAATCAAACCTTTGGAGAAACTTTGTCAGAAATTATAATCTTGATTTTAAAGAACTAAATTTTTTTCCTTGTAATTAAAATTTATCTGTCTTTACTTTTTCCTTAGGTGAAATGAAGCTTGAACATTTGAGAGGTATTTGCTATCAATTGCTTCTTGTATTAGTTCTAAAATGTCTAGGATGAATTAAGTACAAGAAATCCGACTATTGCACAGTCTGTGAGAAGGGGAGACTTTTTGAAGATATTTCAGAATTTTCTAAAATTTAAGTATATTTACAAATAAAATTACTGGAAATACTGAAATGAAAACCAGCTTATTCTGTCTGAAAGCAAGTAAAGACTTTGACAGTGATTTTTCATGTCTGGCCTCATTCACCATTTTTTGATGAAAGCAGACCTAACAAAAAAGCTGCCTGCTTCTACCCAATTCTACACAGTATCTTCAATTTCAATTTCAATTTTTCTCATTTCTACTGCACTTCTATAAAGCCATCTTTATCAAAATCTTTTACTTGTACACTATTTCAAAGTTTCATAATTGTTTTTTTTTTTTCTTAGCACAAATGAATTCCTTGCACAAGTAGCAATTCTTCTCGGATTTCAAACCCTAAAACCCTGAAATTGTGCAAGGGCAGTTTACATGATCTTACAGTGAATTTAAACAGCATAGGTGCCAGCAATCTGGTATAGAATAGAGCATGATCTAATAATAATTTGAATATATTGAAGGCTCCAAAACCAAAACTCAATTAAAAAAGAAAGTTAAGGAGCTCAATAAAAGCTTGGTTAAAATCAGAACTGCTAACAATACAGCCTTAGATCACTCATGACAAAAGAAGCTAAACCATCACACCAAAGCAAATCTTCTCTGAAAACATGATGCCACCAGTTACTGGGCGATGTTTTCTTCCATTTATTTTGATATGACTTTTCAATATTTTCTTGCTACATGTATTACAAATCCTCCTTATATACAAATAAAATATTAAGAGCAATAAAAACCCTCTTAATACTAAGCTGTTAGGAGCTTGGGTAAGCTACTAATTAGTCTGTATAACTTGTAATAACAGTCTTCCTAATTATTATTTTTTTTTAAGATTTGTTCTGTCCAGTGAAATGTAAAAAGTTGGTATGTTTTTGGGATGAGCTATGATTATACTAACAACGCTCCCCAAAACCTCACTCACATAATTACATGCATTATATCTAGACATAGGCAGATCCTCTCATTTCAAGGGAACTTGAATGTTGCTTTGTTCTGTGTCCATCACTATCCTTCTTCCATTCTCCACAGTATGACTACCACCATCACCTTATCAGACATCTTGACAGTATAATTGAAAACAAGTATCAGTATGGAGGGTAATGTGTCAGGGAAAGCTGTATTTCATCTAAGTCTTTCTTCAAACCTTTCCGTTAAAAGGTCATACTTGTACAATCAGAGGGAACAAGCATGTTCATCTGTTTCAACAACCCTGGCAGATGTTTCGAAGTTTCTTTTCTTGAAAACTGAAACTATTCCCTTGCCTACTATAACCTTCAAAGATTTGATTCCTTTCAGATCAGTAGTAGTGCCGTGTGTTTAATTTAAAACCTGCCTTCTCATGACTAGATGGCATACAGAGATTAACGTTACTTATCAGGTTTTGATCAACAAAAATGCGTGTAGAAAACCATCCTGAATATAAGGGTTTGACTGTTCATACAGTGTGTGATTTATTTGTCTGTGCCCAAGCTGTTTGGAATAATTGTCTTATTTTGCAAGAACAAAGTGTCAGTATCCAGGAAAGTTTTGTTTCTATTTCTTTTGTTTTAATTTATAACTTTAGCAATAACAATTTTCAGTATCACAGAGACTGAAAGCAACTTCCTGTGTGATTTATTTTTTTTTAATTGCAGATTTAGTGTGGCAACTGAAAGTTCTTCTATCTTTTTCTCCAGAATGTTTTATTTCTTAAGATAAGCTGTTATTCAGTTATTTTCAGAAATTCTATTTTCATTTATAAGTTTTTGAATTTCCATTCTTCTATTATATGAATTGTCACTATTATAGTAAATTTTGTTTGCCTTTCCTGATCCTTTCTTCTGCTTAATTTATTTTCTGATATTAGATGTTCATGTATGTTCAGATTCATGATAATGTGATTGGGGTTTTTTGTTATATTAAGAAATGGTCACCTAACGCAATAAATGCAAACTATTCAGATTTAAGTTAGCTTGCATAATATGCTATCTGCTTTCAGTGTCATAACTAAAGAAATATTGTTTAAAGAAACTGAAATACAATCAGCAAGTCAACAAGAATCTAGCAGTTTTCTCCAAATTCAGTGAAAGGTGTTGGAATAATTATTTATTCCATGTAGTATAAACAAAGAAAATATGTATTCTGGACATTCAGTTTATATCCTGATTTCTCTTTGATATTGAAAATCTCTTTAGAGCTTCCTGGTGTGGATTATATCTGTGACAAAAACTGCTGCAAAAATTCCACATTCCATACTTTACTTTTCAAGTTAATTTCTAATTACAATGTTGTTGAAAAAAAATCCACAGAATTTTTTTTTTTTACATTTCACAATGTTTTTTTCAGCCTGCATTTAATGTAAATGTTGAAAACTTACTACCCTATAGGAAAGTTTAAGACAGAAAACTAATGCATTCAAAAGATGTATTACAATTTTGGGAAAGGAAATCTAAACACAGATTTGCATTTTTTTAGACAGCTTGCTGTTGAGATGAGGCCAGAACATTAGCTTTAGAGTCCACCTGTCAGCTCCTAAATTCTGTTCTTTCCCTTTCTCTTTTGCTTGCCTCTTTCTCTTTTTCCTGCCTTTTAATTATACAGATCCTCAGTGAAACTGAACTTTGCTTGACTACTACAGAAAACCCCATCTGGATTTCCTTTAATCCTTTATTAGCCAGCTAACCAGGTATTCTTAATATACACATTTTTTCATCTGTTTCTCTCCTACTCTGTTATATATGCTACACTGTCTACCAGTTCTCTTCTAGATATTATACTTCCATGATAAAGATTCCCAAATTTCAGTTTCATTTTCCTCCCAAATTATACAACTTTCTTTTTGTAATGCTCTTCATTTTGACACTGCACTAGCATAAGAGATGTATATTTTTACTCATACCGTTGCTTTGCTGTGAAAGGCACCTTCTATACTTCACCAAGTCTTCATACTGCCCGTTTAATGTTTTTGTCAACTGTTAAAGTGAAGCATTGTCAGCTGTGGAAAAAACCCACAAAGGCGGCTGCAGCAGCAGCAGCAAGTATGTAAGAGATGGATATGTGAGACATATGAAGATGGTAGAAATTATTTTCTTTTTAGCGTTTCCTATATCATTTTTAAAAACAGAGAATTGAAAGAGAGTAATCTATCACATTGCATGAAACAGCTATCAGAGCTTATATGGAGGAAGAAGGATTATGTGGATAATGGGAAAACAGCAGCTAACAGTTGAGATTTATAACAACCTTGACCTAGCAATGAGCTGCATAGATGCTGGCTTTTCTGCCTCTCTGACAACTCATATAACTGTAATGTGTTTTACATCTAATTGTAGGGATCCAGCTGCTCAGGGCTCGTTGCAGGATTAACACTTGTATTTGAAATGGAATGAGCCTAGCAGTAGAGAAGAGAAAGGCAGTCAAGAAAAGGGTCTAATTTTGCACCAGTGAGCAATAGTAACAGCCACTGGGAATGAGAGTCATTATTAAATCTCAATACAGAAAACATATAGAAGGCTTCTGGTATAAAGAAAACCCCTTATGGAATTACTGTCTAGTAACTGAATTAGGTAATAAATGTTCTACAGTGCTGCCTATTTTAAGAGATCAAGATTTTTGTTTTTAAAGGAATAAAAATCGATTTTCAGAAAAAGAAAAGTGAGCTGCATAATCACCATCTTTTAATGTTTAAGTTATGTCCCCAGTAAATCACAGAACAAAATACTGAAAGACAAACAAAGATGATGTCATTGACACACTCAAAAATTTATTTGGTGACATTATAGACATTTCAGTGTGCATGTGGAGAAAGTAATCATGCCTTCTTTCTGCAAAGGGAAGATGAGCTAAGGAAGCTTCTGTCTGCATTGTCAGATGGTGTATTGACATTTCAGCACCATAACAGATCCAGCTGTCCTCTGTCCTTGGAGTGTGAGAGTCTAGCAAATATAGTATGCTGAAAGAAATAGACAAGGATGTCTGACTTCATATCATGTTGGTCTCCCAATTAATTGAGCCAGAAAATGTAAAACCATTCCCCGGCCAGAACAGTTGTCTCATTCCCATCTCAGCTGTGGCAGGTGAAGGGGAAGAAGGGATGAAACCATAAACTGAGGACAAACCAAAACATCTATGAACCTTCATTAAATGAGGAACAGTAGGAGACTGTAGATAAAATGTTGAAGCTCAGTGACACTGAAGAAATTTGTTAATATATATCAGCTTTTTGTTGCCTAGAAGACATCTTCTGATTGGTCATGACACTGATGTTCTAAAGCACAAAATAAATTTGATGTGGTAGAGGAAGCAAAGGATAGACTGATCTCTATACTACAGAGGTATCTGTTCCCACATAAGACCAGAAATTATTTCATTTGTAAAACAGGCAAATATAAACTGCTTAAAAATGAGATCTTTCTAACAGATAGACTGGAGGTCTAATGGCTTTTTGGATGTATGAGGAGCTCTGGTGTTGAAATGAAAAAAGTCTGGATTGATCAAAAAATTAAGCATTAAAAAAAATTGCTGCAGGGAACAGTTTCATTTGAACTCAGAGTAAACTTGAGCTGATTAGTTTATCTTTTCACTCCTAAGCACTCTAATTTTTATATATTTATATTAAACACAACAATTATGAAGTTGTTCTTGGTTGAATAAAAATAATAAACTCTGATTATCAGAATTAAACTAAACACTCAGAAGTGATAGAGTTGAACTTGGAGGTCCCATTACAAAGTAAGAAAGATTTATTGGAATTGAATGTTGATTACCTTAGTCATTCCTCACAATTTGTTCTTTTTCTTACCTGCTAAATTATAGACTGGTCCCACAGAGAAACTGATCCAGTCAACAGTGCCGTCAGGGTAGAAAATTCTGTCATTGCAGAGTGAGTTTCTCTGGTGAAGGTAGGGATCCTATGTTGTGTGTCCTGTCATGCTGAAGTTCAGAACTGATAAGCAGAAATTTCCTTTTTGGTGATTTAAAAAAAATTATGAATAGGACTTATGTATAAAAGACTTGTCTAGGGGATTTAAATATTCCTAATTCATCCAGTAAAACAAAGCCTTCTGTGGAAAACTTGCATCCACTCACTTGATGATATCCTGAAGTATAACATCACATGTTTTTCTCATAATGCAGTTTTATATCTTCAAAATACCTATGGCACAGCAAAATGGACTATCCACATCTGGTATGGTGCGGGTTTTGCACGGACTTGGAGTGATAAATATCTTTTCCTCAACTTCATTCTTTCTGGTATTTTGGTCAGAATGTTTTTATGATAGTGCTGAAATAACTGGGAATACTCTCCCACAAAGGAGAACAAAACACATACAACCTGTAAAGCCACCGTTCCGGCTCTGCTAAAGGGTCTTTAATTTTCAGTCTCCTCAATGAGCTTTTTAAACAGGATATCAAGCACAGTATTCTAAAACCTAGAACAGAGCAGTTCTCGTTGATTGTTTTTCTCCTGAAAAAATTTAAGCATTCTTAGTTATTTTGGGCATCTCAGCTATTTCTATTTCATTCCAGTGTTTACAAGCAAGCAGACATCCTCTACTCAGTTTGAGTGTAACTATAAATCTGTTCCAACTTCATAACCTGTTCTCCTTCTATTTTTTCCCTTTCTCTTTATCAATAAGCAGCGCCTGTCCCCTCAAACTTCCTAACCACACTGCTACCTCATCACACTAAATACAATTTCCAATGCCTCTGAAAATATAATAGTAGCAGCTTTTTAGTAATAATTATATCAGGATCTGCAGACCTCAAATAATCCTATCAATGGTTGGTGTTTTATGGAGTTCCTGTCACTTAGATATCACTATGTGATCAGAAAAGGCTTTCTTCCCTGTGGAGAAAAGGTTCAGTTAATAGGAATCAAAATTCAGGGGTGGAATCAGAGAAGTAGAAACACGATACTATAAAAGTGCCTTAAGTCAGATTTTCCTCAGTCATTTATATGAATGATAACACTGGAGAAGTTGAATCATAAAAGCTATAATGCTATTTTATGTAAGGGCAACAAACCAAACAGTTCTTTCAAACATTTGTGAAAGAGTCCAGAGACCAAAGAACTGAAGTTCTTGTTTCACAGTATTTCTTCTTTGCTATTTTATATGTCCATATTTCAGATGATTATCCTGAAACGATGACTCATAGTTTGGAATCACCTAAATTTTATGAACGTTATTTGAAAGGGCAAGTCTAAGTGTTGTCAGTGTTATCAGAACCAACTGACACGAGGAAGGTAGTGATCCTTCAGTGGTAACAAATACCTATTTTAGAAAGCAGTAATAGCCATGTGCTTACTAGGATGGCCTGTAATGTAGTTTTCTGCACCTTGGAACAGCAAATGCTAATATTATGACAAGAAATTGAATTTGGAATTCATACTCAGACCAGGATCAGACAAAAAAAAATAAAACCTGAAAAAAATCAATACTGCATTGCCCAAAGGCGCTGATGAATACATTGCATCTGCTGGAGATAGGTTAAAAAAAAAAAGAAAAAAAAAGAAAGAAAGAAAGAGATTTTACAGGGCAACATCAGTGCTTATTATTTTGTCTGATTGAATTTCTGGGCCTGAGAACATGACTATGTGCAGGAGTGAAATACCTGAAAATCCATGAGAATAAAGAATAGAGAAGTTAGCCAAAAGAGATTTTCAATGTTAAGATAATAAGGTTTTGAAATTTCACATAAGCAAAATGAAAACAGAAAAGGGCCTAAGAAATTTTCCTTTTAGGCAGCTACATAGGTAATTAACTTGAACAGGTTCAGGCAGTAAATATACTACTCATCACTGAAGACCTAGCATGAACATAATGCAACTTTTAAACAAATTTAAAATGCTAGTACAATCCAGCATAAAGCAAACCACTTTCAGGATGTGCCAGCATTAATTTGGAGTCAGTTTATTGCATATTTCTTCGCTCATTTTAGCTTGTGAAATATAGGAAAAGAATGTTAATATGTAATATTAAAATAAATGAGGAGAATATATTCTTAATGTGAATTTTGAAAAGCTTATGCTTGTTTTAGGCCATAAGAAATTATTTTATATTTTCAATAAAAATAATTTTAATAATTTATTTTTTCTACTTTTATTATTGAAGCAATGTCTTGGAGCCAGGTCCAAAGAAACCATGTTTAGCTGGCTGGAACAGGACTTCGATAACAATTAAAGATCTCTGTTACAAACAATCAGAAAAAGCGCTATTCAGGAATTTGTTAAACTACTTTTGAACTTGAAAGATACTTTCATTTTTTACGTGAAAATTCAGATTTGGAGTCTTTTACATAGCGGTCTTTTGTCCTATGCAGCTATAAATATAACTCCCATTTACACTATAATTGGATCTAGGAACTGCACAGAGTAGTGTCGCAGCGCTCTGAAGGTCCAAATTTGTTAGGTGCATGTAGAGTACATTTAACGTATGTGGGTATCACTGGGCTTTGCCCAGGAGCTAGTAATTACTTTTATTGAAAGCCACAACTGGAGGCACATCTTCTTTATGTTATTATTGTATGTTATTTACTTCTATTACTATATATATTATTTGCTTGGGGTAAATTGCTAAGCAATTTAAGCTAAGGTAAGGGTTTTGGACTGTAGACCAATGAATAAAAGAATTTTAAACTACACTACCTATTGCCTAGGAAAAAGCTTACCTTGCTTGAACAAGGCTGCCCTGGAGCATTTTTCCATACTTTCTTGAAGCTGCAATGTTTAAAAAGAAAATGTAGGAACTGTGGTGGCAGAAATAACAGAAAGCTAGAGACTGCTGTAATACAAGAATCCTTTTTTCTTCTTTCTGTGCCAAGGACTGTGTTTCCTTTATCTCAATGACTGTTTAATGTCTAATGAGTAAAGCAATCTCCAGAACAGACTAGAATCCAGCATAATCAATGTATGTTCCATATCTTTACAGTTATGTATATACTCACTCTCATACTCGGCTACGTGGGATTCATATATATGAAAGCAGATACTTGTTTTGCAATTCTACTATCAACCTTGTTACCATCTGCTGTCAGTGGAAAGGAATAGGTGCTTCTAAAGCTGTTCATCTGAACCCTCTTAAGACATATAAAATGCGTCAGACTAAAACCTCAGGTGTCCATTTGTAAATATTTACTAAAAAGGAGTTTGAGATGACTAGCCACGTCTAGCAGCCTGTGTTTAAAATAACTTCTAAAGTTGGGTGAGGTGGAATCCACCTCTCTGACACTGTTTTGTTCATCACTGGTGATGTAAAAAAAATAAATAAATAAATATAAAAAAAATCTGATTTCAGGCTCAACTCTAGTGATTTGAACACCTGTTTTAAAGAGGTAGATTTTGACCTCATTTATCTGGAAAACAGCAACAAAACCAAAACATCCAAACCCCAGGCATCTCACAATTACGTAAGAGCTGTGAGATAAAAATCAGGAAGAAAGTTGTAAGCCATATTTATGTTTTAAAAATAATAAGTCAAGAACTCTGGGCCATGTTGGTTGCTTGCTCCAGGAGACTCCTTGTTGCCCTGTGCACAGTGACTAACCATAAACATATACACATATTGCAGACGAACCACAAAGTTCTGCTTAGTGCACGAAGGTTTTCTTCAGTCTCACTTTCATACTTTTTTTTTCCCCTCTTTTTTTTTTTTTTCCTTTTTTTTCCCTGTTGTCTCATCAACTGCCTTCTTGAACATCTGTACAGAAACTCGAAAGCTAATTCTGAAGCCGATTTCCACTTCGGAAACCATACAGGTAACATGTATAAATTAAGTTGTATTTTCTAGGATGTGACCACTGACTTTCAACATTTTTAAAGAATCTGCTGATTTAGTCAGTCTGTAGTTAATTTGTTGTGGAAGATACTGAAAGAGCAAGCAAATATGCTGTTCATATTCTATTTTTGCATTAAATAAATATGAAAATGGAGGTCACAGAGTTCAATACTGTAATAAAAAACATTTCTACTTTAGGATTTTTGTGAAATTCATATGTAATATACTAAGCAAAAAGAAATTATAAATCATTTAAGAGAAACATCAGGGGAAAGATATATCCAGACAGTTTATAATTTACTTTTGAATCATTAAAACTTAGTAATCACTTCGCAAGTTACGGAGTCTCCATTAGGTAAAGACTAAAACTTTACAGATCTGAAAAAAAGAAAAAAAACAACCCACAAACAAACCTTCTTCAGCCTTTGGATGGCTGGTATAATAGATTGCAAAAGTGAATGTCTGGAATGAAGTGATAATGAGGCATAACTTGATGGTACTTTGTCTCTTCTCGGGATATCCCCCATACATCAAGAAAACTTCTAAAACTCCCTGAAATTATGGACATATTAATTTAATACTGAATTGGTAAGTACTTTTTATTCAGATAATAATGTGTAAATTTTATTGTTTTCTAAAATTATTTTCCATCCCCAAATGGATTAAACTAATGTAGTTCCTTGGTCTTAAACCACTCTCACTCTAAATGACTCATATATGAAATGAAAATATTCCCATAGATCATCTGGGTATTTCTGTCTAAAGATATTTAAATTTGTCCATTGATTTCTTTTCCATCTGGAACTTATTTATATATAATGAATCATTGATAAGAGATATTTTCAGAGTAAAAAAGCTTTAGATTAATGAGTTGTCTATTCCTGAGGGTTTGTTTTCTATCCTAGTTGAGAAGATGTTCCAGAGGAATTTTACTTGTAGTTTCATTTTATTATGTACTGTATTAATGAGACAACCAC
Source organism: Microhierax caerulescens (assembly GCA_035590215.1). Classification (NCBI taxonomy): domain Eukaryota; kingdom Metazoa; phylum Chordata; class Aves; order Falconiformes; family Falconidae; genus Microhierax; species Microhierax caerulescens. Next base: position 87,788,096 of record JAVJGJ010000057.1, read on the forward strand.
CAGCTTGTCAGACCACATGGACCTGAGTACTAGAATGTATTGATTTAATCATAAAGAAACTACTAAGCTAAAATATCTTCTGGACAGATACTACTACAAGGAAGTGTACGTCACAAAATCTGTATGTGCTGAACAGCAAAAGCCTGAAAACTGAAATCCTTCAAAGATCTTAAGTAGTTTTCCATTCTGAGACCACAGAAAAAAAATTAGGTATCCTGTGGAAACCTAATGTTATTTGTTTTTGTCCTCTATCATTTAGCGTCTCTAATTGAAGACAGGTTTTAGATTATTCAGAAGAATTCTGTCTCTAATGTGCTAGTGCAGTGAAAATTAGGCTACTTTTGACTTGGTGCCAGCCTAGATGCTAAGAGTAGACACTATCAAATGCTTAGCTCATCCAAAAGTCTCAACCTCAAAGATATATTAAAATTACTAACAGAAAAGGAAAAAAAAGCCAAAAAAATCCACCAAAACCACTGACCCAGAATGATCAAGCATAACAGTCTGGTTCCTTAACTGTGTTGCACTAAGTAATCATCACCAGGCATCAACACAGAGCTAATCATCATGCAGTTAATATGAATATGAGTACACCCTTTGAAAATGATACATACAACAATTACTTAGTAATGAAGTACCACTGAAAATTTCAGCTTTGTGTGCTTTCTAAGATACAGTGATGTTTTGGGCAATTGGTGGAGCAGCATGAAATTTAAACCTTAATTCTTAAGTGTCTTAATTTTAAAATTCTTAAATGTTTTAAGACTTCAGGAAACTAGCTAGGTGGCTAGCTTATTAAGCTAAATCTCGATCTACTTTCAGATATAGAAGTGCAAAACAGTGAAGGTCTCACTGCACCTGCATGTGGGAGCCATAGCACAAAAAAACCCAGAAAAATTTGATATCAGAGGAACACCCCTCCATGCAGAGCTCTTATTTTAGGATTTAATGATAATACAAGCTGCATTATTACAGATGTAGTAAATGGATGTATTTAATATGTCACTTTGCTTTCAGGTAGACTGGATCTCCTGTAGCCTGCTTTCTATTCCTTACAAAGTAAGCCAGTCTGATTTTGTTCTATGGTCACTCTGAGCCATTTAAGTTCAGAAGGGCTTTTTGTTTGGTTTTGATTTGGTTTGGGTTTTTTTTCCCTGAAGTTTCTTACCTGACATTATTTAATTTGACTTTCTCCCCTTAAGTTTTTTCTTTATTTTTTTTGCCTACATTAGGCTGAAAGTCTTAACTTACAGTATTATTTAGGAAAGCATTTGCAGAATTACAAAAGTCAACTAGCATAATAATATCCTGTCTACCATTGCACAATCATCTTTCCAAGTTGTTCTTGAGGTAAGGAAAAGTCATCTATATCTAAGTTATGGAGCACTGAGCACACGACTGGGGCTCTGAACTATTGCTAAGAAGTCTATATGAAGTCTACATCTAGGAAGTCTGTATCACTGCAAGGTGAAACTATTCTTTCTCTAGCAAGAAAGAGCTACCAGAAAAAAACCCACAACATTTTAAATAAAATTATCTCCTCCATGGACCAGCTTCATTCACTCTTGCACACTTTAAAAACAGAAGTCGCTACAGGTTTTAAGAAATGACTTTATACAAACACTGGAGAGGGTGTCAGTCATTGCAGTGAGATAATGGCATAAACACCTTAGCTCCTCTTATGTCCTTATGTCACTAGAACCCAGCTTAGTCCTGGGACCCAGTTCCCTGGTCATTCACATACTTTGTATGTTGGTTTTCTCAGGTTTCACTTCCTCTGAAAAAGCTTTTGTAATTCTGAGAATAATTCCATGAGAGAGCTATCCCTATGGTCATATGGATGAAACCATAGCAGTTTTATTATTGCCACCCTATACAGTTCTTCAAGATCATCCAAGCATCTGTTGAACACTGGAAAACTCCCAGGAAACCTCAGCCCAGGTTCCTGGGTAGGAAACAGGCACATCATGGTATAATGCACAAGGGTGGCCTGTGACAGAGTTTTCATTATTTTAGGCACACTGACCAGAAAAAAAAACCCAACTAAACAATAATGATATCTGAGCATCACAGATATAGTACCTTCTGTAGCCAGTGTACTCCAGAAAGAGCAAAGTATTGCAGGCATAAGTTTGTTATTTGGCATTTGGTCTTGAGCTGAAGGAACATTCCCTTGGAGCAAAAACTTTGTCCAAGTAGATGTAAACAAGCAGCACTGATGACCAAGCCGTACACAGCAGATTCAAGTTGTCCAGATCCAGAGTGTATTCTACCACATCTCTCTGCATATATTTAACAAGTTTCTTCTTTATCCAGTTTTACTCTTTTATGTATACTTTTAAAGTGGCTAATTGTATCTTCTATAATCTCAAAATGGTTTTTCACACTGGTTATACATGTCACGTTCAGTTCATGTTATATATTTATAGTTTATGTTTGTATAAAAGAGTATTTCATATAAAAATTATAAATATAACAAGAACATATTTTCCATTACTGGAAAATATCAGAGTTCTGTGATGTATACCTTGACTACTCATTTTGATGCAGTATGGATTTTCTGCTCAATAGCCTGTTATCTAGCTGCCTGTAAATCACAAAGTCCCAATTACTGAAGTTACACAACTAAAATAATTACCCTTCATATTATTCAGATGTATATAACTCCTTTATTCTGTGTACAGTCTAGCAGCAGATAGAAAATCACTGATGAATTTCCACAGTTCAGTGTGTGTCTGGCTGGTTTGGTATTTCATAGTTTTATTCCACTTTTCAAACTCTGAATTTGATATTTATCATACCTTCCCATTTGTATAACATCAAATTTCCATTTAGTTTTGAAAAGATGAAAGCAACTCCCAGTACTTTTCACTGCTCACCTGTTAAATGACATAGACTAAACTTTATAATCTTTTGGCTGTTTAAAATTCACCAATAAACCTTACTGTTTACTCTAAATTCTGCTGGAATTGTAAATTCAGATTGTTACTTCTGTGGAATCCAACTCAAAGAACATGACCGAGAAAGGTCTGGAGTAATTTCCTCCACTGAAACCTCCCCCCTCAGACAATGTAATTTTTATCATTAACTCCAGACTTGCTGCTGGCTCTTTCTTAATGATTCATTCTCTACAAAGATCAGAGACTTCATATGCCTTTTAAAGTTATGGGTTTTTAACCCCAATTAACAGTTCAAAATTTTGTATGACATTCTAAAAGTTCATCCACAGAAGTAAATAGGCTAGACTTACAACTCTTACAGTGATATAAAACCTGTGCCATTTCACTGTCTTCTCTAGTATAAAATCCATGCAAGAAAGTGAAGGATATGCACAATATTCATGTCTCAGGAGATGGATGCTGAATATGGTGGAAATGTTAGTACCATGGGAACGATTTGTCTTACGTATTTCTTTGGAGACATTAGGGGAATCTTTGATTTATTACATTATGGCAATTATTATAGACATATAGTCATAATTAATATTTTTCTCATTTACCTCAATTATGAATTGTGAGTAGCAAAATGCTTGAAGTGAATCAGAACTTTCCTCATATGGACCTCATGCACCATCTATGGAAATTGTGGAGAACCAAGTGGTTTATGAAAAAAGTCTTGAGGGGAGAAGAGAAAAACAAATATTTTTTATTTTTTTCCACAAAAATCACAAATTTTGTCTTTGATCTCTGTTGCTAAATATAATCTCTGCACATCTGATATTTCTCTTTCCTTCTGCAATACTTTAACTCAAACTCAGGCTGTTTCAATGAATGACACTTTGGTTAGAATTGTAAAAAAATATGTTCTTTACAGTGGAATGTATTTCAGGAAATAATTCTTATTTCACAGAAATTTTAGTTCTAAGTTACCAAATTTCAATTTAAAAATGAATATTTAAGGAAAATTTGGTCTGTATATCAAAATGTAGACTTTGTCAGGTCATGAGAATAAATGCTTTCATTCATTTTTACCTTTGTAATTCATACTAGTGATCCCCAGGACAAAGGATTTTCACTCATTCTAGTTATTCTGTCCAAATATTCTGTAGAAAGATCACTATGCTACTTTGAAAATAATCTTACACTGGGATCAGCAAGCCCATTGTCAAATCCACTGGATATTATCACAAAAGAAATTATGTGTAATATTTTCTGCCTTTCTTACAATTATTTCTTTGGACAATTATTTTAATTTACAGCAGTCCCCTAAAAAAGAACTTTCAATATTTCATTGGAGAACTGCAGTTTTGAGTTTTCTAAAAAATACCCTGACAGTCAATATCCAATATGTAGTTTTCCTCATCAACATTTCCAAAAATTCTAGTGTCTCTTTCAGACAAAATATTGGTATCTTGTAAGAATGTAGGAGAAATCCACTGCTAATATCTTGCATGAGTGAAAACTAGTTCAAATGCTAGTGAAAAGAGGCACAATCCCTTTTTTATTAGTACTAATATCTGTTGTGCCTATTTTGTTATTTCTTAAAGGAGCAGATAGAGGGTTGACATTTTCTCACCTAACCTTTATCATTCAGGAGTTTAATGCCTGGTCTCAACAGGTAGCCTAGATAACTAAGGCTCATCCTATATTAAGATACAATAGATTCCCCCTTAGAGTTGCTTATCTTTTAGCTTTGATGTACTAAAGTAGGTAATATGAATTTCCTTTTTCTTTAATACAACTTTTTTTTTTTTTCAGATTCCAACCATTATACCTGTTCCTTATTGCCATAAGGTCATATTAAATAAATTTATTTCGATTTTATTTTCTATTTTGCACCTGAAAATTTGGTGTTAAAAGACAATAAGTGCTGTCACTGTAAATCTTGTAGTGCAGATATATTTTTTGCTAAACTCCATGAGTAATTTTGCTTTATAAATAGAATGGAAAGCGTGAATTTTGCACTTGATATTTTGTGCAAATGGAAAATGTGACTTTTGATCTGTTTCAAATATTTTTTAGTTACATTTTAAAATGTAACATTTAGTTACATTTTAGTTACATACAAAGAAGTTAAAACCTGGATTACGAGATTCCATTATCAAGAAAAACTAATGAGGCTTCTCTCCATATATTCTTCTTGTTCCCAGGAAGTTCTTGCCTTTGTTCAGAACACTCGGCTTGCACCTAAACTCAACGGATATCCTTGTCTCTCTTAGAGGCCCAAGGCCATCCGTACAGTATTCTGCAGAGCTTGTGTGTAAAAGCATCCCTGGATAGGAGCAGACCCTGACAGCCAAGCTAGGAATGTGATAGGTCTAGAAATCCCTGGGAAGGTCTGGTCACACCTACCCCACACAGAACTTGAACCAGGTTTTCCTGCAATCCTGTGGTTCTAAGTGGACTTACCTCTGTGAGGGTAGATTTTCAGTTCAGAGCGACCAAAATAATGTTGAGGTTTGTTTTGCTTCTTGCCAGTTGCTTTTAGGGTATGTTGCATTCTGCAGGAGATCACAGGAGGTGAAGTAGAAGAGATGACTGAGAAAATAGCAGTAGCAGCCTAAAGATTAGCTGGGATATGGGATCTTTTCAGTTTTCCAGAAAGAGAATCACTAGGCAGGATAGATTCAAAATTCTTTGCAATCAGATTGTGCAGATGAGTCTGCACTTGCCTCTGCAACACAGTATGTAGAAGGAAGATGATCACTTTACTTCCAGAAAACAAAATCAAGCAGCTTGGTAGTGCCTCTCCTGGAAATTGGAAGACAGAGATCTGGATCTCTTTCAAAAACAGAAAGAAATGTGTTCTGATTTCTAAACACGTTCTCTTTAACTGCCACCTCTTTACAACAGGAAAGGATAAGCATGCACATCACTTGAACAGTCTGAATGTTGAACAGTGGGACGGTGGGACTGCCAGCCTTACACTCAGTCTTCTTATGGGGTAAAGGGAACATCCACAGATACGGAGCCAAGAATTTGTCATTAGCTTAATTAAAAACGTTAATAATCTTATTGGAATGCAACACTTATTAGTTAAATTACAATATTGCTAACTCTTACAATCCCAATAATAGCAAAACTAGTATTGTTAATAATTGTTATTTAAGAATACATATTAACATCCATGCCTTTTCCCCAGTATTGTGTTCACACTTTCAGCGTTCCTAAAGTGGAAGGCCTAATTTTCTCGAGCAGGAAGATGGTGATGTGTCCCAGTGGGTTTCTGTCATTTTAAGGAGTTTGGCACCAGCAGTGGGGGTCCCTTCCCTGACAGCCCTGGGGAATGTTTTGGCTTGTTTTCTAAGTGTTTCCTCACCCTGGGCTGCTCCCTGGCTGCTCCCAGCTGAGGGGTGAGCATGGCCCCACGGCCTCCCCAGGCTCAGCCCCCCCAGGGCTCCTGTGAGCTGGACAGCGGCCCCCTGGGTTTGCCAGGCCCTTGCCAGGGAGGCGCTGGCAGGGCCCAGGCCCAGGCAGGAGTCCAGCGGCACTGGCTTAACTCTGCTTAATCCATTGGGGAACTGAATCCTGGGGTAAAGTGATCTCCTGGATTCTTACTGGGCAAAAGTATAAACTGGGCAAGTATTTTCTGCAGTAAGAATTGAAGCACTTCTGACAAATCAAAGACATTTCAAGAACTGGAATATTATGCCTAAAAAGTTGTGACGCTTTGGGAATCCAGTCTGTTTGACACTTCCACAGTTAAAAAGTGATACACTGAAGTTAGCAGAACTGTGAATTTTCAATTAGGCATCTAAAATTCTAATTCTCACTTTACTTTCCTAAATATAGCTATTGGATCTAGACACTGTTTCCCTGTTAAGCTCGGATTTTCAGATCAAAACAGTTAAATTGGGAACAGATGCAAATGGGTGGGTTTGTTTGTTCAGTGAACACTCAAAGACAAATACAATAGCATTGAGTGTGAGGGAAGGTGCTAACTAGCTAGTTGTGATTCTGATGATGGTTTTGGCACATTCTAAATTGTATAAGCAAGTAATTGACTTTGTATTGTATATTATCGCTGTTATCGTCAGCACATCAAAGAGACAGATAAATTGTCCAGCTGTCTCTATATTCCCACGTGTGTCTTTAGTAGGGGAAACCGTTCATGTTTTTTATTTTATTTGCTTCTACCATTGCTTAATTACAGTCCTTATAATTTTCATTTAAAACCTCATGATCCAGAGCTCAAGAATGGACAACTGAAAGTTATATTTAGCAACAATTGTGTAAAATAATAAAGCAGGCAAATGTCTGGTCTTGCAACTTTCATCTTTCACACTTTCAGTGGATATACTGACTCTACAATTATTGATGTATTAATAACTAAAAAAAGCATACCTAGCTTGCCTTATGGATAACTAACCAGATCCTAATGTGGTCAATCAGAGCCTCAAATCTGCAGATGTCATCCTTTATTTCTACAATATACACTATCAGGTTTTAATTTGGTGTTGTTACATGCACAGGAAATGAACAGAATATTAAAGAGGAAATTGCTTTCCCCTTCTGTCTCACTGGTATTGTATAATTTAATTTATTGTTAAAAGCTGTTTGAATACACCAATAAAGCTAACTTAAGTTTTGTCGTTATGTAAGTGAAGCAAGAGTCTGTTGACACTAACTCTTGGTTCAAACAATAACGTGTCTATTAAGAGTGTAACATGAGAAGAATCTTGTACGTTAGATCTTCTGATGTAGAAAGATGGATTGCGTCACAGGCTTGGTAAAAACCTGCAAAAAACCTAGGTCAAGACATGCTCAGTTAACTTTATTATTCTGTATGATTCAAACTTGAATTTGGAGTTTAAAGCGGCAGAGAAAAAACTTTGAAGTTGTACCTCAGTATCCTTTTTCACACAATTTATCCTAAGTAAATTGTATTGTCAGCTGAACACATATATTTGTGTTTTTCCATTTTCACATACTCTTCCATAGGCAGAGGAGTACATCACTGCTATCATTTTGATGTCAGCTACTCATGATCATTCATTTCCTCTTGACTGAGGTTACCAGTCCTCTCACCTCTACTGGTTGCAAGATCACTCCTAAACCATTTTGGATGATATGAACTGAATTACGGACATTTCATATAGCAAGTTTTTGCCAAGACAGTAGTTCTAAGAAATCAGTTTACTTTTGTTGATTGAGCCTACAGTAATAACCACCTCAACCAAATGTATGTGCAGACAAATTTAATTGGCAGAGGAAGAAAACATTACAGCACATGATTCACTTAATATGTTGACCTTTTTAATTGGAAAATATAGTCATAAAATCTGGTAGATAAGATAGATAGATAGAATTCCTGTGTAAGGCAGGAAATAGATTTTAACTCAGTAATTCCCACATCAAGACAATGAGACAGTCATGACTGCAAGATTTATCAGAGTTTATGTTGTGGTTGAGAGTGGCAGATTTTTTTTTAAATATTATGAGCACAGATTACAAAACACCTGTGTTTAAGTAACGTCTGCATTTAATTTAAAATTCAGATGCCGAGCTATATGTATGATGTACTCTGTTACAGATTATATTGTTTCCCACCGTTGATGAAGTAACTAGTCTGATTCACTAGAATCTGTAGCTTCAGTTTTCTAATTTCATAATTTCTTCATACTCTTAGATGTAAGGGTGCAAGGTTTTCCAGGAATTCTGAGTCAGACTTCTCAGTTCTCCACAAGGAGAGCTTCCATTTGATAAATCTCTTGCTGTTTAATAGCTATGAAATTGAGCTGAAACAGAAATTTTTTGAGAGTGCATAAAACAACTTTCTGAATATCAGTGTGTGCCATGGTAGCCTATGGAGACTAGCCAATGGTGTCTTGAGAGCTATCCATCTGGTCTCTGCAAGCTAAGAAATGCCAGAATTGCAGACAAGTAAAACTAGGCAAGATGACCCCACTTTCTTATACCTAAACTACAGACATTTGCTATCCTCACCATATAAGTCAGAGAAATATTATTCCTGATTTACTCTTACTGAGAAAGCAGTGTCAGCAGAAGTCCTGTCTAAGGATATGTTTATTTTAAAAATGTATATCTGCACTTATGGAGAACAAAATTCTTTCCTTTTAACACCCACAGAAACAGTTTCACTATAAGCGGTTAAAAGCACAGCATGATCAGAGTAAAGTGTGGAAGAGGCAAGAGATATCAATTACATAATTATTACACAGAAACTATGAAATGTGACAGCCTACACAGGTTCTCCCTGTTTTCTGAGGAATCGCTTTCTATGATTCCCCTGGCTATATTGACTAAATCTCCATTGATCACACAGTAACCGAGAACAGTAACTCATACATAAATCACATTCCTGACACCTTACAATAAGCAAGGTAAAATCCACCCAGACCACAGACTCTTACAGCTCTAGAGTGGAATTTGTATAACTGCTTCTTTCCACTTTCTTCTGCAACTAAATACACAGTTGATCCATTTGCCATACTTTGCTATACTTTCTCTCCTCTTCTTCAATACCTAGAAGACTTCCTCACCTGCACTTGTGCTACTTACAGATGACCAACCTAACCTGCTGGAAAACTTCTATGAAGGTCAACAACCTCCTACACAAAGAAGGGGCAACTCCCTAGGGCTCTGTGAAGTGCAGTTCAGAATACAACCAAGGATGAAGAATCTGGAGCCTATCTGGGAAACAGGGTTTAAACTATCTAATTGTAAAGAATTCAACTGGATATTTTTTTTTTATTATTATTATTCCAGCTTGTGACCACTGCCTCTTGTTATTTCCCTGTGCATCTCTGAGAAATGTTTGTTCCATTTTTCTCTATATCTTCCTTTTTGGTAATGGAAGGCAGCAGTCAGGTCCTCCCCTTTAAGTATTCTCTTCTTCAGGGTACACAAACCTTCAGCCCCTCCTCATGTTATGTGTGTCAGTCCTCTAAGCGTTTTACTGGTATTTTGCTGGATTTTATCCAGGTTATTAGCATAGCTTTAATAAAAGGAGCCAAATTTCACACAGTATTACAGATGTGCCCTCATGAATGCCAGGTAGAAGTCATTGATTACTTCCCTTCACCTACAACTGTACTTTTATTTACTCAGCCCAGTAACCAGTGAGTTTTCACTTGCTTAAGGGTACCCTGCTAATGCATGTTCAAACCCCCAGTCCTTCCCTGCAAGGCTGTGAAAGAGCCAGTCAGTTCCAAGCCCATACTGATGCATAGGTCTCTTCCATCCCAGGTGCAGGGCTTCACATTTGTCTCTGTTAGACTTCCTCAGTTTCCAGCAGCTCATTCCTTCAGGTTTTTGACATCCCTCTGAATGGAAATCCCCCCTACCACTAATAACCACTCTCCATTACAGTGTTGTCCACAGTAGGGATGAGGGTTAACTCTCTTCCCGTCATTGATGAAGATCTTAAGTCAGTACCTGTGGAATGCAAATGTGACCAGATACCAGTTAGATTTCAAAAGGTTGTCTGTAAGGGCCCTTTCTGAGCAAAGGCTTTGTTCATTGTCTGAGTGCCAGGCTGCAGAGTGATTATGTCTTAAAAAGTAGTGAGGAAGCAACTAGCACTAAATCTGGCACTCTGAGCTCACCTGCAAAATAAGCCTGTGCACACCTGTCTGCAATGAGGGGCTGCCCAAAGCCTCCCACAGCTTAAGTACTGGGGAAGAAGAGAGTNNNTCAGGTGAGCATGGAGGAAGCAAACAGCTTGGTGGAGTGTGAACTGGCTGCAAAGGTGCTTTGCTGCATGTTTCAGGGCAGAACTTCAATGGGTAAGCAATTATATATAACTGGCACTTATGTATGCAATAGAGGATCTTATGTGGGGTCTGTGCCTTTATATGACACATTGTCCACTAGTGTTTTAAGCCTGATGATAAACCATTTTTTTACCCACCTTGTAAATCTACACAGCCTGTTTGTGTCTTACCACTGTGACTTTCAGGTTGCTATTGGAGCTAATTTAAATGAAATGTTGCTAAAGTTAAGAAAAACATCTACTCCTATCCACAGAGTCAGTCATTTCATGATATGAACTGATTAAGTGGTCAAGGAAAATTTGTTTTTGGTAAATTCTTATTACCTGTTCCTAGACACCTTGTCCTTCCTGTTCTTGGAAATAGCTTTTAGGAGAACTTGTTCCATAATCTTCCTAGAGACTGATGCAAGGCTAACCACCTGTAGTTCCTTGTATCCTTCTTGATTTTTAAAATAGGAATAGAATAAGCTGTTAATAAGCAAATCTGGGTTTTCACTTAGCGCTCCATTCTCTTGGAAGAAATTTTTGAACCTGGTTGCCCATCAGATGTGAATAATAATTTTCTATTTTGATTTGCTTTCTCAAATGGAGAAAGTGTTTGTGTAAAATCAGAATACCCCATGGGAATATAAAAGTCTAACTCAATTTTTTCAAATATATATATACAAAAAGTTGAAATGTTTCATTCTGGGTGAAGTCAGCATTAAAGAATGTGTGTTGTATTTCATCACGGAACTAAAGTTTCTGGAACTATGTTCCTGCTTTTCTGTTGTAACTGCAACATACTTTAAGATTTTTCTGAACTGACAAAATATAGGAGGCTGGTATACAGTGCAGGCTAAAGCTAAGAGAAGCATGGAATTCCCTTTCAAGAAGAAACAAACTGTTCTCATTCTATTTTGACAAAGATTTGTACAAACAACAGATTAGTTTTTTTCAGGAAGGAAAATAGTGATTTGGATCACCATTTTTTACTTTCATTACTACAGTTGAAATTTTCAGCTAACAGAAATGATAAGATTATTTTTCTTTATTATTTTCAATGGCTATAGCATGCTTCCGCTGTTCAGTTTCATGTTCTCTGTAAACTGGAATTTACATGTAACATGCCCCTTCTTTTACCTAAGCAAAAATACATCAGGTAGAGCTTGGGCAGAAAAAAAATATGCACTGCGTTTTCAGGTACAGTAATGTACAGTCTGAACTACCTACCATCGTGATAAAGATGGTGAGCTAATAAGAAAATGCATATAATGGTTCATGAAACAGTTCTATTTTAAAACTTTTTTAGGACACCTGAAAAGACAAAACAGTCTGATGCTGATGGAAAGATCTGAAATTTAAAAATCACCTTGTATTCTCCCAATAGCACTGTGCATGCCAATCATAAATAAATGTCAGATTTTAAGGTGTATCTCTATGCAAAAGGACCTTATATAGAAAATGACTAAAAAGTCTGCCAAGCAAGGTAACTCAGTCTTATAGTTTACCAGGCCATATGAAAAATGAAATCAAACCAAACAAAAAACCTTTGGATCTTCCAGAGGAAATTGCTCTTTGCCTAGTGCAGTTTTGGGTTAGCAGTCATCCTGTGCCGGTGACTGCAGTTCCTTGAATACTGAAGAACTGCATATGACTGATGAATAAGTGCAGGAGACATTGGCTGCCTAGGTAAGGAAAAGGCTTCTGTTTCTCCCTAACAGTTCATCTTGACTTTATTACACAAGTAAAAGTAGTAAGCAATTAAGTAACGTTTCTCTTTCCATTGCCCATAGAAAAGATGCATTGGAATTTCCTTCATTTGTGCTGATCAGTGTCAGAACCTATTAGGTTCACAGCTAGCAGCTCTCAGAAATTAAAGGAACATGTGCAGTTATAGGAGAGAGGAGAAGAGTAATGTACATGCTAGTAAAACTTCAGTGTGCTCTGCATCATTAAAATAACAGTTTTAGCCTTTTTGGTATATAGATTCCTGTTTGAACAAAGAAAATAACTTTTCTGAAGTTCAAAAATAAAAGCTTTTGGGAACAAACTGGAAGGAAGATGTAAGAATTAGGAAGGTATTGCTTGTTATATGCATGCAACGTGTCTCATTTGTTCACAGTTTGATGTTAGGTCTCATTTTCAGTGACAGGGGACTCTGCATGCACAGTGGTAGGTGTACATGCCTTATTTCCTTTTGCACTTGGTGTGTCAACTGCATTCCTGAAAATAAGTTGAATTGCATTTCAAGCAATGCATCTCATTACAAGCTTCTAAATGTATTACAAAGCTCTTTCTGAGTAACAGCAAAAAGCCTTGAGCAACTCTTGATGCTGAAGAAATGAGTTGTGCAATGCATGCTCAACATGTGCTAGAAGAAACTATTCAACATAAGGTAAAACTGAAGTGGATACCGTAAGGTTGGTGTTCTAGGGGAAAATAGGAACTTTCTTCAAGCTGAAAAAGCCTCTCACCTAGCTCACTAGACTTCATGGATCATTAATATTCTTTGAGCCTTACACAGACATTCTACACAAACTTTTATTTTCTCCTCAGCCAAATAACAGAAAATAAACAATAGTTATGGACATAACCATGTTTTAGAAGTTAAATCAACATTTTTCATGAAAATGATGAATTACTCTGTTGTGCCCATGTTCATGGACTGCTTGGTAACAAATTAAGTTGATTTTGTGTACAGGACCGTGAGAGGTAGAAACCATTAAATTTCATTTTGTCTACTGTAAGCCTTATAAGTAGTTTACAAGAAGTTTACACCTGCCATATAATATTAGAACTTGGCCAGTTGCAACACTGGTTGAGCCTAGAATTGCTAATAAATCGTAGACTCATCTATCAACTTTGTTCTTCATACTTTTACAATATTTTATGCTTCTACAATTTTTAAACAAAACAATTGAAATTTAAATGTGTTTGAAGCCATTTTAGCTTGGAGGATATCGATTGACCCACACAAAGTTTGAAATAGATTGTCTTGTGGCAGCTTATCAAACTAGAGTGCTTTTTTCTGTGGCCACCACTTTATGTCCCATGACTCACAGCTTTCATTTCAAATAAACAAAACAAAAATCCCCAGACCTCTGGTGGGAAAAAAAAAAAATCCATGGAAAATCCAGGTGAGTACATCTACTGTCAGTGTGAGTATTCAGAGGATCTGAAATATAAGAAGTCGTACACACACAAAGTGAAATTAAGAATATTGTCAATGAATGTATAAGCAAAAATGAGAGGTTTTTTCAGGGCATAAATGAGGAATTTTGGCATAGGAAAAAAGGCCATGATGGTTTTATTCTTATTTATTGTCAAATTATTTGGTTTCCAATGGAGATTTTATTGTTAGAACGGTCACTTTTCAGGCAGGTGAGACAAGTGTGTTGCTGTTATGGCTGAGTGGTTAATTTTTCCTTATTAATAAGCTGGTGGTGAGCATGAGCAAAGAGACACAGTGTATTTGAGTTAGCAGCTTGAGAACGTCAACGGCAATGGTAGATACGGGAATTCTGAGGAAAATTAAAAAGAGGGAATATGAGAAGTTTGCTTCTTTGGTACAACTCTATGTAGTATTGTGATGATTATCACTGGAACAATAATTGTAGCTGATAAAAGATGTGTTATTCAATTAGATTTAGACTCTCTTGTACAGGAAAATTGTTACAAGACAGAAGCAAGCCCAGCAGAGGGTCTCCAGGATGAGAAGGAGCCTGGAACACAATGCACAGAGAGAAATCGAGAACTGGCTTTGATCAGGTTTAAGAAAAGAGGGCTAAGGGAGACCTTTAGTTGTTTTCTTCAGTGATCTGCTGGGCTATTAAAAAGAAGATACACTCTTCCTAGAGGTGAAAAGCAAATGGACAAGAGGCAGCTCACACAAATTGCAGAAGGGAAATCCTAATTAGGCATGGAGAGAAGCTTGACAGGTGGTTTAGGCTTGCGCAGAGGGGTCATGAATTCTTCATCTTTGGACATATTCAGAACTCAACTGCACAAAGCCTTCAGCAACCTGATCTAACTAGATTCAGATCTGAGTTCAAAACTGGCCTTACTTTTAGCTGGGATTTGAACCAGGTTATCACTAAGGGCTTTTCCAATTTTAATTGGTCTAAAATTATTTTTTCTTGCTGGAAGATATAACATAAATTTTCTTATTCAGGTACAAAGAATTCATATAGGCACTGCAGAGTACATGAGATTAAAGAAGGCCTGGATAGCCAGGCTACAGTAAATGCTGCTAGGTCTGATTTCATGAAGAAACCATGTACCAAGAACAATCGAAGCAGTAATTGAAAACTTTGTAAGAAATCAGAATCAAAACTACAATGTTGTGTTTTACATAACTGGAGACAGGCAAAGATCAATGGACTTCAAGTAACTGAAAAAGAAGGATAAGCCTAACTCCAAGTCACTATAAAGTAAGGTAATTGTGAATTCTGACAATGGCGTTTATAGGAAATTCAATTAAAAAATTGAATTCAAATCAATTCAAAAATGCAGCTAATGTAGGACAAATAGGAAATATTGTCTATGAAGAGTTGTAATTAGTAAGTGCCTTCCCTGTCTTTAGTTTGACCCATTAGTTCTGTCATCTTAGTTTCTCCTCATGTCCTGCTGAGAGAGGGGAGTGAGTGAATGAGTGGCTGGGCAGCTACAGGAAAGCAGCTGCCCTGTTAATCAGCCCAAGGCAGGGAGTCTCCATACTCCAAACTCCTTTTAGCTAAAACTAGCGCTCCCTGTGATAAACAAAACACACTGGAATTATTCTTTTGGAAGTAGAGTTTAATGATATCTGGCAGGATGACTGGTGTGGCAGGAATGTTAACAACGTGTGAGGAAAAGGGGAGGATCTTATCTCTGTAAAAATGGCATCATCCGTTTCCAAGTAACAACTTCTGAGTATTTAGGGCTTAGTGTTCTAACAGATAAAGTAGGACATGGAGCAGCAGTAATTCTTTAGAGAAAGAAATCTCATAGGAGCTTAGAGCTGCAGTTACATGGGGTATTTAGGGCTTCCTGTGTATGTACAGGAGAAAGCAAAGGTGCGATGTCTTTGACTGAATGGTTGTTAAAAACTGGAAGGTCTTCTGCCAGTTGCTTGTCATGCTTAAATAGCAATCTATTAACTCAGAACTAGTTGTACTCAACACCAGGAGGGAATTTGATATTTGATCTTCTTATAAATTAATTGCAGAAGAGAAAAATAACATCTCAGGTTTGAGTAATCATCATTCATGTACACTTTCTGCATGCAAAACCAGTGAAATTCAACCTAAAATAGGTTCGGGAAATTACATGGCAAGTTTGAAAGATAAATGTACAAGAAATAACATTGTTAGAACTGGGAAAACATTTTTCATCAAAAGTTAGAACAATACAAAATCAACATGACATAGTATAAATTAACTAAAAACTACCAAACTGATATGTCTCAATGAATTCATCAAACAGGGAATTGCACATAAATCTTTTTTTTCCCCCTTAACATCTTAATGATGAACTAGACTCATAATAATGATGACTGACAAAGTTTGCAATGACTCAAGGAATAGGACAGTAATAAAGGCAAAGGAACACAAAATACTCATAACAAGAAACACTTTCAAGTAGTTTAACATGTTAGGTTCTCGTTATAAGACAAAGGAAATGCCCTATATAAATGGAGCCAAGAATTTGTTAGTCTTAATAAAAAATTAACAATGTAAACAGAATACAATGAACGCTTATTATTATTTCAGTTACAACAATTACATCAACTTACTACCCAAAATAATACAGTGAAGCCTCTGTAATAACACAATTAAATTTGTTATACATGAAAAATTATTAATATCTACCACTTTGTTGTACTCTCCAATATCTCTGTGGGTCTTATTGTCAGCAGTTGCAACTTCATCAGGAATTGCATGCATGGAGAAGGGCAGTTTATGAAAAGTCATTAGCATTCAAAGTTAAACACTGGAAGGAGTGTGATGCTCTTGCATGGCCCAAGGACAGCACTGGCAGAGCTCAAGCCCAGGCCGAGGAGGCCACTGGCACTTGGCCTGAGGCAGATGCTGAAACCAGCTCAGCTCTGCTCCAGTCAAGGTCAGTCCAGGGCAGCCTTGAGAGCTCAGCTCTCAGCTCAGGGCAGAGCCCAAGGGCTTCAACTACCAGTGGAAAAAATAGTTTTAAAAGATACGAATGACTTAATCTGAAATTACTTTATGAAAAACACTCTTATCAGAAGCTTGTTTCTGAAAATACCTTAAAGAGTATCTGGTGGGTAGTGCACCAATGTGATGTTGTGGTCCAAGTCTGGCACACAAATTTAAGAACTTAATTTTTTAAGTTCTAATTCTAATTTATTCACAAAGTCACTTTTTTTTTTTTTTTTTTTTAAGTAAAAAATAACACAGTAATTCCTTCTCAGGTAGACGTTAGTTTGAGGAAGTCTTATATCCAGTGTTATTCAGGCTGATGGACATAGCAACTGCTTTTGTCAATTTGATGCCATTTCATTGTTTTGATCAATAAGAGCAAAATAACTTTTGCTTTTTATTCTCGATCAAAGCCCACAAGACAGATGTCAGGCAAAATGCTGAAAGCTGTTTTAAAGAACTCAGTCTGCTGTTTTACTTATGGATTCAGTGAATCAGATGGAGGAATACAGGGGAACTGGGAAGAAGCCAGAAGTGGCTTCTTTATGGGATACTATATGGCACCTTTTATAAGCAATATGGGATGAATAGATTTTTGGTACATTTAAAAAAAAAAATAGTGTCTTTAGTCTAAAAAGCAATGGAATAACAAAAGTTTTTGGTTTAAAACTAGGTAAATTTGCAAATGCTACGTATGTTCCAATGCTCTGGGCAGAGACTGAGAGCTCCTAAGTCCCATTGGTTTTTATCCTATTTGTTTTTCCCACTTTTTAATGACAGTGCAGAGTCCAATTTTACAGAGTGTTATCCTCAACCAGGTATGACCCAAGAATCTGGATACATATATAAAAAAAGCTCCTATACTGTCTTTGTGAAAGGAAATTCTTAGTGTAGAAGATCAAAAAAAAATTCCAACATTTTTTATTTCTATACCTGTATCTCCTGAGATTTCTTTAGGTACTGTCTCAAAGATAAATAGACATATTTCTATTGTAGATAAACTTTATTATGTAATATATCTTAAAATGAGATACGTGACTTTTAATTAGGATTTTAACAGCTTAGATGAGATCTTAACATTGCATTTCTTTGCATAGGCCAAAATCGGTCAATCCAGTTCTTGTCAATTGACATTTCTTAATTTTTGTACCAAATTAAGCTACCATGTATTTCATGGTGACATCTATATTTGCCTGATTTGTATTGTCCTGTTTTACTTAAAAGTGGTTAGACTAGACGTGCCATGCAGAGGTTAGAAGTAAAATCAAGAGGAAAAGAAAACTATAGTGAGAAAGTCAAATGTCTATTTTAATGCTTCATTTAAGAAGATAATCTTCTGGCTGCTTGCTTCTTTTGCAAAATGGTTAATTGTGGGGAAAAAAAAAAAACCACCTGAGAAGTATTTATTTTTACCTGTTTATTAAATAATTTTAGTGTGCTTATGTTTTTATTTCTATGTTCTGTACTGGGAAATTAATTATGTTCTCATTACATTGCTGACTTTTATGCTCAGTTCACACAATGCAGTTAACGAATTTTAAAACTGGGACTGTTTAGATTTTATTTGGGAAAGAACTGAGTACACAAGTAAAACTTATCTCTGCCGCTTAAGAAGTTGATAATTTGGAGGGAGATTACTCAGCTGGATGGCATCAAAACAGGGAGAGGGAACATGGATACAGAATTCTGTTTCATTTTGATGCCATATCACTACCTGGGAGTTCGGGGGGCAGGCTTTCTTTTTTTTTTTTTTTCTCTATTTTTTTCCAAAAATTTTGTAATGCCTGTACATCAATTTACCCTGCTGAATAACTGTAGTTGTAGGACTAGTAGAACCAGCAGCATACACTTTTGTTACCCATCACTTCATTACAATACAATGGTTTTGTGCTAGGTAGGGGTATACATGTGTTCTCAACAGTGGCAGTCAGCAGTATGTCTGCTTTCAGGGGTTATTCTGCATTAAACACAGAGAACAAGGAATATGAACATGAATATCCTTGTTCCTGTAATTAATGCTACAAAACAATAGCCACGTTAAGCTGGTCCTTAAACTAAATAACACTGTGTACAAACAAGTCAAATTTTATTTGCATCTTCTTGAGATACAAGTTGGTACAGACAGTTATATGGTATCAGGTACCATGCCAGACAATGTGGTTTAAACAAGGAAGTGTCTTAGTGGGAAGGCAAAGTGAACAAGCTGCAGGAGAGTACATACAACCTTTTTTGTAATGCCACTACTACAGACAGCAAGTGTCTTCTCCGTTTATACAACCAGGAAAGATGTTCCAAAATAAAGGTGAACACCTTTAAAAACTGCTCTTGGACTGGTAGGGCTGGAAATGGTATAGACTCACAAAAATCTTAACTACTGGATTCTCTGTAGTATATTTAGCTATGGATTCAACAAAAGTTGATCATATGCAGAACTCCTCCTATCCATAGAGTTATGGAATTCTTTGTCATATGCAGTTTTGTTTGCCAATGCTGTGACCACTGGACTGTAATGCAGAAGGTTTTTTTTCCTCTGAACAGGATAAACATTTTCGTGGGCACGTAGAAAGCAAAATTTAGGCAAAATTCAGAGGTTGTATGCCTAGACCTACATCACTCTGTAGTCTAGGCAAAGAACAGAACGGGAGTTTCTGGTTATATTTGACCTATGGAACTCTTAAGTTACGTAGTGAAAAGTTTAATCAATGGAAGTAACTAAATGATCAGACAGACTGGATTATAACCTAGAATTTGGACAGATTTAGTCATTCTTGAGCTACTTATTCAGTCCCAAAATCCTTAAACACTGTTGGAAGTGTATCTGTGAACATAAATAAGGTCTTTGTATGTTCTAATGTAAACCATTAATTGATATAGGCTGAGAGCTCTTACAGTAGCTAATAGGAATAACTGTCAGAAACCTCACATGTACAGTTTTGAAGTAAACAATTAATATTTTAAAAGGAAGGAACTGAACCTCTGAAAGGTTGATTTTTTGTTTGTTTTTTAAAAGATGGAATTATAACCCCATACAATGGGCTATTATCCAAAGTGCATGTAAAATTATTAATGTTGTTATTAAGCTTTTCATAAATCTTTCCACCTCTTATGACCAAAGATGAGGTACATTCCTGCCCAGTCAAACCTTGTGTGATATTCAGTAAAAAAAAAAAGTCAGTGTTTTGGAAATGTTTCTTGATGGATAAAATTTTATAATCAGTCTGAAATATGTACATGTGTATTAGAACTTGAAAAAATGTAGTGATAACATAAGATAACCATGTGGATGTGCATATTGAGAGAAGATGATACCAAAGGACATGTTAAACAGGACAAAATTCATGTTATGCCACTGTGGTACTTTAATTACAGTTCTTACCTGTAACTGCCACAAAGTGAATTTTCTGCTGACTGCTACCTTTTGCTTCAGATCATTACAGACACCAGAGATTTATCTGCCCATAAATTCTTGATTCTTGAGGAAAGGAATTAAAATATAAATGTTTCAGAGTTTGTCTCTTGTTTAATTCTTTTTGACCTTCACAGTGAAAACTTGTTTCATTTCCATAAAGTTTTTTTCAGATTCTGTGAAATTTCAAAAACATTTTTGAAGAGAATTATCAAAAACTAGTTAATGCAATCAAATAGGCTATTTCTGATGTGCAATAATTTCAGATGTTACTAACAACTCAAAGATGTGAAGCTATAAAATTTCTCATCAAGTTGTGCAGCTCATTGACATCAGGATAAAATGCCACTCATTTTAATCAGTCACTGTCAAATTATTTTTTGTACATAGAAAGTTAAGTTGTCTGAAATAAAAATTTTATTAATTTATCAGCTCTAGGTTTTTTTAAATGCTTTAATAGGAGAGCATGTTTCTTGTTTGGTTGTTTGCTTTGAATTGGATAAGTGGTTAAATGAAACTATTTTGAATTATATTAAATATTTTAGGCTTTGTTAAAGTGCTAAATGTATACTGCATTCTTTAAATATATTGAATAGCTTTTAGCTTGTTTCATTGAGAGTTTGCACATGGTAAGTATTTAATGAAAATATTTGTGTCATGCAGCCTGTCTGAAAAAGCCACTCAGAAAAAAACCCAAGGTTTTGACTGCATATCTCCAGTTCTTACTCATCATAAGTTTATAATATGTTCTGTGGCAACAACTGAAGTTCAGATAGTTGTCATGGGGGGGCCACCCCTGCCTGAAAGCTGTGAAATGCATCTGCCCTCTCTAATGGTTTAAGTATGTGAGGAAAAAAAACCCAAAGAAGCTCATATGAAGTGTTAACAAATTTACATCCTTGTGATATATTTAGGACAGGATGCCAGTAGGAGATAATTATCAAAATGATGAAAACTTCATTCTTCTCCATTTCTAAAAGCAATTAAAAGATCTGATTAGTAAAGCCGTCTGTGGCTTATAAACGCCATCTGAACTACCAAGCAATACGTAACTAAAAAAAACATCCCCTTGGGCATGGCAAAGGAAGAACACATCTAGGGGCATCTACCACTGTGCAGAAGACTGAGGCTGAGGAATAAAAACCAGGCTTCCAGCAGGACTTAGGCATCCTGGGCAGCTGGAATGGATGTCCTTTTCCTCTGAGCTCTCAGAATTGAAATCTTAGAATAGAAATCAGTACCTGCCCTCCGTCCTGCTTAGTAAATTACCCTTGGATTTTATGTCACTCAGTTGTGTGGTTCTGGTTTTGTGAATATCTCACATTGAATTCCTTTGTGACAGCATTTTAATATCCTCTTCTGACTTCAGACAGCTGAGCTTTCATGGCTTTCTTAACAAAAAAATTGAGTATTCATTAGCTACTTACAGCATGCTTAAATCTCTGCATCTATCTGTACATTTTATGGTCTTGATCTTACAGCTTCGTGATTTTTATGTCATATTAGGAGTTACAGAATCACAGAATGATTGGAAGGGACCTCTGGAAATAGTCTGCTAAAGCAGGTTTACCTAGAGGAGGGTGCGCAGGATTGCATCCAGGCAGGTTTGTCATGTCTCCAGAGAGAAGATGCCACAGCCTCTCTGGGCAGCCTGTTCCAGTGCTCCGTCACCCTCAAAGTGAAGAAGTTTTTCCTCATATTCAGGTGGAACTCCCTGTGCTGCAGTTTATGCCCATTGTCCCTTGTCCTGTTGCTGGGCACCACTGAAAAGAGCCTGGCCCCATTTTCTTGACACCCACCCCTAAGATATTTATATTCACTGACAAGATTATATTCCCCAGGCTGCGCAGGCCCAGCTCCCTCAGCCTTTCCTCACAGGAGAACTGCTCCAGTCCCCTCATCACCCTTGTAGCCCTCCGCTGGGCCCTCTCCAGCAGTTCCCTGTCTCTCTTGAACTGGGGAGCCCAGC
>JAVJGJ010000057.1:87815814-87832567 GCA_035590215.1 Microhierax caerulescens
GGGGGGAAGAACAGCAAACAAAGAGACCAGAAGGGCAAGTTGCATAGTTATTCTTTACCCTGAAACACCTTTGGTGCTTAGATAACGCCTACACCAAATTACACTCAATTGAAAGTAATGATGTCATTAATCCTTTCTTTCTTCTTGGCTATGCAAGACATTAGATAGAAGTATTACATTTGTTCATAGACTGATTTGCAAGGGGCACTTCATGACCACTATGCAGTTCTTTTAACTTTTTAATTGTCTATGTATAATTAAATCTCTAAAAAGTCCCCTGTAATTCGCAAGATGTGTTGTACTCCCAGCTTAGTAGTAGCTGTGTAAGTATTTGTTTGGCACAGAATAAAGGCTTATATTTGCTCACCCTCCTTCAATTTTTGTAAATATAACTTGATTTCTGTTTCAAATATTTTTTAAATCGTACTCTTTGAGTCTGGTTTCTCTTGGAGCTAAAGACTGTTCTAATTCTAAGGATTGTTTCTATAGCAGTTGTTTTCTTCCTATAGTTTCTCTAAGTTGACAGAGGAATGACTTGAAAAAATCCTCCCTAGCAACACAGTTCCTTCCATAAATTCTAACAGAAATAAAACAACTGATTCTCACCCTCCTCTCCACCGAAAAAACAAACTAGCAAACAAACAAACAAAACAAAAATGATAAAACCTAATCAAATTAGCTTGGAAAAGTTCATTGTTTCCCACACCAAACGACTTTGCTCACCAGTGCATTTCTATTTTTTATGGAATCAGAATTCTGACATTTTGAAACATGTTCAAACATTTCACAAGACCTGTAGATCAATGGAGCATGTTCCCCGTTTCATGGGGAGCAACAGTTTTCTTTTAGCATGTCTAACTCTAGAAATAGAACGTACTAGTATTAAGGATATTTTGCCTTACTTCCTGCTTCTTTTGAAAACTAAAGCAAAAATACTTGTTAAAATACATAACATGTTTATATATATATATATATATATATGTATAACATATATACACACAACATAGATCAATGGACTTTTTGAATTTTGTCTGCTAATAGCAGATAGTTTGCTTTTCTTCTTCAAATCTACATCAGAGAAAACCAGAAAGGTCAGAACTAGTCAAATGACTATAGGTACTATTCTAAACCAGCTATTATTTACTAAAAGAAGAGATACAGCCTAATGGAATTCAGATTTCAGTATTGAAGCTTACAAACCTCAAAATCATCTTCAGTCTTTTTATGTCATACTGAATGCTGGAGGTTTTCCAGAAACTTGACCTTCAAGAAAGTTTCTGTAGCAGGTGAGCAGGAAAATGGAAAAATTTTATTTGGATACCTATTTCAAATTTAAGTGAAGAAAAGTTCTCTCATAGCAAAGCTGAACAATCTAGTTGGCTTTTGTGTGCAACAGGGTTTAAGGGACATATGAAGAAGGTACATTTTTTTTTTGAGAAAAGGTTTTTATATATATTTTTTAGTGGAACTAATAGAAATAGGCAGCATGTTGCAAATTCAAACCCTATGATAAACGTATTTGAAAAACTTTTGCATAAGCCTTTTGCTAGCATAGTACTTGAACTCAATGGCAAGCCAGCCTCATGACTGCCTGTGGGTATACAGGAATATTCTTGGGATCAGGAGCTCCTCCTTTTTTTCCAGTTTCCTACAAAATTGCCTATCTCATATAAGGTACACAGATACTCTGTCAGTCTCCCCTGGGCCTCATTGTGACCATGCCTTTCCATCTTAGCATTTTTACCATCTGCTGAAGTTCTTTAATAATTTATATATCTTTATAACATGAGCAAGACAATGAGAGAATTACTATATCTGGGTTTTCAAATCATGATGTCAAGGATGTACATCAAGTGTGAG
Source organism: Microhierax caerulescens (assembly GCA_035590215.1). NCBI lineage: Eukaryota > Metazoa > Chordata > Aves > Falconiformes > Falconidae > Microhierax > Microhierax caerulescens. Next base: position 87,817,675 of record JAVJGJ010000057.1, read on the forward strand.
AGGGCACTGTCTGATGAGGGATAACAGAATAATAGATAAAAGAATCGAAACATTTGCTGAAGCATTGCCATGGGACTAGGCTAGAGAGAGCAGGCAGAACCTGGAGCCTGCAGGAGCATCTCCTCAAACAGTCGAACTCCAAACCCGTTTTTGGTTATGTCTTGGGAAGTACCTAGCGAAAGGACCATGTCAGGAGGCATGCACTGTAGGGGATCCGTGGAGAAGGTTCAAGCTAATAATGTAACTGAAACCTAGATGCCTAACATCAGTAGCAAAGGCATGTTGACACTGAAGATCAAAGGTCTGTGCAGACATCCCTAAGGTAGGAATAAAACTAGGGAATTTACTCAACGGAGTGAATTTCTGTGAGGATGTCTTATGAACATGTTTTATCTTCTGGAGCTAAGCTGGGTCATTCAGAGCAGTAGCATTTCAGGGTTTAGGGTTAGAACACAAGTGTCTATAAATCTGTGGCATAGACTTCAAACCCATGTATGACTAATTTTGCATAACGGCCTAAAAGGGTCCAGAATGTCTAAAAATCAGTTATTATGATGCACAAGCTGCCTGGATACCTATTCATACCTAATTGACATGAAAATAGAATTTAATTACCAAAAAATATTGAAGATTTGAGTCCGAATTGAAGGTTTCTGTTTTATAATGAACAGAATGTTAGAATCTGGACAGCAAGAATATCTAATTTTTCTGTTTGTGAAGGTGTGTTTCGTTTATACTGACATGTCGGCACACTTCTGAGGGATTTTTTTTCCCACTACCAAGTTACTTAAGGGAATGTGATTTTAAATTTAAATATTTCCCTGAATGAGACATGGTATGAATTATAAAAATTAGCTAAAAAGCTATGGCCTGGATTTTATTTTGTTGGAGGATGGAGATGCACAGCTTGTGTCCTGCATTGTGATACTTCATAGGAAAAGGCAAGTCTTATCTATTGAACAGCTCTGTTGCAAAGCTGAAGCCAGGAAGTGAAGAACTAGTATTCAGTCTGAGACCAAAGTCCACAGACATGAAGGCTACTTTGAGCATAACAGGGGAGAAAAAAAAAAACAAACCACAAACAACCCACAAAAACATTAGCCTTACCCAGTAATGTTACAGTGAAAAGATGACGTCAGCAACAGACTTTCACAAGCTTACAGACATGCTGCAGCACTGAAGACTGAAAACCCTTGCCAATTGCTTAATTCTAAATCAAAGGCATTTCTGAGAGTCCACAGCTGAGTACATAAAATCAGAAGCTCATTTAACATGATTTTTCTTATTGGGAAGCACAGCTATTTCTCACCTTGCTTTTACATCTTTTTTTTTCTCTTTGTTTCCTTTACTATGTCAAACAGCTACAAATAGTATCCATTCCCCTATGATGTTACATATCAACTATTGCCAGAAAATAATATTTTTAATGGACCACAAGTTTGCTACAATACAGTAGTCCAAAGTTCCAAAGGAATACATTAATCATACAATTTTTTGTGTAATGATGACTGATTCTCTTACAAAATTTATATTTGTAGACCACTATAGCACAGACAGAAGTCCACATCAGAAGATTTTTGGGATCACAGAGTCTGGATAGCTTTATTAGACTTAAAACTAACAATAACAGCAAAGATTTTATATTTGCTTGAAAACATTTTAAATATGTATTTTACATCAGGAAGACATAAAATGTGTTTGTAACATCTGTGCACAGAAGTGAAATATTGGAAAGAGAAACTCTAGGGATACTCTTCATTAACAAATGTCACGATTGAAACACCCTGCAAGAACGTTATTCAGGCTTTAAGTGAACCATACTGACAAACTCATTGGGCTTCCTTACGCTGACATGTTTGGTTTTCCTCTACCAAATAAAGCACCATCTCCTTGCAGAAGAACATAAATATATTGGATATATATAGGAAAAAAGAAAATGTATACACACCTATACATCACTCTCCAAAGTAGCCAGCTGCAACAAAGTCTTTTACCATCACATACCAAAATACTCTTCACACCAGTCCCTCTGCTGCCTTCTCCTCACCTCATTCAGGGCCCAGCTCTCTCTTCTCTTGCTTCTTCTTCCTCGGCTGCTCCCTCTACGTTGGTTGCCCAACCCCATAACAGAACCAGCCACAGCTGCACCTTATCGACATCAGCCAACCTACCGCCCCTGAAGCCAGCCCACAGCTGTATGTTATCAATGCTAATTAACCCAGCTTCATTCCTCTACATATATATATATTTCTTATTTATTTATTTATGTATATAATTATACATACACCTATATATATATATATGTTTAAGTAACAATAAACTGAGTTGCTGGTTTATACAGAAGTGAATCTGGCTTAGGCTTTGCTATTTTCAGCTATTGGGTGGAGCAAAACATATGTGATTAAATTGTTTATATTTTTTGTTACAACATAGAGAAATGGCTATTTAGTTCTAGTGTTCAGCATTTGTTATGAAGTATCCAGATAGGCAGCTTTTCTTTGAAAACCATTCACATTCTAAACCAGAGGTAAGGATCTGATATTGAATGTAAGCACCTGCACATGTTGTAGGTGAAGCCACTAACTGGTATGTGCTTGTTTTCCTATATTTTCAGGTAAATAAAATTAAAGGAATAACTCATGTGTTAACATGAAGCCTGAAACCTCTTTGGGTAAGGTAAGAAAAGTATCCATAGGAATATGATGAAAATCCCTTTGTATCATTAAGACCTATATTAACAGGATGAGATGAAATGATCTCAAGTTGTGCCAGGGAGGTTTAGATTGGATACTAGGAAAAATTTCTTCACTGAAAAGTTCTTCAAGCATTGGAACAGGCTGTCCAGGGAAATGGTTGAGTAGTCATCCCTGGAGGTATTTAAAAGAAGTATAGATGTGGTGCTTAGGGACATGGCTTAGTAGTGGACTTGGCAGTTAATTTTATGTTTGGACGTGATCTTACGGGTTTTTCCCAACCTAAATGATTCTATGATTCTATAATCCTTTGAAATTGTCTTGACAAACTTAGGTTAATCTCTTCCACTAGAGTGGCAACTACTCCTGGGATTAAATGATTTTTAACAAATAAGAAATAATTTTAACTTTGAATAAATAGAACACACACACATACCTATAATTTCATGAAATGTGTGTGTATATATATATACATATATAAATGAAATAATCTTTTTCATATATGTACCAGACTTTGGTGATATGTTTAGAATCTACACATTTGGGTATTATAACATTATGAAATACAATTCAGAGCAGAGTTCCACATGTGAATAAGCCAACAGATGGCAAAAATCCTCTAAGGCAGTCTGTATGCCAGAGTATAAATACTGCTGCAGTAAAACTAACCACAAGAGGAAACTAAAGCCTGTAGATGATGTATCATTAAGCAAAATAGTGCAAGAATTCTGGACCCTCAGCTTGGCTGATTCAGTTAATCTCACCCTGTCACAAGTTATTGTCAAGTTTTCTTTTCTGAAGTAGAGAAAAACAATTCTTAATTATAATGGCTGAGATACATTTGCAGGGAATGGTGTAGGGAGAAGTTGTATTTGTCCTTACTAGGTATAATAATTGTGTAAAGCCCCGAACATCTTTGAAAAACATTCTGTGAAAACACTTGACTAGAAGCTGTGTAAATAAAAGCATAGGTAATGACTACAAGACTTATTCCAAAGTGAGGGTACAGTTTTCTGCCCGCACCCAGCTTGTCTAGCACCAATTTATTTGGTATGTACTGCCTTATGCCTCTTGACTCCCAGCCTGAAAGTGGAATCTTAATCAGACCTTCCAGCTGGCGGTGTAACTCACAAATACACGACATAGTCTTCTAGGAAGATAATTTCAGTCATATCTTACTATTTTCTGCTTACTGCACTCTGATAATGAACAACCTATACATCATCTCCCAGAAGTCAAACTATACAGTTGAATACTTGGCCTAAAGTAACTGAAATAGAGACAAAAATCTAAGTGTCTTATTTAAGACGCTTTATGTCTTTCAGAGCACTTTAAAAAAGACCTTACAGGAACAGTAAATAAAGAAGGTGACATGATATGCTTCCCCAAGACCTGCCTTTGGTTGCACCTCAGCCTCGAAGATGACAAGTCAGACACTCCTGGAGATGATCACTCCTTGCACTGCATGTTCCACGTCATCTTAGGAATGAAACTCTTCAAAAATTAAGTTGCATCTTTGTAAGCACTGAGAAAATATAATTACTGTTTACCTCATTATGAGTTTATTAAACAATAAAATCCAATCATGCAGTGTGTTTCACTGCTGTTCTGTATAACTGACCCAGCAGATTTGTCTGCATGAAGGGCTGATGAATCTGACTGAATCTACATTTGTTTTTTGCCCACAGTTTTAAGCAAAATTTCATTGTATCATCTCAAAGGTGGGATATATGATTTTCATATTTTGCCCATTTATAGGAAGTCTTAAGCCCTAAACATATTTTAGCCATACCTGGATGTATAGTACATGTTGAATAATTTGTTACAGTTGTCCCTGGCTTTGATAAAAAAGCTATTTATTAGTATCTAACTGAAATCAGACTGCTGTGCTCAGTTTTAAATATATCAATAGGCCTTTCCAATTAAGCCAAAGAGTGGGAAGGTTTTGCTATGAACAGATATACTGCTAAAGAGATGGTTCCTTAATAAAATATGTGTGTAGGTGTCCAGAAGATCTTTTTGTGTTGCCTTAAACTGAATAATCAGGTGTTTTTAACTCTAGCAGCACTTCATGTTTTCATTCAGTTTTGCTTTTCTTTCAACATACAGCTAAGAACACATTGTCACTAGTGCTGATGGCTCTTTTTGTGTAAAAAAGACTTATGTATAATCCAAAATTTTCAAAAGAATCAAGAGAAATAGATAAGACTTTCTTGAAAATATACCTATAACCCTCTAGGCAAGGCATATAAAAAAGCATACTCCCAACGGATGTGTTATGCTAACACATTCACTCTCTCTGCCTGAACATTTTTAGGCAATCCCTCTGCAAATGTGATTGCTGGCTGGTTTGATAGCAAATACAATCTGCCACACTGTTGTGTGAGTTATGCACAGCTGTGTATATAAGCTTCTGTAAAATAACCCATATGCTAATTAGATGAATTGGAGGAGGCTGTATTAGCACAGGAATGAAAATAAGGGAGCAGTTAAGGTTTTCTTTTTTCTTTACATTCTCCCCTTGCTGTGTTCTCTCATATTCCTTGTAAATCTAAAGTGAAATGCATCAGTCACTAAGATTTGGTACACTATAAGCAGCCACCACTTTGTCACTCTTCAGTCCCCCTAGTACTCTGGTGGCATGATTCTCGGTTTCTCAGCAATGAGGTTCTTTTACTTCCACCTCTTGGTGGCCCTCCATTTGTGATTTCCAGTGCTAAATGAGTAGCAAAATGTTGTTACTACAGTTATACAAAAATAGGTTTTTTAAAACAGTTGCCTTTTTTTCCCCCTAGCTTTGCAGAATATCTGCCCAAACTTTGCCACTCGCTTCTGAGGACCAGCACAGAAGAAGAGCACCGAGACTTGCTTAGAACATCTCACTGCTAAAAACAATCTTCTGTAGGATCCCATCAGCCCAGGTGAAATAACAGGCTTGTTTCCCCAATTTATAGTATTTGTTCAAGCTGGACTGCTATCTGTTTCTCTCCAGCCAGCCACACAACTGCGACGTCATAGCCTATTCACGAGGGGAATCAGGCTTTTTCTGGGCAAAACCAAGTCTATTAAAAAAAAATAAATTAATCTAAAGAAATGTATATATAAAATAAATATTTCCTTTGCATATCAAACTTCAGGAAAAAAGAGAAGACATAAGTGAGACAAAAGCAGAGATAGAAGAAGAAAATGAAGTCCTCCTGTGAAACAAAACTGCTGCTCTGACAGAAACAAAAGGCAGAGAGCTAAATGCAAAGGCGATTGGAGGGAGGTTTCAAAAGCTGTCTTGTAGCAAAATCCATTAGTGAAACATAGCAGAGAGGCACCTTTGAAAGAGAGCAGAGTATTCCAGTCTGGAAGAAAGCAGGCAGAAGAAACTGATTTGCTGAAGGATGCTTTCCTGATTCACATTCCCCACTACAAGACATTGAAAACAGAAGAAAACACAAAAGAATAAAAAAAACACCCAAACCAAAACAAACCAGCCAAAACCCGCCAGTAGCTATCATATTACCACAACAGGTAGTAATATTTTCTAACAGGCTTCTGTTTTCCACTATGTCTTCTGGAAATAGGAAAATAAACTAACTTAGAAAATTATTTAAGTATAATAATGTTGATCAGATTTTTTTATTCCAGTTCAGTAACATGGGAATCTAAAAAAATACAAAAAAACCCCAACCCCCCAAATTGTAGAATCTTTGCAACTCATTTACAAAGTCAGTTAAGCAGTTATAAGTGCAACTATATTATAAAATGAAGATGTAAGAATATTGTTATTACTGTACAGGACAGATTTATATCTGTAGTGTTTGGGTAAAACTAGTGTTGACACTTAAAAAAAAAAATTTCTATATTTCTATGTATTGTTTACCTGTTTCATAAAATTGCAGACAGGTAATTGAAGAGCAACTGGATACCTACACTATTATCCAACAACATTCACCCTTTTTTACATTAGAGAAAAGGTATGAATATGCACTCACATATACTTACACACCCATGTGCATATACGTATATATACAAACTCATACATATTTATATAGAAATGCATATCTTTAGAGATATGTTTCTCATGATGCATTTACACAAGCAGTGGCCAAAAGCAGAGCCCTGAGAACCAAGTACCTTTTTCATTAAATGAACTTGGGTTTGATTTTTGGTTTCACACTCAGAAATGTTAATATTTAGAAAATTAGTGATAAAACACAAATTAGCTGAGCACAGTACAGCATCAAATCCAGAAAGAATCAGGTGGGATCTGTTTTATGTTAAAGCATTCAGGGCATCAGTTATCCACTTTACTCAAGTCAGCATCAAAACTCACATTGCCTTTAGTATTGTAAGGCCAAAGATTAGGTCTGTCTAAAAAAGGGAGAAAAAACCTCAGTGAATTATAGAAGAGTAGCAGAAAAATATAACTGAGGTAAGCATTAAATACAACAAAAATATAATGGTTAGGTAATTAAGCAGAGGAAAATGATTAACTGCAACTGAATTCAGTAATCATTTACTTCTGATAATACCAGGTGTAATTGTCACTGTTGTAATTCTTCAGTTTGCTATTTATTTGGGGAATTTCATCTTGTAGTAGGAATCTTGGCATCATTTTATAAAAAGAAAATGCATGCATATATAAATACTCACATGCACATATGTATTTAAATACAAAATAAAAAAGAATGAAACAGCGTCTTCCGCCACCCTGTAGAAAATTACCTAAAATACACAGTAGAAGATGTAGCACGGTTTATAATGTCAAAGCCTGGTCAGAAACCCAGGTCTATTTCCAACAAAAATCAGGGAGAATTGAAAACTACAAGACAGATTTTACAGGCCTGATGGAAAATTATCTAATGTCAGAGGAAGAATTCCCAAGAAGCTAGATGTGGTGGGACGACTGAATTACATTCTGGTTTACGAATGTTCATCTGGGTTGTTCATCCACTGCATTTCCAGTGGATTATAAAGCTTCAGTTGTCTGGACCAGGTGTGGCAAGAATTTTTCTCACTTACAACAAATTGCCAAAAGGTCCATGTAAAATAAAATCTCAAACTTAGAATATTTCAGTATAAATCATTACAGTTATAAAACCCAACTATTATCAATACATTTATGAAAATTGACTTAATTCTATTTGTTTTCTCAGTGTGTATAATCTAGTTTTTAGATTTTCCTGCATCACCCTGCTTCCAAAACTGATTATATGAGAGCTCTGGAAATGGAAACTGTAAGATTATAATCTGTTCTTCTAGACTTGCTTTTAGCTGGATATATTATAGCATTAGCTTCCCAGCTGAAAGGTAATAAAAATATTCAAGTGTACTTCAGTTATTGAAAATAATGTTTAATTATAAATTTGATGCTGCAAATGAATAAAGTTCTCTATAGAAAATTAAAATGGCTTAGTGCCAATGTCAAAGCAGTTTTATCCATATTTCATCCAGAGTTTGCTTATTTGTGAAAGTTATAAATTCTCCGTGTACATAAATATGTTGAAAGGGGTTCTCTCAAGCGTATTCTCCCAAAGAAAGAAATTCTGGGTATTGCATATTTTTCAGTGTTTGGCACATCCCTGGATTTTAAAACTGACTCTTTATGTAAATGACTAGTGTCAGCGACACCAGAGCTGCAATGTCCCAAGCCTCAAGAGGACTCATTAAATGGAGACTGTTTATAATCTCGTCCTTGATGTTCATGCACGAGCATCATTCTGTCAGTATCCTTGAAAGTACATTCCTCTTCACAGCACATCCAGGTGCACCGGCCGGGTAGGTTGCATGCAGGATTAGCTGTAGTGAAAAAAGAAAAAATGTGTGACTTAGAATTAAAGTCCAAGCTTCCATCATAAGCAACATCGTGACAGGGATAGTATTATAATCGGCTTGACTTTTCTATTGCACCTAATGATTTTCCAGGTTTAATATTTTTCCTAACCAGAGTGCCACAAAGGTGAAACATGCAGTTGCATGTTGGGTCGTTTGCTTGGTTTGGCATTTGTTTTTTGAAGGTCTTTCAATCTGGATGGTGCCCCGTTGTGTATCCCATGGAGTTTAAACCAAGTCAGGATCAAAGCGGTTTATCAATTTCTTAATGTCTGTGTAATGACCAATCAGTGAACTAGAGTCAGGATCTGCCTCAACAGATAAACTACAACACCAGACTGTTACAAAATGTTAATAAATGTTTTATTTTTTAAAAAACATCCTTCTATAACTAAATCTGGCCTCTCACATCCCATGGTACTGAGCCCATGGCTGCCCCTGGGTGGAGGGCAGAGGGCAGGGGGAGGGGGCAGCAGTCAGGTGCTGGGCTCACAGCGGGGCAGGTCCCTGCCTGCCAGGGACAGTGCCCAGGGTGCCTCGGGGGGGGGGGGCAGCACTGCCCACCACCCCGGGGTCTCTCCTCCCCGTGTACAGATCTTCACACTGATGCCGCTTTCCAAGCCTCCTCCTTTGTTTCAAATTCTCCTGTTTCATCCCCTGGGAAGTGCTAAATCCAGTTGGTGGTGATCTTCAACAAGAGCAGTGCGGGGGCAGGCGCCCTTCCAGACAGCCTGGTGTATGTGATTCGCTGTCCTGACAAATGTTACGCAGGACTTTGGCCAAGGGTGAGCCATGAAAGCAACCACCAGTGTGTATACATAAACATACATAAACATATGTGTATTATCTATACATACGTATTTTTGCAGAAGACACTACATTTGTTCACCTATACACACAGATACATGTGTGATATCCTTATCTTTCCTCACCATCTTTCCATCCTTCCCCAATATATTTTTTCAGTTTTAACCTCCAAACAATTAACTACTCCTCTCTAGCCCTTATTCCAGTAATTTTAACTAAACTGTTGACATTTTCTCTTGTCAGGCTTAAAGCAGAATTGTTTTGATTTAATTATGGCCATAAAATTATCAAAGCACTCTCATCTAAACCAGAGAATGATGTTAAGGTGTCAAACTAGTCAAGCAGTGTACATGCAAATTTGTGAAGACACTGGTGCAATGCTGTATGAAGATTGATACAAATAATATCATTAGACATCAACAGAGGGGAAGATCTCATAAAGTTGTTTGCTTGGGATTCATGATGTGATAAACATGTCTGCAAGAATAATTTCTAATTTATATTTTAGCCACTACAAAATTTCAGTTGCTTCAGCAAGGTGTTGTAAACTCATTACTGATACAATCTCCAACGCACCGCTGCAGTTCTGAAGCATAAAATGTCCCTTTTTCCCCCATCATCCTTCTGCTTTTCTCACTGTCTCCTCCATTTCCTGGTTTTAATTTCTTGGTCGGTAGCATTACCTTATCTCTTCTACCACCACATTCTCCCCATGCTAGCTGTTGTAATATAATAATCAAAAACCCCCAAACATACAAATCAAATCCTCCCTCCCTACTATGAATGACAATTCACCTGCACTTTGGCAGCCATTAACTCTCACGAGTTACGTTCTGTGCTTTGTCCCTCTATCTTCTGCTTTATATGGGATTTTACACTGTGTGTTCAGTGAGGCCGGAACCAGGGGTAAGGCCTGGTGGAACATTAATACGTAAAGATTTATCCTGGCCTCTGACAAACAGTGGGGAGGCACACAAATGCACAGTCCTCCTTCCCCCGCCGAGAGAGTCTGTGAAGCCACGTAGTTGTGACTGAATTATATGCACTGAATAACACATAGTTTCAGATTCCACACTTCCATTTGAAATTTGTGAAAAGAAATAGTCAAGTGACACTAGATTTTAAACTAATCTGGTGCAGCATAGGCATACCAGGCCCACTTGGCTACCTGTACTCTGCCTTTGACTTCAAAAGGCATAGAAAAATGTACTCATGGGCTGTCACGGAGTTTATCAATTCTGTGCCACATGTGCAAGGGATCTTGCATACAGTGTGTGTTCTGCTATTAAGCGTGACACATTCTATTGTAACTTGTTTTCCTGCTCTGAAACCCGAGTGGCTATTAAAAAGAAACTATAAGTGACCAAGCAATGATGAAGCATAAAAGGCAGTTTGTAAAGCATGGTTTTAAAACTAAAAGTAAAAAGAATGGAATAAAAATATATAAATGAAATTAAAATCTGAAAGGAATTGAGATTTACTAATACTCTTTCAATTTGAAATCGGCAAAAACAGTGAATGAAAATAAATCCTCAAGCACTGATTGTCATTACCTGAAATATTTTTTGTCTTTTTTTTCTTTATCTCTAGAAGCCTGGGACATCTGTAGCACCTCACTTTGTTTTCCAGTAAAATACAGCTCAAGACCATAATGTAATTATTTGCATTTTGAAAATAAGAAAGTGTATGATGCGCAAGAATATTTCCGCAATGAACTGTTTTATTCAAATTACATCATATCTTATAAAATAGCTGAGGAACATTTTTAAATCTTTATCAGGGGCCTTTGAAAGCACCATACAAAAACAACTTTGCACTTCTATCTTCAGAAAACCTGCCTCATAGAGGAGAAAGCTAAGAACATCAGGAAGAAAACCATGAGGACCTACTAAAATGTAAGAGCTTTAAAAATGCAAACTACTTTCAAGTTTTACAATTCTTTGAACCCTGAGACCCTGACACTAACATGATCATATTCATCATGTTTTGGCAGTTTTAAAAAATACAAAATAATAAATAATATAGCAGAGCTGGGAGGGAAGAGGTTTTTTCCCTTCCCATGAATCTTTTTCTAATTTCAGGTGTTGCATGTTGCATGTGGACACTTAGACATGATCACTATATGTCTACATGGGCTAGAGAGACAAAGTTTTCATATTCCTGGGCTGAATTAATCATGGAAAAATCTTGAATTTAGTGAACTGAAAGAACATAAATTTCCTCTTTCCCTCACTCCCTGGAACTATTTCTCTTTGAATAATTACAGAATACCCCAACTACCCAAGTGTTAGTCTCTTTCCCTGTCTGTCTATTTGCCTGACTACCTCTGTTTTTGAAATGAACCATTTTGCCTTTTGGGGTTTTTGGTGTGGTGTGGGTGGGTTTTTAGGTGTTTTTTCTTTCCTTTTTTTTTAATATTAGAACAGGTAGTATGGTGGGTAGAATGGTAGGTGATAGGAAATCCTGCCAGCAAAGTGATTAAGAGGCAGAAATGGAGAGGAGACACCTGGAGAAATAGAATGCTGATAAAGGAAAAACAGAGACGTTTTATGCTTCACAACTGTAGCTGTGTGTACTAGAGATGACATCAGTAATGAGCTTCCCCAGTTGAACTGTCTCCTACTCTATGTATTTATAGCCATGGTTTCCATTTTAATGGGTCAATATTTTCCAACAAAAATCAACTTCCCTGAAAAATGCCCAGCTGCATGTTTCATGTCTACACCTGTTCATGGCAGGTTTTTTTTTTTTTTTCCTGGAAGTCTTAGACAAATACATTGGAAACCAGTTGTGTGTTTCCAAACACCAATCTAAAGTAAGTAAAAAAAGACAAACATCTATTATTTAACAGATATTCAATAAAGAATAGTCAGAAAAATATTCTCTGACATAAATATATGAATGAAACAGTTACAGAAAAGTCCTGTGACCTTTAAGAAAGGGATCTCTAAATGTAGATTGCTAGCTTGGAGTTTCAGCTTCCAGAAGTCCTTATGTATGTGTGGCAAAAGTGAGAAAATGGCTGTAAAACATGGATATTTTGCTATCCTGTAATCTCTACCTCTGCTCTGCGTTGCTTTACAAAGGCATAAACATAAAGAACTGAAGAATTAATGTCATTAAGTGTTACTTCAGTGTCTAAGTGTAATTCATTGCTTCTTCTGCATTGTGCTAGAGAGTGGTGGAGACCTGCACTGAATTAAGTTCACGAGACAACACACATGAATGGGTAACATTTTCTTCTCCTATTCCTTCTGTATATATCACACCATGACCAGCTTAGATGGTTTTGGAGCTTTAAAATCTACATATAAGTACACTGATCTAGGCTCTAGGGACATCATCATATTTTTTCTGGATGGGTTTGAACTGTCATGGAAAGCTCTGCATTATACCAATTAAAGAAATAATTATTTGCATCCTTTTAATATATATGATAATATGCAGGTTTTATTACTGCTAAATAAATTCCCTTGGACCAAATCAGTGATCAGAGTTCCTAACACAAACGGATGGCATACTATCCAGTCCCTTCCTCGCCAAGATTTTGCACATAATCGTTTGGCCATTTTTCAAAACACTATGTGTTTTGACTCCAAACACCTACAGTGGGTTGTAGGGTGTGGAGGTGGAAGAAAATGAGGCAAAAATATGGTCTTTAAGAATATGGTGGGAGTAGCATGAGATTATTTTCCTTTAAGCAGCAATGATACTTTTTGACTGATACATTGCAAAGCAGTTTGGTGCAATTCCTAAGCGTGTTATACAGCATCACACTGACCTTTGTTTTTCTTTTATAGTCTACTGCAGAGCCATGTCTAGTATTTCACAGATTTAAAAATAAGTATTTACAACACATGTGGTAATCGTATAGATTGTGTAGCTACATATAAGACATTATTACACAAAATATGCAACTAAACAGGTAGGTCTGTTCATATCTTAAAAACAAAAGAGACTTAAATGAGAGCTGAGATCTTTCAAACTAAATTTTTGCTAAAAAAAAAAAAAAAGATTCAGTTCTGTATTGTATTATTTTTAACTGTCCATTATGACTAGCATTTTTTCTGCAAAATAATCCACAATTTACTGGCTGCTGGATTTTCCCCCAGAGCAAAGACCAAACGTGTACCAAAAGCCAGGTGACATCAGTGAATTCCAGGTACAGCAAAACATTAGCTGTATGACAGCGCACCTGCAGAGGGCGCTGTCCCACAACATTTCCTACATCAAAGCGGATAAAACCGCAGCAGTCGGTCGGTTCTCTCATGTCCCGTCCCATAGTGCCACAGACCGCACGAAACGCTCACCTAAAACGGTTGGCTGTGTGTGAAGGCCAAGCTAGACAGAAAATGATACATAAAGATATAACATTTCCCCGACCCAAAGATACTTCCTTTTTTTTTTTCCACCCCCACTTAGGATATTAGCAGTTATCCAGTGATGTCATACTTCTTTTTAATAGTATAGAGCATTTTCGCGTGGTTGGTTGTGAGACCAAAAATTGTCGTTACTCAGAGAGGCTACATTTAAAATTGGGTTTCTGTTTCAAACATGCTACAGTGTAGAAACAATTGTTAGCAAATGTTCCTCTATAGAACATAATTAATTACTTAGGGACTACAGATCAGGAATTACACTTTTCTCACAAAGACTGTGGGGACTGTAGAAATAAAGTATTGCTCCACAAAGAGAAAAAGTTTCAAAGCTATTTATTGCCAGAGCAGAAGACTGAAGGCAACATGTGTTATAAAGTGAATTATTTCATCCTTCTATGCTATAAATTTAATGTGATTTCTATTGGAACCGGTTGTATTTCTTTTACTATTCTATAGTTTTTATTTTTTAATCATGAATGAAAATTTCACTACTACTACTAAAACTACTATGACTGCTACTACTACTACTACTACTACTATTACTACAACAATCAATTTGTACAAATCATGGCTCTATACTTCATTGTCTCTTTATGGAGAGCCTAATTCTAGTCTCCATTCCAATGGAACAGTCTTGTTTAAATCAGCAACACTGCACCAGTGAAAATCAAGTAAGTGTCTGAAAGTAAGTTATGATTTCCATATTTTAGAGCGTAACAAGACTTTGTAACTGTATTTGAATAGGGAAAACACTCAATTTCAGAAAGATTTCTATAGGATATTAACAGACATTACACAAGAAGCCCTAAGTAGTTCAATGGAGATTATTTTTTTCTAAGTGATTAACTCAAAACACGAATATTTTATAACACTAAGGAATAACAACTATTTTCACTTACACATCTAAATCTCCAAATTTTTTGGCAGTATATAAATCAAGAAACATTAAATATTTTTAAAAATAAAAAAGATGTGTATGATAAACAGATGTTAACTTTTAGTTACAGGACAAGTTGGAGAAATATGAGTGATTTAAATGAAATCTTTACCCACTGGCACTAGCAAGAGAATTTTCATTAACTTCACTGGTGTTATAATTACATATGCTAATCTTCCACAGTCAAAGCCACTCATTGAAACCAGTGGGAGGCCAGAATATTTCAGGGGTATAAACATAATTATTGAGTTTTC
>JAVJGJ010000057.1:87832667-87846077 GCA_035590215.1 Microhierax caerulescens
ATTATTGAGTTTTCTGTTGGTTTTGCTGGGTTATTTACTTTGAGGGCCCATGTTATGCCTTCTAAAAAATAAATAAATCAGAACTGATTCACTACTATTTCTTGGGAGAAGGAATGAATCAGTTTTTCTCATTCACTCTGCAGAGTAAGCAGAGGATTTAATAATTAGCAGATTATCATGAGATCCTTTGTATGCCCTGTGCATCTTCAGTATCTCTGATGCTTCTCTTCACTTGCTGTTGTATGTGGAATTTGCTCTCCAGAAAAAATGTCTTCAAAACAAAACAAAATATCAAAATTTTAAAATTTCAATTTAAATTTTGCAATGATATCTGGCAATACATGAGGAAACTGATTTGTGTCATGTATACCTATAGTTCCGTGGTCATAGCCTGTGGACTTATGCTGTTACGAGTTCATTTATGATATTATGATGTTAGATCCTAAACAGAACTCTTAATTTTAGCTCCATCTTTCTTCCTTGTTAGAAACTCAACCTACTGCAAAGCTGCTTCAGACCTATCAATAATACACATGTTCTCAAATGGTCAGTCTCATGTCTGTCCATAGCAGGTACTTGGATTCTTGAATCTTACAGGCACACATTGAAGTGGTTTGCATTGCCTGTTGCTGATACCTATTTTTTGTCTTCAGACGGTAGGATTTTTCAAACTTGCTCATACTCAGGTTCTGCTGTATGAGCTGTAAAGTGACTTACTCAAGCAGCACAATGCAATTCCATAAAGTTTAAAAATTATTTACATGATTTTTAGTAGAAGTTCACATTACCTTTGTTAATGCAAATAAATACACAAATAAAATATTGACTATTCTTGATAAACAGAAAACCACACCAGATTGGTAGTTGTCAGTGAACTGGTGTGTGTGTGTATGTGTGTGGGTCACATCGAGTCAATACCGTGCAATCCCCAAATTCCCTGCTGTTGATTTGTATTATTTTTGTTCTTTGTACATAATTACGCCTACTGTTAGGGACATGGAAAATAGTAACATTTTCAATACCTGTTATGCATCTGTAAGTCAATTGGTAAATATCCATACTGAATTCACTACCTATCTCTTCTATTTGACTATGTAACACTAGCACATGCTGCGTCATTTAGACAGAAATGGATTCAGCTTAAGGACTCACCAGATAAAATCCCAGTGTTCTGACCATACGTACAATAGAAATATTTTAAAATAATGTTTTCTTGAAGAACTATTATCCCATTTTCATGCTTTCAGAGGGTGGGGAAGGTTTGGCAGGAGGGTATCCCTGCAGGATAGCTAACCAAGACAACGATGGGGCATTTGGCATATTAATGTATTCATTTAACTACTATTTAATTGCATACACTTTCTGGAATTGAAAATTATTTTGTTGCATAATAAAGATAAATTTAGAAGAAAGGAATATGAAGTAACTCATTTATCTTGTCATAGAATAATCTATTAATGTAAAACTTCTCATTCTGCTTTCAGAGTTGTGGCCACCTGCAGGCATAATGTGACAGTCTTAAAATTCATTCTTTTCTTCTTAGGTGATACATATTTTTCAATGGCAGTAGCTGGTGTACAGTGCATAATACACTGGTTGTATTATACAGAGATTAATCTTTAACCCATGCTGAAAAATATTTCCAGGGTTTGATTAGTTTTCCCTGCTCTTTATTATAAAAATCTTATTTTCTTCCATCCTTAGAAAGTTGATGACCCTAACTTACTTCTGTCTTTTGAGTCTCTTGATCTTTTTTCTCCCCAGTTCTAATTTAATTTAGCAAAAATATTAGGAACTTCCTTCTTCCCTTAAAAAGGAGATTTACTAAGCTGATAACTATAGTCTCCTAAAAACAAAAATTAGAAATTAAACACAAATGTGTTCTTATATGTTCAGGGAAGGGCATCAGAAGAGAAAATTAGATGACATTTGTAGAAAGTTATGCCATACATCACACAACATGTTTCAGTTCAGTTTGGTGAAATGCCAGTGCAGGTTTCAGTTTATGTTGTGCAAATGACAGCCTGCTCTATGCTAGCAAAATGTTTGTTTGGCAATATGTATAAAAGATTTTTGACAATGTAAAATTATAAATTACTTAAATATATTTAGTATCCAAAATAACTTTCTTTTTTGTATATGAATTTACTGATTTGACCTAATTTTGCTACTTCTTTTTTCTATAAATAATTAAATTGTGTGTTTTATGATGGTGTCTAAACAATTCATTACACTTGTGTTTAGAAAAGTTGAAAAACTAGTTATTTAAAATTTTAGTTTGTCGTCGAATAGAAGTTTAATGTTTCATCTAAAATTTTGAATTCTCTATTACTGATCTCTGTCATACCAGCACTGGACACAGTACTCCAGCTGTGTCTTACCAGTGCTGAGCAGGGTATCACCACTTCTGGGTTGCTACTGTATTTCAGTACAAATCCAAGATTACACTGTATCAGTACATCAGCTTCTCATAGTAGAGTGCTATCACATTTTAAATTAATTTTTAATCAAAGACTTACCTATAAACTGTTCTGAATACCAGAATAATTTACATCATGTTTTTTCCTCAGTTTTGACTTCAGCAGGGCCATTGTACCTGGAAGCTATTTCAGCCCTCAGGCTTCAGAATTTTAATTTTGAAAGGAGTGGCCCTTCCAAAACGGAAATCATGGCCTCGTGGCATCCAGTTAGTACAACTTGAGCTAAAGTGTTCATGTAGAGATTGTTTTCAGTTTAGTTCAAAAAGAAAGAGAGATATCTATGCTTTCTGATAACACTTACCTACCAGTTCAGACAGTAGTTTGTATGACTGGCGTACCAGCCACTTAATGTTCATCTAGTATATGCAGATGGGGGGAGAAAAAATTCTGAGAGTGAATATTTGCCCTACATAGCCAGTAAAAATGTTCAGATCCAACAAGCCAAGAAAAAGCTGAAACAAAGAAACCCAAATTACAGGGTCTTTTTTCTTCTCTTTTTTAGGAAACTGAGTCAGAGTAAAAGTTATGTACAAAGCTTTAATATTTAATGAGGTTACCAGAGTATTGTAGGGCAACAACTGTTGTAGTTGCAATAGGACTGAAATATATCCAAGGTTACTCAACATTTACTTGCTGATTCTCAGGTCCTCTGTTACCAAACTGCAAGGCTGTGCATGCATTAATGCTCTTTTCCTGAAAATGAAGGTGTTGAATTTGCCCCTTTGGTAATATTTTTCATTAAAGCATATAAATAAGTGCAGATATTTTATCAATACAGCACTCTCCATCATCATCTCTAAAACAGGTATCGAATGATTGGGACTGTGTATTAACAACTGAATGTCTGGTATACTTACACGAAAAATTAAAATGCTTAACTTGATTGCATAGAACTATCTCAAAATGCTTTAAGATAATAGCTTTTGGTAATTAATTAATTGAACTTGATTCCTGAGGATGCATTTTCCATGAATTGCTAAAAGGATAATTAATTCTTCATATCTGGGGAGACTCATTCTACTTCAGGCTCACTTTACAGACCTTGCACATGTCTTAGCGTGCCCACGTGCAGGAAGCCAGACTCCCCGTGTGGCCCTGGAAGAGGTACGGGATGTCGCAGTGGTGCTGCTGCACGCCCTAGGTAGGCAGTGCAGATGACACACTCTCATTACTCAGCTGAAGCGCTGGCACAGGCAGTACAGGTGTGACTTCTTTTGACCATAGGCCAGAACGTGGCCTATCAGAGTTACTGCACAGACAATGATCTTAAAAGCAATTAATTTACAGCAGGATTCCCTAGGGATAGAGACAGACCAAGGATTTTCAGCATTTGAAAGAGGAGTTGGTCTTGTAAAATTAACAAGTGCCTTGTGCTGTCTGCCATGCCAACATTTATGTCTGAGTTTAGGCATCAAGATTCACTTTGTAGTCAGTGGGAAAATGCAAGCACTTGAGTATTTAGTTCACCTATAGCCAATTTTGAATGCCCACTTTTATCCAAGAAATGAATCACGACTTAAGAGTGACTGTCTCCTCCAACCATGATGGAAGGTGAAGATGGTTGGATACATACAGCATATTTGTTCAGGTGAATCCCTCCTTACAACAGTCCACGTCGCTAGGACTAAGTGTCTTCTAATCATTAGACCTGTGAGGATAATAAACCAGGCCTACAAATAAGATGGGGGGTGGAAGACAAAATAACAGCACCTGCAAATCTTTCTTACAGTCTTGTGTTCCTGTTAGATCAGCTACTCATGCTGAGTAATACAGTCAGTGCAACATCGCAGCTGGGTGGTTCTCCTGGTCATTTCTAATTGCCTTTATAGATAACAACTCTTCATTACTGCCAGATGACAGTAAAAAAGGCATATGTAACCTCAAAACTGGCAGGAAGATAGCATGGGAAAACCATGTTCACCACTGGGAAACCACTCGTTTGTGGATACCTTATAGCAGCTCATGTACTGCAAATAGAATTTCACAGGATTTAATTATAAATTTTAAGAGCAATTTAAAAAAGCGCACTTCAGCAAAGATCGCTGAAGAAAGATAGTAAAATAATAACCCTATGGGTAACTGCCAAGGTTATCTGTTTAGGGTTTGTTTGGGCTTTTTTCTTGTCACCTGTCACCCCCATTATTCAGAAAAAAAGTTAAAACCTTGCATTTGTAAGACTAAGTAGATTTCCCCCTTCCTCACCTTTCATGCTCACACACATGTCTCTACCTGTCTCTTCCACACAAAAATGATTTGTGAGATAATATGCAGCAAAGAAAGGAGGAATAATACATTTTAAAGAATAAATTGAATCTCCTATGAGAGCTATGGGGTGTAAGAGGTCTTGTGTATTTTAGAGCATAATGGTCTGATTTCTGTTTGCATCATTGTGGTGATGCCTTTTTTTTTCAAGGGCAGCATAGGAGATTTTACAATAAATGTAGGATTGGACTCAATATTAAGCAAGTGTGCATGTGGGTATTGTGTGTGTATCTTTACTGGTGCTTTGAATTAAGACATTGATAGAAATAATTATATTTTTAAATTGCTCTTTTGTTTCTTTCTCCTTTTTTTAATAAGGCCTTTGATTACAAACTATTTATACATAATTTGAGAGAAACATATCATCTTTAATAACTGATCAAATAAAGTAACATTAAGGAAAATAACAAATTCCTATCATCTAACCTTAATAATGTTCAGTTAATGATAATGACATGACACATTTGAACTTGTATGATAAACAGGAAAGAAAAAAGAAACAAAACCAAGTTGAGTCAGTGAAGATAATTATGATAATTTTATCCAGCTCAATTTCTCTTTCAAAAGAACATATAATTGCTCTCATATTTTTTTCCAACCAACTTGTCTCCGAGCCAATTTAAACTAAGGGCAAACTGGATTACCAGCTCCCCCTTGTCCCTGCTGTTTATCAAAACTTCATCTGACTGAAAGATTCAAAGCCCTCAGCCACCTCTTTGTGTCCTGCTCATATTCCAGTTATCATCATGAGGTGAAGGTGTTGAGATTAAGGGAAGAGGAGATTTAAGTCTGGGGGGACATGATACCTCAAGAGGAAAAAATGCCATCTGGTTCCAAAGACTGTCTGAGATGCAGGCTATACACCAGGTATGAAGAGTGTTCCTTGACATATCTTTTGAATGTATTGTTAATTTTTAATGTGCATCCTTTCCCTTTTTAATTTCCATAATGCTAAAGCAGTAATTTGTGTTCACAAAATACCCTTCAATAATTTTCTCAATTTCATTCAAAGTAAAATGGATTAGATGAGTTTAAGTTTCAGGACTTATCCCATCTCTGAGGCATGGTCCAGGGGTGGTGGTATCCATCCAGTTACAAGAACAATCTCACTTAGAAATCATAATTACAATAATGAAAAACATCCACTGCTGCTTAATTGTAAGCTCCTGAAAACAATCGGTCAGAAATTAGCTAGGCTTCAGAGGTTTTTTCTCCTTTCTTAATAAGGTGTTATGACTTTAAATATTTTTATTCCTCTGAAGTTAGAGTGATCAAGTACTATCAGCTCAAAAGTGAGATTTCTCATTTTCTTCACCCTGTCTTTGTTCTTTAAATCATATTAAGTTGGTACCCACTGCAATAACTTCTAACATCTCTGAAGTGGGCTTTTTGGTACAACTAGTTCTATGGCATTCATAACCTGTCTGATTTAGGTAATTGTCATGGACACCAGGTGCCCACCAAAGTCACTCTATCACTCCTTAACTGGACAGGGGAAAGAAAATACAATGAAAGGCTCATGGGTGGAGGTAAGGAGAGGGAGATCACTCAGCAATTGCCATCACAGGCAAACAGGTGCAACTTGGGGAAATTCTATGATTCTATGAAATTAGTTTAATTTATTACCAATAAAATCAGAATAGGATAATGAAAAATGAAACCAAATCTTAAAACACTTTCCCCCCACCCCTTCATTCTTCCTGGGCTCAATATTCACTCCTGACTTTTCTGCCTTCTCCCCTCCAGCAGTGCAGGGGGATGGGGAAAGGGGGTTGGGGTCAGTTCACCATACAGTGTCTCTGCTGCTCCTTACTCCTCACACTCTTCTCCTGCTCCAGCGTGGGGTCCCTCCCATGGTAGACAGCCCTCCATGAGCTTCTCTAACATGGGTCCTTCCCACAGGCTGCAGTCCTCCATGAACTGCTCCAGCATGGGTCCCTTCCATGGGGTGCCTTCCTTCAGGAACAGCCTGCTCCAGCGTGGGTCCCCCAGGGGTCACAAGCCCTGCCAACAAACCTGTTCCTACCTGAATTCCTCTCTCCAAGTGTTCACAGGTCCTGCCAGGAGATTGCTCCAGTGTGGGCTGCCCATGGGGTCACAGCCTTCTTTGGGCTTCCCCCTGCTCCAGTGTGGGGTCCTCCATGGGCTGTAGGTGGGGATCTGCTCCATCATTAAATTTCATGGGCTGCAGAGACACAGCCTGCCTCACCGTGGGCTTCACAACAGGCTGCAGGAGAATCTCTGCTCTGGCACCTGGAGCACATCTTCCCCTCCTTCTGCACTGACCTGGGGCTCTTGCTCTCACATATCTTCACTTCTTTTTTCTGACTGCTGCTGGTGTTGCACAGGTTTTCCCTCCCCTTCTTAAATATGTTATCACAGAGGTGTTACCACCGTTGCTGACGGGCTCGGCCTTGGCCAGTGGTGGGTCCACCTTGGAGCCAGCTGGCATTGGCTGCATTGGACACGGGGGAAGCTTCTAGCAGCTTCTTACAGAAGCCACCCCTGTAGTCCCCCTCTACCAAAACCCTGCCATGCAAATCCTATACATTAATCTAAATATCATCATTACACCACTAAAAACAGTTGAGGAATTCCAGTATCTGCCCCAAGGTAACACTCCCAAATGCATCAACACCCAGCTTGCACGTCTGTCCAGCTTCATTTTACTACATCTCTCTTTCAAAGGTTTATGCAAATCTATACACAGCTATAATGCTTCTTAAATCAGTACTGGATTTATTAAACATTGTTTTTCATGATGTGACTTCTCAGGAACATTAAATAGATATTAAAATAGGCAGGGAAAAATACCAGCGCTCTTGGTGAAAAATAGGTGTCTGCTTACATTTGTGTGATACCTCATACAGCGGAATGCTACCTTTGCAACATTTAAATGTATCTGCAATAGATACAATTAGGCAGTATTTTGTTTTGTATTCTATTTATGGAAAGAAGTAAAAAAAGATATTACAAACAGAAGTAGTATAGGTTTACTAATAATGTCAAGTCACACTATTATAAGGCATAGTATAAGCACTTATTTTCTTGTCAGAGTCTATAAAAATATGAACTGAATGAATGTTTATTATAGATGTTTTATTCATGTATTAATTATTTATAAAATATATGAAGTTCCATTTTATATATAAAATGTGACTGTCAATAAATTCTGATAGCAACTGGAAGAAATTTAAATGTCTCTCCCAGAGAACATAGTCATAAAATGCAAAAATGTGGGCCTTTTCTTACATGTGTCTCTAGAAACAGAGTAATTTTTCATTGCTGACACATCTGCTATACTTTATTTTGTTTTCCATCTTCTCAAATTCACAATAATTCTCAGGAGTAAGGTCTTTTCTTAATAAGTGCTGCTTGACATTTACCTTTACATACATGATAGATATTTGAAAATGATTATCTGTCAATGTTATGGTGTCAAATTTAAACTTATTAGTCATGCAAATAACCTACAGATCTCATCATCACCTTTTCAAATTTTCAGACAAACAAAATAAAGAAAACCCTAGCAGAACAAAGCTAAACCAGTTATCCTCTTTGCCAGCATTAAAGAACTGCCAGTAAGAAATTGGCACATCTATTACCGTAATACTAAACCAGAAAAGGATGTTTAAAGGTTTGGATTATATTAATTCACCTTTTCCTCTAGTGAATTTAAATTGAAAGTTTAATTTATAACAACGGATTAAAAAATGGATGTTAGCTGTTAGCTGTCGTAACCAAAATCCCATGATGCTATTTAAAGGACAAAATGAATTAATCCTTATCCAAATGTTTTAATGTTACATATTTTGTCTAACACTCAGAAGAGATACCTCAAAGAGAGTATTCAACCTGAATGTTGGGGTATTTTTTGCATAGAAGATTTTTTTTTCTTGAATTTGAACAAATCTGAAAGGGAGCAGAGAACTCTTTCTTAAAACATTTGTCAATTTGGAAACAAAAATATTCAGATGTGGTTTATTTTTCTTTTACTATGTTATGCTTGAGGTTTCTGAATATTCACAAACATTTATTTTGTAAACTTCTTCTGGAGTGAGGAGGCAAGGAAAAATATTATAGAATTTAAATTTTAGGGATTCATTCCATTTCTTTTTGAAACACACAACTAATTTTCGAAAAATTCCTACAAGAAGTTGAGTGTGTGGTATGTGGTTGGAGTGATGACACCTAACCACATATGGGGCTGCCTTACTAAGAGTATAGCCAAGACTTTGAAGGAATTCCCTCAAAGTATTTACTTCTATTTGGCACTTATGAGACTGCTTGTGGAGAACATATGTAGTTTTAGGCTCTGCAATGCAAGAGGGGAACTGATACATTGGAGCAAGTCCAGCTAAAGGTCACTGAGATGCTTAGGGGCTGGAGCACATATAAAAGGAAACTTGGAAAGTTCAGTTTGGAGAAGACAAAGCTATATGGTTTGTATTGCTGTCTTCGATTACCTAATGGAAAGTTATAGAGAAGATGAAGTCAGACTCTTCCAGGAGATGAATAGTGGAAAGGCAAAAGGCAACAGGTACCAGTTGTTGGAAAGGAAATTTGGATTAGACATTAGGACAACAAAATTTACAATGAGTTCATCAAACACTGGAAAGTAATTTTCAGGAGGGGTTGAAGAATCTCCAGTATTAGAGAAAGACAAAATTTGACTGAATAAAACACTGAACAACCTGACTTTGGAGCTGGATTTCATTTTCAAGCTGGTTCTGTTCTGAGTGGAGAGCTGGGCTGGGCTGGTTTCGTGCCTGCCTCATAGCCAAGTGCCTGTTGCCCCCCCCGCCTGAGCTTGAGCTCTGGCCAGTGCCCCTGTGCGAAGGGTCGGGAAACACAGTTTCTTCATTTCTGTCTAAGAAACAAGAGCCCATAGGGAGGCTGAGCCTGGGGGGAGGCTATGGGACCACGCTCACAGTCAGCTGCAGGCAGCCAGAGGGGATCAAATGTTAGTAAGAAATTACAAAGAGAAACCCAGAGAACTCAAGACCAGGTAGATGTAACCTCTACTCCAAACATTGAACTCCTTACAGTGAAGTCTCAGGATGCTGATGGCTCATGGTAACCATCACTTGTCCTTCTTCAGGAAGACTGATACTATCGATCTTAGGACCTAGAGGGACGTTGGAAGGGTCAACATAACACTGGTAAAAAGACAGAGATACTAGAAAGGTTATGTATAACAATTTTAGCTGTATTTTAGTGAGACTTTACTGTGTTAATTTTGACTGTTAGGCTGTCAAAACATCAGTTAGATAGATAATAAAATTTTGGCTGCATATACATAGTGTGTTCCCTTTTGCTCATAACAGCTATTACACTGGGCTAAGCATTTTAAAATACATATACACTAAAAAGACTTTCATTCACTTCTGTAATTGTGCCTTTACTATATATATATATATATATATATAAATAAAAAAGTAAAAAAAATATTCAAGTTGTAGGGGGACAAAGACAGTGGGTTGTTTGACACTGATAATGTGCAGCTGTGGTCTTGCTTTGACGATGTGCAGCTGTGATCCTGCAGCAAAGTGGTTAAATAGCTTTGAGGGAGCTTAGGAGAAAACATAGATGAAAGGCTGGCTGGAAGAAAAGCACTGGATGAAGAATCTGGAGAGAGCAGAGAGTAGCCTGTGGTGGGCAGCAGCTGGTCACAGGGACAGTAGAGTTTGACCAATGGTAAATCTTTTGACTGTGTGTGTACAGAGTATAAACTTACTGAAGCTGTGGTTAGCTAATAGCAAAGGTCTTTGCTTCACCATTCTTGCCAAGTCCATGCTATTCTATGCCACATGAGGGACCTTAAAACTCATTCTTTTACTGCAGGAAATTATACTGTATCAGACACGTGAAAAATCACCCAGCTGAGCAAGAAACAAGAGGAAGGCAAAAGAAAACAATGATAATCAAGAGACATGTTCTGGATGTGGTTTTCCAACACTTTGCTATGCTGTTTCTGGCCAGGAATGTACTAAAAAATTACTGTGTGTAGCTACTAAGAGCATCAAGTGCTGCTTGCTAAAGGATAAAATTGTAGCTGCCTCTAGAGACCACCAGTACACAGATCTACTTCTCCGCTCTTATTTTTACCTCACTTCTGGTGCTAAGATGAGGAAGTACTATCACCAGTGAGCTGTGACAAATGAGGTTGCATTAATTTATGATGAAGAAGCCAGAGAGTAACGTAACGTGTATTTTCCTGCAGACTGAGGTAAACTGACTGCTTTGTGTTGGGTAACAATCCAATTATAAGTGAGTTGTATGATTTGAACCAAACTTTAAACCTATTAATGTACAGAGTAATTTAATTCTTTCATGTGGGAAAGACATTGCAACTTTATTATTGGGTAAAATATTGTCTTACAGGATGGTGGCAGTGGCTGTCATTCGGTTGTCTGAGATTTCTTGAAGAGAAAAATACCGCTGTGTGCCAAAATCCATTTAAACTGCATAGGTTCAGTGTAGCTGGTATTTTCAGATTATGTGAATTTACTGTATATGCCCATATCGCCTCCACAGAGCACACAGGATAGGCCAGACTTTCCAGACCTGTTAAAATGGGGTGATTGTGTGTGGAAAGATCATTCTGAAAAAGAAATACTTCTACCTCAGTCAGTATTGCACCTATTGAACAAACCGATGCTTATTGACTGTGGACATGCGTGGTACATGGGGCTACAAGCTGCCTGTTCTGAGCTTCTGTGTAGTACCAACCGGACGGATATGGCAGGCAGTCGGTCCCCGGGAAATCTTAGACAAATATAAAAACCAGACAAAAGCCGACTTAATTTATGTCATAGGAAAAGAAACCTATCTGACAATATCTAGATATGAAATGGCATCACTAGACCAATATGGTATTATTAATGCCAACATCTTAGTATTATTTTCACCATAGAAGAGGAATGAAGGGTTGAAATACTGAAAATTTAGGCATAATAATGATTTTTTTAAAAAAAATCCGGTTTCATGACATCATTTTCAGACACTTCTAAGGTAAAATAACTACATTTCTTTTCAGTTCCGCATTTCTTAGTTCTACCTCCAATTTCCATTTTGGCACTAGGATTAATTCCATTCTTATATGGTTGCCAGAAAGCATGACACAAGTTAGAGGAGAAAATAAGTTGGATCAGAGGTCAGTTTAGAAGGAAAATGGACATAAACTGAGGAGGAAAAATGCATGTCATTGAAACCCATGAGCATTGCTACCATGAGCTAAAACAGAACTTGTAGTCACCCTGCAGAGGTCAGCTCAAAAAAGGAAATATTTTTAATTGATTATAGAACCCCAAACAAGTTAATTTGTATTTTTTCCTATAGGTAATTTGAAGAGATGTTTCAAGAAATCTACAATTTTTATCCAAGAAAAATAAATTTCTCCAGATGATATAGACAGAGAATAGCTGAACCACTTTTTTAGTGTATGGAAATACTACTAGGCCCAATGAGTAGTTTGGCTTACAAAGCTGAAAAGAAATCTCTGTCCCAAGAAGCTTACTTTTTACATGAGAGATAATAAATACGAAGCAATGTGAAAAGGATATGTTAGGGGAAGGCAAAAGTTAAAATATCTGTTTGTAGGGTACAAAATGTCCAGTTAGAAGGTTCCATCTGTCCTGTCAGAAGTTTCCATCGGTATCATCACTGTCTTTCACCCTCTTCTATTCATTTTGTATTCTCTGATGTCTGATGATCATTTTACATGCCTCAGCTTTTGCTTTCTTATCCTTTTATGATCTTACCTTTCTGGTTGGGCTCCTTGTGCCTGTTGCAGTTTGCCTTCTCTGCTTTGCTACCTTGGAAATCATCGACAAAAAAATCTACTTCTGTTAACATAAAAAAGCAGTGTGTGCTTATACAGAAAGCAGCTTCTAAGACTGAATAACGAAGAAGGAGAGTGAAGGAAGAAGAGGATAGTATTTCATACTTCTTTTTACTCGCAGCTCTGCTGTGCTTACACTGACTTGTTTTAGTCACGCTAGCTATAGGCATGTGTGAAATGAACTTCCAGCTATGGAAGTGTGAAAGAGATGCTTGTGCAGGACAGTGCACAGACCCAGGCAGCCTGAACCCTGGGGAGTGAAGGCAGAACGTAATCCCTAACATCTCTTTAGAAGAATTCTTACATTTCATGAGCTCAAGAACTAGTTGGAAGGACAGCTTTCAGCTGTTCAACTACTGGAAGCATTACAAATTCCAGAGAGAACTTCTAGTGTCCTAACCCTCTGCGCGCTGGCCAAAATGTGTAAAACCCATCATGCTTTTTCCTTTTGTACAGCCAGGGTCGTTGCTGCTGCTTATTATGTTCCCAGAGCTCTCCTGCTGACATTACACCTCACACAGAATACTTCTCACTGCTGCCAGCTCTGCAGAGGTGATTGCCAATTCATGCACTCAGCAATGCCTTGGTATCCTATGCCAGATTTACTACTTTGTGTGGAAATAATATGTTTGTACAGAGAGTCCACCTTTTCTTCTGTGAGTGGAACTGTTATTTATTCAATTGAATAAGCAGCATTTGTATGCAGCCTTAATCATGAACATTTTGGAGACTGGCATCAGGCACTAAGTACAATCCTGTCAAATAGCTGGCAGTGGATTAACTTTGACACCTAGAAACATGCCAAATTCTGACAGAATAAGAACT
>JAVJGJ010000057.1:87846109-87857836 GCA_035590215.1 Microhierax caerulescens
TGCCACTCCAAATGCTTATCCTGTTAGTGATGACATCAATCTGCATTGGCATTCAAAATGCTGATGCCCTTTGAATACAGATTGAAAACAATGGACGAAACCTCAAAATGCATGTGTTTCAGCAACCACTTACCCTTCCTTAAGAACTGGTGGCCACCTCCAATGTGGATATGCTGCTTTATTAATGAGCCAGTCAATTTACACAGCTGTTTAAAAAGAAAAAAGGTATCTTTACTGTATTGTTAATCTATTGCTCTACAGTTAGGCTCACTTGCAAGCAGTCAAAGTGATTTCCATCATGTTCACAGCAGTTCACAGAGCTGTTTAGGTCTAATTCTACTTACATCCCAAATTGTAGAAGTCTACTCGCATCAGTAACACCTAATAACTTATGACAAGGGTCACACATACTTTTTATAAGCTAGCCTGGTTATTAAAGCAGTCACTTCCCAAGTGACAGAAGACCAAGGTTCAGCCTGAGTGGTCTCAGAACTGTAAGCACCAAATATTTAGGTTTCCATTTATTTGATCTTCTCCTGCCTTCATAAAACCTGCATTTTTCCCTGCACAGTGACCCAACTCAAGAGTAGCTTTCCATTTTCTCTTTCCCTTTTTCATTCTCCGATTCTATAATCCACCAGAGTGAGCATGACCTTATGAAGTAAGAGATGAAGCTGAAAAGGAAATTGAACACATCTCCTATTTCCTGGGCAAGTGTTCTATTAAACTGTTCAAAAGATGAGTAGCTCTGCAACAATAGTGATGGACTAAAAAGTGGCATATGTTTAGTTAAGTCCTTGCCCTTGGGAAAGGACTTCACTAACCAGGTCATACTTAGCTAGGGATCACTAATAAACAGGTCTGAAGCAAGTTCTTAAGCTTTGAAAAAAGGCAAATAATTTATTAAGGATATGTCCTTCTCTTCATCTTGCAAAGTTACTCACAACTAGGAAAAAAAAAATTCTAAGGCTTAAATATCACTGGAAACTTACTTTTCTAACATGTATTTCCTGTTAGCTATGGATAATCCTTCGGTCATCATGTAGAAGCCACAAGCGATTCTTTGGAGACATGTCTCTCTTGATGGAAGACTTGCTGTGTGATCCCCTGAAAAACCCATCTTGGACCCTGTAACTGGTTTTTATTTTTGAGGTACAGAAACTGGGCATTCATTTTAGAGATCTTACTTCTAGGATCAGATCATCAAATAATCTTATGAATCAATCTATCACAAATTATATACTTGTACTACTGTTTAGCTGCTATCAACCAGTCTGTAAGTTTCAGTGGGTGTATTTAGGCAAAGCACACATCAGAACTTCCATTCAACTAACCAACTCAAAGTGGGACAAGATCCTTATTCCTCTACCAGACCAGCAGGTCCTGATTCTAAGGCATTTGCAGGCCTGCTCAAGCCATCTCAAAAAAATATTAATGCCTTAATCTGGACTAGCTAAGCGATATGGCCATTCACTAACGTAGGGCAGTCATGTTCTCAAGGGAACTCGATCTTAGATCATTGAATACTATCCCTTTATCAGTATCAGATACACCTACATATAATTTGTTTCAAAAATCTAGCAGCCTCCTTTCCAAAACATGACTTACTCTGTTTGACCTTCTAGGAGGTTCCTCCAGAAACAAACATCAGCTGAGGAAAGTCTAACAAGCCTAAAGCCAGTTCTTCACAAATGAAGGACCAAGGTAGCATGTCTTTATTACGTACTGCTGTGCAAATATTGTAGCTTACTTAGAGTGGAGCTATTGGAACAAGGTCAACACTGCTGTAAGTTTAGACACCAGTCAACTTGGCAGTTTCATAAAATGAACCTTTTTTAAATTATTTTTTATTTGTCCTTGACAATGTACGTAGCTAATCAGTTGTTTAAAAATCTTGTTATTAAACATCCAAATCCCATAAGGAGCCTGAACTTCTGATCTGCGTCTGATAATTCCACTGAATAAAAAGCACAGAAAATGTTAGGTATTGCACTGCCAAAGTACTTCTAAGCAGCTGAGCTCCACGTGTGCAATCTAGCATTGATGGCTCAAAAAGGTGTCTTTCTGTTGCTGTCATGTGGAGGTCAGCGTTTGCACTCTAGTAAATAGCTGCGATAAAACCTGAAGTATTACTGACCTGCTTAAAATTCAGGCAACGTGGAACAAGTGCAACTGTCAGCAATAGGAGGCCTTGAATAGCTGTAAAGGTTAAATATCAATTTGTTTAAAAAAAGAAGTCAAACTTGTTCCTCTATGATAAACTGCAAATCTGATGGCCTTCAACCCATTAACACTCCTGTCAGACATTTGAATTTAAAGCGTTTGACACCCCTAAAAACCAGTACACACTTTTATTAAATATAGATTGCTTTGTAAAGGTTATTTAAATAGGTTCTTAATTCTATATACAGAAGCTTAGAAAACCTTGTTTAGGAATCCAGATTCTACATTTGAGGCCAGCTCCAAAGGCAGTGAAGGTTTTCTATTGGCTCCAGTAGGTTTTGCATCCGGCCATTAGGACTGCTTGAATACATCAAGAAAAGGGAAGACACATTTCTGACTGACCTCCGTGCTTTTGTCTTACAGATTTTTTTTTAGGATACTTTTTGTCTTTACATGGCAAACGATCTATCTTATGTTTCCTATCAAGAAACAGAAAACATTGTGTCTATAGGAATGAATGTTGTCTTTTATTCTGAAAGGCATATCCACAGATTTTAAAGGGTGCCAAATTTGCGAAGGCTTAGAACAAATTTTTACTTTGTTTTCAATGAAGGATTAAGTGATGGGTATTTTTGAGAGTAGAAAACCTTTTTAAAAAAATATTTGTGGAAGACACAGAATATTTAAAAATTAAAGCTTACATGTAAAAATCTGATTCCAGTAAATCATGATAATTAAAATAACATCAGTAACAGCAGCAACAATAATAGCAGATACAGTGAGTCTTTCTCTACCATTGCAAGACTAGAAAGTGTTGAGATATGAAACCAAACAGAAGTTATTTTTCAATGTTCAAGTCAATGATTGCAACACGCTAGTTTTCTGAATTCGTGTATAAGTACATGACTCAGTTTCACCCATTGATAGAACACAGCATTTCTTCAGTTGTTCAACACCACTATGGTGGGGTTTTTTGTTTGTTTTTGTTTCTAACATATTTGGCATTATAAAAGCACCCTACAAACTCATTGTAGATACCTACAAAATGGGTATCTACATTCATTTTTTTTTCTGCCTTTGAAATCTGGATGGAAGCTGAATGCTTTCTTTGGTGGATACTTCAATTTTTTAAGGTATTAGAGATTTTCTTGTCTTATGGTAGGAGACTGATTAATTGAGAAGATTTCCTTCCCAGATGTTGTAAAAATTGGATAGGTTTGTTTATGTCTGATATGATTCCTGAGTTGCCTATAGATTGTCTTGAGCCTTTTTAATTATAAATTAATCTACCCCCTTTACTTAGCAGTATTAACCTGTAATACAGGCTGGAGCAGCAGAAGCCTTTGTTGTACAGCTTCTTTGAACTCCTTGCCTGTAACAGCATGTATACCTATACCTTAGATTACAGTACACATGCATGTAAATCCCTTGTTTTGTAGGTGTATAGATTAGACATTTCTCAGGAACGATACCAATTAATAAATGGGTAAAAAATTAGTATCCGCCCTCTCCCTGCTTGGACTTTTAGGAGAATTTATACAGGCAAAGCCTCTGCTGCAGGGGCTGCGTGTCCATCAGGGCATGTCCTCCAACACCCCCACATGAGTTTACCCCCCCAGCTCCTGTGAGTCCCAGTCCTTTTGGACCCCGTCCTGCTTTAGCCTCACGCATGTGCTGGCATCAGCTCTTCGCTCCGCTCTCCTGTAGGTGGCGACAGAGGAGGGAGAATACAGAGGATACTCGCCTTAACGGAGCGAAAGGACGAGAATCGAGAGAATGAAAGAAAAGGGAAAGAAGAAGGGCAGAGAGAAGGGGAATGCTTCAAAGAGTGCTTCTTTCCTCGTCCTCCCCTCGACTACAAATAGTAATATTCCTAACCAGATTATATTAACCAGCTGTTTAGCTTTAGTCGTGGTGTTCTCAGCAGCGGGCTGGAGTTCCTTAGCGCCTTTGGACTGCCCGCGGGGCTGGGCAGCCTTGCCTGGGTGGAGAAGCAGCTCTAGGAGCTGAGCTGAGTTGTCAGGAAACGCTGGGAAGAGGGTGAAACAGCTGCACAACTTTAATGGATCCATACCATCTGACACGTTTTAAGAACAATCTTGATATAAAAGCCGCCTTTTTAAAACCACTGTTGCTCGTGAATGCTGATATCTTGCAAGAAAGTACCATTACTTAGTGTTAAATTTCACTTATCTCTTTTTCAGAAAAATAGTAACTTTTCTTACTGATCCAAAGAAAAGGCAAAGTTATTCAATGACTCCATACACATTAGAGCTATTTCTTTAGATTTTGCTGCATCAAATGAACAAACAACTTTACACGTATCAGTAGCAATTATCAATAATTACAGTTCACAGTCACAATGCTATGGTTAAGGCTTTATCGGTGCCCCCATAATACCGTAAAATGTTATTTTTCTATTAAAAAGGTGTTTGAATTTCTGATAAGAACTACTGCAAAGACCTAGAATTGGATAGTTCTAAGTCCTAACCCGTAAGAAGGTAAAACTTCAGACAAGAATTTGAATTCACATAGACACCTGAAAATATGTTTGCAGTATTTTTAAGTGATGTACCTTAGTATTATTCTGATATTGTTGCACAGAAATGTGTACTATTGGGTCATAACCAGTTACAGAAATAAGGCAGCACGGGTGAGCCTGGAGCTCACATAACGTTCCTACAGCACGCAGATACAAACATGATGAGAAGCCATCACATCAGCTAGTCCTCGGACCAGGGGTATTGCCAAGAATGATTAAAAAGGAGTCTAAGGGATGCAGGTGTGGGGAGAGTTCATTAGTAACGACAGGTAGTGAAGACTGTGATCAGTCATTGTAGGATGACACAGACTATAGAAAGCGAGTTGTAACAGTGCATTAAGAATTAGACTAAATCAGGTTTTCCTGTAGATTTGAGGAGACATTCATGCACAGGTGTGATATATGTCTTCTTGGCTACACCTAAAGTGAGGAAACCAGGAGGACATATAAACTAGTCAGTGCAATATATGCAACCTAGCTGTAAGCCAACTTTAAAAGATGGGGCACATTGCAGTACATCCCTACCGATGTCTCCCATATCTGTCCTCAGTTATTTTAAAAGAAGTTTTTGACAACTGTGCATGCCTTTTTGGAAAAAAAGTTAAATTGCTTTCTCTTCCCTGAATTCTGTATGTGTCTGTAACTGCTAAATAGGAACCACTTACAAATTCAATATTAATTTGTCCTTCTAACTATCATGGTTATTAGCTGTAGGAAAACCGTTCAGAGGAGAAGCTGGAGAGTGGTGGTTCCGTGCTGATCCACGGTTGCATCTCTAGAGCAGCAGAAGAGGAGATCTGTACTTGTAGGGTCAGAGAATCGTCTACCAACAAAGGTCTAGGGATCATGGTTAATGAAAAGAGGCTCAGATAGATAGTCCCTACAAACCCTCATTCCTGTAGGTGTGTTGGTGGTGTTAAATAACTAAATGTAAATTCCAGAATTTCTGGAATTTTTCTTATTATGTGATGGTATTATAGGTTGGGTTTGAATATACAGAATTCACACTTGAGAATTACGTGATTTTGGATTAAAAAGAACGTAGAATAATGGTTATATTGAGAAGCTCTTAATAGCTTTCTTCTTTATCCAGATTACATTGCCTTCTAGACCACATTCTTAAGTTTTACTGAATCTATATGCTAGGCTTCTCTGTTCACTTTCTGACCTGTTCAGTGTACACTTCTTAAAAAAGTCTCAGTTTGCCACTCAGGTTCTAATGATTAGTGAGACTTCCAGATGATCCCTCCTCTGCAAAGCTCTCCCAGTTAGATCCAGCACAGGTGCAAGGGACATGAGTCTAGAACCAGGCTGGGGAGGTACATCTCTCCCGATTTCATTAAGACATAGCACTGTCTATAAAGGATTTGTTTATCCTTCAGGGCGTTATCTGACTGTACCAGAGCAGCTGGACAATATGAAAGATTGGAATAGAAAGTCAGATTATTATTGTCTGTCTTTCTAACACTAAAAACTATTGTTTTCAAGCTTTATTAACTTAACACTTACAACTTTATATGTCCAAGCATCACAGAAGGGTTATACTATTCCTTTATGAGTGCATAAGGTAACTCCTGCCTTTGATGATCCCATTTAGAAGAACATGTCCCACTGACTGAAGCAGAACCTTGTCAAATGAGTAAAGAAATGGACTCAAGTTTCTCCAGAAGGACATTCAGTATGTTTACACAAGATGACACAGAAGTGTTGAAGCAAAAAAACCATGTCTCTCTGATATGATTTCAGCCTAGGAAAGAAATTATACACAATCCTTACAAACACGTATCTTGGAAATATGTACTTTACAAACCTCTAAGTTTAAAAAGCATGTCCTTGGGCAGACATTTTGCACCTTATGAAATCTCTACAGAGTGTATTTATACACTTATCCATAACAGGCATCCTAATAGGTTTTTATGTCTGTATTGATACCTTTAACTGTAAACTAAACAGGATGAAGTGCTGGTGCAGACCATTCACGCTGCTTAATTCTTAGCTGAGTCTCTGTTATGAGTTTGACCTTCGCAAACTAGCTATGTCCCAAAAATCCACAGGAAAAGTTTGAAAATTAGTGCAGGTTGGAGGCCATCCCTAATAAGTAGGCTGAGTGTGCTACACATCTTAGTGAGGTAAGAGAATGTGGCTGCATGAGCATGAGTTATACTGTGCCAGATGGTCTTAGGGATGGAGAACGGCATCTTATCCACTCTATGCACCCGTATAAATGAAACTTTCATCTATTTATTTAAATTGAGACTTGGGAACCTTTTTTTGGTGAGATCTGTTACTGTACTTCTAATTTAGACAAGTAGTCCTTAACAAGTATTATAGCATTGATTACATAAGCACATTCTGTTTCTCCTTCGGTTGAACTTTAAAGTCATTCTTTAAAGCACAGTAATTACGTGCCCTCTTTTGAGAGCTAGCAAATATCTATTAATTCAGCAGTATGTGTATATTGATCTTCTGATCTTAACCTATTCTGGCTATTGTCCTTTAACAGAATTCTTCCACGCACATTAGTGCTCATGAGAAAGTAGAAAAGAGATTTATGTTACCTAAGTAATTTTGATGCCTATATTTAAAGATTAAGACTCCACATAAACATATGACATCATTGTACTAAAAATTGCACCGTAATGTGTCTGTGGATTTTATCATGAATTACAGGATAACACAGGTGTGCATATCTAACCATTTATTTCTCTTTCAGTAAAAATAAGTACAGATACAGCATACTCTCCATATAAATAGTTAACGCAACATAAAGATAGAAAACGTTCTTGAAATATTTAGATTTATGAACATATTTAGAGGAAATTTACTGTGTTCTAGAGTAGAAGCAGTTACTGTGCATTTTCCTTAGCATATACTGAAACAATCTCTGTAATTTAAGAGAGTAGATATGAATTATTCTGTGCTTTAGGATATATTTTAAGACAGGTGATTGGCAGGTCTAGTTCTGCATAAAGTCTGCAAGCAAGTTGAAGTATTCATTGTAACAGATCTGTGGACCCTATCACTTGAAGGACAGGTAGAGAGAGATTTTTCTAACCACAGTGTTTTACCATTTCAAGGCATACCCTAGGAGGCAAAATACAGAACTTTTCAGGAACTGCAAAAAAAGATGTGGATACAAAGCTTCTTTATGAAAAACAAACAAAGAAGCAACAAATAACTACCATCTTGGTCATTATGTTCTCCAAGAGTTATTTCTCTTTCAGGCTGGTACCACTGTCATTTCTAACATCTGAAACAGAGGTAGAGCATTGCTTTGTTTTCTGAACAAGCCCACAAGTGCCTGTCTGTTCTTGACAATAATAGCAATTGTGTTGTCTTTAACACTTTGCATATTCCCCAGAAGTATATTCAGGCTATGGAAAGTGCAACTTCACCAAGGTCCAAGAAGCTGGGAGGCAAAAGTGCTGGGCTACAAAGTTGAGTAAACATTGAGGCAGAAAAGAGTAGTGAAGATGGAAAGGAAACCCCATTTTGATTTTTTCTGCTACGCTCGGCCAAATAATCAGTACAACCAGCACCACCTTTTGTGACCGGTAGCTCCAGGAAGTACCTTCATAATGACAGTGGTTCATCTTATAAGCTACATATCTAACCCAATAAAAGTAAATATTTTCATTAATCATTATAAATAAATACAGAAACACATAAATCAGATAGTAATCTAAACGTGGCATTTCTATACTGTTGACAGTTTCAATGAGATGAGTTAAATCGTAGCCATTTTTGTGCTGGGGCTTCCAGTGAGACATTGCACCTCTGTGTGATGCCTGTATGCACTCATGCAGTTAAAGCAGATTTTTATTGCTATGCAATGTTTACAGTTCATTGGAGTTTTTACTGGAAATTAAAATTATCAATAACTTTTATTTTTATTTTTTCCCATTACTTGATATTTTTATATTCTGTGAATATTCTTCCTTGCATAATGGTATACAGCTTTCTCACTAAGGAAACATTACTCTTACTTTTCACAACACTTACTAAAGTGCTTGAGTATCAGTTTATCAAGACAGAAAATCACTCAGAAGACCTTAATGGTGTACTGCTAAGGGAATATTCCACCTACTTTTTGCAATTCCCTCCCAGTTTTGCAAGTGTTAAAGAAGATAAGAAAGTATTGTCTTTGTTTCTGTTTTCTTCATGCTTCTCTTTGACTCCTATTCATACTTCCTTTAAAGTTTTTTCCTGTTTTTAACGCTCAGATCAAAATCACCACTTTTTGTTTGTTTGTCTGTTGCTGTGTGAATTTAGAAGAAAATAAATTTGGCATGTATGTATTTATTTGTTGAAGAAAATACGGCACAGGTTTTCCAGAACAGGAACAAAAACAGAAATAGACTAGCATGGATTTTAATTCCTGCAATAAGTTGTGACATTAAAGAATGTTTATTTCCTTCAATTTTTTTACTACGAAGCTGAAGAAAAGTTCCAAACCCAGATTTAATTGTACCTTTTGGTCAAGGCAACAAAAGAACCTTTGAATTTATTTTTTTCTTTATATATATATATATATATATATATATATATATATATATGTAAAAAAAAATAAATTAATTATATATCTGATAATAATACATAGTAATTTTAGTAGCATATATTTAAAATAATGTGTGTAGTATATATTATAGAATGTATAATTTAATATAGTATATACTACATATATTATGTAATATACAATATATAGTATGTAATGTGTAACACATATAAATATTAATTTTATATATTCCTAGAAGTGGAACGCATAATCATAGAATCACAGAATGGTTGAGGTTGGAAGGGGCCTTGGGAGATCAACTTCCCTGCTCAAGCTAGACCACCTATAGCAGGCTGCCCAGGACCAAGTCCAGAAGATTTTTGAACACTGCTGGCAACACTCGTCCTCCCGCAGCCCAGGATGCTGTTCACTGTCTTTTCCACAAAGGTACTTTGCTGGCTCATGTTCAATTTTCTGTCCACCAGAACCTCGAGGTCCTTCTCTGCAAAGATGCTTTCCAGCTGGGTTGCCCACAGCATGTACGGTTTCATGGCGCTGTTCCTCCCCAGGTGCAGGACTCTGCACTTTTCTTTGTTGAATTCCATGAGGTTCCTGTCATCCCATTTCTCCAGCCTGTTGAGACCCCTCTGGATGGCAGTATGACCCTCTGGTGTGTCAGCCACTCCTCCCAGTTTTGAGTCACTAGCAAACTCACTGAGGGCACACTCTGTCCCATCATACAGATCATCAATGAAGATGTTGAACGGGATTTGAGCTGGTATTGGCCCCTGGGGTACACCACCGGTTACTGGCTACCATGCTTTAGACATGTCAGGTTCACATTTCAAGTCAACTGTATTGTGGATACAGCTCACATGTTCAGCTATAGTGAAATGTGCAAAACATTGCACAAAATGTTGATAGAGGCCATGGAACCTACTAACAGCTACAGTAGCTTCAAATACGGACTCTTGTTCTCATGGAACATTTCTTTTTGATTTATGAGATATTGTATATATAAGTATTTTTTAAGTATAGCCAACATTCTTGAAACATTAGTATATTCATATATTATATATATAATATCTTATATGATGTGGCTGGCATATATAATAGCATCACTTGTTAGTTTAATAATAATCAGCATGTTCTTTATTTCTTAGACCTGAACCTCCATATATGATGATAAATATTTAAACATAACCTTCAAATTGTCACGTGCTGTTTGAAACAAGATTTTATGTTTAAATAGAGCATATGTTACAAATAGAGGATGGGTTCTCAGATGTGCAAGTGTGTAACAGTTTCTATAAGGACAATAATTGTAGTTTTTCATGAAGTGCAGCACAATTCAAAAAAAGTAAATTTTCTTTATTTTTAGTTATGTTCAGAAAAAAGAAAAGAAACCTCCCAAAATTAATACTTCTACTTGAAAAAATATCTTCTATTTGCTGTAATTTCCCTAGCTCTGTATCTGGCAGTTAAAAACATGTTCATTAGTAAAAATAGCTACATTTCGATTACCTTTATTCATGCTGACTAATGCCATTCTTCAAATGGTGCTATTGACTTCATTTGGTCTATTTATAAAGTACTATTCAACACAAGAGAGAAAAGAGGAGTCAGATGCCTGATATTCCATCCAGGTCAGTGAGTCTAAAGATGTGACATGAAATCCTTACTCTATTACATTCTACAGGAATTTTGTCTTTGAGCTCAATAAGACCAGAATTTCATCCATTATATACTTATCTCTGACTTTTTCAGAGTTAGACATTTAATTTTTTTTCTCTGACATCTTTGCAGTCTTCCATTAAAGTCAAATACTAATTTCATTTACAACACAGTGAAACTCTTCTGATGTTCGGGGGAGTTTTTCCCCAACAGAACTTCAGTCTTAGGCTGATGTTCAGCAAAGGAGATTA
Organism: Microhierax caerulescens; assembly: GCA_035590215.1. NCBI lineage: Eukaryota > Metazoa > Chordata > Aves > Falconiformes > Falconidae > Microhierax > Microhierax caerulescens. The sequence goes on from JAVJGJ010000057.1 coordinate 87,857,235, forward strand.
ACAGGCATTTAGTTAATGCACCAGCTAATTGTTATGTAAGTATTTAGTATTCTTCAATCTTTAATTGAAGAATCTTTAAATATGCTAAAGTTCACACTGAAATAAAGATCCTTTGTTGGATTAGGTCTATGAATAGTAGAAGTAAGTGAGAATCAGAATATTTGGAAGGAGTAAAATCTGGTTTTATGGCACTGTCAAAGCAAGTTCCACAGGCCGTGAGTTGAAAGCGCACCCACTGAGCATGTGAGCAAGGGGAAGGCTGTCACAGAAAAGGGGCTTGGACTGCAGGCCAGTGTATGTTTTAGGAAGCTGAAATCAGGATTTCAGGATTTCCAGGAGGACAGCTGGAATAGGACAATGGGATGAGGGGACCAAGAGGAAATGGGGAAGGCAACCTCTCGAGAGGGCCTTGTTCTTTCTTTTCCCCTCCTCACTAAACTTGTATCCCAAGGCTCTATTCTGTAATCCAGTTCACACACATCCCTTTTTTTTTTTTTTTTTTTAAAATCCTCCTTCCAGCTGCTGGAAAAAGTAGACAGGAGTCTCATGGCATGCACCAGTTACAGGGAAGGGGGAACGGGCAGACCCAGTCAGGAGTGGTG
>JAVJGJ010000057.1:87860461-87878843 GCA_035590215.1 Microhierax caerulescens
CTGCCCTGCCCTGCCCGTGCCCTGCCCTTGCCCCCTCTTCCCCCCTCCCTTCCTGTCACCTCCCCTCCCCACCTTGCCTCCCCTTGCCTCACCCCTCTCCTCCCCTCACCTTGCCTCCCCTCATCTCACCTGTCACTGCCTTTCCCTGCCTTGCCTTGCCTTGATTTCTCGTCTTGGTCTCTGGGAATGCGATAGAACAGTTAATCCTGGAAAACATTTCCAAACACATGAGGAACAAGAAAATCACCAGGAGCAGTCAGCATGTATTCACCACAGCAAAGATCTGTTTGACCAATTTGATTAATTTCTATGATGCATTGATTAGCTCATTGATGTATATGTAAACTTGAAGTGAAGCAAAGAGGACAGAGCCGAGACCTTTTTAGCGGTGCCCAGTGACAGGACCAGAGGCAACAAACACAAACTGAAATACAGGAGGTTCTCCTTGAACATCAGGAAGCACTTTTTCACTGCGAAGGTGACCGAGCGCTGGCACAGGTTGCCCGGGGAGGTTGTGGAGTCTCCATCCTTGGAGATATTCTAAAGCTGGCTGGACGTGGTTCTAAGCAGCCTGTCCTAGGTGAATGTTCTTGAGTAGGGCATTGGACAAGATGATGACCTGAGGTCCCTTCCAACCTCAACTACTCTGTGATTCTGTGATTGTTTCTGTGACTCTGTGAAGGAAAATTATACATAATCAGTACGGGATAATGTTGAATGAGCTCATATTTAATTCCTGTAACTAGGAATTTAGTTCAAAATTTCCTCAGTATAAATCATCTTATTCAAGCCTTTGCTGTTTCCAAATGGACAACCAATGCAAATGTTCCAATTCAGTTTGTTTGAGGTTCAATGCAAAATATTTGCTTTAAATGTAACACAAAATCAATAAGAAAAATAAAAAGGCAGAGGGAAAAGGAGAAAATAATGATTTTAGCAGGACATATAGTAAGTTGCAATAGTTTCTAAGTTAAAATTTATACCAGGGCACTTAATGACATCAAATGCATTACAGAGAGTGTAAGACAGAACTGATTAATTATTGAAACAAGTATCTAATTCACTTGATGGATCTTTGTAAATTAACTATTTGCAGCCAGTGTAACTATAAAGTTGCTACTACTCATCTTCACAATCTGGGTAATATTGGATATTTCGGGTTGTACATTGCATTCCATACTGATTTGGGTGCTCAGATGATATTAACAAAATACCCCTCAGACACCTAGTTTCACCCTTCTATTATGGCTTAGCATTTGTCTAGAACTGACTTTTCAACATTGCAACATTTCATAGTTAAGTAGGAGTCATCAAAATAATTTATTTGCTGATAGGCTCTTAACTGTTTTCAAATACTATCATCCTGAAAAAGAATAGTATAAGACAGATAGGTGTGCCCACATCTCCTTTATTCTATATAAGATAATTAAATATGCAAGCAAAGAAGTTACCAATAAATGCATAGAAACAATTATTACATGAAAACCTATATAGGAATCGGTTATCCCGCATTCAATAATTTTACACTGAAGGTCTGATGCCTTTGGTGTTTTAAAGATCCTAACCTTAATTCTTATAACTTCAACATTGTCATCCAAGTACAATAGCACTGTGTTATGAATAATATATTTTATCTTTTATGAGGCACAGTAGTCATGAGACCTAATTCTGCTCACAGCAAGACTGTGCCACCCCACTGAGCTCAATGTATCATTTTCAGTGAATACAAACTTTGGCCTGTACTTTCTAAACATGAGCCAAAATATTTTCTGAGACAAGCATAATAGAAATCATATTTTTTTCCTGTAAGCATGACTAAAGGACTTTTTATTTCCTCTAATATTCATCCTAATGCATTAGCCATCAGGGCACCTTGCAGGTGGGAAATCCCTTGTTACTGCTCAAATGAATCTTTAAGTAGAGAAGGTGTGTCTTAATAAAATCGGCAAAGACCAAGCCCTACGGGTAATTTTATAGAGAATGCTGGTTATGTCATTATATTGAAATATGGAAGATATAGGTCCAAATCTCATCAGATCCATAACTATTAATTCTTTATATATTTTATTCCTGGTAAGATCTCTACAGAAAATTGGTGGCTGTAAAAAAGTTGTGTAATAATTTTGTTTTCATATGTTTAATTCTGTGTGTGTGCATATGTATCTCTTGTCTTCTTGCTGAGAGAAGGATTGCACCACACTGTTGAAATCAGGAGGAATCTGAGGTCTATATGAACCCAAAACAAACAAAAAACCCCCTCCTTCCTTAAAGCTCACCATTTTCCTGACAAAAACACCATCTACATTTTTTGCAATTGTTCACTGGTACCATCCAAGCACTAAACAAAATTTAAACAATAATTAACATAATACTAGATGCACTAATACAAAAAAATCTCTTTCGGAAAACCACTGACTGTGGGGATGTACTTTTTCTGAGCAGGTACAGATGGTACCATGAAAGAAAAATTAATTTGAAACTACTTATATTCTTTTTTTTCTTCTACACTTATACTATATTTAAAAGCATTTCTGCTTTGCCAGATGGAAAGGGGTCATATTTAACAGATACACAGAACTGATGGAAGATGATTTTCAGCACTGAGTTACAGTAGTGAGAACTGTCATTACTGTTCATAAAGTGCTTTGAGATCCAACAATGAAAGAAACTGAAGCAGTGCAAAGTGCAAACATCACAGTGGATGGTGAACAAACAGAAATGAGGAGTTTAATAATATGTGCAAGATAAGTTTTCTGTACTAGATTACCCTGTGTTGAATCTATTGTACTAAATTGTAGATTGCAAAATTATTCTGATAGCTCCACAGACTTTTTTTCCTCCCAATCTATGATCTTTAGACAAGACTTTAACAAAAGATACAAAAAAAGCCAAGCACCTGCTTTGTTTATTATTTTTCCTATTATGTTTCCCATGCCGTGCTGAGAGACAGGATTAAAATGTCCCGGTGCATTTTACTTTTTTCCAGTATGCCGTTTCCAGATTGTTTCTCAACAATCTAAAATAATAAACCTTCTGCCTATGAAGGAAATATTAGAATGCATAAAAGAGCCAGAAAACTCTACAAGCTATTAATGCAACTTTTTTTGGTTAAATGGCCTTTTGGAGGATAGAAGCTAGAAAATATGAAAATTTTCTAGTAGTGGTGGACTTGCATTTTTTTGGTTCTACTTTCAGTTCTCCTCCATTTCCTCACTGAAATGATGAAAAGATGGATTGAGGTTAACCTTGCACAGTTTTTCTAGTCACACTCTCCTTTTCCCCTCTAGTTAAATACCTCCGTGAATACTCAGCATCACTTGTACATAACCTCAATAACGATCACAGAAGACTGCAGCTCCTAATGTCTATTACTCTGTTCTTGGGAATCTATAGAAAATAATGAAATACAGACTGTCTGATTCCTTCATTTGCTACCAAAGAAATTCAAGAGTCCAAAGAAAAATCCAAGCTCCAGTGCCATTATACAGAGCCCAAGAGGCCAGAATGTCTGTTGTGCATTTGTGATTAACCCTTTACATGGAACACAAGATAGGGTTTCAGAGTTTTAAAAGTGTGAGTACTGACCATAAATTTTATCTTTGTTTTCTATTGAAGTGTTAACTTGGCATTGCTAAGTATTTGAGTAAAAAGCTGTTCTTCAAAGTAAGCTTGTTAGCTTTATAGCTATTTCTTTCTGATCGAATAATATTAATCTTTGCACATGCCAATGTTCTGAGTCCACCATTTCACCATCCTATGCAAGTTCTCTGAATTTCATTCATTAATGTCATCTATTACTTTTTTTTTTTAAATTATGCAACTCTTTTTTAATATTCTTCGTGGGACTGTACATTCACATGTACATATATCACCAGAAAGGTTCACAGAATCACAGAATAGTTGAGGTTGGGAGGCATCTTTAGAGGTCATCTGCTCCAACCCCCCTGCTCTAGCAGTGTCACCCATAGCAGGCTGCCCAAGGAAATTGTCCAGACAACTTCTGAATAGCTGTTGAAAAGTTGGTAGGGTTGTTTGGGTGGTTTTTTGTTTGCTTGTTTTCACCCCATAACTACATTTGATGAAGAAAAAAAAAAAAAATTACCCAAAAGCCTACACAGATCAAAATTTTTCCATGTTAAAGCAGTGAAAGTCCTCTTAATTTTAGACTTGTATGATTTAATAAATGAAAAGTTAATGACTTAATAACTTTAACATAATTTCTTATGCTTTGTTATTTTTTTTGTAAGTGAAAAGCTTCCTTTAACGTTGACTTAATCCCATTGACTAATTCATACCAATTCATGGGCTGTTATAAGTAATTTACAAATTTGCCAGCCAAGGAAAATTAATACGAACCATCTTGTCTTTGTTCAACATCAGAATTGGCTAATTAAAAATTGTCATAGCAAGGTAATTAATAAACAAACCTTAAATGGCAATCAAATTGTGGTTTGGAAAAAAAAAGTTTGCAAAATGGTCTTTAAAAACTTTACTCTCGTGATTCATGAACAACAAGAAGAACATTAATTTAAACTTCAGAGTCTGTCGAAACTTGTGCTGAATTTTTTATAGGTACAACAGCATAGAATCTGGTTAAATGTCACTTCCTTTTGTGGAACATTATACACTCACTTCGTACAGGATAAAATAATGTCTTTCACAGGTCAAAAGGTGAAAAGCATCAGCTAGGTCATCTATGTTGACTAGGGAAATAACTATTATTCAAACTTCCAAATGCAGAGCTCAATTTTTATTTTTGTTTTAGTATAATAAACTTTTTCTCCCCCATTCTCTTATTTCTTCTGAGAGCAGAAAGGGGAAAGATGGCAGGAGGCAGTGTCTGTACCTGTATAATGAGTTAAAGACAAATTGGCTTAATATTGTATGGATGATTTTCAGATCAGGCTGACATATTGGACCAAATAGATTTCTCTTGAGGCTGGTCTAAATTAAAACAGTTGGTTAGAATGAAATAGAACAGAATAGAACAGAACTCTAATTATCTTCAGTGTCAATGAACAGCAACAGCCCTTCCCCATCCTTTACAATAGTATATCAGATCCTAAAATGAGAACTAAGTTCTAGGAGAAGCAGGATGAAACCTTGGATGTGTGTGTCGGCCGTCATTGTAAAAACTGCAGGAATTCTCAACAGGTAAAATTAGGTACTGAAATAAAACCAGGAACCTAAGACAAAGCAGTAACAGCAAATCTCATATAATATTCATTTTATCAAAGCACATTTATGATATTATTTCAGTGTGTGTTAAGGAAATATAAACGCTTACCAATTCTTTGTGTCTTCTGCAATCAGATGGCTTCATCAGGAATTCATTCAAAAAGGTATTTAAACATGTGCTTTGTTTTAAATCCACAGAAACTGTAATGAACCAGAATGTTTGCACAAGTCATTACAGAGTCCAGGCAATGGGGCCCTTGAACATCGTGCACTCAGCAAGCTCGTGCTGCTTAATATGGTGTTACTTTGTTTCTTCCCTCATTTATTTTTTCCACTGAGGAACTAAAACTATTTATGAACTCATGATGCTTGATGTCTTATAGTGTCTTGAGAAATGATGTACAGAGTTTTTAATACCATATCATGTTTATATATATGTATATGTGTTTATACAGTAGAGAACATCAAGTTTTATACTCATTAGCCAAATTCAGAGAATACCCAACTGCATAACCTGTTCCTTTACATGGGTAACATGAGTATTAAAATGTTACAACAGAAATATTGCAACAATAATTTGGATGCTTCTTGGATGAATGTATTTCCAATTCCTTTTTTGGACCCTGAATAAGTATTTTAATTAGCCTGATCAACCGTGGAGAATTATTTTTGAGGTTCAAAGTGTCACAGCTTTTAAAAGGAAATATTTCAGTGCACATGGATGCCTCCTAATGAAGGTCAAGCACCTGCTCAGAGGAATCCCAAGATTGTAAGTCACCAATTTGTCTTTAAAAATCAGGTCCTTAATGGGAAAAAAAAACCAAACAACAAAGCCAACCCCAAAGCAAAACAATCAAATAATAATAAAAAAAAAAAACAGGGAAAAGAAAAAGAAAAAAAAAAAGGAAAGCAGTAGCATGTGCACATGTTTTCTTGTATCTGATGTGCCTTGCATAAGATCTCTAGGACAGACTATTTAGTCTTCAGTTTCAACTGTTCTAATGTGCTGACAGTGCTATTGAAGAAATGGTAAAAACATAATTTCTCCAACACTAATAAAAATCAGGATAGTTTGCTAGGCTATTAAGGAACTTGTGGTTTTGATCTATGTAGTGGCAGCATGTGAAAGTGATTATCTTTGCCCATTGGTTCCCTTCAATAGTAAATACAACCACAATGCAGAAGTAAAGCCAAAATAAAAAATAAAATTTCTGAATTTTCATATGTAGCATCCTAAACCTATAGCTTGTGCTGGGAATTGTATCTATTGGTCTTGCCAACAGGAGATGGAACTTGAAGTGTTTGAGAGCAGCAAGGCAGAGGGAGAGTATCAGGGAAGAGAGAAATTGTAAACTACCCAGTTAGACTATAGAAAAATAGGATAATCTTAGCTTTCTATTCTGTTGTGTTGATCAAATTCTCAGTACAGCTGACTGCAAAGTAATGCAACTATACCAAAGATCTAATAAGAGTAGATAGCACCATGGTCATTACATACATCTTCACAGAAATCCTAGAAAATTAACAGGTTTCTGCTGCATTGGACATCTGTGCTATGTCCTATATGAGTAAATCTCACTGGCTCTTTACAATATTTTGTGACTAATAAGAGAACTTTTAGTTATGTAGATTTCAAAGCTATACACATTCTGCTTGGCTGTTTTTGTTTTGAGTTTTTTTCCTTTTCTTTCTGTTTTTGTTACCTGTCTCTTCAATGACATAGTATTTTCCAGAGTTGATATGATGATTCCCTGAAGAATAACTGTGCTTCTGAGACATACTCAACTTCTGATAACACCAGGTTGCTCTATTTTTTCAGCATATTTGTATTTACTATTGCTGAAAGTGGTAGGCAGAATTAATTATTTGCAAATGCTTCTGCTTGCTTTCCTATGACTACAGTAATCCTTTTTTTATTTTTTTTTTCTTTTCTTTATAGGGTAGAGTATTTCTCACCTAGTGGTATGCTTTCCTGTTCATTTACCTACATGGTGATCTGAAAGAGAGGTCTTCATATCAGTAAATGCTGGCTGAAAGTTAGTTTTAAATATAAGCTATTTGTATTTACATCAGGAAGGTAGTAAGCCTGCTGTCAGTTCATAATCAATGAAGAGTTGTATGTCCAGTTGTACGTCTGGAGAACTTTCTGAGGTTGCAATGATCTTTATTAAATACATGACTTTTTTAATATACTTTTTTGCATTAGCCTAAACAGAACATGTGGTGATTTATTTTTTATGCATAATTTAAAGAAAGTAAATGGTATGTACAGTTATGGCAATCTAAAGACATCTAAAGGCTTATACAGTAGGCAAACACAAGAAATTAGAGGTACTGGAAGAACAGGATCATAGAAGACATAAGTTATCATAATAACAACACATCCTCCTGGGTATGATTATTCTGTTGTCTTGTAGATCTTTATTTAAACTAAAAATACAAAAATTTTTTTTTTTTTTCTTTTTTTCTTTTTTTTGAGGGGGGGGGGAAGGAAGAAACTGTCTTTCAGTAGGAAAAGCTTCCAGCAAAAAAGTTCAGATTTGAACTTGTAAGCAAGATATGACATTAATTTTCGAAGAGTTCTCTTTGTTTCTTTGCTAAAAACCTGTCCTAATACTCATGTATTACTTTCATATTTGCAGTAGGCTCATTATCAGAAAAGAATGCACATCAATCTTTTTTTAGCAGTTACTGCACTGTGAGGAATTCTTTGGTGCAAGATCTTTTCTATCTTTGTTTTTGTTACCCTCATGTTTTCTTTGGTTTGTGCACAAAACATAAAAATGGTATTTCAGTTCAACTTGAGATATGAAATATACTGTTATATAGGAATATATCTCTGTCTCTTTAGTGTCTTTTCAGAGGGGCTTCTAGGGATCCAGTTATTAAAAAATTTATGGGTTTGGTTTCAGTTATTGAACTACCATTAAATCAAAGGCATGATGTCTATTCTGTGACAACACTGGCACTCTCTGTACCGTGTTCCTTTTATTGCACTCTGATGACTACAGTAAACTCAACTCCAAAACGGCAGTTTTGGCAAAATGGCAAAACAGGAAGCTAATGACAATGCAGACAAAAGAGTTCTGCTTTTCTTTGGTTTATTTTCCTTGCATGATGCTAAAGTTGACTTTGTCTCATTTCTTGTTTCTGTTGTTGTTTAGTAGGACTAATTATTTTCTTCATATGTGACATGTTAGTTATAATAACAGCAATAACAACAACTTTTGAAAGATTGCTTACTGGGAGACAAGGTAAGTGATACATATATAATCTTTTTAATTAAAAATAATAGCAAAGATAAAGACAACATCCTGTGACAGCTAAGAAACTGGAGTTTTTGTGGAACTTCTCATTAATAAGCAAGTACTCACTCCTTCAGGACAAATAAATTGAATATTTGTCTGCTGTTTAATGACTTGCCTGGTGTCATTTAATAATTTACAGAATATGTTGAGTATTTTGTAAGACCAGAATATGGGGGAAGCTTTCTGTTGGTAGCAGGGCTGATAAGTAGGTTACTGAGGATACTTAACAGTTGAAGGAAAGACTAAGTTAGGCTACTCATCCTCTACAGTTACTGCAGGAAAAAAGATACCTAGAAATAGGCGGGTCTGTGAAACAATTTACATCTCGGGCACCTAGTCTGGAGTGAGAATAACAACCTCAGGGTTCTTCAGTCACATTTGTTTCCATTATAAAGGATGCTGACTAACCATATTTGATAAATGCCTTTGGATTATTTGCTTAAGATGCTTTAGCAGTGTCTGCACTGTTCAGAGCTCTTCCTGTACTTGCTCACCGTACAGTTCATATCACACTCAGATCGATCCTCTATAGAAAGGACTAGTGACATCACCATGGAGTAGTATTTGGTCCATGTTTGGTCCAGGTTTCCTCTGAGCCCCACATGGAAATTCTGTAGATGTGTTGTTCTATTTTCTGGTTTTGTTTCAAGTTCTAAATGGCTGAGCTAATATGCCATGTGATGTTAAATCGATGTTTTACAGCATGCAGGTTACATTACAATGCCCTGGGACACTGCATGACTTATGAGAGTGAAGTGTTTGCAGGTGGTGTTTGGGGGTACAAACTCTATGAAAATGTTGAAGGACAACAGTGCAGAATAAAGGCAGCCAAGTCTGATGCAATCCCTCCCAGCTGCTTGGGCTGTGAAACAAACTTTTCCCACTGAAGTTCCCAGTTTTTTACTGGAAGGAGAATAAACTTGTTCACTTAATTAAAAAAAAAAAACCAAACAACTAAACAAAACAAAACAAAACAGAAAATACACCAAACCCAAAACCAAACAACCCAAAATAAAGAAACAATTCCCCTAGGAGATATTAATATTCATTGTCAAAATCAGAGGACCAGGAAATAAAAGGAAACCAGAGTGATATGTTTTCTGATATTGCAATTCAGATCACAGCATTTAGGTGTCTGCTTCCACTAACTGCAGAAAACCATCAGGCAATAAAAATCTTCCTTTGCTTGGCATCCAGACTGACAGTTCTGAGGACAAGGGTGATAGCCCTGCATATGTATATATGTACACATATCAACACACATATAAACATATATGTGTGTGTATATATACATGTTTTTTAAATAGAAATTATTATAATCTTTTCACCTAAAGTGGAAAACCTGTTTTTTTTTTGTTTGACTTCTTTCATCTATGGTAAAGGTAGGTGGCTTCACCAAAGCCAGTAATACACTGGATCTTAAGATAGATTCCTATTTCATACCACTGGGCATATCTACATTTATATTTTTATCTAAGCAGGCAGTTTGCAAGTTTAACAGCAAAATGCAAAGGGATTTTAGCACCTTCAGAATTAGGCAATGCCAGCACATATGGGGGTTGGACAGCTGTCAGAGCAGCGGCTGGAATGCAGGCAGCTGAATTCCAGTGTGAGTGAAATTTACTTGGACTAATAAAACAGGACACTTGGAAGACAGTAAAAGAAATAAGATACCCGATAGAAAGCTAATGAAGAAGAAATTTTTGTGCTCTAGAAATATGCTAGTTTGGCAAAACAGTAGCATTTTAGAGGAATGTTGGTTTGCCTGAATATTTCAGTAAAGTCCAGACTTTTTATTTAGGAAACCTGATTTCATGTTGGTGATTTACCTAGAAAACTATGAAAGAGGACTTTGTACCAATGCATTCTGGCTGAAACGAACCTTTCTGCACTTTCTAGTCCATGCAGTCTGAAAGCCTGACTAAGCTTCACAACAACTTCATCACCTCCTTTCCATAAGATGGACTAAAAAGCCTGTTCTAGTTCCCTTGTATGAAATAGGAAGCATTCTTGTTGCTGATTGAGCTTTTCTCACTTCCAGGCTTTTCTAACTCTCTTCTGTGAGACAGGAGGAATGACACCAGTTCCCAAAGCTTTCTGAAAGAAAAGTAGTACAAAAAACTATTGCTTTTCAAAAGAGAATTACTGAGCTTTTCTATCAGTAGGATATTTTATAATTTGTGGTACTTTTGCTAGTGTAGAAGCAAGAGCCTGGACATTTTTTAATTCCTTGGGAACCTGGGCTTTTGGAGATTGACCAGGGTGATGCTGTTTTTTCCCCAACTATTGGGATGCAAATACCTAAGAAAATAATTGCTAGCCATGCAGTTCCTGGTGGCCAAATGTGAAAATTAAAGTAACAGTAAAGTAGTACAGATTTTTGCTATAGAATTGGTAACGTTACACTGTATCATCCTCTCAGAGCCTACAGATAGATGACTGTTACACTCTATGAACATGAAAATATCCAGACTCTGAGAAAAAAATCAGTGTCTCTCACTTCTTGCTTTTCTTTGGAGTAAGCCTTTTAAGTGACAAGACTTCACTGAGCTTTGACACCTTTTATCATGTCACGTTCCACTACTTGGAAATATCTCATGATTTCTTATACATACATACTTATTTTCTCAAGCAGTATTCCATTCTATGGGGTTTGTTTTAGACTTAAGAAAATGTTTTCAAATAATTTGAATTGTAATTTAACTTAATTATAAGGATGGAAATCACTCCCTGGCATCGTAGCAATATTTATGAAGAAACTAATTGTGCACATCCCACTTCCAGTCATGTTTACTTAAATAAACAAAATGGAATGTATTTTGGGTTGCCTGTATAGGCATGGACAAACCCAAATCATAAGAATAACTCTGAGGCCAGAAAAGACTTGATTTTTACTTCTTTTTAGCACTAATTCCTTGATAACTTTGAATCAAACTTCTCCTATTCTGTCACAAATGTGTCTTAATTTCTCCTTTTTTTTGTAACACAGAAAAAAAAATAGTAAGAAAATTACAGAATATTTTGAGAATTCATTGGTTGTGGTCAGTTCCTCAGTGCTCGCTGAGTGCAACGACGGAATGCTTTTCTGGAGTGCATCTTTTGCTTCAGTTTGTGTGGTCTGAGGCTGTGCTGCAGAAGGAAGTGTGGTAAATTTGATGACTAGGGAATATGCTTGAAAAGCAAACCACTAATCAGAATTACTATAAAACTAATGTAGACACATTCTTATGATTGTTTTCAATTCCAGTAAATTATCATAGAGCCTGTCCGTATTTGAGAGCCTGCTAATAACAGAGCACTTAATAATGCTGAAGCCAAGCAACAGCAAGACATAGATGGAAAAGGTACATCATTATTTCATTGATACCTCTTCCCAAATATAAAAGCTGATGTCTTGAAATTCACATTTCAGTAAAATAAATGTGTTTACACTTTCACTCATGGCAGTATATTGGCTTTCACTCTCCAAGCATATGATAAAATGTGAGGCTCCCAGCATAATCATAAGGTAGATTTGGAAACAAGAACGTTCTAGGAAGGAAGTAAATATTAACCAGAAGCAATGGCCTGAGACTTCATGTCACTGAGAGAATGGTCTGAGACTTCATGTCTTTGAATTTATGATAACAGAAATTGTGAAATTGTGCTAAAGGATTATTTGAATAAGTACTTTCTGCTCTTGCTGTAAAACCCAACCAAAACTTAGCCAAGATTCCAGCCTATGAAAAATTCAAATGACTCATGTTGAGATTTGGAGTTTGGAATATTAATTATTCAGAATCCATCTGTACTTGGATACTCCAGACCCAAACAGCTTTGTTATAGCAAGTGTCCATGCATCCTCCTCTTCTAAAGGAATGGACACACATGGATCATAAGCCTGAATAAACTAGACTGGTCTGTCTTTGCAACTCCTTTTTACAGCAGGTAGGATAACTTGGGTGTCAGGAACAAGGAATGAAAGTAGGAAGAGTATCTCTTCTAGATTGATGCTTGGTACAGAGGTAGTAGAGAGAACAAGGAAAGAACTGCCTGTCCTCTTTTGCAGGATAAAGAGCAAAGCTGAGACTGACAGAGAGGATACAGGGGAGGCAGCAAATAGCATGAGAATCCAGGGCAAGTAATTAATAAAGGCCTAAAATACAGAGAGGTTTTTCCTTTTACAGCAGTTCTCTTCCTCATTCCGTATACATCACATAGAGGACCTACAAATTCTGCCTTTTGAAATACGCCCAACTACCACAAGTGCTACAGGGAGGAAAAAAAACCACAAAACCTCGAGCATGTAAGCAAAAATAGAATTTAAAAATTGACAGATGAAGGTATGGATTGCATTTGTATTTGTAGGAACTGAACCAATTCTGATGAAATGACAATCTCAAATTTTGTATTGTTCTTCTGGACCTCATCCTTGTAATATTTTATTTTTAAAAAAGAGCTCTCTCTATATTTCTTATATATATATAAAGGAATATCCTAGTTGCTGCTCCATAGTCCTTACATGTGTACTTTTTAATTTGAATTTCTCCCTATCATGTGTATGTTTTACTTGCTTCTTTTCCCCTGAATCCTTTCCCTTTATTGTGTCGAGCTTTAGAATTCTCTCCTCTCTCCTCTTTTCCTACCTGTGGGGCATTACCTCCCTAGTTGTGCTCTCAGTGCTCCCTTGGCTGCTGAATCTGTGAGGAGATGATACAGGTAAGAGGGAAGGAGCCATCCAGCTGGGCAAAAATCCAAGCAGCAAGGACTGGAAAAGCAGCTGCTTCTCAGCACAAGGGGTTTCATGTTGGTGCTTTTAAGGGTGTACTTAGTCCCTTGCACAAGTCTCAGCATTCTCTGCCAGATCTTTGTCCCTATCTTCCCACCACATTCACCATAAAGAGCTTTCCAAAATGACTGCACTTTAAACATGTAAAGATTATGGAATTATTTAGGGAGCAGCTATCACTTTCTAATGTGGAAGAAAGTCCAAATTCCACTTTTGCCTCTTCAAAATAATTACTGTGCTCTGCTTAGAAATGATTCCTAATGAACTTTCATTGAGGGGCAATTCTTGGCCATAGGGAGATGTCAGATTATCCAATATGTGAGTTGTACTAGGAATCTCATCCCACTGCATATTAGAGTTTTTATCCCACTTCCATAGTTCCTTTTCAGGTGTCAAACTCATTCTTTTTGATTAGGCCTTGCTGTATTTGATATATAAGTCTGCACAAGATGATTTTTACCACACTGCAACAAGTCCAGGTCCTGAATAAACCCTAAGATTTGGAGAAAAGTAAAGTGCTGTTCTCAGGTAGGTATATAGTAAACTCTTACCTCATACTGCAGTGAAGTAACCATTGTAGCAATCAGAAAGTTGTTATTTTCCCTATCCCCACTCCTTACCCATTAGTTGCAAAAGAGAAGGGAGTATTATTTGCAAGTTCAGACATGCAATCAAGTAAAAATTATTAAAGTGAATTCATTGTTCATTTAAGGACAAAAATGCACATTGACCTTTGAATTTTAATTAATTTAGTAATTCTTTCCATTGCTATCAAATTCATATTTGCTGCTCACTCTTAAAATGAAGTCCCTGAGTTTGCTCAAGGAAAAACAGTGGTAGAATAAGCCTGAAAAAAATCAAACGGGGCACACTCAACTACTGCAGAGGTGACAGATCCTCCTGGAAATCTGTGCAATATACACCCCTGCAGCAAAGAACCCGTGCAAACATACAAATCACCTCTGGGCTGCACATCCCTGGGAGGCTCACGAGGTATAAGAGATACAGATAAAGATTCATGATACGCATTTTTCCTTGTGCAAAATGCCATTTCCAAAACCTTTTCACACTGGGTGAAGCACTGGCAATAGCCAAAAAAATAAAATCCTTGAATGAAAGAAGTAGCCTTAGAGTGGATGAAGAAGCACAAAATACTCTGGAATTCTAGCAAAACCGTGAGTTCTGGATCTATTTTGGAAGAATCTAAGGATTTTAAAGACAGATTTGATGCCTCTAACACTAGGAACAGAATTTCTCAGCAATATATTTCTTTACTGACATTGTATAATAATCTCTTGTTAAAACACCAATTTGGTTATGAAACGTGGGATTATGTAACATGGAGATCAGCATGTTACTCGGTCTTCCAGGCATGGTTCCTAAAGTTTGCTTACATTTTGACACTGAAAGGTATTTTCAGACAACTATCTATAGTGAGTTCAATATCTCTTTCTGTTGAAAACGATAGTTTAGAGACCATTGATCCATATGTAAACTTTGTGGTATCTGTTTCCCCATTTGCATAACCTTGCATTTTTAGATGTTGGCTGCTGTTTGCCTGTTATGCCTAATCCCTTGGTATATTCTGTATCTCCTTAGAGACAGATTTTTTTTTTTACTGGCAGGAATAACTTTTTTCAGCAGAAAATTTGATCACATTGCTGTTTAATCTCTTTTTCAGATTATTTCTGATTAAGACTTTCATGTGTATTGTTGAACAGACCTCTGGATCTGCAGTGGAAAACTTTCAGTGGGAAAACTGTTCCCTTCTCCCTTAATATTTTAGCCAGCCCTTTTCAAGGAAATACAGGAAATATAACTATGAGGATTATACCTAAAAAAATGTCATAGAAAGCTTCTGACCACTAACTACCCTTAGGTGTTGGAATTTGTAATAGAAATATGCTGGGTTAGGTGTGGTGTATTGTCATAGTAGCTGCTGTGGCAGAACATACAAAGCCTAGGATAAAGTATCATCAATTGTGAATATTCAAGCATGTAGCAGAAAAATACAAATGTGATTGTGGAAACATAAATGGAAAATATGAACCAATTGGGGGAAAAAAAAAAAAAAAAAAAGTGTTCGATGCTGCGCAAGCCCTATTTTCCAGGGCATATGTCCACAGTCAGCAGCTGGGGAACAGGTAAGCTGTCATATACATCATTATTCTAGAGATTCTTGCAACATCTTTTGCAGTGCCCAATGTAAGAGAAGAACCTGATAGAACCTGGTGACACTGGTTTTCTCATTGAGTTTGCTCTGGCAAACTATTTTACGTTTTTCACATTTTGAAGTCTCACAACTCACTTTTATGGTAGCTTTAACTGTGTAGCCTTTGAATCACTTTTTCTTCATAAATCTTGGGTATCTAAATTCTACAGTGACTAAGTAACATAGGAATTTACCAGTAATTAATCTAAACCAATATATAACATTTAGTGCAACCTCATTTTGAGGGATGGAAATAGATGTGTGGGAGGATCTATAGAACAGTCTGTTCGTCACATAGAACTACAAAACCCAGATTGTCTTAACACTAAAAATGAATCAGTTTAGTCTTTTCAATTTGTACCTGTAGTAGCTAAATTTCATGCTATTCTTGATATCTATTGAAGCATTCATGTAGTTACAATAGAACTGTGGATTTAGAAATGTCCTCTGTCAAAATTTTTCTCTCTTCCTATATTTTTTAACAAACTTATAACATTTCCTTCTACCAGTTTGGAATTAATGTATTTTTTTTATTATTATTTTTTTGTGGAAAGCTCCTTCATTTTTGTATAATCATAAGATTATAAGATAAATTGGGACCTCAAAATGTCTCTAGTCCAACTTTCTGCCCAAAGAAGGATGAGCTCTGAGATCAGACCAAGTGGCTCAGGGCTTTACACAGATGAGTCTTGAAAACCTCCAGTGCTAGAGAGAGACCGCACAGCCTCTCTAGGCAGCCCGCTCCTCACTGCCCTCATGGTGAAGAAATTTGACAACAACCTCCTGATACAGATGATTGAGAGGCGAATGAAGGCACTTGTGCTGTTGGACCTCATACTTGCAAACAAGGAAGAATTGGTCAGAGAAGTGAAGATGGGGTCACCCTTGACTTTAGTGAGCATGAGATGATAGAATTCACAGCCCTGAGAGTGTGTAACAGAATAAAGAGAAGGACCACAATCCTGGACTCGAAAAGAGAAGAATCTGGATTGTTTAGAAGTCTGCTTGCAGAAATTCCATGGGAGACAGTCCAAGGGAGAGGAAGGGTCCAGGAGAGCTTGTCGATTTTCAGTGATCTCCTCCAAGCTCAAGGACGGTCCATCCTGATGACCAGGAAATCAAGCAGAGGTGGCAGGAGGCCAGCATGGATGAAAAGGGAGTTCCTGATTAAACTCAGATACAAAAAAGACCATTCAAGAGGTGGAAGCAGGAACAGGTGGACCAGGACGAATACAGAGACAATGTGCAACTGATCAGAAAGTAGTTAGGAAACCCAAAGCCCACTTGGTGTTGAATGTGGTGAGGAGGGCAGCCTCCCTGCGAAGGGCATCAAGGAGACCTTCCATACGGGTATCGGTAGCAAAAGTAAGACTAAGGAGCACGTGGGCCCACTGCTGAATGCGGCAGGGGAGCTGGTGATAACAGGTACAGAAAAAGCCTGAGTACTCAATGCTTTCTTCATCTCTGTCTTTACTGATAGGATTTGCTTTCAGGAATCACAGACACCTGAGACCTGTATGAAAGTCTGGAGCAAGACTTACTCTAAGAGGAGGGAATTTTTAAATTAATTTGATATACACAAAACCACGGCAATCTGATGAGATGCACCCATGAGTGCTGAGGGAGATGGTCAATGCTGTTGCAAGAGCACTCTTGACTGTCTTTGAAAGGTCATAGCGACTGTGGAGAAGTTTGTGAAGACTGGAAGAAAGCAAATGGCACTGCTACCTTCAAGAAAGCAAAAAAGAAGAATCCAGGGAATTACAAACTCGTCAGCTTCACTGCAGTCCCTGGAAAGGGGACATCCCAGATCTGAGCCCCTAGCAAGCAGCAGACTTCCCAATATAGTAAGTCAGGTTGGAAAATGGGTCCTCTCTGTTCCCACAGAAATCTACCAACACTCACCACTTTCTCATGGTGCAAATATGTGTTTTAGGTTCTACTGATTCCCATGCTTTTTCAGACATGATTTTCTCCCTCTGTCCTGCTACAAGGGCACTGAAGACATTCTGCAGTTGCAGATGGGGAGAATGAGAAAAGGAAGATAGGTAGACATTTGCCTCCTACCTTCTCAAGGCTATTTAATACTCTGTTGCACACTGTCATATGTATTTTTACTTACTACAATAATTCTTGGCTAAACAATATTAACTTTTGACATTTCATACAGTTAGTTTTTTCTGGTACACTATTATTTTGATTTCTGTCTAGCTCCTCTGATATTTTGGCTTGTTTTTTTGGTATTGTCAGGATTCCAACCAAAGCTTTGTGATTGATTTCTGTAAAAAATGGAATATTTTGGAGGTAATTCTTTATACCACTACTGGTGTTTGCTCATGTTTTGTTAATACTTTAGACAGTATATCTTAATTGAACAAAAGTTTTGTTGGTGAAGAAACTCCTAAAAAAGTCTGGAATCACAGTACAGCAGAATAAATTCATGAAATTTCCATGGAGTCCAAGACATTCTCTTGCTTTAGCTTCTCTTATTTCCTGCCTGTGTCTGTTTGTTGGCTATGCTTGGGTTTTTGTGTGCTTTAGATGTAGAAGTTGTTAATTTGCAATTTGAAAATCTACCCCATCACCTGAACCTATGGCTTTATCATTCTCTATGGTTCTTTCTCTTAAAATGAAGCAGTTTATTTGTTATGCCATTCGGCAAATCATTACCACTTCAGAGTTTTCAGTTTACAGGTTAAAATCAAACTGTGAATAGCACAGTGTGTCATATGTCATATCACTTGCAGGATCTCTATTACCATCGCTGACTTGATGCACTAGGCAACAGATAACTTGGAGTTATTTTTTGATTGTTTTTTTCCTGGTGGTGAAAAACAGCATATGTAGCTGAAAACAGCTTTTTGTGGTCCTGTGGGGGGGGGGGGGGGGGGGGGGGGGGGGGGGGGGGGGGGGGGG
>JAVJGJ010000057.1:87882405-87912916 GCA_035590215.1 Microhierax caerulescens
CAGAAAGCAGTAATCCCTGATCTTGGGGCCTTAGCTATCTGTCTCTATTGCAAGTAATAACTACCAGATTTACCCCCACCCCCCCACCCCCCCGAATCCAAATATATTTCATAATATTTACCTTCAGGGCTACAGTATGGTAGGCGTGAATCA
Source organism: Microhierax caerulescens (assembly GCA_035590215.1). NCBI lineage: Eukaryota > Metazoa > Chordata > Aves > Falconiformes > Falconidae > Microhierax > Microhierax caerulescens. Next base: position 87,882,559 of record JAVJGJ010000057.1, read on the forward strand.
GCAATTAATGTTTTGAAATGTAATCAAACTTAAACTATTATGCAATTAGATTGAAATGAAAAGAAATGCTCAGTTTTATGTGAAATTTCACTTTAGTAAATGATCTGCACACATTTGGAGTGTTTTAAAGCCTTCCAGTTTCATGTGTCTGGGCATACCTGTCTATGTCTTGAGCAGTACAACGTTATTTATTCTATGGATTACACTGAAAGGTTTAAGGGATCTGCAAGGAATTTTCATTTGCTGTTTTATTCCCTGCCCAACAGGAAAACTGAAGAAAGCTTTTAAGTTAGAAGTAGGCGTGTTTGTAGGAGCTTGAGTCTCTGGCAAACAGCTCACTGCAGCTCTAGTTTAATCAGCTCATTCTTTGGCATTTACTTGCTGCTTTCTTGCCTGAAGGGCAAACACTATCTTAATGAAGCACACAAGGACAAATGACTTTTCCAGGCTGTGATTAATTTTCACAAGCTGACTTTAATCACTGGTTAATTAATAGAAGATTTGTTGATTTACAAAAAAAGCACAGTCATTATAAACAGTATTATATCGATTTGTTTTTCATGAATTTAATGCAGTAACAAGCTTTTATTTAGAAACTAACTTAATGTGTTGAGGTTCCATAGTAGAATGAATGATAGTGTACTAGAAAAGAGTACAGAACCTATATCGCATATTGTCTTTGCCTGCTTGACTGGATCTTTTTAAAAGCAGAAACAGGTATCAATACAAATCTAGCTCAGCTCTACCTGTTGCCCTCTCCCCCAGCTTGACAACCAGGATTAAGACTTTTTGCACTATTCACATCAATATTTTAAAAATAAATGGTTAGTAGTAGTATACAACTCATATAACAGATACAGCAAAGATCACACAACATATAAATCAAACAATTCTTCTTAACATGGTGTATTTTCTACATGATGTCTTTAAATTATGCCAGCAGCTGGACATTGTTTAAGACCAAATTTCACAGAAAGTATTTAACAACATAAGTTAAACTATTTCTGCATGGTATTCTGAAAAAAATCATAATGTCGAATCTATAAAATACATGCTAACGGGTTTAGATCTGCTTGATGAGGCACCCCATCGTGATTTAGAAGGGGAAGCCATAGGAAGAATCTGTGACTAGAGTCTAAAGGCAAACAAATTTAGATTAACAGCAAAATACAAACTTTTAAATTATGGGGCAATCAGTCTAGGAGATTGGATGATCAATCATTTGTGTTTTTTTAATAGAAAAATAATTGCCAGTCTGGAAGATTTACAAACACAACTTTGGGAACTCAGTATGAGAATGATATGGGGAACGTACTGGCAACATGGTCTGCAACAGATCAGAATAAAGAAATTTCTGGTTTTCTCTGGATGTGAAATATATTAATCTTGAGGTCCACTGAAGTTGCCTGACAGGTGACACCAGATTTTTTTGGCACACTCCAGTACCTACCATAATCAAATGAGCATTGTTTATTATACAGATATAATTTATGATAGTTTAAATTATACTAGACTAATAATCTTCTCTTTCTTGATTCATCATATTATGTTCATCCCTTTTTTTCTGCAAAAAAAAAAAAAGTACAAAATCCAACTGACATTGATAGAAGTCATACAATACATATAGCACTGTGACATTTGTTCTCAAAACATAATTTTTCTTTTGCCTTTTAGAAATGAATATTGCCTTTCCATTTATACAGTGTGGGGAAATACAAGATTTTTACCTACACAGTTGCTTGTGTTTTGTTTGGGATTTTTTTCTCCTGTTTTTTAGTAAGTTGCAGAGAAAGATTACATTTCACTAAAATTTGGTGTACACAAGGTCTCGTTCATTTTATAACACCCTTGAAAGTGTCACATCGTATAAATTGACTACTGCATATTAATGAAAAACAATTATCTAGATTCAGTGTTTGCATGCTGAAATCTGGGATTATTTGGAACAAGCCTGACTTTAGTTTTTGATTCTTCAGAGGGGATAATGTTCAGTGCCATTATACCTGTGATTCTTCTCCACAATAACACTTTTCTACCAATGGCAGCAGCAGGAGGCTGAACATGCAGTTTAACACATACTATGTGATAGCGAATTTGAATAGCCTTTGTAGAGAGGGAGCATTACACTTTCACTGGGCACTATGCACAACACCATTACATAATTAAGCATCAATTAAAATGCTATTAAAATAAAATGTTATCCTGTTGCCTTTTCAATGATGTTATCTTAGCATTTCATCTGCCTAATGTAATCAGTTAGCATACTAGACCCAGTGCCATTAAGGTTAATGTGCAACATGTTTGTACTGTAGATTAGCGTGTCATAACATATGTCAAACATGAAACCTGATCATAATGATGATGACGGACTCACAAAGGAATATACAAAGAATAAGGAAAATATGTGAACTGACTCCTACCTGAAAGATTGTTTTGGCTTTCAGCTAGGTACTTGATGATTTCAAACATCCGCAAAGAAAAAGGTAAATAAAAGTGAAAGTGGAATAAAGCTTGAGTAAGTCTGTGTAGAGATATGACATCAGACAAACGTATTCAGGGCCTAACTTTGTCCTAGAGTCCTCAAGCACACCTCTAAAAGCCAACTGCAAACATTCTGCTATAGTCCTCCATGATAATTTACTGGAAACAGTTTTTCATCACAATGGATAGCAAAAGTGCCATCCATGTGCATTTCAGAATGTGCAATACACAGTCTAGCTAACGGTAAATGCTGGACAGGCTATATTTTTTCCATGATCTCAAAAGTATTTTGGGCTTACTGAGCTAACAGCTTGATTCAAGTACCGTTGGAATAATTATTTAAGACCACCAGAGACAGAATTCACTTTTTTCTTTTTTCAAGACTACTTACAACAGAGATAAAGAACTGTACTAAAAAGGCACACACAAATTTAAAGTCACTGTCACTTCTATTTATGTACATGACATATTGAAAAATAACATGCTGTCTTAAAGCAAGTCAAAAATACATTTTTATACATTTCTCCAACAGCTATCATAAATCAAAACATAGATTTGTAGTCAAAAGATTAACTTCTTGATACATTTGAATTTTCTGTTGTATTAAAATCTTTCAGTATGAAATGGATACCTCAGCATACTCTTTAGTAAAAAAGAAAAAAAAAGAGAAAAACATTGTGAAAAACATCATAAAGACTGCTAGCTAAAGTAGTGCTTAAATACCTTAGATGCAGTAGCAATGTTTACCTAGTTAAGAGATAAATTTATGTATTTATTTATTTTTAAATTCCTTGTGCCACAAAAAGAGATTCTTTGCTGAAAGGCAGTTCATGGGGGAAAACAATTTTCAGTAGATAGTTACCTGCGAACAGCAGTGTCAGATTTATTTGCCATGTAGCACCATCTAAGCAAATCTGCCAAGGTTGTTTTTGTTTGGTTGTTTGGCCTTTTTTTGGGTTTTTGTTTGTTTGGTTTTTGTTTTTTGGTTTGGGTTTGTTTGTTTTTTTTTTTTTATGAGTGACTGGAAACAATCTGTTAGGGAATGATGACTAAGAAGTGTGGAGGAGATAAAATTAGATCTCACTATGACTTTCCATATCAAGAAGTTAATGACTTTCCATTTAAAAGAATCTTAAAAACAAAGCTTAAAAAATGCACAAAAATGGTCAATGTTGTATTGTCAGATCCTGCTGCCAAAGTGACAGTGGCGAATTTCCCACTGATTTACCTGGAAATCAAAGGAGAACTTAAATACAATGTCTGAATTCTAGTGAACTCAATATTCTCATTGAACTGCCTGGTAGTGCTTGATGGGTTTGGGAGACACTCAGTTCCACTGCTATCCAAAGAAGCCTTTGTTTTTAATCTGTTCTTTTTGCGGGACCTAGGTTGCTGTGTCAAAACATCAGTATATTGCTTATTGTGAGTCTCTAGAACCAGTGTTTCTTAAAGAAGGAAATCAAACAGATGTGCAGCTTTTAGGTCACTTGTCTTTAAAACAAGAGATAACAAATTGCTAAACAAATTTCAGGCAAGGTATTATTAAGAGCAATGTTCATTTTACCTTCCCAAACATTGAAGTAAGGAGCTTGATAGGTAATAGAAAAAGTAAAAATCCTGGCTCTACAGTCACTAGTCAAAGTTTAAGGGGGGTTATTCCTTTTCAAAGGTTTTACTTGCAGGGATAAGATTCTCTATATTCAATTTAGAAATTGGGAATCCAATCTAACTGTACAATCAATGAATATATGGGTTGATTTATCTCACACTGAGACATATGAATTGTCTTGTTGAAGTTTCCCTGTATTACCACCTAGGGAAACAAGACCAATGGCCAAGATGAACTTGATGTCCGCATTTCACATAGCAAAGTTAATCAAATCCTACTCTTCATGTTCTGAAGAAGGTGAACTTTCACCTAAGAAACAGATTATTTTAGAATCCAAAACCTTCCACATCCTTGTTAAAATGAATGTCTTATGAGCTATTAAGAGATTTTGAATATTTTTTACCAAACAGAAATAAACTTGAACAGGAATATATTTGTAATTGTCATAACTAAAATAGCCACTGGACATTAATAAAAGGCAAGGAGGCTTTGTTTCCATAAAACCATCCCACAATTACTTTCCAGAGAAGAAAATTTGTGTTTGTTGAACACTACCACTCAGACTTTAGATCTGTTAACATGAACGAGGATACGCTGCTCAGGCTTCATTGTAGTTCAGTCAATGACTGCTTTCTTCAGGAAATTGTTATGATGCAATATGGACAGCTGAGAGAACACTATCTGCTTCTCAGTTTTAACCTGCATAAAGAGATCTCTCCAGTAAATAAACACCATTGCAGATATAACACAGGAAGTATGAATTTTAGGATACTGAATACTATGAAACAATACTTTAAATTAAAGTGGATGAAGAAAACCCCTGAGAAACAAATGTAAAATATGGAAGAGAAAATTCTTGACCTGGCACACCACAGTTACAGAGATCAGGAACTGCCTTCAATCCTTTGGCAAGTGGAGGAGAAAGAAAAGCTCCCAAATGCTTAGGTAATTATTATTATCTTTTTTAATACATAATCATCTGGAATGTGTGCCAGAAACAATTCATCACCCATCTGTGGCCATGCACAGAAGTCATCACAGCCTAAAAGCTGGCATAATGCACTACTGCCTGTGTGACAGCTGGTTAGAAGACAGACTGCAGAAAAATCTGTGATTAGAGGAAGGAACCTGGGCGTTCAACCTACAAACCTTTCCCAGGCTCTTACGTAAGTAGTCATGGTAGATCAATGAATTTACTTGTAAGGAACTGACTTTCCATCATGAGCGTAGCATTTTGCTAAATAGCGTAACCTCTAGGAATGTAAAGTCATGGCCTCTTGGAAAATTGATGAAATACAAGCCTAAGCAAAACTTTGTTTATTTAATGTAACATATGATTACAATTGTCATATTGATCCTATATGCTTAAAATGCATCTTTACGTAAACTATAACATACCCTACCAATTTCTTTTTTACCAAAAGAGAAATTAGAACTGTGATGAATTCTGAATCCTTGCTTTGCATAAATACATCAGTAATTTCAAACAGACATTTAGACATTAGCAAGAAAATGGTCTGATCTTTCGGTGAGCCTGTTCCACACAAATGAGAAAAGTGAACATTCCAGACATGTCACCTTCATATTTTATTTCAATAAAAAAAAAACATTGGTTACTATGTTTGACATTCATCATCACTAACTTTAGCCTAAATTAATCTCTTCCTGGACTTCTTTCATTCAGTAGAAAGACATAAGCTCCTCCAAGACAAGACAAAGTAGCAACTGAGCTTTAGGCAATCTGAATTATGTGGGTGGTGAAACATTTTTCCTGTTGGCTGCAGAGAGAGCCTAGGGAGCTGATTGATATCTGCAAATGCTTCTCCACCCTCCCTTCTCTGTGTAGGTGGGTCTGAGTAGGCGCTGGTGGAGTCATGGCAGCCAGAATGAACTCACAAACTTCGCTACCTGAAGCCCACCTCAGGGCAATGTTCACAGTCATAAACTGTGCTTTTGATGCCAGTTCAGATGCAGAGGTTAACACTCCCTGCAGACGTAGAAACTGTAGTTCATCTGCAGGAAGGAAGTTCAAAGCAGAGGGAACCAGATGGAGCAACAAAATCAAGTGAACCACACTGAAGTGAAAGGATCAAAGTGAAACAGGAGGGCAGCACAAGCTCCAGCCTCCTCCATCATTTTTCTGAAATGCTTTTCTTCATGACTGCTCACTCAGTGAGTCATGACAACAGATGCAGGGTCTCAGAGCTGTGGTGCGATCTCACCAGTGTTCACACAACACTTCTGCTATCACAGTTTGATATTTTGAAATTCTTGTTCAAATTGTCTAACCGGAGTTACTACACTTAGTTAAATGCTGAGCATAGAATGTATTTCTTTGTACCACCTTAATATCCATAAGACATTTACCAACAATAAAAACAAGAAAATATGTTACTTTTCCCTCAAGCAGAAACAATACTTTGGGCCAACACTGCACTTAATTACTATGCAAGGCAGATGTTACATTTGAAGTTAGGAGGATGTAAGTCAGCTCAAGATTTTTCAACTTGTCTGCACCACACCTACGAACAATGACCACTTCCATAAGGTTTTCAACTTCAGAGAACCAAAAAATCAGACAGACTTGAAAACTGTGAACTGACACCACTGATACCACAAAGAAACCAACCTCTTTGCTAACTACCACCAGAAAAATTTCCACAGAATTAGCCAAAAAGTTTCACTACTCTGATCTGAAAACAATGTGTCTTGACAATCCCTCCAGTACAGTCATTTCTCCTTTAGTTTCTTCAGTTTTTTTAATCTATCACTTTTAAAGAGCTTTAGGTAAATCACTTGTGTAATTACTTTATTTGAAGAACAGAAAAAAAAATTCCCAAACCTATTTCTCTTTTGTTTTATGACAATTTATATCTTATGCTCTCCTCTATTTTCAGAAAAATGTGGTTTTTATTTATTTGAACTGATGTTCATTTTGCTGTGTATTTATAATGCTCTGTGTGTGTGTATATATATATATATAAATAAAAATTTTACTGTCTAATGACCTCAACCTTCTAAGCTTATACTCCTTCTTCAGAGATTTCAGAGATGATCATCACAGGTAATGGTATCTTTCTGTGTTAATTTGGAAAGAATTTTGTTTTCAGCAACATGACAATTGCCGTGTCTTAACAGAAAACCAGTGTTCTCTCCAAACACTGATACTGGGACTTTTTTGAACTGCAGCTGCAAAGCCAGAAAGTTAGTTTGTTGTCTTATGTCTGTCAAGACATGTCTGCAGGGAGACATCACGAGACAGGCAATTCACATTTCCAGAATATTGTAATATCTTTAACCTTATTATTAGTCAGAGGAAACATTTTTTTTTCTTTTTTTCCCTGTCCTTCCAAACATTTTGTATAATGATGTCTTTCTATAATATATTTTCCTCCTTTTCTCATGGATGAGGGTATATAAGGATGCCTAAAAGTCATCATTTTGAACCTTCATTCTATTCTTAGCAATATTGATTAACCACTTATTTGTCTTCGATAATTTCCATTTTTCTTCTAATGCTGTCTCCTACTTTGAAGATTGCATTCAGTTTTGGTAACCTCCTCTCAGCAATGTGATGCTGCATCATCATTTTATAAAATCTTATGTTGTAGTAAACTGAATACTTTTCCAGTATGGAAATATTTTATTTGCATTTTTTATTTTCTATTTACATATTTTTAACCCTAATTTGACTGAGATGTTATTATTTAAAAATCCACAATGATTCTTAGGTTAAGTGATTTCAGATATTTTAGAATGCATCATTGTGAACTACTTTAACTCTTCATTTAGTTATAGGCTCTGCCATTATGTCCAATGAGTTTCATTGTTATATGTTCCACCATCTGACTTTTTCAGGGCAGAAGGACTTATCCTTTAAGATGAATCTGTAGTAACTTATGTCTAAATAAACCACATACTGTAAGATTCATGAACCTGAAATACACAAAGGAGGGATTCAGCTTAAAGATACAAACTGATGACAGAAATAGAAAAGGAAATTTTCTTTCCCATTTTTTTGCATATAAATTTTCCAATTCTAAAAGAACTTGGAGATAATAAATTTAAAACTGAAAATGAAGGATTTTCACATTTATTGTGAATAGGACAGAGTTTGACCCTGGAGAGCAACTTCCTACCTCTAAAATGGGCAGATATCTAGATATAACCTTTTAAATAGATTTTTTGGAATATCTATTAATTAAAATTAAACAAATCTGAAGCAAAATCCTTTCTGAAGAAAGAAAAAAGTACAACAATAAGCATATGAAAACATGCTTATGAAAGAGTATAAGGAAATGAAAATATGCCTATATACAAACTTGATTTTGTGAGATATCCACCTACTGCAATGATGCATCAGGTGCAATAATTTCAAGAGATTACTGCAATATTGTAATACTTAAATAGATTAATGTAAAGATTTTACAAATTGCTGATGTCTTTGCATAATTAGAACAAAGCTGAATTACAACATGCAAAATGTAACACATGTTGGTAATAACTATTTCCAACTGTCTGGATCATTATGGATATATCATAATTAATTATAATATTCATGATTATGATTAAATCATTAACTTTAATAGATTATGGATAATTAAGAATAATTTAATTCCATGAGCTAGTTTTGTGTATACATGCAAGTGCAGATAGAAACGAAGCTCTTTATAGGTTCAAAGATTTCACCGTCAACCCTAATTACATGTCAGTGGAATACTTTAAATCTCCTGAATCTAGATGGAATTAGTGTGCTTCACTAAATAATTTGTAAGACCCTTTGATTTTCCTATGAGATTTTATGACAGTATTACATATAATATGGCTCACTATAAAACAGAAGTATGTCAAATTTGAAGAATCTCTCAGCTCTGAACTTCACAACCATTTAAATAAAGAATTAAAATGTTTTAATATGACACTTCTCCTAGACTACTTTTCTTGTCATTAGATCACAACAAAAACACATTCAGAAGTGAAATATATAAAATTTTTAAGTAGAAGAACTAATCATTTGAGAACTAAGTATTCAATTATAATTTAATTTTAATAGCTCTTCTCAACCAAAATATGTGAACTATCACTTAACACAGTAAATCTTGAAAGTGTGTGGTATATAAAGAAGAACTCAGTTATACAGCATTTATCATTTAAAGAACAACACCCATCATAGCTTTCAACATTATTTTTCATTAATGGGATAGCATTAATGATAAATAATACTGATAATAGCATTCATTTAATCATGTGTACCTACTGTTCTGGTACATTTCTAAAAATACTGTGCAATATGCTAGTGTTTTATCCATTGCATGGTTTAGTTCCACTCTGCATAGAAACAGGCATTTATAACTATGGAAGATAAGATATGCTGATCTTTATTCCTTCTAAACTCCAAATTTTATTTGGGCCATACTCGCCCTTATCTTGCCTCAATTTCTGGGCATCTTCTGTCTCTGTAATGATTTTCAGCAGTGAAGGACAGGAAAAAAGTCTGTGTGCAGAGAAGCATGTATGCAATCTTTCAGGCTTCTTACAATTGTGGTTTTTCACCCTTTCTCTGCCTATGTACATTATGAATCAGAATCAGTCCTAGCCTCTGTTGTTCACTCAAACTTAAGCCCAGGAGAAAAGCACGTATTCAGAAAATAATACAGAAATAATTATTTTAGAACAAAATATTACAAAAGAAGACTAAAGTCAATTCATCTGAGATGCGGAGCCTTTCATCTCTCATTTGCCAGACTTAAGCCAACAAGCTCAGCAATGCCTTGCAGTCAATACTGTCTGATGAGTGTTTGGTGGCCTATGAGAAGTGAATAGTCTATTTTAGTCGCTTCTAGACAGAACTTCCTGTTGCAGAAAAATATACTAAAAATCCACTGGCAGCCTTCAATGGAAAGAAGAGGAGCACTAAATACTTAGAAAAAGCGATCTGCTCTGGCCCTCAGTAATGCTTCCAGGCACAGCATGATAGATACTAGCAGAGTTTGCATCAGTCTTACTTCATTTGTGCTGTTGCTGGATATAAATGAAACACTTGCTCAGAGGATTTTCACAAATACTAACAGTATTCCCTTTAAAATTATATCACTTATAGGGTTTACCGATTTTATTGGAGAAGTGTTGAATAAATATAATGGTATAAAGGTTTTACGAAGAATTAGTTAAGTAGGCCTCATAGAAGGTGTAAGCAGATAGACTGGAGAGAATGTGCTCACAAGGTTGAGATGACAATGTGAGAGTAATAGTTCTGGTATATGTAGAAATATATATATATACACACACATATATAAGGAGAATAAGGGAAATCTATTTGTTGGCTGCAGGGTGACCCAGTGCCCTATATGAAAGATTTAATTTTAAACAACCAGTTGGGAATGCAAGTAATTGTATAATGCTATAAAAAAATGACAGTAAAAAACGAAGTAGACTTTGAATTAGGAAAGGAAGCCTGTTTACCGTTGTGACAATGTTATTCCATGTCCACAGGATAAGTAATCAATAATTTTATCATTCAGTTCTCCTGTGCGTTGTTATTTTCCAAAGTCACAAAATTATTAAGTGAAGTTTTATTATAAAAATAATAAATTGTATTTGGATTAAGATTTGGAGAATTATCTACCAATTTTGTCAAGGAAACCGTAATTTACACATAAGGGAAAAAATAAGCATAATTTAGACAGGAATCTCATGTTTGTTTGAACTCCAGGCAAGGTTGCATCAGACTTTTAAGGAATGATGACTCAGTAGAGCAGCTAAGAGCATACTGGGAGAAGGAACTGAATAGTAACATGACAGGAACAAAAAAAGGCTAGGGGAAAGAGAAGAATTCTTTAAAGAAAATTAAAGAAGCAAGAGACAAAAGAAAAAAGTGACAAAAACCCTGTTCATAAATGATTGTTGACAAATTCATACAAGTTACCTCACAAAAAAAAAAAAAAAGAGTAACCTAGCAAAATATTAACTGTTTATTTTTTATTGTTTATTATAAAAAATATTAAAAATATAAAAATGAGCATCGACTTAAAAAGAGGCAACTGTTCTGAAATCATTGCTTAAGATGGTACAATTTATGTGGAGTTAAGATCTAAATGATTAAAGGGATGGCACACAGTGCAGCCTTCTACAATAAGAAAGGTTCAGATTTGGTTATTTCCAATAAACCATTCTCAGTTCTGTTTCAGGCAGGGAAATTTCCTCTAATTCCTATTCCAGTCAGTAAAACCCCGCACTCGGTTCGGGGCGGCTGCCTCAGGGCGGCACCTCGCCTGCTCCCACCGCCTCCCCCTTCCCGCCTCCCTCTTCCCGCCGGCGGGCTCCACGCGCCGCTGCCGCTCCCAGGCGCGCGGCCCATGCCGCCAAGGGAAACGTTCGGCGCCGCGACAGTCCGGCCCGTGTGGGGTGTGTGTGTGTGGGTGTTTCCATGTGGCACCCGGACTGGGATAAAGACGCAAACGCGGTCAAATGGCGCCCACGAGGAAAGTTTATTGAAGCGGAGCGCTCACACGGAAAGCGCGGTGGGGAAGGGAGGGAAGGAGACACAGCACGCGGTCGGGATGGAGTTGCCAGAGGCAGTCACCGCCACGGGCACGGCGGCGGCCCGCAGCCCCGCAGCTCCCCTGACCGGCGGTGGCGGGGCGCCCCGCTCCACCGCTTGCTGCCGGCGGCTTGTGCCCGGTTTGTGGCCGGTTTGGCCCGCAAGGGCAGCGCTGGGGCAGGCGGCGGGCAGCCCTCCTCCCGCCCGGCGGGGCGGCGAGCAACGTCCAGCGCCAGCAGCCGCTCGCCCTGCCGCCTCCCGCCGGCTCCCGTGCCGTTAATGGCAGGAAGGCTTTAGCGAAGGAGGGGAAGAAAACACCACAGCAACATGCGGTGTGTCATACACATACATAACTGGAGTAGTCCTAACTGTGTTAATCTTAAGAAGTTTACAAAAAACAAGGCAATGGACAAAACTGCACTACTCTGATAGTCTGACTGCTTTGATAGCCCGACAGAGCCGAACCTGGCTAAGAATAAAGGTGGAATAAAAAAATCACCCAGCATTGATACACGCTGCAAAGTATTCCCTAGGGCCCTGTGGGACTCAAGGTTCATTCCCATTGTCTTTACTGTGTTCTAGATAAACAGCCTGGGAGAAACCATGCATTCATTACTTTTACAGATAATGCTTCTGATTAATCAATTAATGCTTGCAAATCTATTTGATAATGCAAAATATTAGTTTGTACTAGCTGCCAAATGTTACAATAATGCTATGGGAGATGCTGTAAATAGGGTAACAACAACATTTAAAAAATACTTGGAGGAATGGCAAAATGTAGACTAAACCTGTGCAAATTGACACACCTGAATTATGCATCTACAGCATATCTGCTCGATATGGTGCAGTCGTGAAGCAGCAATGCACAAGAAGACCTCGAAGTAGGAGAGGACAACAAAAAAAGGTGTCAATAGTTTATAAACAGTTGCAGATTTATAGGTGTGTGTCAGCTGCTCGGAAGGCTGAGTGGCCTGTAGTACTCCTGCTGTCTTCCTCCCCTGTTAACACAGCTCACTGCAGCAAATACACCTCTGAGCTCATGAGAATTTTAGAAATGCACAGCTGTGCAGACATCTTTCCTTCAGAAAAGGGCTTTTCAGTAGTAACAGTACAGGTACTAAACTCTAGGGAAGGGCAATTAGTTAATTGGTTGAATATGGCCATAAGAATTCCTTTATTTTTTTTAAAAAAAGATTTAATACTCTGTTATAATTCTATTAACTTGTTTGAACAATGTCTAATTCAATGTTTGAGCACTGTTTCTAACTCTTTAAGAGATGCAACACCAACATGTGACAGTAATTTCCCAAGGTGGTTCATGCAAGTATTAGTCGCTCTGTTTCTGGACATAGGCTGAGATTCCTGATTAATTCTCCCTGTGAAAAAATTGATTCATAACTCAGTAACACATTTTTTTCACCAACACATTGATCAATATACATGCTGATGATATCCGGGGCCCAGCTTCAGTATCCTTATTAACAGAGATTCTGAACCTAAACCTGTAACCTCTCAGGCATCAGGGTGACCACATAAAGGAAAGCTGAAGTTCCTCAACCTTGCAGGATGTTACTGTTTGTAACACTAGAAATTTAGAAGCCTTGTTAAAATACTGATTTTTACCTTCTGGTTACAACATTCATACATCAGTTAGAGGATACGGACTCTAGTCTTCAATTAATATCAAATATCAAAATGCAAAATAGAAAAACATAGAGTAAAAGTGAGAGACATTCTCACCAAAATTATCTTGTTATTATAGGGTTAAAGGACTGACTTCACATGAACCCATTTAATTACTTTTTTTTGCTTGGTGGAAATTAAAGACTGCAAATTAGAAAGCCAATTGGTAAGACAAAATTATTTCCTGCTTTTTATTTTTAGAGTTAATTCTTACACTTTCATTTCTACTACTTTAATTCCCTTTTAAAAATCTCCAGATGGAAGCCAAATACTTTGTTTCAAGTAAAAAAATACAGCTTAATATTTTGTTATAAATACATCCATGCATAAACAAACCAGTTCTCTGTATATATAGAGAAGCTTTTCTCATCAAAACAAAGTAGATGGAAACTTAATTTTGGTTAGATTGTACCAACCCTTATGTAATTTTTCAAGTTCAGCATTCAAAACAGAAAACATATTCTTTCCCAGGCCTAACTCGGTTAAAAAAACCCAACCCTTTATTCTGAATATGTTTCCATCATCTTTAAGCTTGTAATTTTTTATTGTGATTAGTAGGAATCTGAATTGAAAGGTATACTTTGATCCAGTTTATATGAGAACTGTATTTTCATGGTCCTCCAAATGACTTGAAGGTTTCATGTCAGAGAATTGGTACAAGATCTCACTGCAGGTCTAGTTACGTATTCATATACCATAGTAGTTTAGAGCATCAATTGGGTAATTGCACAGGGTTGTATCCTCTTCCAAGTAATTTAGTAAGATTTTTTTTTTCTCTTGCTGTACCCTCTGATATGTAAATATATAGTAAACCCAAAATTCAGCTCCTCTACTATAGTACATGTCTTAGCTTAATTATAGACAACAGAGTATGGTGATCTGCAAGAACTGATTTTCTAGCATTTAATGTTACTTAAGCAATAATACAAAATACATTACATGCAGATGGGACTATCTCAGGTCCCTGTATCACACTGTTGTCCTGTATTAGCTACATCCGTATTACGGTATTTCACAGTTAAAGAAAGTATTCAGTTGAGTGTTGTATTTCATCATCCATAATATATTAAAGGTTAACAGTGGGTGAAATTTCTTTTACCAGACTTCAGTGTCTAGGACTCAATTCATTTGCCATCCCCGTAAGGCCTTCAAATCTGATACAGCACCTAAAAGAGACACATAATTTTTTGATTTGACAACTAGAACCCATGTGGGGCATGTTACAACTTCCTAGATGGTTGTAAGCACCTCTGTTCAGACAACTCTATCAAGTCACTAGAGAGTAGGTACCACTATATGAATGAGTTGTCCATTGTCCTTAAGTGGGGTGAAAGGGATATCATTCAACTGACCTATTTCCTACATCCACATTAGGACAAGACAAATCACATACTGCAAGCACTTACGTCTCACCACTGTCTCTAGAAAAAAATCTGTCTGACTAGCTCAGCTCAGACTGTGTACTATATAGTCAGAAGTGAAGTGAAAGGAATCCCACTTATCATGATTTTCTGGTATGGCTAAGTTTTTTGAAAGATCTGTTGTTCATAAACCAAGCTGCATAGCTTGACACTAAAAGCTTTTTCCTGTTTTGGGAGAAATTAAATGGCAGATTCTTAATAGTACATGGCATCAAACGTTCTATTCCAGACCACCTACTTAAAAAGGAGAATCTGGTTGATTTTCTGAAAAGCTGACTATCATTTTCACGTGCTAAATGTTAAAGATCATTCTATTTATATTAAGCAATGGCTAATATACGATGTCAGTAGGTTTAAAACATCATGGTTTGCCAGGTGCATGGTATTGACGTAAACATCCCTTCTTATAACAAAGTCCCCATCAGTAGAGGGCTTTTTTATACTTTGATCTCAGTTTGTGGTTACGTTGGCAATCTTCAGCAGTAACAAATATGTTTAGGTGATAGTTCCATCAATGCCAATGCTTCAAATAACAGTTTCAATGAGAACAATATGTTTTTTCAAAAAGTAAACAGGTATAAATGAGAATGTCAGAAAAAAAAGTATCTCAAACTGGATTGAGTTATGAATTTGTATTTTGAAAAGTTTGACCCCATGCCATAAGGAGAAATATAGGAAATTCTGTCAAATCTCCTCTCCTAGCGTAAGCCTGGTGGGCAGTTAAGCACCACACAGCCACTCTCTCTCCTCCCTAGTGGAATGGGGGAGAGAACCTGAAGGCTAAAAGTGAGAAAACTCATGAGTTGAGATAAAGTCAATTTTATAGGTAAAGAAAAAGCCACGTTCCCAAGCAAAGCAAAACAAGAAATTTACTCACTACTTCGTATCGGCAGGCATGTGCTCAGCCATCTTCAGGAAAACAGAGCTCCATCACACATAATGGTTACTTGGGAATACAAACATCGAAATTTCAAATTCCCTCTCCTTCCTTCTTTTTCTTCCTCCAGCTTTTATTGCTGAGCATGATACTGTATGAAATATCCCTTTTGTCAGCTGGGTTCAGCTGTCCTGGCTGTGTCCCCTCCCACCTTCTTGTGCACTCTGTCATTAATGAGTGGTTAGATTAAGTCACTTAAAGAATCACCACCAAAAGTGTAAGTGAAATAGTTTTAATACGAATTTGTTGGGAGTGCATTTTAACAAACTTTGATGGCAAGGTTCACTATTACTTACCACACAGGTAAATCACACAAAGAAGAATCAAATTAAAATTAAGCTGGAATGATTAACACAGAGGTTAGATGCAAAAGGGCAAAGGAGACCCTCCTGTTGAGTCATGAGGTTTAGAGTGAACGTCCTTGCTTTCTAAACTCTTAATAGATTTTAGGTACAGCTAGATCCAATACTAGTCTCAGACTTGGACAACTGTTCATATCTAAAGAATGTAAGGAATAAGGGAAATCCTCCCAGAGTGGATCCCCTTGTTTTCTGAGCTCTTGGTAGAGCTTAGGTGCAGCTAAATCCACTCTTAGGCTCAGGCTTGGATGATGGTTTATGTCTAAAGGATATAAGGAATATTCACAGTTTAAGGTTGGTCATAGAATTTTAGCAGAACATAATCACTGACTAATTTATCGTTTACAAAGCGAATCAAGTTGGATTTACTTAAAGTATAAAAGTGGCTTAACTATGGATTCAAAATAGTAAGAGTTATACTAATTATGAAGTTACTAAATCCATTCATGGACACATGCATATGGACACAAAGGAATAGAAGTATAAAGATATGCATACAAAGGTATACATGTTAAAAGTTCCCCTCAAGTTCAGTGAAATACAACAAATGTCTTTGTGTTTCTCAATGGGTGGAAGGTTGAGCCTTGAGAAGCAAGAAAATCAGCCTAGGCCCCATCTTCAGCTTTCAGCAGCAGCCCCCCTAGTATCACAAATTTGGAAGTTTGCAAGCTTTGAGAGGAAGATGCTGTTTGTAGCTCACTGCAGTCCAGGAGAGCTTAAAGAGCTTCACTTAGGACTCTGTTTATAGGTTTGGAGATTATTTGGTTTTAATCATCAGTAATTTTCCATCCTGGCCACAATCCGTGTTGATAATTAAATGAGAGGTTTTTTAAAATTTCTAGTGATGGTGGTATTATAGTACTTGGAGTCATAGTAAAATGTTCACAGGCTTGTTGAAGGATGTTCAAGGCTGCCAGGTACTGTTATTCAGATAACGAATGTTTCTGGTACAGCCAGTGCAGTTTTCCCACCTCAGCAGTGCAAGAGTTGCCAGTATGGTCAAGGGATGCTTAACTGCCCAACTCACTACACTGAGGCTATGGCCTAATGGGGATTCCTGAGACTGTGGAGAGGCCAAGGGCAGGGAACAAGATGCACCGCCACACACACCCAGCCTAGTCACTGGTGGGATGATGATCAACCTTAAACTGTGAATATTCCTTATATCCTTCAGACATAAACCTAAGTTTAGTTGTCTTAAGTCTGAGCCTGAGACTGGATCTAGCACGACGCAGAAAACTCCTTGACTTGCATAAGCACTGCTCAGCAATAGCTAGAACATCCACGTGTTATCAACACTGTTTTCATCGTAAGTCCAAAACGTAGCCCTATACAAGCTACTATGAAGAAAATTAAGTCAATACAAGCCAAACCCAGTAATTTCCTAATATATTGAAATGTAAACTGTACCTGAAATATCTCTTATTTTTCTTTTTTGGTATCTCTGAGCAGTATGCAGATATCCATGTTGCAGTATGTACGATATATTGCTTAAATATTATTGTATCCAATGCATGCCATAAAAATGTTCTATTATTTTCTCATCTTTACTCCTTATTATAATTACACCTCTATTGTGAGCTGTGGTGGGTTGGGTCTGGCCAGCAGCAAAACACCCACACATCCACTCACTCACTTCCTCTGCAGCAGGATGGGGGAGAGAATCAGAAAAAAAAAAAGAAAACTGGTGGATGAAGTAAAAGATGGTTTATTAAATAAAGAAAAAAGAAAAAAAAAATCCAAACCAACAAGCAATGCACAATCACTCGCTACCTCCCACAAGCAGATCAATACCCAGCAAGTGTTCGAGATCAGACTAGCAGTTTTTATTGTGGAGCATGATGTCAGATGGTATAGACTATTCTTTCAGTCAGTTTGGATCAGCTTTCAGGCTGTGTTCCTCCCAGGCTCTTGCCCATTGCAGCGTACTCACGGAGGGCTGGGGCAGAGTAAAGAATGGAAAAAGCCTGGATGCTGTGCAAGCACTGTGCAGCAGTAGCCAAACCACTGGTGTGCTACCAACACTGTTTTGATAACAAATCTAAACCGCAGCACCATATGGGCTGCTAAGAAGAAAGTTATCGCCATCTCAGCCATGCTGAGCACAGGAACACAGCACAGCAGTTTCATGCAGAATGACATGCCATGGAAAATAATATTTAATAAATTTGTTAGTTCATTATAAATGTTTTTCTTTGGAATGCTGTGAAGGTTTCTTCAAGACATTACTTCCTGTTACACAGTTGTTTTTGCAAAATCTCATTCCAGTTCTAATAGTAGATCCTGGTAAACATTTGGATTTCCTAAATTCTGCTGGTTTCATGTAACTTAAGAGTGGTCACAACAGTCTCTTCCCACCCCCACCCCACCACTTTCATTAATATGGGACACTTTTTTGTTAAGAAATGGTAAGAAGTAGCATAAACTGCCCAGAGTTGAAGTTACCTCTATATAGTCATTAGCAGGAACACTCTAGTAAGATTTCTCAAGCTCCAGGATCTACACTGGAGGTCTGGTTTGCCTGTGTTTTCCACCAGTTATGTTTACATTTAAACACAAGTCTCAGCTTAAAGTTTCACAGAATATGTCACAGAGGAAAAACAAAGTGGCTAGAGTGAAGATTTAAAATACAGAAGCAAGGACATGAGGAGAATTATTTTTCCAGTTCAGTTGCTGAAGGAAAAATTAGGAGAGAGTGGAAAGAGAAAAAACCACGACAATAACACAACCCCCAGCATTTTATTTTAAAACATTTTTTTTCTTTTTTACTCTTATTGAAACAATGGTCTTAACAGGTGTCATATGGAATGAGTGAAATAGTTTTCTTTCAATTGTTTAAGGAAAATATGGCAATGAATTTTAAAGAATACACCCAATTCTTTCAGCTGGGATATCCCCCTGCTGCTCAGCTGCCCAACATTTAAAGCATCATCCTAATGTGTCAGACCCCAGGCTGAAATGTGATAGCTGCAGTTGCCATTTTTTGCCTAATTTAAATTATTATTTAGTCATCTTGGGAGAATTACTCCAAACCAGCTGTCTTGATACATAACTGAAAGACAAGAAATCCAAGCCTGATCTGTAGAACTTATTTTCCATCTTTTTCAAGAGTGCTAAATTTAACAAAAATATATTTATATTTTTTACTCTTAATCACGTCTGTTAGAGATATTTTTGGCACTTAACTTTTTTTTTTTTTTTTAAGTTGAGACAGATAATGGACATTTTCCATGGAGCAAGACTTTCACTTCAGAAATTTCTGGAACTTCCAAATTCTAGTCTATACATCAATAATTACTTAAACATTTTAATGCAAGATAGAACCCTTCACAGTTACCTCTTACCCAATATTTAAAGCACTTCTTAAGGGCAAAAGGACAGTAAATTTTGGATTCAAAACTGTTAAGCTAGAGTAGAGAAGAACTGTATCAGTTTCAGTCTCCAGAATAAATATGTTCAGTTTGTGGATCTAGATTTAAAAAGAAATAGTGACATTTAATGCATTGGTGATGATTTCTTTTAGACAAAAATAATTTTGGTTAAAAACCTGATAAGGAAATCACTTAGATGTGATTAGTTAAATATTCTATTCTTTGATAAATGGCTATGGAAAAACTACATATTTGGAAATGAAATTTTAAATTGATTTGGGATAGCTGCTTATAGAGCCCTTTCTTTGAACAGAGAAAACTTCTGGAAGAATGAGTGTTTATGGCTTTTTTTGACTGAATTCCATTCTTGCACTTACGTGCTTTGGTAATTTTTTTCCTGTGTGAGTTATATCTATATTCAGATGTATTCATATGGAAAAATGTTAAGGAATACAAAGGGCAAGATTGCACTATTTCCCTTTTTTTTCCAAGAGAAATCGATTTTCTTTTCTTTTTTTAATTGATTGCTTTTGTAAGGGATTTTGCTTTGGACTGAAAATGGATAAAATTTGTTTCAGTGTTATTTTGGTTATTTTAGTCAGTGTTGTTTTTAGTGTGTTAAACAAATATACTTGTATTTTTATCTTCATATTTATGTGTATATATATATTTCTTTTTCATATTCCTTATTAGAGGTGCTTTATTAGGCATTTTAATAATTTTCTACAGTCCCTTTCCTTCTGCTTGAATCTTCTAACACCCTTTCTGGTTTATTTGTATCTTTTCTTTCTTTCTGCTGTAACATTCAAATTATTCCAGTAATAAAGAAACACAGGTCAGATTTTACAGGTTCACACTTTGCTGAGCTTAAGGTATGGCATGTATAAAGTTTAATTCTTTGTCAAAGAAATACAAATCTACACTTAAATTAGTGGTTATATGCGGTAAACATATCTAATTTCTTTTACATCTCAAACTGTATGAATCCAAATGTGGGTAAAAACCTAAAATTGTAGTAATAACTAGTTTCCTTACTTGCAAAAATCAATCTTACATGACAGATATTTTCACTAATTTGTTGTGAATTGCAGAATGAAGCAATGAAACCTATTATAGGACAGCATTAGCATAGATTTAACAAGGATGAAAACAAAACAATATGGTGAATGAAAATTTGAAAACCATTAGTTCTGACTCAGCAACATCTAGTTTTCCTTCCATCTTTTATTCACAAAATGTTTTTATTTTTGACCTTTTTTACTTCCATTGGCAGGCATACTCTTCACAATGGAAGAAAAAGAAGAAAGAAAAGAAGACAAATTATTACTTTCAGGCTCCCTAAATTCTTTTTTCACTGTCTTGGGATACTGGTGGATATTTTAGATCCACATCTTCTTTCTTGTGATTTTCTTTACAGCTTCTGGTGACATGATAAAACCAGTGGTTTAGTCTTTTTCTGCATCAGTAGTTCTGTCTTTGTTAGCTAAGGCATGTTTTTCATATCTTGTCAGATAGAAATCCTTGTACCCTATTTCACAAGACAAAGCATCAGTAAAAAAAATAAAATTGCAAATGATATTCCTGTAGTTTCAGCAGCTTTTCACACTTTTTTCTATAATAAAGTGCCATTATAAAGAAAGAATAAGAAGTATTTTTATCAACAACATCAAAAAGAAAATTTTTTAGAGGCACAGCTCTCCTAGCTACAGTAAGCAGAGGAACAGTCACTGTCAGAAATGCAGAGAACTGTTCCTCTTGTGAGTGTAAATGTACAGGCAGATATATCAACATTTCATCCACTTCTTAAGAAGCTAGAGGATTTAGACAATGCTGCCTTTCAAAGTTACTTCAAAAGCCACGGGGGTGGAGAAAATATTTTTTTCATTTTTGCATACCCCTGGATTCTGTTCTCTTGATAGTGATAATTTATTTCTGACCAAAAGAACTCTGTGTTCAAAACAAATACTAAACTTTTAGAACTTCATACCTGTTTTATAGAAGAGCCAAAAGAGCTTCCCATGGCACTGTTACAGGACAGCTGTCTTAGTATTGACTCACTGTATAATACAAACCATGGAAAGATGAGAAAAAAATCAAATGTGGAGACCAACCACCTGACTGATCTAAGCTCCGTTTAATTTTAGCGGACATTACTGTTGAAAACAGTTCAGTCCATCATTATAGATACGCATCTATATCTTCAGACAAACAGTTGGTATGTGAGCCGTTCCTCTCCTTTTTGCTCTTACAGTGAAGTCAGGGATCTGTTATTCCAAACGATAGCATTTCAGTATAGTATGAGAACGTGTGATGACTATACAAAGCACTTAGAGAAGTAACTTCCTATGAACAAAATTACAAGCTACATCTGTGGTATGCAGGCTCACTCTTTGCTGCTGCTGTAGAACAGAATTAGGAAATGTATGACCAAACTCTGTAATACCTTCTGCTATATTTCCTATTCTAAACAGTATATATTCTTGCTAGTAATCAACAGAGTTTCAGGAGCAAGTAAAAAATAAAGAGTTTGCAGAAAATAAAAAAAAAAATAAAGATGAGAATTACAGGATGGTTTGAAGTACAGCTGAGTATAGGAGACAAGTCTGTGTATGCTCATTTTTGTCTGAACTATAAAAGAGAGGAGTCAATACACAAAAGATATCTTATGAGAGAAAATTAAACCTTTAGCTGTATTTTCAATCATTTCTCTGCTTAATTGTTTGCTGAATAAACAGCAAAAAATACTTGTGAAAAGGAACACAATCTGTCCACATGTAACTGAACAATAACAGCATACGTTGTTCTTGTAGAAAAATAAGGTAGACATTGTCATATTGGACACTTAGAGCTAGCTATTCAGACAAGGAAATTACCTGGATCATAAATGTCTTCGTTGAAATTTGTCTACCATATGATGGAAAGCTGCTGCCCAGGTAGTTTGGCTGGCTGAATCAGATATGATCAGATAAGTTCTCTAAAGACGCACTCTAATTAAGACAAGAGGTTAGAATCAATTGGACTCTTTTTAAAACAGTTTGGCTTCTTTCAGAAAGACTTCTTATTTCAGTCACCACTATGAACTCCAAATAAGAGCATGAAAGTTTAAAAAATGTTTTAGTAAAATATAGCACATTGATATGAATGGAGCAGTGAATATTTCCTTATCTCTGTCGTGGTTTAACCCCAGCTGGTGACAAAGCCTCATGCAGCCACTCACTCATCCCCCCCACAGTGGGATGGGGGAGAGGATTGGAAGACGCTCAACTGAAGTCAAAATAACCATTGATATTTTATAGCAACTGAAGGTCTAGCTCTTTACTCTGAAGAACTTTTTTTCTTTTTACCTTAAAGTACCTGCTGATTAGTTTATACTTTTCAGATGCTGTAGTGGTCACTCTTCTATTTCATACCATTTGATCCACCAGTATCTTTCATAGACTTCTATCTGCAGCAGCTTTTTCCCTTAGGAAAATTCACACATATTATTCTACGTTACTGACGGTATTTTCTGTTTCCGAAACATTGGTTTCCTTAGTCCCTTACAAGAACTGCAAACAAGTACTTGCTGCAAAATCTATTTTCCTACATTTTTACCACTTCTGAAAGGAAAGCAAATGTATAAATTTTATTTGTTTTACCTTAATTATTTATTTTTAGTTTCATCCTGTTAATCACTAGGTCACTGCCTTTTTAAATCTTTGTTTTTATGAAACATTCTCCTTTCAGTGAATATATGTATCTCCATTACCCTCCAGTACCTCATCTTGAATAGGATTGGACCCACTATTGACACCTAGAGTACACCACGTTACTGGCCTCCTACTACACTTTATGCCACGGATCACCACCCTCTGGGCCTGGCCATTCAGGCAGTTTTCAGTCCACTTCACTGATGTCCATCCAGTCCATACATCAAGACCGTCTCTTTGAGTATCTTATGAGAGACTGTTGAAACCCTTACCAAAGTCTAGGACAGCAATATCAACTGCTCTTCTTTCATTTATGCAGATATGTCATCATAGTAGTTTATCAAATTAATCAAGCATGGCTTCCCTCTTTGGGAATCCACACTGACTTCTCCCAGTCACCTTCTTGTCTTCCATGTGCCTAAAAATAGTTTCCAGGGTCCAGATGTTCCACCACTTTCCCAGGCATCAAGGTGAGGTTGGTTGGCCTGTAGCTGTCTGGGTCCTTTGTCTTGAAGACAGGAATGACATTTTCCTTCACCCAATCACCATGATCATTTGAAGATTGATATGGCCTCACAGTGGTAACAGCCAGCTCCCTGAGCACTTGTGGGTGCATCCCAGCCAGGGTCCATGATCTTATGCATGTCTGATTTGCTTAAGTACTCTATAACCTGATCCTTTTCCACCAAGAGTATATCTTATTTATAAGAGTATACTCCTTATTAGAGTATATCCAGACTTTCCCCCCATCTCCAAATCCTTGGGTTCCTGAAAGCAAGTCTCACTAGTAAAAACTGAGGTGAAGGCAGCATTCAGTACCCCAGCTTTTGCCATGTCTGTGTCACCTCGTTCAAGCAACAGGCCCACTTTTTCCCTTAGTCTTCCTTTGCTACTTACAAACTTACAGGAGCCCTTCTTGTCATCTTTGACGTCCCTTACCAGATTCAGCTCCAAGTGGGCTTCGGCTTTCCTAACCACACCTCTGCATGGTCAATGCCTCTATACTCCCCCAACTTACCTGTCTCGGCTTCAACCTTCTGTATACTACCTTGTTATGTTTGAATTTTGCCAGTAGCACATTTTTCATCCATGCAAACCTCTGGACATTTTTGCCTGATTCCCTGCTTTTTGGAATGAACTGTTTGAGCTTGAATAAAGTGATCCTTCAATATCAACTGGCTTTTCTGTGCCTTTCTTCCCACTACAGCCATATCGCCTGGCATTTTTTTGAGAAGATATTTGAAGTGGCTGAAGTTTAATCAAATCTTGGACAGTAATCTTGCTTTTTACTTGCTCCCCCTTTTCATGATCCTGAACTCCACCATCTCATAGTCTTTGACCTTTATATACCAAATGAGCCCTCCTGATTTATAAGAGGTCCAGCCAAACTCCTCTCTCCTCACTGGCTTCTCTATCACTTGGGTCAGGAAGTTGTCAAAAGCACTCTTCAGGAACCTCCTGTGTTGCTTACGCTGTGCTGTGTTGTCCCTCCAGAATGATTGAAGTTCTCCATGAGGGACAGAATCTGCAATTGTGAAGTTACTACCAGGCTGGTAGTAACCTGCCTGGTCAGGCAACCTGTAGCAGATACCTACTGCAATGTTACTTTTATTGCTCTTCTTTTTAATCCTTTTTAATAAGCTCTCTGTTGGCCAGTCATCCATCCCCAGGTACAGCTTTATGCATTCCAGCTGTTCTTTCACATAAGGGGCAGCTCCACTTTCTCATCTTCCTGGCCTGCCCATCCTCCAGAGCATGTATCCCTCTGTTGCAGCATTCGAATCCCCTGAGCAATACCACCACATCCTAGTGATCCCAACAAGATTATAACCCTTCAACTCAACTGCATACGGATCTGTAGTGCTCGTATATTTGACATGTAGGTATGGGAGTGTACAGGCACTTCAGAAAGACACCCGAGCATGCTGATTTTTCAGAAGACACCTGTGGGGTGTTTCCCTGTAAGGTTGCCTTATAGGTACTTCCTTCTTTATATGTAAATACTTGAGGTGACCACACTTAAACCCTGTTATGTTGATTTTGTGCCCCCCATCATTCACATCACTCCAGGCTCTGTGCTTGCCAACCCTGTTATCAGTGCCTCACAAGTTTGCTGGTAACTGTCTCCCTCTCTTATTTTTCCTAGTGTAATGCCCTTCCTAACCAGGTCAGCCATTCTGTTGGCAAATATACAATTGACCCACTCAGCGAGGTGGATGCCATCTCTCCTAAACAGACTGACTGATCCTCAAACAGGGTCCCCTGGTCACAGAAGCCAAAACTAAAGGTTACTGACACCAGTTCTGCAACCTGTAGTTGACATGCTCCATCCTCCTTATACCCTGTCCCCTCACCAGCAGGACAAAGCCACCTGGGTCCCCATGCCCCTGACTATTGATACCAGAGCTCTGTAGTCAATTTTGTGCTCTTTAGATTTTCCCCTAGCAGTATCTAACACAGAAAAATGGCGGGGGGTAATAATCAGAAGGTTGGTCAAGCTTCAATAGCTTCTGCTCTGAATCCCGCATCCAGGCTCCCAAAAAGCAGGAAACACCCACAGATGACAAATCTGACTGGCAGGTGGGTACTTTTATCCCCCACAGCAGGGAGTCACCACTGCTATCCTTTGCCATTTCCACCTGGTGCTCCTCTGTGTCTCAGTTAGCCCAGATGCTTTGCTTGAAAGTGCACCCAGCTCCTGCTTGGCCTTAAGGACAATGAAGCTGTTCCACAGTTGCAAGCCTGAGGCAGAACAAGAGCCCTCATGTTCTCTTGGTGCCAGAAGTGACCAGCCTTCAGCCTTTGTCTTCCTCTGAGTTTCCACTTACCATTCTGCTAGGGACAGGCTCTGCCTTGGATCTCCACTACAGTCAAGGTTCAGGCCTCTGAGGCTGTAGGGTTTCTAAGCAGATCCTGTCCATCTCTATCTCTCTCCTCTCCTCCCTCTACCCCCAAACCCCCTCCTTTTCCTCTCTGGTTCCTTGCAGACTGTTTACTTTCATAACTCCTCCATTTAGAAAGGGGACAGTGTCTCTCTCCGAGGGGCCACAGGCACTCCCTCTGGCCTAGGACTCACAGGACTGTACCCACCACGTGAAGCTCTGTCTGGGTTGAAACCTCTGCCCTGGCAGGGACAGCTGCTCCAGTGCCTGCTGAGCAGCACGCCCCGTGGTGTGCTGCCACCACCACACCTGAGAATGTTTACGTGGACTATGAAACGGGATGAGACCACTTCTTTGCACCCTGCTGCATGAACTGCTGCACCTGTTAACTGTGCTTTTCTAGCTACGCTGTGCTAACTGCTCTTGGCCTAGCTTTTATATTGGCCTTGCCCTAGCACCAGCTAAGGGTCTTCTTGACCCTCCCTAATTAGCTGTCAGCTAGAACAAGGGTTGCAAACACGACTGAGTCAAAGGCAGTTGACTGAGCTCACTAGAGGCTACTGGATCTTCCTTGGGACCTTACCTTTATGGCTCCCATTGTCTTCTCCTTACATGACAGTTGTGTTCTCAGTCGTGCCTCTAATTTACAAAATCAACAAACACAAGGCTGGAGCAGAGAACGCTTTTCCTACTGATCTTCTATTTCTAGGCAAATTACTTTTCTGAAGTGGAGGAAAACATTTTGTTTTCAACCTCTCACTGCATTTCCAGTTTGGTTTGCTTCAGTGATTTCAATCTTACTGACATAAGGACTTTCTTTGTTTGATAATCCCAGGGAAAAATGTCCTTCCTAAGGTTACTTTAGTAGATCATTCTTTTGGATGTTTTTTTTGTTGTTGTTGTTGTTGTTTTTTTTCCTGTAGGGGGACACATATTTTGTCTTCCACACTTGACCAAGTGACTCATATCAGTCTGTTCTGTTCTTGTGTTCTCCTATTGACATCACCTCAGAAAACGTGCCAGCTGAGCAGACTGATGGGTTATATTTATTTATCAACTTTCACTAGGTAGATTTACCACTGTTCATGAGTAAGTCCCACTGATTTTTGCTATATAATAATAAATGAATGGGGCATGACTCTTCATCATCATCATTTAAATGGTTGTCACATCAGAGCTGAAGGTGTTTTGTTTGTTTGTTTGTTTTTAATTATTATTTTTAAAGACATCAGAGGCTAAGGGTACAAAAGAATACAGGCATTTACATTCCTATTTATTCTAGCTTTGGTCACTGATGTCCAAAACTGCCATCTTCAATCACCCAATTAAATGGCACCGGATCCTGGAGAAATCCTTTTTTTTTTTACACTGCAGTTATTGATATACTTTCTGGGCACGTCAAACAGTATTTCAATTAAACATCTATATAGCTTATTGGACCAATACCTAACTTGTTCCCAGTTTCCTCAGGAACTGCAGACTTAGCATTCTTCTATATTTTCTGAGTGTCCTATATATGTCCTATGTTTTCTGAAAGATTTAATCAAAATAGATTCCATAACAGCGTCACTACTTTTTTTTTAACTGAAGAATTAAATAGTTAGAACTCAAAATTATGATTTAAAAATCTTGCTTTCAAATCATTCTTCAGCTTTAATATGTTCTATTCAGAAAGACAATGTAAGCTTTAAGTCCTGTGTATCATTAGTCTGGAAAAAAGTAATAGTGAGAAATTCACAGAGCTACTGAAGCAGAAACTAAACACAAATGTCTTCTCTTCTGAGTGACAGCTCTAATCAGTAAGCTAGAAAGTCACACATGCATATTCTCTCCCTTGCTGTCTTTCTGTCTTTGGTCCAACAATCTTTGATTATTGCATGAAAAATGGAACAGTTTCAAAAGAAAGGAGTGAGAATGCCCTTGATCTGTGTGTGTCCCTCAGGCAGAGAAAGGTACATTTTAACTGTACCTCATATGAGTATTCAACTAACCACTAAGTGATAAAAAAGGGAACAGATAGGTACCTTCTAAACTAAAGGAATTTTATAATGTTATAAAATATTATTGAAGTATTTAAAAGAGATTGTGAGTGTTGTGCTTTTGAATGGGGTTCAGAGGTACAACTCCCATAACAGGAAAGTACTTCTCCAGGAGACAGAACTTAGACACAGTCAGAAAGAGAGTCGTCCCTGTGTCCTCAGATGTGACCTCTTTGCCTTCAGTGTACCACCTCCTTCTCATCATCCAGTGCTTCCCAAGCATTTCGTAGGGATGGACATTAAAAGCCAAATCCAGAATATAGACTTTTCTTTAAGAATCAAAGTTTAAATTTAGGTGTTACAAAGACTGCAATATATATTTTCACTTAAAGTTAAAATAGGTAATGGGTATGATTTGCTGATACTTTGCCTCTGCTTCTAGCTGCCCTTGGAAAATTTTAAGGCACAGATTTAGGCAAGAAATTTGGAATCTGATCAAGTGGGCTGTCAGAATCTTAAACATAAATATTTAATCCAAGATTTAGGTTGGTCCATCTTAATTAGACAGTTGTTCTATAAGACTCCTCAATTCAGCATGCCATTATTTCTCATTTTGAACATCATAGAGTATTTTATTTAGCAAGAGACATTAATAAATGATGGATCTGTCACCTTCCTGGCATTATTTAATTTACCTTGGTGGAGACGTTTAATCTAGCAACAGTTTGGACATTTCTTTAGAATGCTTCAATGATAAATGCTAACCAAACAGGTAGAAAATATTTCTGAAAATTAAGATATTATGCACTCTAGTGTCTGTGAAATTAGACACTAGATTGACATCAATTAATAAGCATTCAGGATAGAATTATAGAATCGTTTGGGTTGGAAGGGACCTTAAAGATCACCTAGTTCCACCCCCCCTGCCATGGGCAGGGACACCTCCCACTAGACCAGGTTGCTCCAAGCCCCATCCAGCCTGGCCTGGAACACTGCCAGGGATGGGGCATCCTCAGCTGCTCTGAGCAACCCTTTCCAGTGTCTCACCACCCTCAGTAAAGAATTTCTTCCTTATACCTAATGTAAAACTACCCTCTTTCAGTTTAATCCTGTTTCTCTTTGATGACATCTTCAGCACTAATTAAGACACTATTTATCCAGTTCACAACACATTTCCACTTCTTTTCCCCATCCACTATTTTTCCTTGTGTGTCTATTGACTCTGACTAATTTCTAAAAGCACTCAAAAAATCTAAGAAAAGTGGTTAGGACAGGTTTCTTCCAAATATTTCTAATAAAAGGTGAGAAAAGTAGTTTTCAGTTTTAAGAGTCAACTGCTACACAGAAAGCTGTGTTACAATAATAATGATTTATGAGACTCATTTTAAAGTAACTTAAATTACTTAATTTAAATTACTTAAATTTAAAGCAATCATACAGTTCTTATGCGGTCTCCATAATTGTCATACTTTCAGGATTTTACTACTTAAAGTAATATTTTTCCTTTAAGCTTGAAGGTCTTGGAATCTGCGAACGAGCTTCAAGACTTTGAGATATAGCATCAGATACTCGTATTGTTCAATTCAGTTGCATCTGGCCAACGATAGTTGCACCCAGCCTCTTTGCTATAAGATAATTGACTGTGACAGCACAGAAATGAAGTGACAGGATGCTAGCAATCATTGTAATTGACATCTTCTGTCATTGCACCTGAGACAAAGTATTTTTGGCTTGTACAGTATGTAAGAACTTGTAAGTAAATTATGAAAAAAGAGAAGATTACTTTTTTTTAGGCTTGATCATAATGAGGAAAACAAAAGCATATGTCAGAGTTTTTCTTTTTGTATGGTCTGTACTTCTACTTTTTTTTTTTTTTTTTTTAATAATGTACTTTCAACATTTACCCTGTAGATTTATAAGGCATAAACATGAAAATCATCCTGAAACAAACTTTTCCTGAATTGGCAGGCATTATCTCCATGGCATACAACTTACTCAAGCATCAGAAATGCTCTCCAGGCATGCCAGAAAAAAGTCAAATCACAGATGAAAAAGATATATGTAAACATTGTAAATGGACGTTTAAAGTCAGCGAAACTTCCTTTATCTTAGTACTGTGCCAGGATACTTCCTTGTACTCCCTCTCAGTCTTATGCGCCACATCCACCCTCTCGTTGCTGAATGTTGTCCTCAGCTGGATACAAGCGATTACAAAAAAGTGTTATCTGCCTTAGGATACGTGAAGTAATATTCCTTAAGTTTTGTCCACTTTAATTTTACCTTTCTTCATATGATTTCTTAAGTCAGTAACTGTTGAAGAATGTGGATGGGTTAATTAGCATTGATAATATACAGCTGTGGGCTGGCTTCAGGGGCAGCAGGTTGGCTGATGTAGATAAGGTGC
>JAVJGJ010000057.1:87913016-87943324 GCA_035590215.1 Microhierax caerulescens
GGTTAATTAGCATTGATAATATACAGCTGTGGGCTGGCTTCAGGGGCAGCAGGTTGGCTGATGTAGATAAGGTGCAGCTGAGGCTGGTTCTGTGAAGGGGTTGAGAGCCAGTGGAGAGGGAGCAGCTGAGGAAGAAGCAAAAGAGGAGAGAGCATGCCCTGAGTGAGAAGGAGCAATGAGGAGAAGGCAGCAGAGGGACTGGCATGAAGAGCATGCTGGTATGAGATGGTAAAAGACCTTGTTGCAGCTGACTAGTTTGGAGAGTGCTGCGATAAGTAACTTTCACTTTCTCTGTGGCAGGGAGAAGTAATTATCTGTAATTCCTGGCTGTCAGTGTTTCTATCACTCCCCACACTGAAGGAGTTACTTAGATCAGTTAAATGTAGTTAATAATTCCCTGGTCAGCATAAATACATACATCCAGAAACTACAGCTTTCTTTCACTGTATTGAGGGCTCTGCACTGATGTCAACACAAGTAAACTTCTAAATCTTCCTGTTACAGTTTTTATCTTCTTACCTACCCCAGGGAATTGCGGTCTGCTCTTTGACAAGCCTGGCACAGAAGGCACTTTTCTTAGCACTGGGGTGCTTGCTCACTCTACTCATCATAGAAGACTAAAAATGTAAGGTATGTGTCCAGATAGCCAACCTTGATCTGTAGCTACACCAACAAGATAATGGTACAACTTGTTGAAAGATGTTAATAGTAGTAGCAAAATAAGAATATAGCCTAGACAGAGAGAACCAAGATAAGAATATAAGAATATCAGAAATGAGATGTGTTATGGGTAGCCAAAAGGAAGAGCACTCAACATGATTGCTGACTAAGGTAGAAATTACCAAATTACTTTACAAAGTTAGAGAAAAGAAAAAAAATGACCACCAGACCCAACAGGGAAAGAATGAACACGGGAGGTTTGTTTGTTTGGGAGGGGATGAAGATGGCAAAAGGAAAGAACCTGGCATAGGAAAAAGCATGTAAAAAGCAACACAAGTGGAAGAAAAATCCTGTGATCAGTGTTGTACAGGTCCTTGCTGGTCATCTTTGTGCCTGTTCACTGCAGAAGAGCAAGCCTGCTGTTCTTACCATATGGGTACCTGACCTAGGGGCGATTTGGAGTGCTTTCTCTGATGCTAACGAGGTATTGCCAAGGCAGAATGTCCTAAGTCGTAAAGGTCACTCTGTGGAAGCAAATTCATAATAGAAAGTAAAAGGGGAGAAAGATTTTTCTTGTCTTAGCAAGATTCTATTGTTCAAGGTACTGACAGTTCTCACCTGGGTGAGATTCCTCTTTTCTTTCTCTTAAGCATTTCTAATTGCTGTCCCTTGCACATCTCAGTGTTGGAAATCATGAAGAACATTCATTATAACAGGTTAATTCTACACAACGCCTTGCCAAGCTGTAGGTTGTTTTGGAGCCTTGCAGAACTATTTCCCATTGACAGGGAAAAATATTCATGGACGTGGGGTATTTTAACAGTTGAATTACATTTTTTCTTCTATTCCAATACTTGTATTTCATTAACAGAGGTGATGAAAAAAGGTATAATAATAAAAAAAAAAGTCTCTTTCCAAAATCTCAGGAAATACCTAGTTCTTAAAAAGTGCATCTGTACCAGTAGCTGAATCCAATTAGTAGGAATAAGGCAGAGTATAATAATGTTCTTGAGGACAAAAGCTTCCCTAAAAATATATTTATTAAGATTATGTCTAACAGCAACCTGTGTTTATTCTCCCATAGTGACTTAAGTAAAAGACAGCTGAGTTCAACAGCATGCTACCTGTCAGCCCTCAAATGAATTTGCCAGATTTTCCCTTCTACCTATGCATAGCCAGGCATTTGTGAGTTTCTGTTTGTGCTGGTGATTGATTCAAGCTGGCTGAAGTGAATGTTCTGGGCTAGGTGATTGTCTCATGGGTCTAGGAGCAGCTGGGCAGTGCTGCCTGACCTACGTGTGGGGCTCTACACTGCCATGTGCTAGCATGGGATAGCCTGTGAATGTAATGCAAGCTATCATAGAAACTGTGATGCTGTTTGGGTTTGGTTTGGTTTTCCAAATGCTTGATTCTCCAGTCAAAACTGGGCTTGGGAGTGGAATAACCGTATGCAATCTTATCATTAAGCAAGTGCTATACCAAACACTTCTATGACTTTGCATGTAAATATTTGACTTGAAAGCTAACATTCATTTTTCACTTTTACAAATGTGAAACATCAGAAATCACTGCTCTGGAGAGTTATATTTAATACCTATTGCTTGGTTTAAGTAAAATATGACAACTTCTAAATAGAAAGAGAAAGGAGGAATAGTAGAAGCCTTTGTGTTCCTTACTCCTTTATTTTTCAAAACATTTCTTTAAAATGGTATTTTAAAATTTATTACTGATGAATATTCACAGAATTTCTTACAAACTATTTTTTATTGACCAAAACTCACAAAATAAAAAATAATATATGAAATTTCCAAGATTCCCTTCATTTGAGAGATGACAAAATGTTAAAAATATTTAGAAAATAATCTGAACATCTATCTTACATAAAACATGATGAAAGAGTAAAAAATTACATATTTCATATCTTTGTATGTATGGGCATGAGTAGCATGCATGAAGGATGGATTTGAGTAAATCTAAATTAATGGTGTTGGGTAAATGGTAGGTTAAATCAGAAAACTAAATATTTGTTCTCACATTTTTGTCTTCTCATTTGTTTTATAATTGACTGGTTTTGTTGTCCTTCATGAAAGTTTTAATATTTCTGGTATTTACAAACACTTTTGTAAATTCACTACTCTCGAGTTCAGAAATAGGTCCCTTGAAGTGGTGTGAATATAAACACTTGATCTCTCTGCTGCATTCCATGGGATTTCTTCAATCTTCCTTTTTCACTATTGTCTGGTTTTTTTATTTTTTTATTCCATCCTACAGACAGCTCACTATATTGAAGAAAGCTTGACTGGGGGTTGAAGCTCTTCAGAATTCACATGGATCTTTTTTTTTCAGGAAACCAATTTCTTTTGTTTACAGCACATTTGTTTGGAATTGTCACACCAGCACTGGCACAGCTGCAGATTACATAGTGATGTCAGGAAAGATGACAGAAACAATGGGCTTAAAAAGTAAAATCCAATGAACATTAGAATTTTCCCTTAGCCTAGCTGTGTTACAAATTGCTGAGGGCATTGCAAATAAAAAAAGCTGACAACCTATTGTGTACTGCTATTAAGAAGGTCCCTCGATCCTTTAACTTCTTTCTTCAAAAAGTTTAGAATGTGCATCTTCGATTTAATATAGCAACATTTATGAGATTAAAAAGCACAA
The DNA here is from genome assembly GCA_035590215.1 of Microhierax caerulescens. Taxonomy (NCBI): domain Eukaryota; kingdom Metazoa; phylum Chordata; class Aves; order Falconiformes; family Falconidae; genus Microhierax; species Microhierax caerulescens. Next base: position 87,916,341 of record JAVJGJ010000057.1, read on the forward strand.
CATTTGGAGCTTTTTATTATTATTATTGATTGATAGAAGTTGCTATATGTACTAATTTTATTCATTTGGAATAGGGATAATGCTTCATTAATTCCCTGCTGGATTTTCAACATGTTTCATCCAATGGACGTGTTTAGTAATCAATGATCTAGGCTCCTCTGCACTGTAAAAATAATTAGTAACTGGAAAGGGTAGCCCTGCTCTGAAGAGCTCATGGCAACCAGACAGGCTAGATGGTCAAGTTCGACAAATGCTGTGGTGGCATACAAGGTGATTGCAAAATGGACAGATCAGGCGATAGCCTTAGCTTGTCACCTGCTTAGTCATTGTCCGTGCTCACTGTACCGGCTATGACCATTACATATTAAGCTATTGCGGGGAGCTCCTGAGTTTAATGGTGTTGCATCACTCAGTCTTTTTAAAATGTTATAGTAATCCAAAGAACTATCTAAAAAGTCATATCACTCATACTTATTACTCTCATTATTACTACTAATTATTATCTGTTCTGGTGGAAATGAAGTTTGGAATTGCTGGCTTATATGTGGCAACATCATGTTCTAACCAGGTGTGAGTTTTAGCCCATGTAAAGAATGACACATTCATTCTACGCCAGTAAATTAAAAATACTTTGGTGCCATATATTTTGTTTAAACTTCTTTTCTTTACCTCAATTTAATTGTATTTATTATTAACAACAATAAAAACTTTTATTATTGTTTCTCTATGCAAAATATGCTGTTTGTCAAAAAAATAATAATTTGCTTACTTAGAAATGTATATGAAACTGTCCTGGAAATTAGTGTTAGTACATTTGCTTTTATTACTGGGCCAGTTTTGTCACAAGAAACTTAATTTGTTGCCTGCAGAGATATTCTTTTTACTTCTTGTTTGCTTTGTTTTTCTTTTCAATGAAAATTTGTTAGCTAAATCAGATTTACAATCACTGGGAAATGTCTCTGAGATGTAACACAGATATGCTTCTTTATTACTATGTATCACTTTGTCATGACTGTTGCAGCCATTCTCATTTGTCTCCTCTTGGTGTTTTAGCTCAGACATCCCTATACATACCGGTGAATTGAATCTCAGAGCATCTGCCTGAGACTTGTGTGTTACATTGGCCAGCCCAAACAATTAAATACTTCTTTATGCCTTTCCTTTATTTCCCTTCTTTCTTCTAAATATTTCTTCATGAAGACAAAATCATTAAAAGCTCAAATGATGTAAAAGACAGTTAATGAAAGCTACCATTAGAAACCAGATCCACCTTGGCTTTCCTCCCCCCATTTATTTTTAGGAGGAAAAGAAAAGATACTGAAGAAACAAAACCAAACTAAACAAACAATCAACAACAAGAAAACCCAAACAGAACAAAACAAAAACAAAAAAAACCAAACAGAAAACCAAAAAAACCCCCAGGAAAATATTGTTTTAAAATCTCATTTAATTTTTTGGTAGTTCTCAGAATCTGTGAAGCGTTTCTCTTGTTTCTTCTAAGTATTCTTGAAGAATTAGCTATGGATAGGGAAAAGAAAAACATTTGAATGACAGCAAATTTGAGAGATGTGAGCCTATTCTCAGTGAAAAAGAGTATACTAGAAAATTGGAAATATGTAGTATAGTTTGAAATTATTAAAACAAAATGTAATTTTGAACACAAACTTGCATAGCAAACATATTTTAAAATATTTTAAATATTTAAAAATAATAATGGCATATCTGGAAATATTTTGAAATAGAGTGAAATTTGGGGTATACTCAAACCATTTACTCTTACTCCTGTTTTCCAGCTTGGGCAATGAATGAAGAAAAAAATAATCATTTGAAAAGTAGAAGTGTTTTGGTCAGAGAAACAATTTGTTGGATTTCACAGAAACAGATCTTAAATCAGCTATTTTTATATGTTTATATATCAGCTAAATTTATATGTTTCAGCATTTTTCTTAGGTGGAAAATACAATTTTTGAGCAAGATAACACCATTGATTATTTTTCATCTTACTTAAAACTGAAAGATACTTTCTAAAAATCTGTATCATCATTTTCTGACACAGCTCTGGTTAAAAACAAACACCCCCACCCCCAAAAAACGTAATGATAATTCACAATGAAAATTTGCCATGTCAGAGGCTTGACCTATCCCAAGCTGGAAAAGATAATGAAAATATTTAATTATTCTTCAAGACTAAAAATGTAGAAGGTAAAATAATGTTTAGAAACATCACAGGAAGCTTACCACAGTGTTTAAACTCCCCATGATTAGTATGGAGAGATAAAAGGTTTTGGCTGGTTTGACCTGGAACAGAGATACTCACCCAACAGCTTCAGTGACTTTTGCAGAAAGGCGAGACACTGATGAAGATAAAAGCACAATGCTTCCCTGTAGAGGAAAAATAAAATTAAAAAGTTCCCTATTAACTGTACAATAGTAAATACTGTATAAGACCAAGAGTTATGATGAAGGAAAGGGTGGTTGTGTGCATTCCCTGGAGGTGATACTGCAATATACAAATGTAAGAAAGTGTTAGAGAAATGGCCGTGATGTGAAATGAGCAAAAGAAACGTGACTCAGTACTTTACTATCCTTGCTATGGAGGTAAGCCTCAGGAGTGGGGGTCTAAGCATAAAAATTTTGAATTAAGTGCTGTGGTAGATTTTTTCAGCAGTAGTCGTTGTGATCTCTTATGAGAAATCTTCTCTCATATTTGACTGAATGGAGACCATCATCATCATCCTGTACAGCTCTCCTGCACTTTGCCTTACGCCTTTTGCTACAAACACTCTTCGGGGACCTTTAAAGGCCTTATGCAAACTATGCTGGTTCATCTGCCTTCATTCACAGGGAATCATGTAGCAGGACTTCCACAGGATCCCTTTTTCCTCACTAGTCTTTTCTTTTTGTGGCTCTGCAGACCTCCAGAGGAGGGTGTCACTCCATGGTAGTTCTCCCTCCTCTTTCTCAGACCCACTGACAGCCATCTCCTTGGGGCTCTGGGAAGACGAGGGTAAAGTGGAACACTTTTCTTGTTTATATTTCAGACTGCTGCTGCTACTTGAAGCAAAATAGAAAAGGATGGAGGCAAGCTTTCTGACATTAAATCCGTGAATAGCTGCTGTCTAAAATAAGAGTAAAACTGTCAACTCAAAAGCTACAAGAGGGAGCATGTCAATGAGAAGAGCACCTGGTATCCTGTTGGGCTGGAAGGCTCATCTTCAAAAGTGTCTGGTCCTTGCTTTACTTTCGCCAAAGATGCAGTCTGGAGTGCTGCAACAATAGCTTCAAATAAATAAGAAAACAACCAAACAAGCACTGACTCATGAGAAAAAGTAGATTTCAAGTGACTACACAGAACCAACCAGGAACACTTCATACTTCTCCGGCAACGCAGCATGTAAGGCAACAACCTTCCAGAATACACAGATAAGAAATGAGAAAGAATTAAAAAAAAATAATGTATTTTGTTGAAAAGACACAATACAGAATGTACTGGTTTTCGCTGGGATAGACTTAATTTTCTTCGTAGTAGACAGTATGGGGCTATGTTTTGGATTTGTGCTGAGAACAGCGTTGATAACACAGGGATGTTTTCGTTGCCGCCGAGCAGCACTTGCACAGAGCCAAGGCCCTTTCTGCCTCTCACCCCACCCCACCAGCAAGTGGTCTGGGGGGGCACAGGGAGCTGGGAAGGGGACACAGCTGGCACAGCTGGCCCTGGCTGACCAAAGGGATATTCCAGACCATGTGACATTGTGGTCAGCAATAAAAACTGGGGGAAGAAGAAGGAAGGGGGAGACATTTGGAGTCATGGTGTTTGTCTTCTCAAGTAACCCTTACTCATGATGGAGCCCTTTTTCCTGAGATGGCTGAACATCTGCCTGCCGATGGTGAATGGATTCCTTGCTTTGCTTTGTTTGTTTGAAAATGAAATTTCCCTTCACAACTCTTCTTTAATCTGAACCTGTGAATGCAAATCTAAATTTGCAAATTAGAAAATTGGTTATTCTAGTGAAATAAAATATGCATGATTGATGCATCTAATATCCTGTCTTTGTATTATAGTTACTTTTCACTTCCACCATTAATTAAAATTAAGACAACAAACCAGTACTTGAAGAAGCAACAAATCACAGTAGCATCTTGAATATGAAACTACAGCAACAGTGAAAACAAACAGTACAGTTTTGACAGCTAAGAGTTTACTTCAGAACACCCCGAGTTATTTTTCTCATGTTTTCAAACTGGGTTTTGCAGAAAAATAGTTTAGAAAGGATGAAGAAAGCTAGTCTTAATGACATTTTAATATCAGACATTCTCATTTGCTAGAGTTGTTGTTTATTACTATCTGATCCTGCAAGATGCTGAGTATCTTTGGTGATAAACAGAGCCTCTTAATACTCAGAGAAATACAAACCGAGAAAATAGCCACTTACGGGGCTCAGTCTGTGTTTCACAGGATCAGGTCCTAAATGAGCTTTTCAATTAATTGTTTCCACACCAGTGCATTTTTCCATTCAGCATTTATCAAGAACATTTATTCATGTTGAAAATGATTGCACCATAGGACATCATGCAGCTATAGTAAATAGCAAATACATTGTTTAATTACTCTATACAAGCAAAGACAACAAAGTATGGCAAACATTAAATAAGTTTTTTGTTGTACATGCTTACTTGAGAAGACCTCAACAGCATTCTAAATCTCTTAACCTTTCTTGTGGTTCCTTCTTGTTTCCAGAAAGGTTGTGTTTCTGACAAATTTGACATAAGCATGATAAATGAGTTATATTTGCAGATGTTGATTATATGACCTGTTTAACTTGCTGTCCACCTGTCCTGTCATGCTAATAGTTGCCCAGTAGCATAAATAACAACAATTCCTGTGAGTCGTCGATAATAAAACGTATCACCCTAGATGTTCATAACCCCTGCAGCACACATCTAATGAAGAGCTGTGTATGACAAACACTATATGAGCTTTGAAGCAACACAAAAGAATCATATTTTCCTTAAGGAAGAAAATTTTCAAGACAATTCCAAATGACTGAATATACATCTGTCTTTTCTCATTGCTATGGCCAAATTCCACAGTTATAAAAATTGTTTAAATGGTGGTTAAGTGATGTGAAACAACAATAACTTTTTTTTTTTTTTTTTTTTTTTACTTTAGTGGATCACTGTTTACATTGCTAAAATGTCCTCCTTGAGCAGTAATAAGCAGTAATGACACATTCTGATTAGTAGGACAAGGGAAGATGAACATTTCTCTGACTGTACAAGTGTTCTTTCTAGATCAGAGCATAATCCAAAAAGCAGTTAGTCATGTAATTTCAATGGAATTATTTGGTGTCTTAGATTAATTAGTTAGAGCTTTCAAACCTACAGAGGTACGTGCTCCTAAATCCCATCGGTAATTTTTTAACAAAGTATTTTGCTGATATGGTTGGGCAGCAGTGATTGTAGAAACCTCCACTGTAAATTTTTCTGAAAACAAAAAGAATATGAACTTTACTGTCTACCAAATAAGTCAGGTTTATATCCAAGTGCATATCAAGTCAAAATTTAAAGATAAATATACAGTAAAAATATGCATAATAGAGGTAGATTTCCCCTCCAGAAACTGTCTGTCCTTCTGACTAGCCAGATAAAGAGCAGAGGTACAATTTGGAGGAAAGGAGCCAGATTGTGCATTATTTAATAACATAAATGGACTGTGAAAAAGACATAAAAGTTTCCCCCATAGAATCACAAACTCTTTAGCACTACCAATGAAACAGTCTTTATCATAGAGACACGGTAAGTTATGCCAGAGACAGACCATCAGTGGTGTTCACTGAGAATCCATTACCGTGGGACAGGTCAGCAGCTCATGACAATCATGGAAGAAGCTAGAATTTCATAATGAAATTTCTAAGGAAAGTCTAAGGAAGATGTAGGGCAGGGGATAAATACCAGTAACGATGTATGTAATGACACAGTTTGTCCAAATACATGTAAACAAGCACATTGCTATCTATGAAAGTTAAGCTACGGCAAGAAGACTGAGCCTTTCGCTATTTATTCATGTGAAGAAAAAAACCAAACCAAACCAAAACACCACAAAACCCAGCAATAATACCTGAGAATTAATTAAAAAAAATCTTTAGAATTTTCTTTATACGTAAGCCCTCATCAGTTTACAATGACTATTTTCCTCATTTTATTTCCTTCTTTCCCTACTCATCATCAATATAGTCCCCAGTAGGTTAGTATTGGACTGTCCTTGAAACCTCAGGAGAGGAAGGTATGACTAAAATTCTCATCAGCCATTTGGATACAAAGTGACCACACCTGATTTTAAAAGTTTGTATTAGCAGGTATTCATGTATGAGTAATAACTGTGTTGCTTATCCTGAAGCACCGTACAATAATATCTAAAACTGGGAGGGGAAAAGGGAAGGAGTAAGAAAGTAGGAAAGGATGGGTTCAAGAGTAGGGGATGGAGAGGAAAGACAGAGAAATAAAAATAGAAAACCAGTTTCCAGTTCAGCTGTCCCTTTTCAAACTGTTTACTAGTACAGGTACTCTTTGAAGTCAGTCCAGTCTCCCATGTCTTTTCTCTGCTGGTGGACAGATGATAGATTTGTCAGTGTGCCCTCACACCAACTGCATCCAGCTGGTTCTTTTTCCAAATGACCTCCTAGCTGTGCCTATTTGCTGTGTATTCCTAGTCCCTTGATGTTCCATTTATTTAGTCCTGTCATCTTCTCCTAATGTAAAGCTTGTGCTCTCCTGGCAGGGGACAGCAGCATCAAAAATCTCTTTCTCTAAAGCATGACCAGTTGAATTTGTACTACCAATGCCCTTGCAGATGCAGTAAACCCATTCCATTTGTTACTCTCATTTTTTATAATCATGTGTGATTTGAATATTATGATTAGGTATGAAATTTTGTTAAGGATATTTATAACCAATGTAGTCAATAGCTCTGTGAAATTAAATGTTCTGCTGGCTCCCATCAGAAAGTCAGTGTAGGTAGCAGAGACAACCGTAATCCCCCACTGAAGTCGTTACTATCAGACCACCTCAGGCAGGCTGCGTTTCATCTCTTTCAGGCAAACTTCAGATCAGGATTTGGGGATCAAGCATTTCAGACCGTATTGTTTCAAAACCATTTTCAAGATACGAAAGTGTAGAGCTTTAATCTGCAGTTTTAATTGAAAACCATTGCACTGTTGTGTAGAAATAAACACAAATTCAGAAGAACTATAAAGACTGAAGGATGCTAAACTATGGATAAATACATATAAACTGGAAAACATGTCTGATTAAAATCTTAATATGAAATATTTATTTTTATAACATTAGAGGGCTCTAATTAAGCTGAAAATTTAAATAAAAGCTTTGACAAAATTATTGCAGGATGACACAGGTAGCAAGATAAGATGATAGATGCAGAATATCGAGCCAAAAGAAATATTGAATGTACAAATGCCCACAAAGGTACTCAACAGAAATCAGCACTACAAAGCAATCATATTGTGGACAACAACAGAAAACATTTTTCTGCAATCATTCTGAGCAAAAATAAAGAAACATGTGTCCTTAAATGAGATTACTTTTTCGCTAGCATTCCATCAGAAAAAAATATAACCAACAGAAAAAAAATAAATAAAAAAACAAGATCCTGCTTAATTTCAATGGCTTTTTGAGTAAAAAATGGTGAAAATATCCAAGAAGAAGTTAAAATTTTCCTACCCCTGAAAGGATTAAGAATGTGTTTATATGGGAGAAAAAAAAAAAAAAAAAAAAGAGAAAGCCAAATAATTAGAATAGGCTCCTTGTATTCTATTTTCCCACTTTGAAAAGATTTGGGTTTTTTTCTAGTCAAAAGTATTAAAAGAGAATATTATTAATAGCATATTATCCTTGTTCTGTATTTTTCCTTCAGCTCATTGTTCTGTGGTTTTCCTTCAGCTTTGAAGAAGAACTATTTCAGAGCTAATTTGGCCAGCTCACTTCTGAATTAGTATAAACACTCTGGAGACAGAATATGATGGTTTTTACATTCTTAAAAAAATTGTCAGGAATTCTCAGGTCCCGAGGCCGAGCGGCAGAGAATGATGACAACCACACAGAAGTGTGTCAGTTCTCCCCTGGACCCTTTTGGGACTGTGGTTTTATGGAGTGAGCGTAACTGTGTGTGTGGTGTGTGGTTCCAGTCATCTGAAATAGGTATTATGCCTCAGTTCACCAAAATGATGTTTTCATGGCATGATACTGAAGATACTCATTGTATGTTTTGGAGCGTGTCAGAAAGACACATGGATGTGTTTGAGGGACCAAAGTTTAAAGGCAAAATAGATTATTTTTTTTCTCTTATGTTTACTCTGTTGCCATGCAAGTTTCAAGGTTACAAGGACTTAATTATTGAAATATGAATGTTCCTATGAATGTTCCTCCTTTTTGATTTTTCCTGCAATTAAGCTGCTACTGTCAGAGCACATATGAAGCTAAAATCTACTTAAAGCATTTAAGGTACTGCTTTGAGTATTTAACATCCTGCTAATTTCTTCAGTGCACACACTGTATCCTAAACCACTGAAAATCTATCAAACAGTTTATCACTATTTTACCATCACATCACATAAATGTTGTTGTGTCAATTTGTTGTGAAGACAGTTTCTTCTGATGACCTTGTGATCTTGTGATCACTTCTGAAGAACGTAACAGGAAAACTATATTGTTTGACTCATTGTTTCTTGTTTCATTGATTTTTGTAAAAGGTGCAGTCCAATGATTTTCTGCTACATCTCATTTGTCTCTAATTGCTTGGACAAATGAAAAAGACAACTTCTCTAATTGATTCTGTTATATTTCCACATTTGTTTTCATTCCAGTTTCTGTGTAGAAATAATCTATGTGAATAGGCTTTACATAACTGTCATGGTGGACATTTCCTTTTGATTTTGTTGCAGAAAAGATACTATATGTATGAACATACTAGTGACCAGAACAGTTAGCCAAAGTCTGACCTTGAGTGCATACAGAAACCTTTGACTTCATCGGTCTGTACTTTCTCCTCCCATGTGGAAATGCTGCTACAGAAATACAATTGTACTTCAGAGAACTTGCACACTCATGCATGTTTCCGATTTGTGAATAAGGGATAGTCATTTGATAATGTATCTTTCTATGTTGCAAGCAACAAAAATTTATGACTCAACTCATTTTTATTCTATTTGAAGAGAATACAAAAATATTACTCGCTAATAAATCAGAAATTTCAGTGCACAGTCATCTTGTAGCACCTCCAAATGTTGACACTGCCTTCAGTTCATAGATAATTAATAGTGAGTACAGAGAATAGATATCAATAGGACTTCTTATTTATATTTGTTCTTTCAGCATAGTATGCACTGTCAGGGTGTGAGTTTCAGCTCCTTTATGGATTTTCATAGTTTCAGACCAGTGCTGAGATTAAGACAGCTAAAGAACAAACATCAATGCCATCATTAGCATCCAGCCACTAACATCCAGCCCAGCTTTCAGTTGGCATCATGTCATGTAGCATAAGTATCATCAACCCTGTCCTACAACTGGTGTCCCCAACAGAGTAAGAGGGAATGGGCTAACGAGTATGGTAGCATAACACCACACAGCACAGTGCAGCATGGTGTAGCTCAGCCTTGGGCAGAACTGAATAGGAAGTTTCGTCTGGAAATTTTCAGTTGCTCTTTCACATTTGCCTCTTTTTCTCAGACTAACTAGAAAAAGATCCAGTTCAGAGTTCACTAATACCAACCTCTTTATTACCAATTACTGTCAGCTTCTGGAAAATAAGACCCAAGGGCAAAGAGGATGAGTATTATGATAGATAAAATCTTTCCTTGCAGTAATTAACTACAGCCATGTTCACAACAAATGCTTCATGAACATCTTGGAGCAAAACAAAACTGTTTCCTTTTCCCTCTAAAGATTTTTTTTTCCTGCAAATACTTAGACAATCTGTACTTAGGATTGTTATTTTAAAAACTAATGTTACAGTAACAAGCAGTAACCCTGCCGTGATGTCAGCAGCAGTTCTGTTTCTTTCTGTCAGAGGCAAAATAAATGAAATGCTTCTGTGATTAAATAAATGGAAACCACTCCAGTTCTAATAGTCCCTAACGATAAGTCTGGTGATGTGGAAAAAAGTCTGATTTCAAACCACTTTCAAGTAAATAAGAATATTTGGATTAGTTGAACATGTATTGGTAAGAACAATATTCTTATTGTTAAGAGAATTGCAATTGAATTTCTTCTCTAAAATGAGATAGCTTTGAGTCTGGCAGACCTTTTTTCTAGGATGACCTTTTTCCCCTTGGATCTAAAAAACACCATTCAAAAAGAAACAGTTTAGTTCATATTCCATTTTGTCAGAGATCATGCCTGTGAAAATTTCCACACTCAACATATAATTCAATAACTTGTTTTTCCTGGTAGGAATCTTGCCAAATATTGAGTGGGTTTTTTTCCATGAAGGGGTACTTTTTTGTCCTTTAGTGGGTACAAGGAGATTATGTGCACCATGTATTTTCATGATGGATTAAGCAGCAGAACCAGGTTTGACTGGAGCTTGGGCTTGACTTGACCAATATTTGTCATCAATCACTTTTTTTTTAAAAAAAAAAAAAAAGAAAAACAGAAAACACTGGGCATTGACTATCCACAAAGGGCTGAACCATGACTTAGGTGGGCAAAATGCCTGAAGGTATTCAGTCAATTTACATGTTTGAGTTAAAGGCTAATCTTTCTATGGAGAGGAGTAGGTTCCCTCAGAGAGAGATGGGATCTGTGACTGTGGTGTTTCAACTATCTCTTTAAACAGTGTAAGTGCAGCCGGAGATACACCTGTGCTGCTCCATATGTGAAGCACCCCAGAAGGAGGTCTGTGAGCACCACAGGCTCACACAACCTGATGCCACCTCATTCAGGGCTAGGACATGGTCATATAGGTGCCTGGAGGTCAGACTCAAGAGGAAGATCTGAATTCTACAATCTGATTCACCATGAGGAAATGTTTTAAATGTAACAAATGTAAACATAACTACTGGGTTTTGGGGGGGAGAGGGTGTTTCTTTGTTTTTTGTTGTTGGGTATTTTGGTTGTTGTTGTTTGGTTGTGGACTTGTTTGTTTTTAATGCAGAGAAAGACATCAAAGTAGGAGGTAGGTGGGCTGCTGTACATAACTATGGGGATACACTAGAAAAGTTTTGTTAAAAGCATAGACAGCATCTGAATGCTTTGTAGCTAGTTACTAAGTATTACTACAGACATCTTTTCAAGACCTTCATCTTTACTCAATATTAGTTTTTATCTACATTTAAGAATATTAGAAAAACTATTTCAGCAGCAAGCTATAGTCTTTAGCCATTAATTAGGCAAGATAGGATTGTATCACCAGTTATATCAGCATAAAAAAAGTTTGCTCAAAGATTTATAGCTCTCTAATTGCTGTATAATGTTAAAGGCTTGCTTACAGATATCTATGCTTCTCATAATTTAAACATATTTAGTTTCCCTGTCTTAATATATATATAAATATTATACACAGAAAACAAAAGCATAAAAAAGTTTAGACTCCTGAAAATTTATAGGCATCTATGGATCTGAAACACTAAGCATTTCAAGAAGAATCTTCATGGGAATTAGGTAAAATCCTTTGAAATCTCACGAAGTTCGTACCTGCACAATTAACTGCTTATATACCTTTAATGTGTATTAGGGTTAAAATATTTAGGTACAACTAAAAATGTCAGTGAGATGCTGTTTGCATTTTAGAATCTAATTAGTATTAACATATAGTCCTAAATGAAGTAAAAAAGATTAGATGAGAACTGTGCAAAATTTCCCTGATGGAGAATATCAATGCAAACGCTTTTGATGTTTTTTCCTTCCCCAAAATGTGATATTAAAAATGCCTAAGTTTAACAATAAAAGAAGTTACAGAGAAAATACTATATTAACTCATAACTTGTGATGTAGTACCAGGGCCGTGCTATGTCTACGCTCTTTAGCATCCAAGTATCACATTAAGAGCTCTAGGACAGGTGGGGGAGCCAATGAAGATTAATGCAAGGCAGAAATTATGGATGAAAAAATGTTTGTGATTTAGCAGATTTTGGTTGCATCTAAAAACCACCAGTGTAGAGATTGGATGTTATTGCTCATTGCCTGCAGTTCCTCAGATAGGTGACCTTTCAACTTAAAAGTAAAACCAGAATTTTCTAAAGTGCATGAATATGGGAGGATAAAAAACGTTTTCTGTTTTGCTGCCTCTTCTTTTATGATTAGATAGTAGCAGTACTTCTTGCCCTGAGAAGTCATGTTGCTTTTTTAGGTTTCTTTCCTTGAGAGTATTACAGCCTTAGACATTTAGGGATCTGCTCTGGGAAGAAGCCTACCTGTGGTTTTGCATTGAATCTGCCAAGGAGGCCTTTTTCCAGAAGAAACAGTGCCATCTGAGGAACTGGTAGGGGTCCAAGTACCCTTACTGTGCCAAACTATAAAAGGTTACAAAGTCACTGTGTCTACAGTTGCAGTGTTCACACCACTGCTATCGGTCTAATATTATAATTATAAAAGCATAAATGCTTTTAATTTATGATAACACTTTTAAAAGTTATCATTTTTTTAAACTATTTTTCTGATATCATAGTGGATTTTGACACATATCTCCATATTTTATTTATGTCATATAACTACTCGCAATTCCAATTATTTTAAAGACTAATTTCAAGATTTCTCAAATGAAGACATTTCCAATACTATGTTCTTGCATTGTGAAATATATATATGTATGTATAGTGGTTTCAATATACTTTTAATAAAGTCAGTGTAAATGACTGTAATGTATTACATTGTAAATCATCATTAGATGATCGATATGTATCCAAAATAAGATTCAAATTTCAGTATCATAAATATGTTTTGCATTGGTGTCATAATCCTATATGACACTATTTTAAAAGAAGAAAGTGCATAATTCTCTTCTAAAATTCTGCTTTGACACATTTGCAATGTTAATAACTACTTTGTTTTCAAGATGCCAGATATTATTGATGAGAACTTAATATACAGTTATGTGGTATATTTAAGAGTATTCCTTCTGAAGATGAGTAATTTCCTGAAGATCAATACTTTGAAAATAAACTTTATTCCATGTACCATCATCTCTGATCTCTGCCTTTCCCTGTGGCAGAGAGACTTCCGGTTTTGGTGAAAATTTTCATGTCAACCTCATAATGAAGTTTTTACTTTCATCAAAAATCTTGTTGGAAGCCATAATTTTTCATCCATTTTTTCTAAGCAGTTTATCACCCAAAATGAATACTAAATATAGGAAAATATTTCTGTAGTTCATGACTTTTTTTCCCCCCCTGATAAAATAAATGATATGATATGATATGATATGATATGATATGATATGATATAATATAATATAATATAATATAATATAATATAATATAATATAATATAATATAATATAATATAATAATGCTAGGACTATGCAGTGATCAGCACAAAAATTTCATGTTTCCAAGGAGGTCATCTTTGAACTACAGGGATAGGGACTAGCTGATCTTCTGAGCTCCATTCAAGTCCTATAATCAATCTGTAATTATGTGGTTTCTAAATGGAATAGAAAACAGCCTAAAGAATGTTTCCTGGTCAAGCCCCTAACAAGCCCGGTTTTTAGAACTGTTGAAAAGCATATAAAAAAATATTAGGAAAAGGATTATTGTATGCAGATTTTCAGACTTTTTAATACTTTGTCAAATTGTCCTTAGCTCTGTGCCTAAGAAGTTCACACAGAATTTGCAAATATAACATTTACATCTATTGTGACACTGAAAAGTGTCAGGACTTTGTCATGTTAATCAAGTGCTTTTTCAGCTTATAGATAATTTCCTCAAAAACTCATATGAAATAGGACCAAAAAACCAGGATGATTGATTAAAATGAAATAAATACATGGAAGGAATAGAGGAAAGAAGAAAAAAAGAAGAGTTAAATCAATGTGTCGTATTTTGAAGTGTGAACATCACAGGATATAATTAAGTTTTAGTGTTTTGCCTCATGCTAAAGCATCCTTTTTACTTTTCCACTACAGGCTTCCTGCAGGTATCAACTGGGATCTGAGATGACAATTTCTAGTTTTATACTTTTTCATGATTTTGAAATACTGTTGGTGTGAGATCAGAGGAAGGAAAAGAACCTGCAAAAATTAGTCGTAATGCTACTGATAAGGTCAGATATTAAATTAAAAGTTCAGAAATCCCTGGGGTATCATTCAAAGTAAGTGAGAAATGACTGAAAAGCATTGTTCTAGTACAGTTACCTGCCAGTGAGAGGGGGGAGAAGTGATAAGTAAGTGAAGGCATTTGAACCAGAAAATGTATCTTTACAACAAACCTATCAAAAGCAAGTTCTCGTGACACAAGGTTAAAGTTCTTTATGATCAAAAGTCTGGTTTCAGTTGACTTGGAGAAAACTGGTGATGCATAGTAGTCTCAGGAAATTCAGTTCAACAACAGATTCACATTTGTCCAGTGAATATCCTGTTATAACACCTCAGACAGTCTTTGTTGTGCTGGTTCATCAGTAAAAAAACCAGTTTACATCAACATAGGTGTAAACAGCATTCTCTACCCTTGCTGGTGCTATAGGAACAAAATGGAGTGAAGCTTGTAGCTTGTTCATGCCACCGCAGTGCTGCATGTTTACCTTACTGTAGGTGACATGTGCTTGGCAGTTAAATGTGACAATATTTGTATTGTAAATGTAAAAATGTAAAAAATTGTAAAAAAAGATTTTATTTTTTTTAATCTTTTGCTTTTCTACAAATGCTGGTTTAGGTTTTGTGAATGTATAGAATGGAAATACTTCTCATAAAGGCTGCCCCCTTTTAGCCCAATTTACTCTATTACAGGGACATGAAACAGAGGTCAAAGCAGAACAAAGCAAACCAGCTTTTTTTTATGATCTTTTATTCTCAATACCAAAATAAACCAACCAAAAGTACCACTCCCACCCCCAAACATAAAAAGTCCCCCTACCAAACTGTCAATAACCGATAAAAGGGTGGGTTGCAAACTTCGTTGCATCTAGCAATACTTAGGTACATGGCATATATATAGGCCCAAGAGTTCAAAATGTTCTTAGTGAGGTTTTATTCTGCTGCAACATTACAAATGACAGAAAAATATAGAGGCTGCTGCAGCACTGATAGTTAATCCTGGATAACTCCTGTTTCTACACACCTTTTACTAACTTCTATAATATCTCTAGAACTCTTCTTCTCTGATCTAAAAAATTGATCTCACCCAGGAAAGCTTAAAGATATGACATCTTAAAAAACATGAAGATAACATTGAAATTGAGAGAACAATATTGACAGCGTATGTGGACGTGATTGTTTCACAACAGTATTTCCTTCTGTTTCAATTGACCGTATGTAAGTCTTAAGGGGCTACAGGTTAAAATTAGGTGAAAGCAGGCCATTTCTGTTTTATTTAGGGTTTTAAATGTAAAGGCATATATCTGAAAAAAATATTATGAAGTCTGTTTTCCTCTTACATTTTTCAAATAGTTTAGTGCGGTATACTTTCTCCTGGTTTTCAGCATGCCACCTGGAACAGTGGTTATCAGTAAACTGATGGGGGGGGGTGGAGTGGGAAGTATACAGATGTTTTCTCAAAACATTTACAAGCATCCAGAAGTTTGCACTTCATAGACTCAAGGACCAGATATATATATATAATATATATCTTGTATATAATGCCTCTTTTTTTCTTGCATCACTTCCTGTTCATTAAAAATCTTTTTATCAAAAGATAAGTTTTGAGGAAGTCTATACAATGGTATTCACAAAAACATTTCAAAAAATGACAAAATAATAATTTTCTAAAGGAGTCCATGCATCTGACTCATAGATTGCTTAGGGAAGTAACTATAGTCCTGAAACCAGTGTGGGAAATCATAAAGTTTAATTTCCTGAATTTGCATGACCGTATGAACTGGACAACTAAAAACTGCAAAGTGTATTAAGGATTGATTTTAGACAGTTCTACAGATTAAATATCTGACTGTTAAAAATGCTGTTTGTTCGTTTAGAATAATTTTGCATTTTTAAGATAGAAAAGAGCTTTAAGCACTCTTGAAAAATCTGAATTACTTTAAAAAAAAATATTATTCATCTCACCTTGCTCTTTTCCCTTGCCAGTATGTGAAAGGAGCTTACTCTACTGTCAGTACGGCAAAAAAACACCAAAGATAAAGGAAAAGAATCTCTATTTAAAAACCTCATGTGAGGCAAAAAAACCCTAAATGATGTTCTCAAGAGAAGCAGAGGGATACTTCCCTGAGGCACAAAGCAGCCATTATTTACCAGACACCAAGATAATGACAAACTATGATTATGAAATTTAATACAATGCTAGGAAATAGATAAAAAACCTGTCTGATTATTCTGAATAGTATTTGAATATAAGCAAATGGTTTGAAAAATAGCATCACTGAATGTTAGGAGTGTGCTTGCAACCAAAACAACTGCCTTCTTTTCTGTGAAATAGAAGAAAACTGTGCTAATGGATCTAACTGAATATGTTTCACCTTGTAGTTTTCTTCTATTGTTTACATTCTTATCATCACTTAGAAGAAATATGGAACCAGTCTGTTTAAAGTGTCTAATTTTTTCTTTATTACATATACTATTTAAGAAACAGAGTGGCTAAGTATTTATGTGTTTCCTGGATTTAAAATTTTTATCATCTAATGTTTAAAACAATCTAACCTTACAAAACCAAAGGAAATGTCATAAAATAAAGTAAGTGTAACCATGCTACTAAAAGTAATTTACTGCTAATGTATTAAAACTACAGCACAGACATTTTATCACATCAGTAAGTCTGACTGACTTGTTTCTGAATATCAAAAAAGCAAAACCTTTTCTTCTAAAACGTTTACTTTTTGCACAATGAGTCTGAAAGAAACGGCAACAAAAGAAAAAAAGTTTCTAAAAACAATTGGCTTATCTCTTCACAAACTAAACGACATCCAAAGACATCTGTTCAAATTTCAGAGGACTTCACTGAGGTAGAACTGATTTTTCCAAAAACTGATGAAGTTTTAGTTGATGTATTTGGTTTTATCTTTGATAAAAATAAACTGTATTTCTGGATTAATTTTAAACTAATTAGACTTGACATTGGCCTCCTGCAACAAGTATGCCTTAAAATGACTTCATGAAGTAACCCTGCTACTGAAGCGCATCATTTTACCAGTTCTTTGCTCCACTTTCATGCGTGTGAAAACAATTTCCAATTTTATTATCTTCACTAAGCTGTTTTATATTATCTCAGAAAGGAGGGACATAGACTGCAAGGATGCTGGGAAGAAGATAGAGCAGGAAGATTAAGTAGCAATTTGGCTACCTTATTTACAAAGACATATCACAAGACAAAAATATTGTTTAAATAAATTCAACCAATTTAATCTAACATTTAATTAGTGGAAAAAGACAAAAACTTGGAAAATAAGTCATCCCAAAACTAAAGAACATGGGATCAGTTGTCCTGTAATAGTGGGGGTAAGGAGCTAAGGAAACCAGTTCGTATTGCGCTCCTAACATATAAATGACTAAATGATGATGAATTTCTATGATGAAATTTTTCACTTAGGAAAAGAAAAAGTATTAAAAGTTATATTACATTACAGTATAGCATACATCAATTAATTGCTCAGGGCTTGCTTTTCTTGTCCTTCCTACTCTTTCAGAAAAGTATGTTTTAAATAAATTAAATTGTAATTTCTAAAAGTCTTACATTTTCCTTGAGGCCACAGCAAGTGCTGCGTTGATCAGAACTGCATTCTCAGTAGTCTAACCTACTGCGGTGTAAGCTCATCCTTGCTGCACTGCTGCTTTTGACTTTGGGAGGCCTCATGGCACTGATTCAGCAAGGATCTGATAGTATATTACAGATGCTTACTTCTTTGAACTGGATAATTAAGATTCTAAAAAGTCTTTGATTCTATTTGCTTACATGGCTTAGTGAGAGCTTATGATGCCAATACAATTTTGTGGCCAAATGTAATGGTAATTGGACCAATACATGAGAAGGTGAGTATTGTTTTCTTGTTGTTTTCTTGGCAACTGTATTTCAGGGTACTAGTTCTTTTCTTTCAATAACAGTTGTTAGTATTGATGGAGGTGTCTACAGATCTTGGTTTACTTCTGTGTGTGAAAAACAGAAAATCTTTTTCTTAAAAAAAACCCCGAAACTCTACAAAAACTGGCTGGACTTACACCATCTTCATTTTCCTCTAACAGTGGATATGAATGTTTCAAAACTCAAGAAGGAATACATGAAACTTGTAACATTTTTATAGTCTGTTTTTTAAGACCAGTTTCATTTATACATCAATTCTGATTTATATTTTAGTCCAGTTTTGGTTCAATTACTGTTAGATTTGAATTAGGTAAAGATAGGATCTGTTATTTCCCAGATACAGACAATAAGATGTTATCTTCCTTTACCGTTATGTGTATCTTATTTTACTTTATGTCTGTATACTTCCAGAAATCCTTATTCTTTAACATTTCTGATTCAGAGAATTCTAGAAAATTTCTTCTTCCCCTATTTGTAATCCATTGATTATAATGCCCATATAAAAATAAAAGAATATTGCATAAATGACAGGAATTTATTGGTTATGGAAATATTTAAAGAGGAAAAAACTGTGCTAAATATGTTTATTTGTTAAGCCCATCATGACAGTACTGAATCTCTGTAGAAATTCAAATGGCATGATAAAGAAAACAAGGTTATAGCATTTTCAGCCCTGAGCAACATCAGATGAAACAAACCCTCTATTCAATATGAGTCAGCCATTTGTGAAATATGTAATTGATTATTTAAAAGAAAACCTGTATCACAATCTCAGCACAAGGGGGAAGAAAACATTAAGAAACTTTGACAAAAAGCTAAAGTATAAGAAAATGAGTGATTTCAACACATACAAGAAAAAGGGGGGGAGAAAAGGAAGGAAGGAAGGGAGGGAGGGAGGGAGGAAGGAAGAAAAAGAAAGAAAAAGAAGAAAGAAAGAAAGAGAAAAAGAAAGAAAAAGAAAAGAAAGAAAAAGAAAAGAAAAAAGAAAATAAATAAATAAATAAATAAAGAAAGAAAGAAAGGAAAGAAAGAACGAAAGAAAGAACGAAAGAAAGAACGAAAGAACGAAAGAAAGAACGAAAGAAAGAACGAAAGAACGAAAGAACGAAAGAACGAAAGAACGAAAGAACGAAAGAACGAAAGAACGAAAGAAAGAAAGAAAGAAAGAAAGAAAGAAAGAAAGAAAGAAAGAAAGAAAGAAAGAGAAAGAATTAATCACAGGAAGAGGGAAAGCAACCCTAAGGTTTGTGTTTTGGGCCCCAAGATGCGAAAGTAGAAAGTTCTTATGTTCTTCCTGAATTATTTCTGCCATTATCCTAGAAGTGTTTATTATAGAATTGTGTAGCCACACATCGCAGAAATGGAAATGCATGGGTTTGGAAATATTTTTGGTAGTTAAATGCCATTATTAATATATAATAATACTATTAATATTGTCCTTCAAGTCAGTCAACCAGAAAAAAAGAGCACCTTTGCTTGTATTAAAAACCTGACAAAAGAAAAGACAGCACTCAATAAATCAAATGTTAAATAACTATGGTATTCAGCACATATAACTTATCTTAGAACAGTTCTATATCCTGATTATGTTGATAATTCTTTTTTTTTTTTTTTTTAATTTTCTCTGCATTCAGCTCTTACAGGAATTCCACTGAAGCATTTCACTCATGTAATTTTTATATTTCTCCATATAACTTGTGTATTTGTGGTACTTTTCTGGAAGGTATGTGTTACCACACAGTTAAATCAAAACACCCTCAAAACCACTTAAATATTCCAGCTGAATAATTTCTAGCTCACTAACAGAATTACTAAGAAGTAATTATCACTATTAAATGCTTTATAGAATATTTTCTTTGGGATACTACAAGCACATTCAAACACATGGAAACTTTCAGTGTATTCTAGATGGACAAGGTTTTCTTTAAATACAAACACCTGCAAAAGCAGAGGAAAAGAGTAAAATACACTTAGGTGAAAAAAAGGCTACAGAAGAAGAAGTTTCGAGAAAATAATAAAAATGAATGGCCACAGTCAGCCAGCAGTGTGTTCCTCTGTCTGCCAGCATCTGTTGGGAATATATTACTGAAATATTGTTGCTTTTACAATGACTCCTGTAGGACAGAGCAAGAGAGAAACGAGGCTGCATTGTGCTGGGAAGGATCACATAAATGCACCGTTTGGACATGGTAGGTAGAGCAGTCTTGTTTGCAATCAAAACTGTGACTGTAGAAAGAGATCTGCATATTAAGTTTCCCTTTCTTTTTAAAGCACCATACACCCTTCAGAATCCTGACTGGATTAGGTAAGGTTTTCTTCCTTTCTCCCTCTCATTTTATTACATATCCCTGCATAAATGGCTCCAGTGCAGCTACAGCTCTGTCTACTTAAATGTCTGTAAATGTTCCATTGCTCTCAAAACAAAAACAAACCCTAGAAAATCTACAAGTCTTGTTTTTTCATATAAAAAGAAAGTATTTACAAAATAAATAAAAAAGGGCAAGAAAAAAAAAAAAAAAGCTGATTTCCTCTAAATAGATATACCCAGGAAATACCAGTTTGACAAAGCCAGAATATTTTCTATGTGTTTCCCCCCCTCAATTTCATCAAGGTTTAAAGAAAAAGAAAAAGGGTGATTCTGCTACAAGATAGAGAATGAGAATTTCAAGAGCTGTTCCTTCTTTTGAAAAAATGAATAAAATTATTTGAAGTTACCAATGCAACTGACAATAGCTTCCGTTCCATCTTAAAGGTAGCTGCTTCTGCACCCTTTATGTATGTAAATGTGCTGCACTAGAAAAACTACGAAACGGGCAAACTGTGGGTTTTTTCCTAAACTTAAGAAATTAAAAATTTTCTTTCTTCATGTTGATCATTGTTATGCTGTGGTTTTTTATTTATCTGCCAAAAAAAAATCTGTGTAGGAAGGTAAATGAAACCTTTTAATAACAGTAATGTGAATAAATTACATGTCTACTCTATCGTAATATAGATACAATTAAATGTATGATAGTAATTATTCCACATGTGTATTTCATTAGCTTACCAACTAATTACTCAATTTTAAATAGTAATTAAAATACATTTAAATTTATCTTCATAAACCAGTATTGAAAAACACAGGAAAGTTGCTAAAAAGTTTAGCAACAGGTCTACTCTTTATTGTAATGTAGATATAATTAAATGCATGATAGTAATTATTCCACATGTGTATTTCATTAGCTTACCAAGTAATTACTCAATTTTAAATAGTAATTGGAATACATTCAAATTTGTCTTCATAAAACAATATTGAGAAAACCAGGAAAGTTGCTAAAAACTTTCTTTAAATAGTATAATAAAGTAATTATTGTTTCTGGCCTAATTTTTTTTTTAATCCTTTGAGTATATATAATCCTGCTTTTGCAATTAGTCTCCATATCATTATATGTAATGGATGACTGAAGAAAATTACTGTTTGGCAAAAAAAAAATAATCTATAGGACAGATACTGTTCTTACACATATAGAAGACCAAAACAAAGAGATTTTAAAGACTCTTTTTTTAGATTAATATTGATTTCATATTTGAGCTAATTAAATAAATTAACTAGTTTTTTTAATAAATCAACATAGTTTTAATAAACTGAAGCAATAAACTATAAGATTCTAAAAAGGATTCAAAATATTTACATACATATGTTGATAACAAACCAAAATATTTCATGTTATTGTATTTCTAATACAGCAAACTTTAGTACATAATACTCTGATATTGGATGCAAGTAGTTTTATTGCCTGAATCTCAAGGGCTGATATTGTACACAATGTAAATATGAACTAGTTCCTCTTGGCTGTATATTTTAGAATAAGACTTGTTTAAGGTCAGAAGTTGCATGGTAAAGTCACAATAAAGAGGTTTTATCTATTCCTTTTTTTCTTTTTTTCTTCCCCTGTTTTTTCACTGATGTCCACAGAATATTATTGCTTATTGATTTAATTATAATATGCATATGGACATTTTATCAGCCTATATGAGAAAGTATATACTGTGAGTTTGAAGTGAACTATTCTGTGAAACACTTAAAGATGACTGCTGAAAAGGTCTGTATACCCAACAGATTAATAAAATTGCAAACTTAGTTTTCCATTAGCATTTTCTACTTTGGCATCTTAAAAAGAGTGGAAGTTGATTTCAGCAGAACATCCTGTGGGGAAATTAGTTCATTTTGCTAAAGTATCTTAATAATTACAGTGACATCAAGGTTAATTGCTTAATCTGTATTGCCATAGTGCAGTCCTGTAGAAATCCCAACACAATCTGTTCTATAATTAGTGCCAGAATATCCATATATAGAAAAAGCTGTAACCTAAAGAAATAATAATAAAAAAAGAACTGAGATGACTGGTAAATAAGATTGACCAAAGTGTGTGTGGTTTTGTGTGTTTATATGTGTGTGTATGTATATATATATATGCATACGTATGATGGGATGGGGGAGATTTCAGAAAAGAGAGCTCTTACAAATATGGTGTGTTAAACCCTTGAGGAGGTATAAACAGCTGAGGTAGAAAATAACTTCAAGCAAGATGTTTTTTCTCCCTATTCTTTTTCCAGCTCCAGAATGTGATTGCTAGCCAGCACTGTCAGTTTTGCATCAGGTGCCATTTTCATAATGCACTACATCACAATAGATAGTGTCCTAGTCAAAATATGCTTAGCTCCTAAATAAATAAATGGGTTTGTCTGCAGAACATAGCAATGAAGTTATAGAAAACATTATGTAGTATATATTCAAGCTGAATGTATACACACTTTGTTTTTATTCTTCAGGGCAATTAGTATTTAGGTCCTTTGTGTTTCTTCAAAATGTCAATGACTTGATTAACTCAGTAGGAAATGCAAAACTTACAGAAACGTTTAAGTTGTGCATGAAAAACCTAGTAGTGTTTAAGTATTTGTTATTTAAACTAGTACTTGAGACCAAAACTGACTTGTAATTGCCATAGTAAATGCTATTAGTTGGCATATAGTTGTCGTATATGACACTTATGTAAATATATTGTATTATACAATATTCTACAGTATCTGCACAGTAAAGATTGTATTGTACAATACTGTATAATATAAACCTTTATCATATTATGCTGAGTATCCAAAATTCTTAATGATGCTGAATGTAAAATGTCATAGTTGAACTGAATGTTTAGATTTCTGTTCTCAATATTCCTTACATATACAAAGTAAGCTTTATTTGATATAAATAACAATGTTCCAAGTCAATAAAAATGCACCAATTCACAGCAATTAGTACACCCTGGCTGTTATCTTCCTTTTCAGGAATTCTGAACAAGTTCACCAAGATCAGCCATGTGAATTGAAGACTTCCTCTGAAGCGGTATCAGACTCATCCAGGAAAGGAGCACATCACATCAAATATCTCACAGCTCTTCAACAATATTATACTGAAGGAAAAAAAAAGTATTTAAAATAAATAGAAACCCCCACCTATTTCATTATATCATCACTCTTTTCTTCATTACTCTCTTCATATTTTTTAATAGGTGTGTTACTACTTTCGTTTCTATCTCTTCACAGAACTGGCCAGCCCAGCATCCAGAGATTTGGTCATGAGATTATTCTTTCTTTTTCTTCATACTGAGTTTCTCTCATATGGCATTCCTGTCCCATTTCATTGCATTTTCCTCTTTTTTTCACTTTATCTTTCCACATGCATTTTCTTTATGTATTCCTAATTTCTGTATTATTATTTTTATGTGCAAATGCTCTATTTTATTTAATATGCAGTGGTTCTTTTGTGTATTTTCTCCATAGAACCTCCTTCTGAATGCCTTAAATGCACAGTAGTTGTTCTGTTCATGCTGCTATCAGAAACTGATAGACTTCCTGTGCTTTGCTTGTCCCATGTCAGAAACAAGGTGGTCAGAGTTTATAAAGTAATTTTAAACATTCTTCTACTTCATCTTTGGGGTTAATTTTAATAGTATTGCCTATTACTGATCATAATTACAGATTTGTATTACAATGGCACACTTTGTTAGCACATGATCCCATGTGGTTTTGTTGACTGTTCAGATTCTGATATGCCATACCAAGGGACAATGTGGTGCTCCTGATAACTCAGGGATGACACAATGGTTCCCTTCCTGCTCTCTGCTCCTTTTTGGAACCTGTGGGTTCATTTGCACATTACTGCTTCATGTTAGTCATCAGTTCTTGCTGAATGCTTATTACATTTGAGGCAGAAGCTATGTTACTCTGCATTAGCTAACATGGTTTTCAAATAACCAGTATCTGGAGACAGAAATTAGCAACTGGATCTGTATTAGTCAGCTGTATAACTGATCTTATTTTCAGAAGGTTTACAAAGAGAAGTTTTAAGGCACTGACTAAATAGGTAACAACATACAAAAGAAATTCTGCTTTTAATGACCTTTAAAGAAAAAGAAAGTTCTACAGGTTGTATGTGCCCTATTTTTACAGAAATTGGGATAAGTCACAGCTGGCACTAATCTCAAATATGTACCTCTGAGAAATATAGCAATAGAACAAAACATGTTGAATCATACTTTAATGTGTTTTGTATAGCAGAACTGAAATATAGAGCCTGTGTCCTTGGAAATACACAGTTCTTATACATCTTAAGATACACATTCCATTATCAATGTTAAGAATGTCACTCAAATGGTGGTATCACTGTGATAAAGCCTGATGATGGTTTGATTGCTTTAATAGTACAACTTGTACTTTGAGGGAGTCGAGGAGGCAAATTAACCTTAATTTTTCAAAGGGGAGAAATCTGTCCTTACTGCTCTCAAGCACGTATTCTCCAAAATGTGATCAATTAAATAAAGAAACATCTCCAACAACACATACTTTAGATTATGCTATATTTAAATTTCTAAATATCATTGTCATTTGCCTTGTCAGCCTCTATCCAGCTACGTAACTATTTGAGTAATTTTGAAGGCATATACCTTTAAATCATATAGATGCCACAAATAGATACAGCTAGATATGGAAGTGCATTTCAACTTGGCAACTTTTAAAATAGCCACGCTTTAAAAGCAGTAATTAAGACTACCATGCACTCAAAAATAAAATGAGCACACCTTTAATTTTCCTACATTTTACTTAGTTGTCGCCTCTTATTCAGTGTTTAATCATCTCCAGGGAAACAGGAATCAACTCTCCCACATCTTGCAGCAGTTTTCATTTAAACGGTTTCTCAGCTAAACACCACTTTAAATTTGAATGTTCATATGACATTGTGGGAATTTATGCAATTTTCAAAGCATTTACCATAGCAGTTGAGACACTGCTGTTGAGGAATTTCATAAGAATCTCTTTCAACTCAACAGAAATTCTGTTCTTTCAATTCATATTAAAAATACAGTTGCTAACCTGATAAGTTTATTTTGGCAGTCAAACAGCAATTAGTAACCTGCAGTATTATCAAATGAAGTTGGAACTTCAGACAGCAGTGAGTCTGTACTTGCATGTAATTGCAGCTTTCTTTTTTTTGTGCAGAAGTCAAAACAGTAACAACTTGCAAAAGACTGAGAGTCTTGGTAATGTTCTAAACTTTTTAAAAATCATATTTTAATGTGCTTGTAGCTGAATAATATTATTTGGTTCTCTATTTTCCTCTCCTTGTCACCATAGATACTGCTTAGAAAAGTTTTATAACTTACAAAATACTACCCCAGTTGAAATCAGATAGCCACTAAAAGGGAAACTACTCTCTGTTGATACCTACTGCAATGTGGAGGAATGAAGGCAGTGGGTTGATAGACATGAAACGTGCAGCTGTGGCCTTGCCTCAGAGGCAGTGGGTTAATTGACATGGATGATGTGCAGCTGTAGCTCGTTCCCCCTAAGTGGTTAAATAGCCCTGAGGACTGTAGGAGAGAGGGTTGGATGGAGGAGGAGTAGTATGGTCTGATCTATGGAGGAAGGAGAAACAGCATGGGCAGTAGAATCTGACCAACGGTAAAGCCTTGTTGCGGCCTACTGGTTTGTTTGTGCTGGAACACTGTGACCTATTAAACTTCATCCTTTGTTTTAAAAGTAGGTGGAGGCATTTGGTTTGTGCTCTCTTGCAAGTCTCTGGTTTTCTTTCAAAAATACATTCAGCAGAAGCTAGGGTTAAATGAGAATTAGACAGCTGATTTAAAAACTCTGCTAACAAACTGACTTTGAGTTCAGTATTTCTAACTTTTGATAAGTGCTTGTCATAGGCTGGTAAGTTCTTTTGAACTGTGCAGTGTTGTCTGATTTCAAGTTGTAGTAAGAAACTTAGAAGACAGAATATTTCTACTTGTTTATTTTAAAAATACCAAATATTAGATAAAAGATTGATTACCCTATGTTTACATGTGCAAGTCTATGGGCTGGGTGGGATCCACCTGGGGGTGCTGAGGGAATTGGTGGAGGAACTCCCCAGGCCACTCTCCATTATTTATCAAAACCCTGGCTAACTGGGGAGATCCCCAAAGACTGGCAGTTAGCCAGCATGATGCCCATCTACAAGAAAGGAGGATCCAGGCAACTACAGGCCTGTCAACCTGATCTGGGAGCTGGGGAAGGTTATGGAGGAGATAATCCTGAGTGCCATCATGTGGCACATGTAGAACAACCAGTGATCAGCCCGGCCACCATGGGTTTAGGAAAGATAGATGCTGCTTGATGAACCTGATCACCTTCTGCACATCCCGCTGGCAGCTGGTCACAAGTGGCGTTCCCCAGGGCTCAGAGCTGGGGCCAGCCCTGTTTAATGTCTTTATCAATGAT
>JAVJGJ010000057.1:87951789-88014845 GCA_035590215.1 Microhierax caerulescens
ATCATTGATAAAGACATTAAACAGGGCTGGCCCCAGCTCTGAGCCCTGGGGAACGCCACTTGTGACCAGCTGCCAGCTGGATGTAACTCGGGTCATCACCACTCTTCGGCCTTGGCCATCCAGTCAGATTTTAACCCAGCACAGAGTACATCCATCCAGGCCATGAGCAGCCAGTTCTCCAGCAGAATTCTCTAAATACATGGTAGAAGCAATGTTCATGAGACAGGAAAAGCAAGAAGTGTTCAAATAACTGTTACAGACATAACTTAATATCCTATGGGAAAAAAAACAAACAAACCAACCAAACCAACAACAAATACAGCAAAACCCCAACACAAAACTCACTACCCCTAAACCTCATAATGTGGCCAAAAAAAGGTAAAAAAAAAATATAAATTGAAAGATAGAAAAATACTTTTGTAGACACCAATATGAAATATACTAGATTTTGCCATGTAATGCAAAACAATCTCTATAACTGTGCTATGCAAAACAGTACTGGTGAAACCAGTATTAGAAAAATTTGAGGTATTGTTACAACACAGTTTGAATAGCAGCTGTATGATGTGGCTGAGAAAGAATGTTGTGTGGATGTAAGAAATCCCAAACACAATGTGTATACAATAATGCATATTCTAAAACTTTTTACTGTCTTAGGAGATCATCCTCATCCTGTTAAGTTAGTTCTGTATACTGGCCCAACAGTCTCTATACTGACATAAATCTATTTAACTAAAATACTATGTACCAAACCTAGATTAAATCCAGAGTGCTATTGAGGACCAAAATTTCTGTGGTAAACTGTTCACAAGTAAACATGACCTCTGATTCCTACTGAACACCTGCTGGATTGTGTGTTTTGCACAGTGATATTCATGTGCCAAACAAAAACTGATCTGCTGCTGTGCTCGTTCAGACAGCAAATAATTTCAAAGCCACCGAACACTATTTATTATACCACAGACTCTTGAATTCTGCTTTTAAAAGTATCAGTGTCAAAAGCAGAAGTCAGTTTGAGAAAAGGTTTGCTCACAAGATCAGAAGCCAACCTAATATAAGTTATGTGATGTACAAATTATAACACTTACCTTTTAAGTGAAAGATGTATTCCAAAGGCTTAAAATTGAGTTCTAAGACAGTAATGAAGAAATTGAGTGTTCCCAGTGAGGTTCAAGGATTGCACCAGCTTTCAGAAACTGCTGTGACTGCAGCCATCCATTTCCACTAACCAAAAAAATATTTGCACTACTTTATTTGCAAAGTAAAATTGTTCTTTTTATCTTAATTTAAGGGTGCTTGACATCAAGAATGCTACTAAGTACAATACAGATCTCAAAATATTTTTAAATTGGTCTTTTCTACTTTGAATACGACTATATAGACCTTCATCAACAGTCAGCATTTTTCAAAGAATGATGTTTGCAATGCTCAATAAGATGCCTGGAATAGAATGTCGTCTTGATGATGCTGCATTTAAGAAGACTTCTGAAGTTCATGAGAAAATATTGCCCACATTTCTATATATCAATGCAGCAGGGCTAAAATCAAACTTGGCCAAATGTCACTTGAAATCATCTTTTCTTCAATGTATAATTTTTCAAACAGATCTGACATATGAACCATTCCACTCAGCTGTAGTTATAAAAAAAACCTGTTTTTCATATCTTGACACATATTACATTATGGCATCACTCAGGACTATGGTACCATTGTAGAACTACTCAATACAGTGCTCTCTGTATCAAAAACTTTGCCTTGGAAAGCTGTTGCTTTATTACAGCAACAAAACAAATAAACTACCTTATAAATAGTTCAGGATTTACAGTCTCTAGTCTTATGTTACCTATCATTATCAGTACTAATGTCTTAGGTTTACAATTTAGAATTGCATTAAATGCTGAGAATACTACATTTGCTCAAAAACTTGGATAGAAGACGATAAAAATTATAAGTGTAGAAGAAGGCACATGGTTGCCTACAGATTCTAGAAAAATGAATAAAATTAAAACTTTTTGGTCTAGGAATTCAAATTACACATAGTTCATGATCTTTTGACAACAGAAACTGTAAAAAAAAAAAAAGAATACTATATCTGCAAAGCAGCAAACTTGGGCATGTCATCGTTCTTATTTTATAGTCTTTTCAACAGTGAAAAAGAAACATTTTGGCCATCTCTCTGTAACAATGTGTTTTACCTACTTCTTATTAACTTTCCCAGAACAGCTACTGTTGTATTTTAACCCCAGCTAATAATCAAGGACCACACAGCCACTTGTTCACTTCCCCCTCAGCCAGGGGGATGGAGAGAAGAATCTGAAAGGAATGTAAAACTTGAGGATTAAGATAAGAGAAATTTAATAATTAAAATAAAATAAATCAAAACCTATCACAGCACTCTCCAAACTAGCCAGCTGCAACAAGGTCTTTTACCAGCTCATACTGGCACACTCTTCATGCCAGTCCCTCTGCTGCCTTCTCCTAGTCTTTCCTCATCCAGGTCCCAGCTCTCTCTTCTCTTGCTTCTTCCCCTCTCTACTTCTTCCTCAACTGCTCCCTCTCCACTAGCTCTCAACCCCTTCACAGAACCAGCCACAGCTGCACCTTATCTACATCAGCCAACCCACCACCCCTGAAGCCAGCCCACAGCTGTATATCATCAATGCTAATTAACCCAGCTTCATTCCTCTACAAAATCCAATAATAATAACAGTAGTAGCAGTAATAATAATAATAACAACAACTACAGTTGTAATGAAAATAAAGGAGAAGGGAAAAGGAATGAAATCCAAAGGGAAGAGAAAAAAGAAAACAAGTGCTGCACAGCACAATCACTCACCACCCACTAATAGATGCCCAGCCAGTCCCTGAACAACCGTCTGCAAGTTCTGGCCAACCCCTGCCAGTTCATAGACCAAGTATGACATCCCATGGTATGGAATACCTCTACTAAGAAGAAAATTAACTCTATCCCAGCTGAAACCAGAACAGCTACCTAATGAGAAATCAGAGCTGACATGAACAGACTTCTGTATGAACTGGAGACTACATTTGGAAAAGCTGCAAAATGAAATGACAGTTATTTAACACAGTTCACATAAATTTTTGTTTTCTACTTTTCTGCTCCTTCTAAACCCTACCTTTCTAAATCTTGTGTTTATATAAACATTTCAGAAAATAACTAAAAAAATAAATGTATATTTCCCAGCTACCCTGTGCAACTGGGGGAATAGCAGCCATGTCTGAACTCTCTGATTAATCTAGCCTTGGAACACCTTACATGACTAATTTCATTACCTATTACAGTGTCTTTATTACTCCTGAAATTTATGTTTGGGATTTTTTCTTATCCTTTGCAGGAGAAGATGTCAGGAAAGTGTGTGCTATAGAAAAGGTACTGAATGGTTGTCAGTCTCTGGGGTTTTACCCTACATCATTATTGCAGATAGGGAAAGTTCCAGCTTATGTTTTTAGTCCATCTCCTTTCCAGTGCAAACACATATTCAAAATGTAAGTAAGAACATTTGATGCTTTGTGTGGAGTTCTCTCAAAAATGCTTTCCAAGAGCAGTGTCTGAGACTTGTTACAGTTTCTTTAGGAACTGCCCTTAGCAAATTCACGTCAAGTCAGCATCAGCTTTCTACCCTGCTGTGTTATTTAATAATCTGCAACTCCAATAAGACTGATCTTGCTTTTGTACTGTGAAGGCAGTCTAAAGTAGTCTGAAGCAGTAGGATATCTCAGCAGGTAATGTCGTGTGCACCAAAGGTATCCCTCTCTGGAAAATGCTAATGGGTATCTCCTCTTATGTAAGACCAGTTTAAAATTGAAATAAAATATCTTTTCCATTTTTTTTAAGCTATATTGCTGCTTTGAAGAAGAAAAAAAACAGATTGTATTTTTCTACAGATTACTATAACTGCAGAAGAGATTTCAAAAGCAATGCTGTCTCAAGGACAATACATTATGCTGAGGTTCTACAGGATTACACACAGTGTAATGTGTAATTTTAATGAGTAAAAAATATTTTGATGATGGGGTTGATTAAATGAGTCTGTTGGTATATAAAATTACAGGTAGATCTTGCATGTCTAAACAGGTGCTCTTCAATCTTGAATTCCTTGTGAATATGTTTTGATAGCCTGCAGATGGAGCAAATACAACTTCACTGTATTCAGATGGAAAATTACTTTTGTCTTCACTGATGAGCTTGGATGTTTTTTTGGATGTTTTTTGTTTTGGTTTTTTTTTTTCCCAGTGACATTTTAGCAAACATCACTCAACAGAATATATTTGGTTTTTAGAAAAATTATGTAAAGAACCTTCAGCCTGGCTTTGGAGATTTCAGACATTCTTATCCACACATTTTGAGCATTTCTCCAAGGAGAAAAAAAAAACTTGCTCCACAGTAATTGCCTCACATTAAGTTAAAATTTTAATAAGTTTTAAAAGGAAGACAATTTAGAGATTTACAGATATTAAGATTTGCTACTCTAGTCTTTCTCCACTGAAGGAAATAAACTTATGCTTATGTTATTGCTTGGCAAACAGGCCTGAGAGTTACCGAAGCAAGTAATTTTACAATCCCTTCCCTTTCCCATTTTCTGTTTGTACAGCTTTTTGCGCATCTAGTGAGCCTCATGCTTATAGAATCCGCACAGCGAGGACATTTCTGTTACATAGTAAGTCCACATCAGAATATGGAGACCATGACCTAACCTGTTTTTCTCATAATTTATTAAAATTGTAATTTTGTCTTCTTGATTCTGGACTTCAGAACCCCATGCTCCATGGGTACTTCAAATGCAGAAAAGATGTGTCTTATATTTTATGGAGTTAGTTTGGGCTAACATAAAGCTAGTTTACTTCAGCTTCCTTTATGTTGGATTCTTACACATCTTTCCACTATAAAATTTCACCCTGGCTTGCAAGCACATTTGCGTTGGACAACGTGTACTTCTCAACTTTGTCTGTACTCACTAAGCACTTCACAAATTGTCATGTAATTGTGGTCTCCAGCTAAAATGTGTGATTGCAAAGTTATTATAAGCCTTAGGAATGCTGTTTTCACTGGCAAAGCTGTAGATGAAAATTTGATGAACAGTAACACTGCTCTGCCCCTCTTGCGAGCACTTTCAGTCATTTGATATCACCTAAATTTTACAAGACCGCTCTTTTATTTGCAGAAACTATTAGACGTTCTTTGATTTCAGAGTGATTAGGTCTACTCCTGACAATAAAGATTCTGTGTTGCTCTAGTTCTCTGTAGCTGTCCTCCCCATACAAGCTCATCTCAGGAACAACTAAGTTTTGAAAAACTAAATTTTTGTCATGTTTTGTTTCTCTTTTGCTTTTTCTTTGAGTCAAATGAATGGTGTATTTCTGGGATGCAGGCTTTCTCTTTGTAAATGTTGCTTCTCAACCCTCTCCCCATACACCAATTCCTCTGATTATAAGACAGTGTTACTGTTTGCTGAGGCTTTTGTCATCCTTTTAAAATTATGTCTAGAAATATACTAGGAATTTTGTTTTGTAAACACCCTGTTATTAGTTTTGTATTTTTTTTTTCATTGCTGTGAATTGATCGTTTTGATATTTCTGTGTAAATAATGGATAATGGGTAAATGTAATCTGATTTTTTTTTTTTGCTATCTTGAGTGACAGCACAGAAGTAAATGAGAAGTAGTTCTAGGACATAGAATCATAGCATCATAGAATATCTTGAGTTGGAAGGGATCCGTAAGGATCACTGAGTCCAGCTCCCTGCTTCTTGCAGAACTACCTAACACTAAATCATACAACTAAGATCATTGTCCAAATGCTGCTTGAACTCTGACAGGCTTGGTGACATCACCCTTCCCTGGGGGGACCTGTTCCAGTGACCAACCATACCCATGCAGAACCTTTTCCTAATGTCCAGTTTGAACTTCCCTTGACTCAGCTTTGTTCCATTTCTTCATGTCTTGTCACTGGTCCCCAGAGAGAGATCAGCACCTCCTTCTCTGCTGCTCCCCTTCAGGAAGTTGTAGATGCTCCTCCTAAGTCCTGAGACCTCTCACTTGGTTGCCCTCCTCTGGACACACTCTGGAAAGTTTGATGTACTTACAGCGAACATGTTGCTGTAGAAAGACATGCTTGCTAAAGGATGTATTAGAAACACTGACATTCATAATTCCTTACAACTGTGTTGAAATCATGGTGACGAACTAACAGAGGTAAATGGCATTAGGCATTAATGACAGCACTTTCCCACTCTTCTGCCCGCTGCAAGAAGGATAAAGAATTATCACATTTGGGTTATGAGTTACTGTCAGGACCGTTGTACAGGTCTAGTTGTGCTTATAAGATGGCTCTAACATACTACGTGCAAAGAAATTTTTTCCTCGTGCAAGGAGGTTTTCACCACTTTTCCTCTTGACCTGTGAAAGGCTGAAGATGCCTGTTGGGCATGTGGAAGCAGCAGCACTAGACAGTGAGGAACACTAGGAAAGTACCACCGCAGCCATCTCTCAGAAGGAAGTATTTCTCTGTATCTTTCTTTCTTTCTCTGTCCCCATAATTATTTTTTTCCCCAGACAAAATTGCTAATGGGTGATATATCTGTCATCTATTCAAGAAAACATACATAATGTAAAAAGCTTAAAAGACTATGAATACTCAAAAAACTGTAGTGAAATGCTGAGCTTTTGTAAATCCCTGTTGGTAAAGAGTAGAAAAAAGTAATATGTTCAGAATCTACTGATCCTGCCATTGCCTACCAAACACGTTAGGTGTAAGTGAGCAAGGATGTGAGGAACTCAGAAGGGCTTACTCTGAAAATTATATGAAGGTGTGAACCAAAACATTTCAGAGTTCAGTGTGTATTTATAAACAAATGGCTTGTGTATTTATAAACAAATGGCTAAACATTTTAAGCCAACTGCTTCAAGTAGTTTCAGTAGGAAAAAAAAAAAAAAAAAAGAGTAAATTAAATCCTAAAGTCCTAAACCCACCATGCTCAGGCATAAATTATAGTTGTAATTAAATAAAGACTTTGTCCACAACTATGCTATTTTTAACTATGAAATATTGCACCAGCATTAACTGTTGATGTGGAAGATGCTAAAAATATTTACTTATCTTTGCCTTTCTCCATTATTGAACCTAAGGTCAATCTGGTATTTATTCAGTACCTACCTGGTTTAATGACTTTTACCAGAGAACAAGTGTGTTGCATCTTAGATGGGTTCCAGGTGAATGTACAACTACAGCAATCTGTAAGCGCAAAGATCTTCCAGGTGCGAAGAATGTTACTTTAATGTTATCTCATGGAGGAAACATTATGTCTCAACAGAAGGCTAGAGTTCAAACTCTAAATGAGGAGCAAAAAAAAGTGGGAAAAAAAGAAGTAAATATTTCTTCCCTCTACATTAGGTAGAAAGAAGGGGTTAGATTTTAAATGTAAGCTAAATTATTTGAAACAAAATTAATAACAAGCAGTAAGAACATGCTTTGTGTCTAAAAAGTCAATGCCATAATAAAATGGCAGTTTTCTGTGTCTCATGCTGGGTATTTCTTCTTTCTTTGTTTTAATATTAATATTTTAGTCTTCACACAGTACAAAAGGCTGTGTTAATATGGCATTGCTTGCACTTTAATATTTCATGTATGCATTGTAAAATGCTCATGCTCTGATGGAGCTCAACCTGATATAAAATCATATGAATTTTAAATAACAGAGTTAGTGGAAAAGGAGACAATTACATAAGCCAATTAAAAAAATTCTCTCCAAAATACAGTGTTATGCCTTCTGTTTGCCAGAAGCTTCTGATTATAAATATTATTATTAGAGCTGGGAATTACTAACGTTACTTTGTATTAATATTGACAATTGTAATGTACAATATTCTAATTACACTTATTATTCCTCTGTATATAATTATTTTAAGTTTTTTTTTTCTTTATACTATAAGAGGGAATGCTAAATACTTTAAAAGAATCCGATATACTGATTAATAGCAGAACTTTTATGATTTAATACTTATTTCATTTTAGCTATTCCACTGAGGCAGACACTGTGTAAACATTACATGAAATAGGCATAATATGATACAAAGACCTTAAAGATTTAAATTAAAAAAAATATCCAGAAATGAAGGGTGCTTCACTGTTTGAGTGTCTCATACCCTTAAGGGCACTGATGAGAGAATCCCTTTCCAGAAAGAAGCATCTTCAAGATGCCTTAAGTTGCTTCTTTCAAACTGAAGACATCCAGTCACTTTTGAAATTTAAATCACCCTGGGTAGTTTTCCTAACTTTTTTTTTTTTTTTTTTTTTTATAACACAGTTTTATCCGGTGCCAGTTATGAACTAATACTGTTCTTGTAAAACTTTATGGATTTTTCTGTGGTTCATTTCTGGATATTTTAAACATAATTTATCTTTATATCGGCCATCACACTTCAGTCTTCCCGATTCACATTTCAGCATTGAATATGCAACAAATAACAGAGATATAACTTTACTAAAGTAGAAAACTGTGATATAGCCTCTAATTTCACCACCACTGTGTTAGTTCAAGTCAGACTTCCCAAAGTCTCAACTCCTCTATCAGTAAAATGAGAATAATTATATTTACTTACCTAACATAGGGCAGTGAGGCTTTATTCAAGTTTGTGAAGAGCTTTAATATCCTCAGGTGGAAGGAATTAGGGAAATGAACATACATTCTTTGCCTATCTATAAAGACAAAGAGACATTTAAATGCTGCTAATGAATATCATCCTTTAGAAATGGGACCTTCCCACAACTCCCTGCAAGTTGCCATTCTGCCGTACATTTAAACCATTCATTTAAATTTTTAAATCATATTTCAAATAATGTACTCTCAGCAAACGCCATAATAAGAAACGACCCTTGATGTTAAGGGGAGTGGAATAAGCTGCCTCTGCTCTGAGGTGCTGACGCGGACACGGGGAGTTCCTGTGGCATAGCTCTGTCCTGCAAACTCTCAGCCAGTGCTGCCTCGTGCTTAGCTGTTTGCTTACCTGTTTCCTTGGCAGTGCTGAGGAATCCTGATTTTTGCCGCTGTTCATGATTTATCCTCGTCGCATGAGGTGTGTGTATACCTGTGTGTTTGTGAGAAGCTTTCCGTTACCCGTCATTTTGTGCAATCACTCGATATCAAGGAGGCCAAGCATCATGCCGGTGAAAGTATTATAGGAAATGGGTGAAAGCTGAAGCAGCCCGTTGCACACAGCTTTCACTTTTCTGTGTCAGTGTCAATGGTTGTGCACAGAGAATTAGAAGATAAGGCTCCCCTTCCCAAAAGTGCTGTGAAAATCATGTGCCACTATTCCTTGATGTTTTTACCAAACCATGGGACATTGTCAGGGATCTGTTCTCTGATAAGAATGAGTCAACAGAACAACCTCGGAAGATGCTGCCTTATATTTAATTACTGATTGAAGAGTGCTAAAAAAATGCTTTAAGGTCATTTTAAGGGATAAGACAAAGCTCAGAAGGCAGATTTTCATCAGAATAAACTCTACAAGAGTTAGGAACTTCTGTTTTAGCAAGTATAATTTAGAAATTTGGTTGGTTTAGTCTTTTAATTCTTCATTAAAGTTATTATTCATTAAAGTTATACATCTTATTGTATAGGGATTGTCATATGCTGACAGCTGGTGCCTGAACCTATCTGAAATCATCTCAGCAATATTTTATCCCAAATAGTCCTGCATATTTGTTAGTGAGGGTGAAATTGCTCTCAGAAATTTCCTGATTATGGCTTTTCCAATCTCCTAAATGTACTTTAGGGACGCACAGTTTGGTATCAAGCAAGCCTTTTTGTCTTATTAGTGGAGAAGCTTAACCCTATGGACAACTGTGTTTTTTCAAAGATGATATTAAGAGTATAATGTAATTTATTTTCATTATTTCTCTGTGTGCTTTTCATAAATGCATTTCATAAACTGCACTATACCTTACTGAGTAATATTCTTATAGATACATTGGGGGGAAAAAGCAATGCTTTTGATTCTGACTACTATTTTTTCAATTTTTTTTGTGTGTTTCAAGAAAATTTGTTGAGAGATAATAAATGGCATTTATTTTATATAAGACAGAAACATTAATTAACATAAAACATAATAATCCTATAAGCTCACAAACCAAGAGTCAGAGCTTGGAGCAAGGTATTGTCAATGATGATCCTTGAATAAATATAAACCCAAGGTATTTACTGTCTTTTGGAGGAATGGCTACAGGTTAAGCATTCTATGATACCCCACAGTTTTCACAGCTTTGAAATTCTTTAAAATATTATATATAGTAGTAACATAATTCTCATCATATTGTACGGTGGTAATGTTTTAGTCTGTCACTACCATTTTGCTAAAGGCAGATAATTTCATTTTGGATAGTCTGCCTTTTATTTTTAGCTAGTACTTGAAATGAAGTATTTCTCTGGGAGTTAAATGGTTCTGTAAAAAAACAGCTAGTGTTAAACATTTTTAGGTAACAATGTATTGGAAATCACAATATTAAAAGAGAAAGTTGTGAATTACTTTTGTTTTAAATCTGTACTCTGCTTCTTCTGAACAACTCAAATTAGAAATAACACAATGTAGCATACCACATGGTGGCAACGTCTCAAAATATCACTATGTGGAGGGGGATCCCGTGTCAGAATTTGCTTTATTGTGTCCTGTAATTCCTTAAACTGCATACAAACATTAAAAGAGGTGAAGGGTAGGGCTTAAGTGACTTATTATGTAGATACAAGAAATGCAACTACGGAAGTATCTTAGAAAAATAATTCCCATAGGAGAATAGTTTTGTTAATTTCCCAGTCACTATCTGTGACTCAAACTGCAAAAGGAGTGGTAGCTGCTTCTTTAGCAGACTAGTGTAGTGCAAGGGTGTAACAACAGTAATAACAAAGTAGAAATAACACTGTTCCAGAAGGGTTTTCTACAAATTAAAAATATGAAAGCTTGACTGAATTTAAGCCTAAATGCATGACTAGTAGTCAATGTATAATCATAGAGTCATTTAGGTATTAAAGGACACTTAAGATCATTGAGTCCAACTGTTAACCCAGAACTACCAAATGTTGACCATCACGTCTTCTGTCATTCTCTGCATACGCTTTTTACACAATGCTTAAAAGACAAACAATTTTGTTTTACAAACTGTGATTTTAAGTTGAAAGGAAGGTAGCATCTAATGTAACAGACTTAATTTTCTTAAAATCTCAAAGAAAAAAAAACAACGGACAGATTGCTAGAGAATTCATGTTTCTTCAGTTTTCACTGCAAACTTAACTAATAAACCTAAGTGCTTCTTACTTACCAGGAATAACACAGTCAGAGGATAATTTCTTCATGGTTTCATAGTAAGTGGAAAGTGGTAAATAGCAGTAGTTCAGTAATAACAACATAAATTGCAATACAAATTTGAAAGTTGCTTCATATGACTGCAACGTTGACAATGGGAGAAATGATCATTGCTCTGTTCAACAATTATTCCCATTGAAAAGCACCCAGAACAACTGTCAGTCAATGTTCCTTCAACTGGAAGTTTTTTTCAGAAAAAAACCCAGTAACTGAAGTTCATATGCTGAAATGCAGAAGCTTAATGTCAAGCCAGTATGCTGGCTTGTGCCCAGGTAGGCACAAGGGAAACAGAGACACCTTTTGTGGAATTAAAGAGAAGAATCATATTAACAGAAAGGGGGACCATGTGCTTGAAAGTAGAGATATGTGAAAAACGTTTTTTACATCATGTTAGAAGACAGAAATAAACAGAAAGGAGACCAAAAGTAGCAGAAAGCTATGGTGTGAGATGGATGGTACAGACAAAAATACTGAGTCAGGAGATAATGAAGGAGAATTATGTAGAAAAGACAACAAAATACAAGTCCACTATGAACTGGTTGTGTTGAGAAATATATGTTAAGATTACATCCTTATTTTTTTCCCCAAGCCTCAGTTTCTGCAGTTCCATGATGCCATTGTTACCACCATTTGCTATTCTTAAAATAAAAGTTTCTTCTCAGAGAAATAAATTTATGTGGAAAAGTAGGTTTCAAATCCATCCAAAAATTTCAAAATCAGATCCAAAATACAAGGAATACTTGTCTTAAAAATAATTAAATTTCGTCTTTTAGAGTCATCATTTTCTGAGATTTGGCACAAGGTATTTGAAGACTTGAGGTTGGAAATGTATTTGTCTGAAATGCATGCCTGATGATTTGCTTACCAAAAATAACCAAAAAAGGTCTCATTTAACGTCATCCCATTTCAGCAAGACCACGTGATAATCATCTGTGCAAAATGAAGATGGAAAGGGAAGGTCTACACAGTAACAGGCAAGTGACAAAAACAAAGTCAGGGAGAGGGTGTGGAAGGACACAGGTTTTTCCAGTCTTGTACAACTTTTTTCTTTGCTGTGGGTACATTTCTAATGTTGCCTCAGTCCGAGTCTTGTAAATAACATGCAATATTTCTACAGTTCCACAGCTCAAATTGCCACACTTTCTTTTGGAGACTACAACAAAGCAAGGCACTGAAAGATATAATCTCTATTGTGCTCCAATGATACTGTTGGAGTATTTATGGCAACACATCAGTCTTCATGTGTATTGTGTTGCCATTAAGGTGAGTGAATATATTATTTTAATTGTGGTTAGAGTATAGGGAGCAGAGGAACAGTAGGAATGAACAAACTAATCATTCAACAGAGGGAAAAATATGCAAAATATCCTGAATTTTTCTGCATATTTTACAAAAATGACTCTAGCAACGTTTGTTTCCCCCCCCCCCCCCCAGATTTTCTTCTCAAAGCTGTCCCAGCTTAGGTTTTGTTCTTATGTTCCTCTGCAAAAGCTTGTGTCTGTCATGAATTTTACAGCACAGACTGAAAGAAAGAAAAATTGCTTCTGAGAATCACAGAAGCCAATGAAGTGGCTTCACCCCGCAGGGTTCTAGAAGTTCTTAATTTAAACTATGAATCACTTTGCCACAACTGAAAGAGACTCCTAAAGTGGCATCCTTTGGGGGTAATTTTGCCTTTAGGTCTGCACTATATAATGCAGACTTTTGGAATAAGTTAAACATGTGAACTGCTGATGGTGGCCACTGCACTGTAAACGATTGCTGATTGTTCTGTCAGACTAAAGCATGCTTTTCTAACTTGAAGTCTTCATTTCAATGGTAGATCCCCTTTAAAAGTGATGAATTCTGATGCCTTGAATTAGCAGAGTCTGGATTTTGGCT
Organism: Microhierax caerulescens; assembly: GCA_035590215.1. Classification (NCBI taxonomy): domain Eukaryota; kingdom Metazoa; phylum Chordata; class Aves; order Falconiformes; family Falconidae; genus Microhierax; species Microhierax caerulescens. The sequence goes on from JAVJGJ010000057.1 coordinate 87,965,046, forward strand.
ATCCTCTTCTTTTCCCCCACTCTTTGCAGATGTAAATAGGAGGCATTGTATTAAATATAAATTCCAAGTGACTTCAGAAAGAATAATTTCTATTTGTGGACTTCTTTAGAAGACTAGCCAAGAGGGATCTTTTTAATAAAATGAGTTGTACCTTTTTCACACATGCTTTGGAGATAAAAAACGCAAACTGTAGTAACTGGGGATCTCTTACGTGTAGTTGATATCACTGGGTGTATGATTGCTAGTAATGAGTTAAGGCCAGTGCGGAAGGTGATGAGAGTGTGACCTCACATTGTGCCATCCTTCAGTAAGAGACTGATGCCTCTCAGAATGCACCAGGGCAGCGACACCAATGACACCAACTCTTGCCAAAGAAAGGAATTCGGGCCCTCTCAGGCTACCAGGCAGATATGTATCAGGATTCAATCTCTAGATTTGCATCTGGTTTTCAGCTGAATTAGGGATGCAGATAACATGACGATTTAATATCCAGTGCTGTATGTTTCTAGCCTTCCTTAAAAAGAGAAATTAATTATCCTGAAATTAATTTTTAATTTTCAATTTAAATTTTTTATAAATACCTAACTAAATAGAGTTCATTTTATAATTAAATGATCTGAATCTATATGTCAATGTGTGCCCATCACAGTTTCCAAACCCTCATATATCCCTGAAGGTCACAATCTCAGTATTTCTTCCCTTAAGGTTATGGTTGAAAAACTAGTGGCAAAAGAGAAAATTTAGATGTATGGGCAGATTCTACATGAGAATAAAATCAGTTGGAAAGAAATATGCTTGGTTTAATTATCTTTTTCTATAAGCCCAGTGAACATTTTCTCCACTTGGTTTCTAATGTACATTTCATTATGGGAACTTTTTAATTCCCTCAAAAAGAAAGAAAAAAAAAATAAAGGCAAATGAAAAATACCAGGAAATTTAAAAATCCAAAATCCATGTAGAAACCAAAGCTTAATGAATAACTTCTGTAAATACATATTTTGACAGTACTTAAATATCATTGCCTTAGGAAATTTAAGTTTAAAACAACGTTTTTCCCCTTAGTTCTCATTCCCACAAAAAAATATTTTACTAAATATATTAATTGCCTGTAAAAATAATACGATTTGACTGCACATTTCACAAACTAATTTTTCTTTTCTGGATTACAGGAAAATTTCTTTTTTCATTTTTTTCCCCCACAAGTATCATTGCAGCTGTATGATAAGTATTTCGGTTTCTCATAAATCTATTTAGTCATTGCCACAATAACACATAATGCCCTGTCAAAATCTTTAGTAGACATTGACTTATACAAATGCTATTATTTATTTAAAAGGAATAAATAGCCTCATCAAGAAAAAGTGTTGTCATTAAATCACTGAAACATTTGTAACAGGTTCATAAAAAGCTCTCTAATGTAAGTTTTTATGTCTTAAAGATACTATATTTCATGAAAGAAATTACATGACAGGGCTGTTTTGAATTTTCTTGTTTCCAAATGATGGTAAAAAAAAAGTGAAGGAAGTGTTTCCCATAATAAATAGATTCCTCTGTCATACTTGCAAGAAAATGGTTTTCATTGACTAATACACTTACTCTGTTCATTTAAAGAGAGCTTCTTTTAGAAAGATAAACACAGATATTAAAAAAAATGAGATGTATTTTTGTTGGACATCACTACACACTGTAGTGTACATTTAAGTATCTTGTAAGGTGCCATGAAGTGACAGATAAAATTAGATAAATTGTTTTGCAAAGGTATGTATCACAAAGTTAGCCATGTATGACTACTACAACGTAAGACATAAAAAAGCATCGAATTGTTAAAAGTGGGCATAATTCCCATTTTATATTTCAGTATCTTTATTTGGAGTCCTTAAGAAAAATTCTGCAGTCCAAAATTATTTATTTATTTTTACCTGAATGTAATTATGCAAAGATTTAAAGTATTTATGATAATGAAACTGTTTCCCTTGTGGAATCTACTGTCTTATAACTTGACATCAGACTTGCATAATGATTGAGTTTGGAAGCGTCTCTGAAGATTATCTTGTACATCACTCCTGCAAGCCTGTCTTCACTCCAGATCTCCCATTGGGTCTCAGGGGCCTGGGACTTCTGAAGGCAAATCTTATTAGTAAAGACGAAGGTGAAGGAACAGGCCAAGATATTGAGTTCAATTTCTCTGTCACCAGGTCTGCTGCCCCATTCAGCAGAGTGTCCACATTTTCCAAAGTTCCTTTTCCTGCTGATATACCTGTAGAAGCCCGTCTCACTGCCCTTCCCAACCCTTGCCAGATTCATATCAGGTGGGCTTTAGCCCTCTAAACCTCATCCCCTCATGCTCAGACAGTGTCTCTATATTCCCCCTGCTTCCATGTCTTGGGTTTTTTCCCTATGTTTGAGTTTAGTAAGGATGTCTTTTTTCATCCATGCAGGCCTCCTGCCACCTTTGCTTGATAACCTGGACATCACGATGGACCATTCTTGATCTTCAAGAAGGCTGACATAAGCACACACACACACACAAGCCCAAAACCCCCCAAAACCCCCAAGCAAAACAACTGAACCAACACTCCTAGACATCTCTTCTCTCTGAAACCATGTCCTATTGAACTCTTGCAAGCAGGTCCCTGAACACACTAAAGTCTTCTCTCAAAGTCCAGCACTGTTACCTTGCTTTCACTTTTTTTCATTCCTCTCAGGATTCTGAACTCAGGCTCTTGAAGCTGAGGAGTCCTGCAGAAGATCCAGTCAATCTCTGCAGCACCAGAGATGAGACATTCTGCTCATCTCCAGCTCCTTTACTTGGCCACACAGCTAACCCAGCACTGTGCCTACTTCCCGTAGACAAGAACTGCTCCTCCCTGCCCCAGCAAGAGGCCACAGACACTCCCTGTGGCTCTAGTGATGTATAGCAGTGGCCTCCCCAAGGAACCTGGTCTACGTCAAAGCCTCTGACGTTATGAGGACAGCTGCTTCAGTGGCTGCTGTGCAACACCTCATCACCATCGCTCTGCCCCCAGCAGAGCTCCTGACCCTTTGCTGCACAAAAGGCCACCTATGTTAGCTGCCTTCCATCAGATGTACTCAAGACCAGTCCTTATATGCCTCCCTCCCTTGCACGTGTGGCAAGGGCGTCAGACCATCCCTCACCAGGGGTCAGCTGGGACAAAAGCTGGCCCCTTTGGTTAAGGACAGCTCACAGAGCTTGTTAGAAGCTGCTAGAGCTTGGCAGTCACAGCCCATCATGGTAACCCTTCCCCATCAGCAGCAGGCACTCTGATGTTCCTCAGAGACCTCCCACCAGCCCTCCAGTGATCTTAGATAAAGTTCACAGGAGATCTAAAAGATTACAAAGCAGAGCCCAGGAACTAATACACAAACTGTTGTGTCTGCTGGCTTTACTGCCTTAATTGCCTTAAATTTAGGATAAGGATATCTAATAATCATAGAGATAAGATATTATTCCTGGAACGGGCTGCAGAGAAGTGTCATTAATTTTAGAAAACAGTGCTGGAAACTTAGCTGATCATTTACAAGCCTTATTAGATATTTTTGGTTTTCTATCTTGTGGACCAAAACATAATTAGAAAATAACAAATATTGTTATGCACTTTGTGTTATTCACAATGTTATTCATTGCTGCAATATGTAAGTATCTAACAGAAGTAAAAGTCTGGTGTGAGAAGATAATTAGTTTGGGAAATTCTAATGAAATTAACATTCAAATAAACAGCAGATTTCTTATCCATTTCCTTCCTATAGAGGAGCAATATCAGATTATTTAGCTCTTTATATAGTATGCAGTTCAGACCATAATCTCTAAATAGTGTTTGGAGCCAACACTCAATACTATTAACCTCTAATGAGATGACACTTTAAATCTCATAACACACGGCACAGTTAGGAAAAAAGAAGCAGCACACACCCCCACACATGCACAGGAAAGTGATGCTGGAAGCATCAGGAGACAACTGCTCTAAAAAGCTTCTAAGAGACATGGATGCATCACTTAACTGTTTAATGAAAAAGAATCACCCCCTGTAACTGGATAAATGTAATTTATTTTAATTTATTTTAAAAATTTGGGCATTATAAGTACAAAGGTAGTAATAGAAGACAGGCAGGCTGTAATTACTGGTGCAAAAAAGGTATACTAACTGCAAGTCTAACACTCTTAAGATGGCCTGCAAGACCACATAAATCAACCAGGAAAAATAAACCATTCTCAGTAATATATTATGTCGATATGGAAAAAGAAGTTTTAGAACAGAATATATTTAAAATAAAATATCTAATGTTTGTTGTTAAAATTATCCCAAAATACACTTGGAACCACTGCCACATTCTCTGCTGACATTACTTCATTGATTGCAAATGGAGCTAGGCCAGCAGACAATTTGCTTTTTACAATTCTTATAATGTAAGGTGAAAATTAATTCCTGCAATTCTGATTACCGAACAGACCAGTTTTAAGCCTGGATATTACTTAAGAATACATGTCCCTAAAGACCAGAAGACAACTACTAAGCACAGCTACATAAACTTAATATGTGGAATGTAATTTTGAATATCTAGATGTAATTCAATTGAAAGCTGAAGTACAATTAGTTAGTGGCTTTGGTAATATTATATAAATCTGAAAGATAAATAATTTATGTCTGTTTAGGATATTACTTATTCCAGGTGTTTCTCAATCGAATGCATCTACTAATTTAAATATATTTTGATAAGGTGGTGTTTGGTTTGATTTTTTTGAAATGGCATGAATCTTTCTTTTTTTTCCTTCCAGTGCAGATGCAGAATTTTTATGACAGAACTTCAAACAGTCTTATGTCTCATCACCAAAAATAACTACACCCCCTGTAAAGTACTTTTCTTAGCACAAGCCTACCAGCTCCAGAAAGGCAAATTATTCTATATGGAAAACATTGGCATAAATACTATTTAAATAATCAATAAAAAAGTATTAATTCCTGCCGTAGATATCGAAAGCCAATGGGCTCTCCCTGTCAGCCCCTCTGCTACCTAGGTACACTTCTGATATGCCTGTGTGTTCCCTACCTGCTTCCTTTCAAAGTCTTTTCTGACTCAGAGGCAGGGACATCCTTCTAAATCTTCAGGAGTCCTATCTGACAGCTATTGTTTAAAATCTAGCAAAGTTATCAGAATATTGATTTAACTGAAATAGAGCTGACACATTGGGCTTAATTCAGTTATATAAATATAGTAACTAGTGGCATGTGAGATCCCCTTGGTTGTCCTATCTGGCCTCTAGCTGCCATTCTAGAAGGATACAGATTTCCTGGAGGTTTTGAAATTCTGTGAACAATATGAGATGTCTCTGATGATCTACTGCATCTCAAACAATGCTAGGTATCTATTGGTAAACAACTAAATCATGCTCATGGTGACACTGTAGTTCATGTACCTGTACATGTCTTTAAATCTTTGGCTCTAGTCCTGCCTTGGGCTAATACCCTTGCTACCCTACCCAAAAACAGTACAATGAGGTCTCATAAATGAGTGTACTATTTCCTTTTGCTGAATGAAACACAGATCAAAGAAAGCCTCTCTCAGCCTTCATATTTAGAAGTGATATGAAACTGTGCATTTCTGAACTCTGAAAATGTTACGTACTTTATGTTAAATAGTTTTTTAATAGAACAGCGGAATGCTCAAGATGACCACAGTGTCATGATATCTCTTTTGCTCCTTTTTTGGAAGCTTAATGTGTCATCATCCTCTAGTCATGTCACATCCTTTACCCTCCTCTACCTTCTGCATTAGGTATTCACTGAGTTTATACTGCAATGTTTCTCCTAGTACACAGAGACCTAATTTTCCTTTTCATGCAAGGACCTGTTCCCAGACAGATGTGTGGCAACCCTGATATTGGCTGCTTCTATCATATAGGCCTTTTTTATCACCTTCAGAAGTATTTAAATCTATCAACTATACAGATGTAGTGAGTTAACCCTGGCTGGATGCCAGGTGCCCACCAAAGCCACTCTATCACTCCCCTCCTCAGCTGGAAAAGGGCAGAAAAACTATGATGAAGGGCTTGTGGGTTGAGGTGAGGACAGGGAGAGATCACTCACCAATTACTATCATGGGCAAAACAAATGCAGCTTGGGGAAATGAATATAAATTATTACCAATGAAATCAATTTAAGGTAATAAACCCAAATCTCTCCACCTCTCCCTTCTTCCCAGGCTCATTTTCACTCCTGATGTCTCTGTCTCCTCACCCTGAGCAGTGCAGGGGACAGGGAATGTGGTCTGTTCATCACATGTCTCTGCTGCTCCTTCCTCCTCACTTTTATCCTCTGCACTGGCGTGAGGTCCCTCCCATGGGAAGCAGTCCTTCACAAAATTTTCCAACATGGGTCATTCCCATGGGGTGCAGTTCTTCACAAACTGCTCCAGTGTGGGGCCCTTGCATGGAGTGCAGTCATTCAAGAACAGCCTGCTCCAGCGTGGGTCTACCACAGGGTCACAAGCCCTGTCAGCAAACCTGCTGTCTATGGGGTCACAGCCTCCTTCAGGCATCCACCTGCTCTGGTGTGGGGTCCTCCATGGGCTGCAGGTGGGGATCTGCTCTAAAGTTAACCTCCATGGGCTGCAGGGCTACAGCCTGTATCACCACGGTCTTCACCATGGGCTGCAGGGGAATCTCTGCTCTGGCACCTGCAGCACCTCCTGCCCCTCCTTCTGCACTGACCTGGGGGTCTGCAGGGCTGTTGCTCTCACATATTCTCACTCTTCTCTCCAGATGCTGTTCTGCAGCAGTTTTTTCCCCCCATCTTAAACGCATTACCACAGAAATGTTATCACCATCACTGATGGGCTCAACCTTGGCCAACAGTGGGTCCATCTTGGAGCCAGCTGGCATGGGCTCTCTGGGACACAGGGGAAACCTCTAGCAGCTTCTCGCAGAAGCCACCACTGTAGCCCCCCCTGCTACCAAAACCCTGCCACGCAAACCCAATACAAAAGGGAATCTCCTTTTACCTAGGCCTCTAGTTTTGGACTGCGGTTTTGACAATGACTCTTGCTGTTAGAAAACTGCCTAGGAAATATTTAGCAAGGCCTGTACACATGTGAGTCCAGGGTCTGTGAAAGAATGTTACTTTGTAGCAGTTGACAGACATACCAATAATTAATAACAACAGTAATAATACTACTAATAACTATGATGGTGATGATGACAATAATAATAATGGACCCTGAAACCTGGAATGAAGAACTCACAGCCGTATTCAGCTGTACAGTCAACATTTAAGGATGTAACAGTAAATGCTTTACTCCAGGGAGGTTTCCATCCTTTCTTAAAATCTATGCAGTCCTTGCTTCTTGGTACTTTATTGACATACTGTATTTATGTAATATTATGTTTGCTTCCTACATATAATTTTGATTGAGATAGATCTCAAGATGTGGCTACTACCAATCTTCCTTGGGGCTTTAGACAAAAGAAAGTCTCTACCTTTTCTACATTTTTTTCTTGTCCTTCCCCATGAGGCTGAAGATGACATCAGAATGTTGGAGTAGCAGGTTTGTTCCTTACAGAAAGTAGAGTGATAACTCAACAGGACTGAGAAAATCGACTACTGTAAAAATCATAGTCGAAATAGCTTATAAAAAGAAGCATAATTCTTGCACATTATTTATAGCTTTAATTAGTAAGTCCAATGCTTTAGGATTCGTTGAACTAAATCTTCAATGTCTTTGTTGCAGGATAAGTGAACAACCCCGACTCTCTTAATTAAATTCACATAGAGTTTTTGTTGGCTTGTGTGTTCTATGTTTCCCTCCACCCCAGCAACAATTTATTTCTTTTGCCAGTTATGTTAAAAGAGACACTGGGGTTTCTAACTACTAAATATTCCCTGGCTGAATGGAAATAGTTACACCCCTGGGGTTTGCTCGTTGGTAGTAGAATAGTGCATTGAATTATTGTGCTTGCTAAAGATACCACTGGTTTACCATCATCAAAAAGTTTAATATTTTTATTACTCAAGGTCTTAAAATCCACTTTGTTATATTAATAGTGCCAGAACTCAGATTTCAGATATACTACTTTATTTAATTATTTTATATGAATCTCCACTTTTCTCTACCTATCTTACTTGTGTATTTTTTACTTACCTAATTCTTAAACACCCTCAAAAAAAACAACCAAACAAAAAAATCCACAACAAACCCCCAAAAAAATACACAGTTTTTTTTTGCAAATGAAAGCCTAAATTAGAGAAAAAAAACCATAGCTGCTTTCCTGCAGCATGTTTATTGTCCAGCTGTGTAACAATGTGCAATCTGTTTCCATAGCCAGAAGTTCAGCAGTATTCATGCTTGCATGTCTTAACAAGATTATAAAGTAAAGCTAATTACTTATAACTGTTATATTCATGGTATAAATCATATAAAAATTCAAAATAAACCTTTTTTCTTAAGAATTTCACATTTTAATCTTTTGCTTTATAGGAAAGTTAGTGGTTTGGTTTTCTTTCTGCTTGACCCCTTGTTGCCTAAACTCCCAGATTACCCAACTCAGATTTAGCTAAACAAGAATGTGCACAAAGTTTAGGTCAAGCTGACTCACCCTCTCAAGTCGTTAAATGACTTGCCGTCTCAAGTATCTATCATCTCAAATCACCAAAACTGATGAGTGAAAAGATTTCTAATCAAGGGAGTCAACCTTGGAAAACAATGAAAGGATAATGATAAAACTGTTAAGTAAATTATGCAGAAAGAAGCCTCCAAGTGAGAAAGTTCTGGCTGCAAGAGGAGATAAACTGGTAAAGTGTTGCAATCCACGGGAAATCAGTTGAAAGTAGGACAAAGGTATTAGTAGTAATGGGAGATCACGACCTCCAACTCAAATAGCAAGGGGGCAAACCCCAGCTTGGGGAGCACATGGAGTTGGTAACAAACTTCAGTAGTGCTATGTGAGGATGGGCACTGATCTGCTTTAGGAGCGAGAAACTTGTAACCAGTCCTGTGAGTGAATGACAATGAATACGTAAGGTACTATGAATATGCAAGTACTCTACTGTATATAACGTGTACCTCGAGCAGCTTGGGTGTGCGTGTTAGGAGGAAAAATCCCCCATGCCCCCAGCACTGCAACAAACCAATGTCGGCTTTCTAAACTGTCATTTGGTTTGGAGAGTTTTCGTGGTTAGCTATCTGTATCTATCTATATCTATACCTAGGTCTCTTTGAAAATCATTCCTTATTAACTAAGTATTAGTTCGGATATTCTGATTTTTTTAAAAAAGATATAGCAGTATTGAACTGTGACTTAGAAAAAGATAATATAATTTATTCCTTTCTATGCATCTCACCAAAATAAAGGTCTCCATAACTCTTACTCCCAGTGAATCAATGACATTATATTAAAACATAAGTAGATGATACATAGATATTTTAGATCATACTTCTATTCCTTAACCAGAGCTCACAAAAAGAAAAGAAAATTCCTTATTTGAAAAAATTATCTATAATTACATTTTTGTTTCTTTAGCAGTAACTACAAGTTTAAAACTATGTAATTAATCAAAAATAAAGATACTATAGGGGCTACATGGAAAAAAATCTTGGTATCCATAATACAATTTCCTGTGGAGTTAAGGCACCCAAGTCCAAAAACTGAATGAAAATGATTCACTCATCCAATTTCTGCTCCTGAAATTAGGTCTTTCCTAAGATCAGTTATCTGAGAGACCTGGTGCCAGAAGTACCAGAAGAGACCATGCATAATACTTAAGATGATGATACCCCTAAAAACAAACAGTGAAGGTCACTGATGTTACCAAAAGCCTGTCTAACAACATACCTTGTTGCTAGACTGTTGGATTACTATAAGCCAAAAAGTGACAATCTCCCTGCAACAATCTTCTCTTAATCACCAGATGACGGGTTGGAATAAGGATTTATATTATGGGACTTTTTCTGGAAGCCTTGACAGTGTTCAGAAAAGGCGCAAGGCTCTGGGAGGCAAAAAAGAGGTTTGGACCTGGCGCCCTGTGACTCAGGGTCCAACTGAGTTCTGGATTCTGTTGTAGAAGTCAGCATGCCTGAAGGATGGGATAAGGCAACTCAAATCCTTTATTTGGTTTAAAAATTGTATAATCCCATAGTTTAATTCTTTATGTGTATATGAATAAAGATATATTTATTAACAATTAAATTAGCAGAATATTAAAAAAAATTTCTTTGTTTACATTTAAATGACTAAATAAATTATATTTAATTGGCTGTACAGCTTAGACCTTTAGAGCAATTGCATGTGAGACAGGTGGAAAAGTTTGCTAAACGGCCACGCTATTTCTGTGTGTTTGTTCACTCCCAGAATGATCCATATCAAAAAATTCCCCAGTTCTTCTCCTTTTGAGGAAATAGCATCAGTTAAAGATCTTATACTTTAACTTGTATTGGCAAGTCTCCTTTCTTTCAAGACTGTAATTTCTCCTTGCAATCTCTAGCAAAGACTAACACGGCTGAGAAGGGGAGTTCACAACTAATTCACAGAATGTTGCTTTGATGTGATTTTAAGAGTGTTTATGCTACATTTAAGTCACAGAAAAACAAAGCAGTATACCTGTCATGTTTGAGTGCACCCATAAATAGAATTCTGTTCTAGTAGAACTAATTGGTGCAAATGTTGTCTTGTTAGAAAAGCTGGTACAACATATTCTTAATCACCAAGGATTATGGAACTCAAGCATAAGAAATCATATGGAGCATCTGGAAAAAAAATGGCATATTTTTCCTCTTGTAGTTTCCTTCAAGACCTGATCACTGAATAAGATGCCACCTAAATGATCTTAACTAATTTTTTACACTTTTCCTCATCTGTTTGGGTTTCTACAGACTACTCACTTGGTCTGAAAATCCTGGGTGACATTCCCCTTTCTGGGGTGAAATTCTCAGATCAAAGCTAACCGTAAAAAAATCTATATACCTTCAGGGTAGAGAATTGTGTGTCTAAGAACCCCAACAGCCAGCTTTCTTCTGCAACATAGATTAACCATTAAGAAACACAAAAGAACATTTTGTTACCCTAAATTTTACCTTTCTGCAGAGCTTGCTGATGTCATGTTAGCCTGTTGTAGGTTTCTACGGCCTAACGAACAGGGAGATGTTTAAAATCATAAGGGTAAGGCAAATGGTGATACACAGTTTCCAGTGTTCATGTGTTTGACAGTTAGGGGGTTTCTACTAAATGGTGTGTGGCAGTAATTGTTCCTTTGGCTCTGTGTAAAAAAGTCCCCCAAAAACAGAAAAAAACCCCCAACCAGTTATCCATAAAACCCCAAGAGATAATGCTAGTATAAAGTCTCAAACTATGAATCCTAATCCTACACTCATGCCTAATTTAGGGCTGTAGAAGATACACAAATTCTTGAGATAATTTGAGCAAATGCTTTTTCATAATTTCTAAAACATTACTTTATCGTTTAGTTCTCTATCCTGGCTGCTAGGAACTCCATTTGTATTTATTTACTTTTTTCCCCTATCACTCTGAGCAGATAGAGCTCTTAGTCCTGATTTCTAAGCTATAAAAGTAGTACAAACTTATGCTTTCTTTTCCAAGTTATCTCTAAATGCATTTAAGTTAATAACTAGATGAGCAACTTGTTCCAGAATTGACTCTGAAATGTTTTTATTTGTGAGTTCTGGAAGACATTTATCTTCTATTTAAATGTTAAAGAAAAATATAAATAATTAATATTTTGTAAAGTAAAATCAATATGCTTACTTATGCTTTTCTTTCTTTAGCAAATCCTTACAGCCTATGAGCTCAAGTAGTATGTGCACACAATCTGAGGAAGTGTCAGCTCATTATCAGCCCATTATATGTAAATTTATCATTTTAATAGCTTTAAAAATATAATTATATGGCTATTGCTAGATATGAAACTTAATAATTTTATTAGTGATGAGTGAATTACCTCTCTCTTCTATGTATGAATAAAAGGTGTAATTCATGCCAGTAATAAAATATTAATGCATTTATATTATTGAGATGTCCATATCAATTTTTCTGTTGCAGAATGAATTTCACTCTGATAACAAGGAAGAGGAAATGCACGACATAGCTATAAATAAATATAGGTAAATTATGAGCATTTTTTAGTTGAACATAAACAGAATGGTTAAAAATTTACATGTTCTTCTAACATCTCACTTTGGTCTGCTTGCACAGTTCTTCAACAGATTCAGTTGTCCTCTATATTTAGGTAGAAAGAAAAATACAGCTATTGATAGTATAGCAACATAGCATAGCAGTGTATATTGCTTTATTTACACAATCAATACTGCTTGTATTGATTGGAAAAGAAATTGTGGGGGATTTGGGATGGTTTAATCATCTTTAATTTTTCATGCATAATAGAACAGAAGGAGAACAGATTTGTTCATGGAACATATATAGTATGAATTTCATGTGAATCTGTTATGATTCATTACCTAAATTATCTTTTGAATATGAACAGAAAAGTGAGCTTGGGACATTGCTGCTACAAAGCTTGTTGTGAGAATAAATGATCACACACTAAAAAAAAAAAAAAAAGGAACACGATTTCAGAACTGAGATATAAGCTTCCTTCAGTCCATTAACTTAGGTGATTCAAATCCAAAATGTACTCACCCTTGAAATGTATCTCAGACTCCATTTTATTCCAAACTACAAAACTGAGAACAATTGCAGTGCCTTAAATGCTGAGAGAAGTAATGAACAGACATTATTCTTTCGAGTATATATAGAGGCCTCTGTGAATATAGTACACGCTCAAAGTCACTCTTGCTGTTTCAATACATATATGATTAAAATGTGCTTCCCAGCGTGGCTTCCCTGCTTTCCTCTCAACGTGCATTCAGATGGCTTGCTGACGTGCCAGAATAATCACATGAGCATGTGTGAAATATACATGGATACCAATGGTGTATGAAAAAAAAAAAAACCCAAAAATAAACACCATAACACACCCCCCCAACCAACCAACCAAACAGAAAATAAGATCTAGTTGTTGAACCTTGTCATAAAAATACCTTCAATCCTTTTACCTCCAAAAGGGTCATCTCTAGTGATAAAACTTACACTAAGGAGGAATTCCAGTTTTCTCTCTCCTCTTGCAAAGCTCGTGCTGCTTCTGAGATAAATTTGAGGGAAGAACTCTCAAATGGGAAACTCTTTAAAGGAGTCTTCACAGCAAATGTTTACTACATTATATCACTTGAATTATAGGAACAAGAATCACTTACCAGGAAAGACATCATTCTGTTTAGTACTGTGCCAACAACAAAAAAAAAAAAAAAAAGGCCCCAAATACCCCAAAAAACCCCAAAACAAACTAAACCAAAATATTCACAAAAAAATAAAATAAACAAAATGCACAACCAACCCTAGCATGAGATGGATTCTTTCTAAGCAAAAAACCAAGAAGGAAACAAAAGAGATGAGGAAATAATGTGATTTACATAGGATTATACACAGGTCATTAATACAGCAAGGAACAGCTGACAAAATAATATAGTAAAGCATAGCTCACAGAAACCTCACAAAGTTCAGTGGGGAGACAACTGAAAAATCCTGCACTTTGATTTGAATAACCTGTCCAAAAATACAGGCTGGGTGAAAAGCAGCCTAACACAGGGTCCTGCTGGACAGAAAACTGAACCACAGTTTTTCAGTATCTCAGTCATTGTCTTTCCAAAATACTGCGTGTGATGCTGGAGTAATTCCAATTTTGGAATGTTCTTTAGGTTGACAATGGAAATACCCTGCACCATACAGATACCTTCAGCTCAGAACAGGCCCTTTTCACCAAATTATGAAGTCAGAACCTGTCTTGCTTTACCATACCTCAGGGACTTTTCACATGGCTAATATTCCAACATATGTAACCTACAAAATCTCATACCCTTTTTGTGTCTCTTGCCTAAACCTTTTGTTTGTTCTTTTGCTTCTTTCTTTTGCTTTTATGGAAATTCCCATTTTTCAGAGAATATCTTCTGAAGAGATTATGAAGAAAAAAGTATTTGTCCAGTGATAAAAATGTTTTTTCTAAGTTCCTGTTAGATAGTATCTAGTCAGGACCTAATGGAACTTGTGTACATCTATCTGGATCATGAATATGTATGTCAGATCTTTTTTTCTTGACTCTTTAACACAGAGGAGTAAACAACAGAAACACAGCAAAAAACACGCATGAGGAATAGATAGTAGAATTTCCATATTTTAGACTTTTCTTGTTCACTAATAACGTGTATCAATGTATGACTATAAGGGCACATTCACATATAGGGCAAAAAGATCTTAAAATTAAAAAAAAAAACAAACACTTGTCACCTGTGTTGGACCCAAACAGCAAAGAATAGATAATAAAATCACTTAAACTACTACTAAAATATCTATGTAAATTAAAATATTTTCTTTGTAGTACAATAAAATTCAATTAGAAAAAAATGATGAAAATCAAATAAACTTGTATATAAACTATCCATACATTTTTATTGGGTCTTATCTCATCCAAGAACATTTTGGAAGGTAAAAGTGGAAAAGCAAGTGCTTCTAAAGATCAGCAAACATGATCTATACTCTGAGAAATGCAATATGAATCAGTCTAACTGGCAAAGTTTGAGATTATGATACAAGATACATGAAAGTGGAGAAAAAAAGTCTGTTTAAACAAAAAAACAGATGACAAACCCTTTAATATTTTACCAGCACAATTGTTCATGAGTATAGCTGAAGAATAGATGGAGTTCTCGGCTTTCTTGAATAGTGTATAACCTTTTTTCATCATAGAAATGAAGGTGAGTATTGCTGCAATGTAATGTATTAATATTTTCACCTGTTTTGTGCTGACATATGTGATCAATAAAAGCTGACAATATTGTCTGCTGTCTTGAATACTAGAAACACGGAAAATCTTCCATAGGCCCAATTCTCCCTGTTGCATGCAGATTTGGCAGCCAGTCCCTAAGCAGGGGTTACAGACTGGACACCCAAGGCAATCTGTGTGGACTACAGAAACATACCTTATACGTAAAGGCTGCTATTGTTAGTCTTAACTAAATCACTACAGCTTATTTCCAATAATGAAAAAGTTAAAAGAAATGTTCACAAACTTGTTAGGATCTACTTTTTTTTTCTGGTTTCATGCTTATTCTTTCCAACACTTTTTTACAAGTGACTAGAACCCATGGTTATTTTTTCACTGGAAGGGAATGGTGGTGTTGGCAAGGTGTCTTTCTCTTCACTTTATGGTCTGGCCCGCCTGTGGCTAATACATTTTCTACTGTTCACAGAGTCTTCTTAATTCTTTGCTTCTTCTCAATGTTGAAGTACATCAGAATGTCCTATGCTACATATTACAAATTTTGAAGATTTTTTCTTTTTCCCTTTGTTCTCTAAAGCATTTGACAACCAGCATCCAAGGTTGCATTTCTTTAGACTTGGACTGATGAGTTTTTTATAGCCCAGAGGACTCCTTTAACTTCTGCTTATATTTGCAAGGTCTCATTTAAAATCTTGCAGATAAACTTGGGGGGGGGGGGAATGTTATAAGCCCCTGTTTGACTTCAACAGCTTCTGAGTTGTGCATTATTGTAAACTAAGGATGTTGTTACCAGAATTTAGGAAGTTCTTTAATTGTTCACTTGCGTAGTGAAACATGCATATAAACACATATAAATACACATGCATATAAATAGACACATGGAAATGATGTTGTTGTGACCATTTGTTGACAAAATCTATGAATTATGACAATATGAATAGCATGATATCAAAGTCACTTTGAAACTACTCTCCCCTTCCTTATCAAGATATGAATTTTCTTCTATAGGTTACTGGTGATTATAAGGACAAAAAAATATCTGCAACTGACTTATAATTAGTTAATAATTACAAAGTAACACAGTAAAAAGCAGAATAAAAGAATTTTAGGCACAAGAATATCACTAAGCAAATCCATCTTGTCTTCAGTGGGGTGTTACGGTGCTAGACATGAAACTAAGATGGATGAATTACGTGCACAAGCTAAAAATCATGACAACAACTTTTGCAGGTGTTGTAACAAGAAACATTCAGTGGGAGAAAGAAGGTAATGATGTACTTATTAGATTTTGACCTTGGGGCTGAACTCGTTCATGCTTTTAACTGGCAAATTTTAAAAAAAATAAAGAAAATAAATAAAAAAGAAAAAGACAGTGAGCTAATGATGGGAAATTTAAATTATCATCACAGAATAGAACTGGAATATTATGGAAGAAGAACTGAGCAGCCTTCTGTATATACATAACAGACATATAAATTGCTATAGTATAAAATATAAGGTCACATATTTAGCAAGTCTTGACTAAATACTCTATTAAAGAACTTGTTTTCTTATTGACAAAAAAGAATGATAATAACTGATGCTTTTATTTGTCACGTTTGTGAATCACTGTTATCATAAAGCCATGGAAGAGTCAAATAAAAGCTCAAGCTCAATATGTTAGGCAAAGTATCTCCCAGATGCTGCCCAAAATGCTGGAAAGGTTCCATTCACAGTCTAAGGGCTCTGCCTTTAGGTGCTGACACATAGAAGCTTCCCCCACAGTGAATTGTTTAAGCTCACGCTGGAGACAATAAGCATTGAGCTAATAGATACAGTAGAGTCCAAGAGTAAGTCAGGTTCAGTTGTATCTATTGATATTTGAGAAGCTCTAGAAGACTTGAGACTTCCACTAAAGACTGGCAGCTATGAATAAGGGCTCCTGAAAGACCTAGTTCTTTCCAAAGGAGCTAAAATCAATGACTCATGCTCTAGCACATAGCAAATGATGCTAATTCTTTGTTGTTATTTGGGGTTTTTTTGATTGATTTTTTAATTTGATTTTATTTTTTAATGTTTAGGTACATTATTTATGTTTTAATAGTATACTTTAGGTTGAGTCAATTGAAGGGTCCAGTGATTGCATTAACTCTATCTTCATTGACTGTAACAGGAGCTAGATATCTAGTTTACTTTCATATAGACACTCATATTTACACATCTTACTCTGAAGCCATTTGCCACACTATTTACTTTTGGTGACCATGATAAAAACTAATTCACCTCACAACATCCACAGAGAAGGTCATCAATAGAATGAGCAAGAAAACAAAGAGCTTCTTTCATATTAAAAAAAAAAAAATAATCAGAAAAGACAGTTTTGGAAAGATACTACTATGACTTTCAGATGATACATGATAAGAGGGAAATTTATTATTTAGGATGAAGAACAGCATTGGCAGAAGAACAGAGAGGTATATTTTGGTCATGAAAAAAATGTAAATCTCCCATCAAAAGAAAGTTTGTGACAATGGTATGCTGGAGTATTGTAAGTAGACAAATGATAACATTTTCAAATTGAGTTTGATTACATATGAAAATATGTCTAGATACTGCAAGAGGCTGACCAAAAAAGTAATTTCCAGTTCCCTCGCCAGTGTGAGTGAATTGAAGATTTAAAACCTTTTTCCCACTTAAATGATTATTCATAAGGGTTTGTTTAACCTTCACGGAAACTAACATCAGCAAACCTGCTGAGAATGTTATTATTGAGATCACTGGAGTCCTTATGGCACTTGCATGTTGGAGGGCTTTGACAAGTTCAAATTTACCTGGAGAAAAATGGTCATATCTATGGCAATCTTTTTACATTGACCTGCTGTTTGAATAAAATCCTTCTGTTAGTCAAGTTTGTGTGTAATTCAGTTAACAAGTAAATTGGTTTTAAATTAGATGTTTTTAAAAATGGCTTATCACTGACTGTGCTCAGATGGTAAAACCTAAATATGAAGACAGCGCAGCTTAAACATCTGATAGTGAGATTGTTCTGACTGGTGTCCAATTCAATGACACTTAAAAGTTAATGTTAATTCAACGTTAATCACTGAACTAACGCAAGGTCATGCATTGTATGAGTGGGTTAAAAATGAACAACTAGGATGCTACTCCTAGGCACTCAGCAAGTATTTGAATGTCCCTTCACTAGGTTAATGTTGCCATCTATTACACACTATATTCTGTACTGGGTTCTCTTTTATGTCATGCTTCATTATGAAATTAATTTTCTGTCTAGGTTTTTACATTAAACTTAACTGTATCTGTGAAACTGTAGTATTCAAATCAATTACCTTTTTGTTCTGTACTGAATAGAAGTTAACAGTTGCAATTGGTTTGTATTTTGACCAGCTTACCCCAATGTGATTTATCAAAGAACAAATACTGTTAGGCAAAATGGAATTTTATCAGTAAAATTGTAGTGACTAATATGATGAATTATTAATTTGATTCTCATCATTTCAGCATTGTCTTTAAATAAGTCGTTCAATGTGTAAAAATAAAGAAGAACGATATCGTTTGCTTTGTAAAATTTCTAATCAAAGAACTTATCAGTTATACTTTAAGGATAATGAATCCTCAGGAAGAAGTGTATTTAGAGTATTTAGGTCACAGGCCAGGACCCAGCATGGTCTTTTTATTTTGTGTTTCTGCATTGTAACGGGATCCAACTCAGTGAATATGGCTTTTAGGTGTCAATTCAGTACAAATCACTAGCAACAAATATAGTAATATAACATGTTATACACATTCTCTGACCACCCCCAGCCCCCCAAAATACAAATTATTAGCAACAATTATAATAATATAACATATTACACATTCTCTGGCACTCCCAGCCCCCCCCAAAACCCATTATTTTCATAATAACTTTCTCTCCTTTACCAAATAAACAGCACAAGCTTTTAAACTTTCTTTTAATAGGAGACCAAATTTCCCTGACTCTGTATGATGATTTTTAGAAGTCAACTGAAAACACTAGCTATGCTAGTTAGGGTATTAAAGTACTAGAGACTGAGTGAAGTAAATACTAAACTGTGCTCTATGAGATTAATTTGGTATTTAAAACTTATTATTTATTAGAATACTCATAGGAACTTCACTACAACAGCTACTTTTTTTTTTTGAAAATTTGGAACATGCATCCATCTGAGGTAAAGAGAACAGATGAAATAGTGAAATGTAAAAACTAAAAGTTTCATGTTCTGAGGTCCAAAAGTGAGAGTTAATTGAAAAAAGAACAAAACCACAGGGACAGAAAAACCAATAGAGATAGAAAAATAGTATTCTCAAATTTACATTTTATATTTACACACCACTTAAGTGTTTTCCCTTAATTTTCTGTATTTTCCTAGCTTTTTATTGGCTGCGTAATGGCCAGAATTCCTTTGCTTTTCAGTGGAGAAGCTTTCAGCCTTTTATTTTTCAGTTTTGTTCTAGATTTGCATCTTCTTTACTAGTAGAGCAATTAAAAAACTGAAAAGTGAAGTATTTACCTTTGAGGTATCTTCTTAAAGACAGGTACAGGAAAATTAAAAGAAAATCTTCTAAGAGAGAAGAACATGTTTAACATTTTGTAAAAAATTATTTAGAAAGTACTTTGGAGGATTTGTCTTGCTTAATTTTATGATCTAAATTAGTAGCCTTGCATAAACTAGGCTCCTTCAACAGTTAATGGTGTTCTAATATTCTTCTTTCAATGATTTTTACTATTTAAGAGAAGGAATGAATGCCTTTTTGTGTTACTTAAGAGTCAGCTTTCCCACTATGTAAAGCTCTAGGGAAAATATGTTTATTTAAAAATGTAGATTTGCAGTAATGAGACAACACAAAATACCAAAATTCATTACAAAGGTTATACTTAACTCTAAAGATACTGGCTGCTTTTGTGCCTGAATGAGCATTTCTTTCTATTCTAGGGTAAAGAGTATTTCCACCTTGCAGCTAAAAGAAACACATTAATTGCTACTGCTATTTGTTTAGCATTGCTGTCTCTTTCTTCTAGGAAAAGAAGGAAGGAAGCAAGGAAACTATGTTCTTTATTCTCAGGTTTTTTTTTCTTTTTGTTACAGCCTCTTATTTGTGTCAAGTCAAGTTTGTGTACCAGATTCATAACATACTACTGACTAAATAAGTGTTAAATGAAGATTAAAACCAATGCCAGTGGAGACAGACTTGGAAATGCTGTCCTTGCTTAAACTAGCCTATACTTTGCCCTTGGTCCTTACTATATTAAGCATTCTACCATCTTCTCCCAAAATAAATGTTTGAATTAGCTGTTCTTAGTCACAGCGCAAGACACAAGAAAGTTAGATAAAAATGGTGTAATCTGCCTTTATCTAGATTTTTTAAAAAGAGAGAGAATAAAAAGGTGAATGTTAACCCTCATCACCCCTTCTAACAAGGAGCTGAAGATCTTAATCTTAGATGAGAATTCTGAGTGGCAGATCCGGAATTAGCGAAGTTTGTAACCTATATCCTTCCCACAGATATCTAAATTCAGAGATTAATGGGATTTTAGCTATTTTGAAGCTTATTACCGATTTTCTTTCCCCATTCACAATATAAGCTTTGTTTGTCCTTTCTGAGTAATTCCCCAGGACTGGGTACTGCAAGGACACTTTGTGTCCCAGGAACCTGCATCCATTCTGAGATATAAGACATGAGACTATATCCATTAGTCATCACATTAATTTTTTTATCAAGGGACATAGTATTAGTTCAATGAGTCAAAAATCTTTCTCAAGATCATATATTAGCCCTTTTCTCTTTTCCCCCAGCATCAAGCTTAAAAATGTAAATTAGATGTAAAAAATTAAAATTAAAGCTGGTGTGATGTTTGGTATTACCGTATAATTGGTTTTATGAGATAAGCTTATAACCAAGCAGTATTATTTCTATTTTGAATTTGTGCTACTAGCAGCTGCTGCTTATGTTGTAAAAAGGTGCCCTGATAAAGAAGATAATACTGTATATCTCAGTGGATTTTTTTGTATGAATATGTTTAGACAGATAAATGTGAATATGCATAAACATTATAATTAAATCTCAAGGAAATAAGGTTTCATTTGAAAATTTTCAAGTTTTCATAAACTGAAACTCTAGTTCTAATATTATTTTAATCATTGTAAACATTTTCAGATGCTGTTTTAAGTTTAATTACAAGTGCAGCCTGAAACAATGTCATTAACACAGTTACTATCTGTGCTTTACATATCTTGACCCTAAGAAATAATGAAGAGGTATCACCAGAATTTGACAGTATTAATTACTATTAGCTAATTTATACTGCATAGCTTAAGGAAAAACAACAAATCCCCAAAGATAAAGAAATCCCATATCACAAATGTCCTCTAGGAAAGTTCAGCCATAAACTTCAGTGCTTTTGGCATTTATAAATTATTTGGTTGTTTATAACAAAGACAGTTTGACATTTGCAAGAACTACAAAATTCCCATGTCTGATTGGACCAAGCACATAAATTTACCTGAGTTTATATGTTCTTTCCAGAACTTTCAATTTTTCATGTCTAGCACCCTGTTCTAACACAGTATAGGTACAGTTCTTTTTTCACTCAAGCATCACAGCCCTAGCCCTATTGTAGCCATAATGCCATCATGAGTTATGCTAAAGTAACACTAGCCAGCTTGGCTTGCATGTGGCTGCTTGAACTAACATGTATGCATGTTCAGTTTTTTTAAAGATTAATCATAATTAATTAATTAATGATTAATCATCATTACTACGTTTGGGTATGTTAGTTGATTATGACAATTATTTGACAATATTATATGTGATGTTGTATGACAATGTGAGTTCTGGTTTTTTTATGATTTGGAAAATGCATGTGTTTCTTCTTATACAATCATAGTAGCATAGAATCATAAAATCATTTAGAATGGAAAAGACTTTAAGTATCACCAAGTCCAACTGTAAACCTAACACTTCCAAGTCCACCATAAACCCATGTCCCTAAGCATCATACCTACACATATTTTAATACCTCCAGGGACAGTGACTCAACCACTTCCCTGGGCAGCCTGTTCCAGTGCTTGACAACCCCTTCAGTGATTTTTATTTTTTTTTTCCCCCTAAACCTCTCCTGGCACAACTTGAGGCCATTTCTTCAAATCTTGTTGTTTGCTCCTTGGGAGAGGAGTCCACCTCACTACAACCTCCTTTCAGGTAGATGAAAAGAGTGATGAGATCTTCCTTGAGCCTCCTTTTCTCCAGGCTAAACCACCCCAGTTCCCAGTTGCTCCTCATAAGACTTGCTCTCTAGACCTTTCACCAGCTTTGTTGCCCTTCTTTGCATATGGCAAAACAGTAACTTTTTTTGCTATTTGTCCCCCTAACTCCACTTTCATAACATTACAAATCACGTGTTTATTATCTTTAGTGAATTATGAATAATATATGAAGAATATTTCTATTAATGTACAGTATTTAAAAAATATTTATTGTAATCCTCAAGCAGATGGACAACTTTCACAAAGTATTGAAATGTGTTATAGTATATAAAAGTTCCTAAGGATGTTGTTACTGCTAAATATTACATGTTTTTATGACATGTAGTTTTTACCCCTAAATATTCTCTCATCTACTTAAATAAATCTTAAACCTTTCCCCAACCTTAGTCATAATCAAAGAAAAACTCTTAACATTGAAAAACATTTTATAAAACATTGTAAACCAACTTACCATTGCTAAAATCTGTATCATAGTATACCAAAAATTATTAACAGCATAGGAAAAATCTGAAAACAGGGACATTCAGAAAAAAACTTCCTAGAACAATAACAGTAATACTGAAAAGATTTTCTAAAACTCAGTTACAATAACAAGTCTGATAATTTACACTTTTTTATCTACAAGTTTTGTTTTCTTTTACTTTGTTTTGCTTTGCTTTCAGACAGGTCTTTTTTAACCCTTTCCAGAGGATGAACAGTTTATTTTCCCTGGATATTATCTTCAACTCAAGGTCTAAGTAATAAAGAGATTGTAAGCTTACAATCGTATACACATTCATTCAACAGGAATGCAACAAACACTTTTTTGGCAGTCATCTGCCTTATATTATGATATTTTGAGAACAAAACTGCTGGATAATAGATGTTCTCATAGTAGTTCATCAATGGCATTACTTGATAATGTGGGAAATTGCCATCAATCACAAAGCAGTAAAGATTATGGTGCCATTGACTATTAGTGATAGTTACTTAAAAATGTTTAATACAAGAATGTTGGAGTACTCTCAGCACTTGCTTTATTTTTCTAAATATGCATGTCATTTCAAGGGACCAGATGTCTCTGTATTTAACTAATGTGTCCAGAACACTAAACAGGCGAGGTTTTTTTTTTTGCTATAGAGACACTAAAATTAAAATGTTTTCTTAGGGGAGGGAGGGGGAAGGAGGGAGTGAAGTTCTTTTGTTTGTTTTTTGCTTTTAGTTTTATTTTGTTTCATGGTTGGGTGTTTTGTTGGTTGCTCACTTTATTGTTGATTTTGTATATTTTATATATTTTGTATGTATATTATATTGTTGATTTCTTTGTATATTACATAATAATTTATGATTCTTAATGTAACTTCACAGTCTGCAAAGTCGTAACTTGCATACCTAACCAGGCTGTGGCAGTGAAGTCAACATCTCAAAATAACAAATGTAATTTTTTATATTAAATTTAAAAACATCACAAATATTTTTAGACCATTGCAGTTTAAACACTGGCTGTAGAAAAGTTTTTCCATCATAAGTATGCAAGACCATGTGGTCTTCTGCATCTTGTGCACCTAGCTTTCTTTGATGACAATATTTTATGAGACAGGAATATCTCATAGCCCTTTGGAAACTCAGCTAGACTGGAAAAGCTCATGTTAGTTGTCTACAGTGGGATTTTATATTCTAGAAAATAATTCTATGTGTCTGGAAGCTTTGTATAGAGGAACTTAATCACTTTTATGTAGAATTTAAACATGAGATAGGAACAATAAAGAACAGTCTGAGTATGACACAGCATACCTTCACGTCCTGTTGACAAATTAAAATGTTTAACACTGTTTTCTTGATTTACAATAGATAACTCTGGGGTACGTTAAGTTAGGTGAAGGATTAGATTCCAATATTTTGATTATGGGTTTATATTATCCAAAAGAAGGCTATATTTGACTATTATGATGGATATTTTTTACTTGAGCTTGTCTTTTTCACTTTGACCTTACATGAGATGGAGCCATACATTTCAAGGAGAAAGAATTCTGCTTTTCCTCAATCTTAATCAAATATTGCCAAAAGCTGTAATTAGTATCTCCATGAGAGGAGTAATCCAGTTTCTGAATAACCTGTGACTATCTGTTAACATGTTTTGGTTTATATAACAACTATAAAATCTAGTGTCAATCAGACAGGCGTATCAGCATAAGAAGCACAACATATTCCTTTCATCACTTTCAAAAATATCTTTCCTGAATAGTGTGAATATGATTTGTAATATATGTGAATACTTGCGTATGTCCAGACATAAAGGTATATAAATATCCTATATTTATTGATATATTTCTTAAAAATACATTTACAGATAAGAATGAAATAGCCTGGAAAAACACTGGGTTTCAAAAATTATATCCTTGATGATTTAGGAATGCTTTAACTCATTACCAGAAAGTTCCACTGCTGTCATACTTTTCTCGAGTCCCACATAATTTTTTAAACAAGATAATTACAGCACAGGGTGCAGAGATATGATAGTGTTACCATTTCCAAAGCTTCAATTAAGTTTGAGTTAATGTGTCTTTATAATCCTGTCATCTCAGTTATTTTTTCTCCACATTTCATCTCACTGGACTGAAAAGACTCATGCTGATTCCCAGCCTCAATATTATCTATTTGTCTTGGTTTTACTTTTTATGAAATTTTCTAAAAAAGGTTGCGCTGGTTTGAGTAACAAACTTGACTGAAATGAAGTTTCTCACAGAATTGTAAAAAGATTTAGGTTGGAAGTTACAACTGAAAGTTGAATCAGCATTAGCTTCACATTTAGATCAGGTTGCTCAGGGCCTTGTCTCGTGAAATTTGGAATATCCCGAAGGATAGAGGGTACACAGACTTTCTGGGTAACCTCTTCCAGTGCTTAACCACTGTAAACACGATGCATAATCTAGTAATATCCAGTCTGAACCTTCCTTGCTGTAACTTGTGATTGTGTCCTCTTGACCTGCTATGCATCTATCTCTGTGAAGAGTCTGGCTCCACCTTCTCCATAACCCTGTTCAGGTAGTGGAAGATAGCACTTATATCCCCTGTTAGCAGCCTTTTCTCCAGGCTAAACAAACTCGGTTCCCTCAGCATCACCTCATACATTATATATCCCAGATGGTCTCTGTTTTTTCAACATCTTTCTTCTACTGGGCAGAAAAGATCCCAATCTGGACAGAGATTACCAGACTCCTGAACAGGGGAAAACCATTCACTTTCTCAGCCTGTCGTCTACCTTCTTGTGAATGCAGCCTAGTGTGTGATTAGCCATCATTGCACTCCTGACCCTGTTGCCTGCCAGGACTCTCAGTCCTCTCACTAAGTGGAAAAATGGATAGTTCATATATGCAAAGTCAAGAATTTATTGTATAGCTAATAAGTCTTAACGTCAAATAATTATTATTAGTACAGTTACAATGACACTAACACTTCAAATAATATACAGTTAAAATGATGGATTCACAGACTATATTATCCACCCCTTTCTCTGATGTCATGCTCATCGGACCAGATGATCCTTGAAGTCCCTTCCAACTTGGTATTCCATGATTCTGTAATCCTTCCACTGCCCTTCTCACACCTAACAGTGGGGTGTGGAGGTGGTGATTTCAGTCTGTGTGCATGTTGAGGTATTCAGGGGAGTCATCAGCATGACAAGCCCCCTGCTGCAGGTATGATGCTGATGGTTTCATTCTCTCCCCTTTGGATCTACTTTTCTGTGTTCATTGGCATGCTTAAAGCCTTGTTCTTTCTTCACCATTCTGCGTCTACATTTATTATGTGTTTCATATATGTTGTATAGTGGTTTTTCATTCTTCACATTGCCCTCTCCAAATTGGTTTTACTGATCTTCCAAGCCTTTACTCCTTTGATGGCCAGTAACTGATCAGTAAATGATTACTTGTTTTCAGGTTTCCTCTATATTAACCAGTGCCAGTGTTTTCAAGGCCTTTGAGATCACCCTATACCTTTAAACTCCCATGGTACCTTTTTATCCCATGGTCACCCACAATTCATTCTACACAAAGTGAATGCACCTGTATACATATCTATGTTTACAGAACCACAGAATGGTCAGCGTTGAAAGGGACCTCTGGAGACAGTCTATTCCAATCCCCTGCTAAAGCAGATTCACAGGTTGCACAGGATAGGCAAGTTTTGAATGTCTCCAGAGAAGGAGACTCCACAGCCTCTCTGGGCAGCCTGTTCCAGTGCTCTGTCATCCTCAAAGCAAAAAAGTTCTTCCTCACATTCAGATGGACCTTCCTGTGCTGCAGTTTGTGCCCATTGCCCCTTGTCCTGTCACTGGGCACCACTGAAAAGAGCCTGGCCCCATCCTCTTGGCATTCGCCATTGAGATATTTGTAGACATTTATACAATCCCCTCTCAGTCTTCCCCAGGCTACACAGGCCCAGTTCTCTCAGCCTTTTCTCATCAGGGAGATGCTCCAGTCCCCTCATCACCCTTGTAGCCCTCCGCTGGGCCCTCTCCAGTAGTTCCCTGTCTCTCTTGAACTGGTGAGCCCAGCACTGGACACAGTGCTCCAGGTGTGGCCTCACCAGGGCAGAGCAGAGGGGCAGGACCACCTCCCTACACCTGCCGGCCACGCTCCTCCTAATGCCCCCCAGGGTCCCACTGGCCTTCTTCACCATGAGGACATGCTGCTGGTTCATGGGCAGCTTGCCGCCCACCAGCACTCCCAGGCCCTTCCTCGCAGAGCTGCCTTCCAGCAGGCTAGGCCCAGCCTGTACAGGTGCATGGGGTTGTTCCTGCTCAGGTGCAGGACCTTACACTTCCCTTTACTGAACTTTATTAGGATCTTCTCTGCCCAACCCTCCAGCCTGTCCAGGCCTGGCTGAATGGCAGCTCAGCATCCTCGTGAATCACCTGCTCCTCCCAGTTTTGAATCATCTGCAAAACTGCTGAAGGGTGCGCGGCATATGAAGGCATGGACCCCAAGTGAGATCCTGTATTGCATACATAATCGCTTATCCACCCTGTTCTGTCCTGGAATATGCCTATGTGCAGCAAAGCACCTTTGCAGCCAGTTCACACTCCACCAAGCTGTTTACTTGCTCCATGCTCATCTGAGGAGCTCTCTGCTTCCCCAGTCCTTGAGACGTGGGAAGCTTTGGGCATGTCTCTCACTGGGAGGCTTTGGGCAGCCCCTCATTGCCAACAGATGTGCACAGAATTACAGGTACGCCCCTCATTACAGACAGGTGTGTCATAATCACTCTGCAACCTGGCACCCGGACCATGAAAGCCTTTTCTCAGAAAGAGCCTTTACAATTCCCCTTTTTTTGTTTGTTAAATTGGATAAGGCTAGGGCTGTGTGAATTTGAACCACCACAGCTTGATGGTTAGACCTCCGTATCATGGCTTGTATCAGGTTCATCAAACACAGTAGACATGATGTCCCAAACCCTAGCAATATAACAAACCCACACATCAATATTCTTTATATCGCATCCTAACTTATTCAATGTGGTTAAAATCTGTGGTGCCAACACCAGGTGCAAGGAAAAAAGCAGCAGAAAGATGCACATTATTCTGGCTTGTTTTCTGGCTTGTCATTGATAGGATGTCCATGATCAGCTGGTCAAATGAGCTGAGCAGGGATCCGCCAAGGCCCTCGATCTGTCTCTTTCATGTTCATTAAATTATCCATTATCTGCACAGTCGCTTGGTCCCAGTACTCCGTTATCCAAACTGCGTAGTGCATAAAGGTAAGCATCGTACAACACAGCACTTTACACGCCCTTCTGCAATGGCAGTGTACAAGTTCATGGTAAATGCAAATTTGGGTCCAAAAACTTTTAACTGAGCAATTGAGCTTTCTTACAGCTTCATAAAGGAGTTGCTCCCACACAGCTGGTCACTCTACCTGGTATCAGAGGGGGAATGCAGTGAATAATTCCACATCTCCCTTCTGCATAGCCTCCTTTCTGCAGTGATTTAAGTATACTTTCTCTTGCTTTCAAAACTGCTTCAGCTCAAGTTTTTCTTCAGGTCTTTGTCAATAAAATGCGTAATACAATTTAAATCTACAGATCTAGTCACAGTTGCAAAACCACACAGAAAAAGTTCAGGTTTTTCTCTTGCTACAAATACATGAATGAAATTCATACAACCTCTACTGGACATGGTATCCTACTGTTGCAAGAGGATAAACATGATTACCAAGGGAACGTTTGTTTCAAACAGCTATAACCTCAGGCAACTCACCAGAATGTGATGACTCAGTTGGTTTTGCCCAAAATGCAGAATCTATGGTGGGGGTAATTTTAGCTGTTTCAGTCCAAACATATACATGATTTTTCTGTTCCCAATTTTTCTATTCCCTTATTAATAATTATCCCATGGTTTCCAGCCACTCACTTACCATCCTTCAGCAGTGATGAGAGTACTCATGCATCTATCTTCACATACCCCTTTTCCCTGGTTCAGCTGGGCTATACCACCATTTATTATTTTTTTTTCCTTTTTCCTCAAGTCCTTATTCAAGCACCATTTGTGGCATATGAAGACATGGGCCCCAAGTGAGATCCCCCATTGCCTACATAATTGCTTATCCACCCAGGTTCTGCCCTAGAATATACTTGCATACAGCAAAGCACCTTTACAGCCATTCACACTCACCCAAAGAGACCTCTTCGTCCCCAGTACTTAAGATGTGGGAAGCTTTGTGCAGCCCCTCATTGCTACAGGTGTGCACAGTTATGGGCACACCCTAACAAAAGACAGGTGTGGCATAATCACTCTGCAGCCTGGCACCCAGATCATGGACAAAACCTTTTCTCAGAAAGGGCCCTTACAAGGGTGCACTCAGTCCCTTCATCCAGGTTGTTGACGAATAAGTTGGGCAGGACTGGACCCAGCACCGACCCCTGGGGAACACCGCTGGCTACAGGCCTCCAGCTGGACTCTGCGCTGCTGGTCACTGCCTCTGAGCTCTGCCATTCAGCCAGTTCTCAATTAATCTCACTGTCCACATGTTTAATCCACACCTCTGTTACCTATGGGCATGTTATGGGAGACGGTGTCAAAAGTCCTGCTGAAGTCAAGGTAGACAACATCTACCACCCTCCCCTCGTCTACCCAGCCAGTCATTCCATCACAGAAGGCTATTAGGTTGGTCAGGCATGATTTCCCCTTGGTGAATCCATGTTGACTGCTCCTGATAACCTTCTTTTCCTCCACACGCTTTGAGATGACCTCCAGGATGAGCTGCCCCATGACCCTTCCAGGGCTGAGGTGGGGCTGACCAGCCTGTAGCTTCTCCTTCTCCTTGTCCTTTTTGAACACTGTAGTGACACTGGCTTTCCTCCAGTCCTCAGGCACCTCTCCTGTCCTCTGTAACCTTTCAAAGATGATGGAGAGTGGCTTGCCAATAACATCTGCCAGCTCCCTCAGCACTTAGGGGTGCATCCCATTGGGGTCCACGGATTTGTGGGTGTCAGGTTTTCCTAAATGATCTCTAATGTGATCCTCCTCAACCAAGGGGAAGTCTTCCCTTCTCAAGACTTTCTCTCTTGTTCCAGGGTCTGAGGTTCCTGATTAGCAGTAAATACTGAAACAAAGGAGGCATTCAGTAACTGCACCTTCTCTGTGTCCTTCATTTCAGGGCACCTACCTCATTCAGCAGTGGGCCTACAATTTCTCTATTCATCCTTTTGTTACTGATATACTTGAAGAAGCGCTTCTTGTCGTCCTTGACATCCCTCGCCAGGTTTAATTCCAAACTGACCTTAACTTTCCTCATCTTCCCCCTGCGTGTTCTGACCACATCCATTTATTCCTCTCAAGTGGCCTGTCCTTTTTCCACATTCTGTAAACTCCTTTCTTCTGTTTGAGTTTTGCCAGAAGCTCCTTGCCCATCCATGCTGGCCTTCTGCCCTCTTTGCTTGATTTTGTACTCATAGGGATGCACCTGTCATGACCTTGGAGGAAGTGATGCTTGAATATTAGCCAACTCTCTTAGATTCCCCTATCTTCTAGGGCCCTGACCCATGGGATTCCTCCAAGATGGTGCTTGAAGAGACCAGAGTTTTCTTTCCTGAAGCCCAGGGCTGCAGTCCTATTAATTGTCCTGCTTCCTCTGTGCAGGATCCTGAACTTCACTATCTCATGGTCACTAAAGCCAAGACTGCCCCCAACCCTCACATCCCCAGCCAGTCCTATGCATACATGTATATGCATACCTAAATAAAAATTGCAATGACAAGTAGTTTTTCAGTATGAGCCTACATAAATATACATATATAATTATATATTTATGTATGCATATTCCAATATTATATCAGTTATACCAAGACAAGCAAAATTTAAGTAAACAATTGTCACCTGACCATTCAGTGATTGATATTACAAGCTACGAAAGCCTCTAAGTAGCACAAATCCAGCGTAAACGTGGGGTCTGGGACCTGCTATAAGCAGTGCCAGCATCTTACTTCCTGGGGCTACAAGGGCACAAAAACCTACCTGCAATCTCTATGCTTTTCATAAAGAAAAAAAAATATTTTTTTTTTTTACATTTCTGAACACATAAAATTTATTATCTTCTCTTTATTTACTATGGTATCAAGTACCTTGTTTGGAACATGCCCAGATTCATAATCATAAACTTCGAAGCCGTATCGTTGATAGGCTCTTGTGTCTGTGACACATGAGGAGTCACTGAGGAGAAATCTGGCTGTGTTTCTGATTACCTTTTCTTCTAAAGCAAAAAAAAAAAAGTTTATTTTTTTCCAATCTGCTTTTTTTTTTCTTATTGTCAAATATAACTGACTGTGCACCATAAAGGCATATAAACATTTGTTTAGAAAGCTGAACACCAACAGGTAAGTACTATCAGTTCTGTTGGCCAGTTTATCTGCAGTTTCCCATAACATCTGATAAATGAAAGATGTGACACAAAGCTTTTAAACTTACAAATCCAGGTGGACTTCAGTTGAAAACCTAGAAATCTGTGCTACTGAAGTGTCTCTTAGACCCAGACGAACTACAAAAGTACCAGAAATTTCAAGCTGTGGTAGCATGCTGCTGCTGCTGCTACTTTGTTCACTTTTATGGTTAAAGGACATCAAAGCTGTAATTGAGAAAAGACCTCATCCTCATTTTAATGAGGAAGTCATCAGACTGGATAAACTGAGTGTGGGTATCAGATGCGTGCACACACACAGAGATTAGAAAATTATTTTGGTTAATTTAGTGTTTACATATCTTTAATTAAAATGCTATCTTTGCAAGACAAATGCTGAACTTAATCCTGGGATTATGTGCTACTGATTCTTAGACTTGTCTCTTAATCCGTTTCCTTTATTTATTAAATAGAAATGTTGATCTATTACTTTGAGACCTAGTAGTTTTTTTCAGTAAGATGTTTTTGCTTCTCTAGAATCGTAAAAAATAAACCCCCCTGTTTTTTTGTCTGAAAGAAGTATAAGAGGTTGTTGTAATATATTTTGCCAGATAATAAGCCTTATGATACTTTCTTATTTGACATTTCCATAAGCAATTAACTAAAATACGTTCTTGATAGTTACAATAGGAGACATGCAATTAACTGAGAAACTTCTGTTCAAAGCGTAAGCAGCAGTTATGGGATATGTCAGTCACATTTCTACAGGGATCAGCTTTGGGCCAAGTAAACTCAGTATTTAAATCCATAATGTGGAAGAAAGGGTAACACTAAACATGGAAAGTTATAAGAACTTCAGAAGGCATAACTAGAGATTACTATTATACTGAAAATTTAAGAAATGTCTAAAATAAATGGTATGCAAAATAATAATTGTTACTGCAAAATATCCAGGGGAGAATAATCTAGGTTTAAAAAAAATATAATTATCATTTATCAATATAAGTGTCCTAGTTAGGCCATTGTTCTGGAAAAATGTACATTAAAAAAATATTTTGAAATTAAGCAGTTAAAATAAGTCCCAAATAAATGAAATAGTCATTATTTATAAAACACATGGTGTATGAGAAAGAATGAAGGACCTACATTAGTTTAGTCCAGAGAAGACTACAGGAATATGTGCCAGAAGTCTTTGTGTATATAAAAAATAATAAAAAAAACAAAACCAAAACAACCAAGGATGTTACATCTACTGAGTATAAAATAAGAAACAATGTGCTTTTATCCAGTAAAATGGTTCTATAATGTTATTTTTTTTTAAAAAAAAGACCAAACAATTTTGGCTATGAAGGTTTAATGATTTGAAGAAATGTTATTTATAAATGTGGCTACTGAAAAAGTTTTCCTCTTAGTCTACTTTTTATCAGGAAGATTTGCTTGACCAATATATCAGTATTTAATTTTCCATAACTAGAACATACTTTTGGATATCTTACAGCTGTAACTGCCTCACAAGCTGCAACAGTATTCTACACACAAAAAAAGAAATACAGATTTTAAAGACTTCTCTGTGTGGATTACAGGATTATTTTTTTTTCCCTGCCTTTACAAATAGAGACATCCAGAGATTCTTTCCAATCAAATGTTATATACTTGTCAAGGTTTGTTTATTATTTTTTTTTTAATAATACAACAGCTTAAATTACATCGATATCTTAACCTGATGATTTTCTATAATAATAAAAATTTGCAGGTAAAATTTGGTATTCCTTTATTGATATATTGACTGTGTATTCATTCCTTTCACAGAATGGTCATTTGCTTACCACAAAGAAAAATATGTGGACCTGCACTTCTATTTGTATGTATAATAGTTTGTGTGCATTTGCTGACTTATGAGAGCAGACATTGTACATGCTCAGGAAAATTGAGCTTGTAATGGCAATGCCAGCTGCATCTTAACTTAATGCAAGATGAACGTTTAAATCTGTTCAATAAAATTCACACTCTGTGTTAAAGATTAAAATTACTTGAATTCCAACTAACTTTTAAAGTTACATCTAAGAAATCAGTAAGGATATATTTTCTTAAATTTAAACATTAAATAGCAAGATATGCAAAGGTATTGACCCATGAGTTTTAAAATCTCCAAATATAATGCAGCCTTGACTGAATAATGCTCTTACAGCAAAGAACTGTCTTTTTCTATAAAAACTGGTTAGAACACATATTCGTAAAAAGCAGTACCTCTCTTCAAGTTAGGATGTATTTTAACTTCAGTAAACTTAACACCTACATAGTAAATATTTCAAAAGAAAAAGGTTAATGTTAAACATTCATATCAAAATGTCTTTTTAAAGTAATAGCGTCAGGGGTTTTGTTACTATAACTAATAGTTACATAATTAAAATATTTATTTTCCATCTTTTAAAATAAACCTTATGTCATTAAAATATTACTTCCTACTGAATCAATACAGTATTTTTTCTTTATTTACATTAAATTCAACAGATGGTATTGAGTTGATTCTATTTTTTGTCTAAGATGATGACAATACAATTAGGATTTTTTTCAAAACTGTAATTGTAAAATTGACCTTATTAAAATTCCACTTCCTCCATAATTAAAAAAAAATAATTACTTCTAGTAATTGGACCAGAAATGACATTTTCAGTTCATTAATATCCAACAAATTGTTTTTGAAGATGTTCTTGCATGGTTAGTAGTCAATCTTCAGCATTTCTGTTCATTTCTTATTTGAAAGTCATGTGGAATAATGGTTTGCATTTTAATAAGACAAGTCTTTATGAATTGACTTTATTTATAAGGTTTTTAATTGCTAATTAATGTGTGAAAATATGTCTCCTGTAATATTTGTAACACATGAAGTGAAAAGTGAATGTGTAGAACAACAATTCACACATGCCACATCACTCTAAGTAAGCATGAAAGATATAATATTTCCCATCCATAAATTTTCATTATTCTTTCAGGAAATATCAAACCCAAGTTTAATATGTCATGGTACTATGCACCTGAATAAAGAAGTCAATTTATCTAACATCACAAAGTAGAGGCATATCAGCATAATGATGTATGAACAATTTTATTAACCAGCAAAATATAACTGAGATAATTTCAAGGTGTATACTATTTACATTATTTGATGTAAACACAATTGAATTAATGTCTTATATGCACTCTAATTCTCTTTGTAGATCTTTGAAGATATGTGATTTGAAAATACCCCATATTTATATCCTTGGGGTATAATTCCTCTGATGTCCCTGGAACAGTAAGAGTTCAGGTGAGCTTGGTCAGAACTGTTAAGAGATTTTCCTTCTGATAAGCCTGAACCATGAGCTGGAGTGATCATTTTTAAGGGTGTCAAATTGCCAATAAAATCTGTCAGATTCAGTAAAATGTGAAGTCATTTTAAGTGGCAAGTTTGCATCAGAATTTGGACTGAAATGGTTGCGCACTTTCTTATTGTCAGGCAAAGAATCTTCATGTGATTTTGGGATTTAGATTTCCATAAGGAGATACAGATTTTGGATAACTCTGTTTCTGTGTCTTCCGATCAATATCTTCAGATATTTAAACTGTAAGTATCAGCAGTGGAAATCCATCTGTGTGGTATAATGCAGCTCCTTCAGGAATTTGGGTGCTTCCAAAGTCAGGTTGCATCTGAGAAACAATTTTGAGGATGATAACATTGCACTGAAGACCATTTTTTTAATGTAACCTTCAGAACCACCTCCAACCTTTTTGTTTTCACATCCCGTTGTATTCTCAGGGAAATGGGAATATGCTGTGAATGTTTCTGTCAGGCCTTTTCAATTCCCCTTAATGCTTTGCCAGACAAAAAGTAGATAAACAAAAATCTGGTTTTGATCTGGAGGATCCAATGTTGTATGGAACCTACTATTTCAATTAAAACATCATTAACAGTTAACTGAATTTTTTAGTTTAGCCTGCAGTGTCATACAAGCAGAAGCAGAGATTTGACAGCATCCAGGACTAGCCAACTGGATTTGTTCCTACTAATCTAATTCTAATCTAATATAAAAACCTAATTCTGCATCTGAAATGGAGATTTAGGGCTTGGCTATTCTAGGTTCTTAGCTTTCAAAACAAGATGTTTGTCAGAACTCAAATTCCAAGTGTGGTGATGTCCAGAGTACATGCGCACCTTGCTAGAGGCATCCCAGTCATTCCTCAAAGCTCCTGTGCTTTCTAAAAGGAATGTGGTTATGTCCGATGCTCACAAGTCCACTCCCACAGAAGAATTTTGTGTCTGCAGATGAATCAGTTCCTGGTTTAGCAAGTTACTCCCTCTGATAGTTTACAACCTGTTGAAAAGCAACTTTTTCTTTTTTTCTTCTTCTTTTTTTTTTCTTTTTTTCTTTAATTCAATTTAAATCAACCTTTTCCAGGAATCTGCTGTTTCACTGCAGTTTTGGACTAAAGGGGTGCTAGACTCCTGGCTGCAAATCAAAGTCAGTAGCTTCCAGTAGGATATCAGAGAATGAGATCTGAGCATCAGCCTTCCACCTTTCAGATGAATGTCCTGTGAAACAAAGAAGTTTCTGTTCATGCAGCCAGCACCCCCAGATTCAGGTAGGAATTAATATTTGACTGCTAAAACTGAAGTTCTCAGAAATTTCAGTATGTGACATGCACAGACATGAATAAGAATGAAACAACTGCCAGACAGCCACATTTTGAAAACCTGAACATGATTTTTTCCTTATTACATATTATATATAAATTACTGACTTATCTATTTAACACTTTTGGTAGTTTAAAAAACCTCTTAGGTAAACAGATGCTATCACTATCTTTTCAAGGGCTTCCTTTTCTTTAAAAAAAACTGAAAATTCCTCTCTTTTCCAACCACTGGTGTATGCACAAGTCTCCCTTCTTTATAAGCACATTAATTA
The DNA here is from genome assembly GCA_035590215.1 of Microhierax caerulescens. Lineage (NCBI taxonomy): Eukaryota > Metazoa > Chordata > Aves > Falconiformes > Falconidae > Microhierax > Microhierax caerulescens. Next base: position 88,000,997 of record JAVJGJ010000057.1, read on the forward strand.
GCCAGCTCATTCTCTGCTTTAGTGAGTGAAATATCTTGGGGATATTTATTAGAATATTCAAACTGATTTGTACGCAGGTATAGTAACTTGAGGGCAGGAGGGAAAAAAACCCAACAAGCCTCTTTAGCTCTATAGTCACATAATGGGTCTAAAATGCTAATCCTGGCATGCAACAAGAGAATTACTTCTATCACAGTTTTGAAATAATAATGATTTTTCTCACATAGTTAATTTCAATTAAATTAATGATGCTGTAGTTTATGTATAAGTTATATACTTAAAATTTGGAACTGAATGCTATTTGAATAGTATGCACAAGTAGCCTCTATATATTTTATGCATCACTTTGGTGGCAAAAAAAAAAAAATATTCTACTGTGGCCTTTATACTCTCTTAGGAAAAAGTGGACAGATTTCATAGTCTTTGTATTTTAATAGCTGTATGCCATTTAGAACCACATTTACAACAGGAATATATGCTGACATTTTGTAAAAGAAGTCTTATGATAATATAAAATCATTGGAAGACAAAACAATTAGACATTATGTCCTATAAACATTATTCTGTGGAACAAATATGAAAAACATTGAACTGTGGAAATCATGATTTTCCTCCTTAATCCAATGAAATAAGAGTGGTGGGCTAAATCTTTTAAGGTTTTGAAGGCATATTGGGAGTTCAGTTCATCCCCTTATATTTTAATAAAATACTTTTTTCGTATATTTTCATTTATTTTATTGAAATCATCTGATGCTAAATTTTCTGTTTGTATTCAAAAGTGTAAACGGAGTATGTTTTATCCAAAATGCAAAGGCTTACAAGATTTCTAATGCCTGTGACCTTAAAATGCATTAAGAGAAGCTTGTTTACTATGTTTATAAAGGCTAAAAATAAATTATAATAATAATAGCAGTAATGGTATGTCTGAAGGTGCCTGACATTTTACTAAGAAGCTGTAATGAAAGTTTCCCCGTGCAAACCATGTGCCAAGCAAGAATCCAATTGCCCTTCATGACTGAAGATGTGCTGCTCATTGTAGCAGACCTCAGAATGATGTTGTGTGACCTTTTTATCACTGTCCTCATTGATGTTTCGTTATGTGCTAGGTCATTCTTTCAATCCTTTAAAAGAACTTGGTAAGTGGGTCTAGTCCATTATTTCAGATTTACTCCCACTTCTCTTTCTTAACTCTTTTTTTTGTGTGTCAAATGCAGTCATAAGCAGATTTAATTCTGGTCAGTCTACTGCAACTCCTTTTAAAATTTTTCACTGTTACCGAGTAGTTGCAGCTCTACATTCTTACCCATTTCTACTTTGTCATGAGTTATTTGCTCCTTCCTCATAACACTTCCCATTCTGCAACCCCTGGCCCCACTTCCACGTAGATATTTTCAGTAACGCCAGATAATCCCTTTGCTTTTCCTTGTGAATGTTTCCATCAACCAACAGACTGCTGACTGGAAACTTACACCTGCCAGTATCACACTAACTTGCATGGTGGCGGTCTGCTCTGCACACAGCTTTGGGAACAGCATGCACCTCTCCGGGCTTATACCTACTGCTCTACCAGTGTGAACGTAGCTTTTATGAATCCACCCCTTTCTGTTGACAGCTGATCTTCAGGCCCAGCAGGAGGTCCAGCAAGGTTGCCTGAAATAAAATCTCAAATCACCTTAGCAAATATTTTCCATTACTTGTAGGAAACTGGCCTGCTTCCGAAAGCCAGGGAAGTTAAGTACAGCATACAATTGATTTAAGGAATGACAGCATATACAGCATTTTCCTTCACTGCAATATCATAACAATTTACTGTATAAATTTATCTTGTTTAGGTCTTGAATTGTTCAAGTTATTTGCCCGTTTCTGTTAGGTTTTCCCGCAAACGTCACTTTAACTACCCGTGGTACAGTGCTATGAACTGCACAAACATATCTACTTTAATAGCTTTCTCCAATAAGGAGGTCAATAGAAATAGCACATACTGACCCATAATTGAATGCAAGAGGTTTACTGAAACTGATTAAGCTTTCACAGTCATGCACAGGCAGCTATGCTCATACATCTCAACCATGCTGTAAGTGCACATCTTCCCTAATACTGACTTGCAGATTTATCAGTCATGTCCTAGGTCAAAGAATATACTCATGATAAAGCAACCTGAAAGTGCCTGACTGAACAATAATAATTACAATTAATAAAATGCTTTGCACAAGGGATGGCTGCTAGCATCACCAATCTTTCAAAGTATATTGTTGCTTAGTATAATGGTTGCTTAGGTCTGCAAATCTCTTCATCATTTAAATTAATACTTTAACTTAATTTAAAATGCAAAGTCAAACTCAAAGCATGGGGCCAGATCCATTATACATTGATTGACTTTACCATTTTAGTAGGAAGCCCAATCACCACATGAGTCTTTTAGCTTTCATATAAAATAAACAGACAAATGAACAAGAAAAGAAACTTTGAGTTTCTTTTTTGGGATGGGTATCTTTTTGGCCTGGGGAAAGCATGAAACATAAACTTTAAATAACTATCAATCAGACAATATTTAAAATGTTCTAGTTTTCACTGGAGAAAAGAAAAAATATATCTGTGCTGCTTTCTACCTTAAAAAGACATATTTGAAATAATGAGAAACCATGACTACCTTTATCCTGATTCAGATACGCTGAATAGTTACCCTTTAACACCATTTAGGCAGTTAGGGTAGAATAGGATTTGTATAAACCATGGAAACCTGTAAAGTTCAAAGTGTTTCAGACACCAAGGTCCTATTTTTATCTGTGATTACAATTTTTACTTCCTGTTCCTTTATGTTTGTTTTTTTAATGGATCTGTGATACTTAGCTTTAGATATCTAAAATTCTGATATCTACATATGAAGTAGTTGTTTTGTAGTTCCTGTACTTGTTGTTTGAAGAAAACAGGCATTATTTCACCACACTAGTTATCTGACCTTTTTTTTAATGTCTACTTTGGGGTAAGATGAGTCATTTGTGAAACTACTGACAGAATCTTCAGTGTAGTGGGACCCTGAGGCAAGAAGGCTACATGCAAATATCCAATTTTAAGTGAACATAATGCACCCATAATGATCTCCCACAGCTTGTTGAATAGGTCACCTGCGTACTCCTTTCTTGCCCCATGTTGTAGGAGGGTGGACTCAGAAGGCATTTGCACTCCAAGGCTCTTTCCCTCTCCTTCTGTCCATACATTTGGACAGTCATAACCTTCTTTAGTTCACTCTTCACCTTTATTTCCCCCCCTGGTATCCAATGGGGAAGCCTTGAAGATATAGACCTTTTAAGGTTGTTTAAAAGTAAGTCACGTTGTGCTGCACTTTCTTTAGACTATGTCTTAATCAACAAAAGGCCAAAGGCTTATAAATAATCTAAATCTAAATCTTTTTGCATTCATACAATATATTATAAATGTTCTGCTAATGTAAATATTAAGAATAATTCCTCTATCTTTACACTTCAAGCAAACATTCTGGTGGAATAAACTTTCTGCAAAATACCTAAATTACATCTTATTTCATAACAGGTTTCATAAGAAAGGAATTCTGCAAAAAGTATACATAGTATTAAGAACCATTTTTATAAGCTTTTATGTAGAGGCTTTCTATGCTTTTGTAGGCACTTATGGCATTTCAAATTGCTCAGAGCAATAGTTACAGATTTAGGAATGTTCAAACACCAGTAGCAGCATTATTACTGGCTACTTACAGGTTCAGAACTTTTATTTCAAACAATACCTATAAGAGGCTCTTTCCAAAAACAAACAAACAAAGCAAAACAAAAAAAACCACACAAAATTCTGAAGCTCCAGTCTCAGTTTCAGAGAGGCTTTGTTTTGTATCAGTTGTGCCAGAACCCCGAATAAAAGGGCCATGATTATTATCCAGAATAACATAATCCACAGTTTTTTTTCTAGTAAGTAGCATACACCCCTTTCAGTGATAGCTTATTTTTTATTTTGACCTGTACCTAAAATTGCCAACTAAAGACATTTTGCCATTACTCAGAGCTTGAAATACATGTAGATACCATACAGATAACATACAGAAAATTTTGAGTCAAGTATACTTTGATTTTTATAGAAATTAGGGGCAGGACTTATGAAGAACTGATTTCAGATTCTTTGGTCATTTAACCCTATTATTTATGCAACAATACAAGACAAAAAAAAATACTGGGGAAAAGGAAATTGATGTTTAAAACACTTAGTGATCTAAATTCTGCTTTATAGAGAGAGCATCATAAATACTGTGTATCTTTGGTCTGATCTCTCAATCTCTGTATACTGATGCCAAAACGGCACAGAGCAACTGCTCGGAGATTAATTTTGTCTTTAAGCAGCAAATGTATTTATTTTGTGCAACTTTGGGGAGCTAGCTGATTCGCACCAGAAAAACTAGCTCCAAAGTTTTCAGTGAAAAGTCAGGCATTTTATATAGTTTTTGTGAGAGGTTACACAACATCTTTACATACATACTCATTTAATTTTGACACCTAAGCATTCCATTCAAAATAAGTGGGATCTAGGTGGAGTAGACCTTTCAATTTTCTTTGTTCAATGATTTCCTGACTTGATGGTCTCCTTATCTTTTCCAATTATTCAGAGTACATTCCTTTCTCAACACAGAGCATCACCCAGAGCATTGTACCAAACTCATCCTGACTAATCTTTTTATTTTAAGACCTTGCTCTGTTTCAATCACAGTCCTAGGTTGTGATTCAGAGCTACTTATATTCCACTTCTGAATCAACTCCTAGAGGAATCTATGTGACTGTAAATAAGTTATAGAATGCTTATTTACTACAGGGCATTGACTTTAGAATTGCTGGAGACTATGAAGGTACCCTTGTGAATATTTTCCAACTGTTCATTTCTTTCCAACATTTGAAAATAGAGAATGATCTTCAGTCACCTGGCCAAGTAAAAAAACTTGTTTAAATACATGATATTAGGAAGAAATTCCTCCCTATGGGAGTGGTGAGGCACTGGAACTGGTTGCCCAGAGAAACTGTGGAATTTGATTAATTTGCTTATATGTAGACATCTTCTGCCCTGGGAGATGACCTGTTATCCAACTAGTCCTGGGGCACCCTAAAGGAACAGGGGACAGTCATATCACCCATACCCTTCCAGTGTGGCAGCTAGAGACTCTCCAGGATTCCCAAGGAAATCACAAACTGCACTAGATGCTCATGTGTGGGTTACTGAACTGAGCCTGGAAGATGGCTTATTCCCCTCTTGCTGTAGCTAATTACAAGTGTTAAAGCTGAGAGGCAGCTGCCAGTTCAGAATTCTAAATGTTGGTGCCTATATATGAGTGTCCACATATGAGCTAAGTCTCTAAGCTTGCTCTGAGACAGTTCAATGTGTGCACTGAAAATTATTTTTGGTACTTTGACATGAAGTATATGGTAAATGGAATAAAATGCATACACCAACAGCAGTGTTGAAATGGCTTGCAGAGATGCTTAGGTTTTTAAATCACAAAGGCAAGCAGGTGTGATACCAGGACCAATAGGAGATACTGGTACCCTGGTCTAGAGGGTCACAGAGGCTGTGTGGGATATCCTATGGAATTACAAATGACACTAGACAGCTAAATTCTGAAAACTAAATGCTTTTCTAGTGTATGACCAGCTGGATGCCTCTCTAGACTCCAGTGACTGTAGTAAGTAGCTCTCCCTTGACAATAATGATAATGTTAGTCCAGAGAACCTGCCTGCCACATAGATACCTTCATTTGGTTACCTGAACTTAAATGGTTTAAACTTTTAATCAATTTTCCTCATCCCTCCAGTGGCTCTGATTATGTGTTCCTTCAATTTTCTTTCCTGTAAGCTAAATAAAGTAGTTCCCACAATCATAGTTCAGTACCTCCATCTTCTTTAATTCCAATTTCTAAAAAGAACAGGGAAGAGTTGAATCTTGATTCAGAAATTTGGAACTTCTATTTATTTAAAGTTATTTGGATCATCAGTTTGGCAAATTCCCGAGTTCAGAAAGAATCAATCTAGTGAAGTCAACTGGCTCTTGTTCCTCTGCTTCTGTCAGCAAATCTGCTACCAGCAGTGTTCAAACAGCACATAACCTGAAAAAAGGACAGTGAAGTAGCAAAATACATTCCAGTAGAGTGAGAGGGAACTAAAAACATCAATAGTTTGAGGGAACTAAAAACATTAATAGTTTGTGGACAGTGTGAGTTTTACATGATAAACAGCTGCACTTTGACTTTCATATAGAAAGGATCTGTTTACAGACTTCATTATTGGAAGTCCACCAATGAAGTTTCAGCATTTATATTGAGTTTCCCCTGGTCTCCTATGATTTAATCACCATTTAATTTGGTTATCTCTGTTTGAACAGTTATATTCCAAGCGGTGTTAGAACATTTGAAGAAATACCTGCCATGTATGATAATTGTTCTGAAAAGACAATTGTTTACCTTCTTACACAAACCTGCAAAGATAATACTCTAGTGACCTCTAATAAAGTAATTCTGTCTATTAAAGCTAAATACTGTTAAGTATTAGAGTTAAATAAAGAGTGTGGTGACTTTTTGTTCGTTTATTTGTTCTTGTTGGTCATGAGTTAGGGTTTTGGGTTTTTTTGGCAGATTATCACTTACTCAACTTCTCCTACTTGCCCAGTTTAAGGAAATTCTGCCTCACCAATTTGTCGTAATTATAAATATAAAATGTGTCTGACAAAGGAAAAGCTTTATCATGAAAGGTGGATCATGTAGTTTGCCAAAAAGCAAGAGATACTGGCCTACGGTGGCACATATCTGCAGTTGCAAAGGACTAAGAAGTATCTCTCTTAATGCCAGGTCCTGCCACAAGTAGCTGGAGCTCCCTGTGGCTGTGACAGTGGAGTCAAAGACCCGCAGGAAGTTAATACAGTTCTGAGCTCTGCTAATTCCTGGCAAGACTCCTACATTAAAAACAAGAAGAAGTCTGCTCTGCAGAGAAAGGTGCTGAGGATGAAGCTCTCTCCCTGGCCACTTTGTTCACAGAACATGTGGCGTAAGGCTAGAGGTGCTCTGTCTAGCTCAGGAAAGTTGCATAAGTTTACAGGTGAATGTAGAATGAGTTCCATTGCCCCTCAGTTCACCAAAAAACAACCAACAACCAACACAACAACAAAAAGCCTGAAAAAATATGCACATGTAAATGAACATGTTTACTCTGACTATAGTTAATTCAGAATTTAGGACTGGTTTTGCCTTTTATTAGCTTGTCTGAGTGGCATCTCAGGTTCAGTTAGACCTTCAGACCAACTTACAATGCTGTTTCTCAGAGTAAAAGACCAGTGCTGCCATCTTTTCCTGGAGTTAATGACACTTTCCATTTCTATTCTTCTTTAAAAGAACTGTTTTCCATTACCATGCAAAAATCTGAATGTATTTTAAAATGCATTTTGCAAAGCACTTACTTTTATTTCCTGAAATAGCTTGTTGTTAAACATGATTTTCAGATTGTTTAGTCTACTACTTATCTGGATTGCCAAAGTAACTTCAAACGCCTTTTCATCCATATGTGTAAGTTTGATGCAAAGCCAATAAGGCAGCTATGAAATCTGTTTGTAATGACACAGAGTAGACTCCTGGGCCCTTCCTGGATCATCTACTAGTCTGAGTTACAGTAACAGTTGTGATTTATCTCAGACTACACTATTGCCATGCAATTTAGAGGAATGATGGAGAACTGCAGTAAAGCAGGAAATAAAGGAAAAAAAAATCCTGTTACTATATCAGGTTCTTGTAAAGACCTACACCTACAGTGACCGGATATCTTCAGTAAGCCTGAATTCTGTAGTGCCGCTCTGCCATAGAATACAAAGTATCTAAATGTATTTAGTGAAGATAATTTCTCTCTCATGTAACTCATTCTGTTATCTATAGTGTGTTGTGCATTTCATTGCACAAAATTTTGTTGCAAATTTGCTCAAGGATCTTTTTGACCCGAGATTTTCAAAAGTAATTTATGTTTTGTGTAACCTCAGTTTTGATTTAACACCTTAAAAAGACCTGACAATTAGACACCTTTGGATGTCACCTGTTTCAACAAAACTATGTCAAAATCTTTCATTAAGCAAAAGTGAACTCATCATATTTTGAGCTAAGAATTTACTGTTAGCATTATTAATGTTTTAAGAGTCAAATAGTCCACATGATCTAATTAATACAGAAAATCATAATGAATAATAACAACCTCAACCCACCTGTGGCTAAAGTGATCCCAGACCAGCACTGAGACCTTGCTCTGTCAGGTTGGTGCAGACCCTGTGGCCTTTTACAAGAAATGTCAAAGATCGTATTTACTGGGTTATATACACACAGAAATAATTCCCTTGTATTTATGTGGCACTATGCTCAGGGTAATTAATTTTATAATATTTGCATGTTTCAAGCCAATCTTTCCACGCTGTACTGTTCTAAGCCTGTAAGCACCTCTTTTTGCATGATGTAGGCATGTGCTTTTCTTGGATAACAGGCATGCGGAGTGTCCTGCTGCCTTGGAATAGGACTAATCTTTAATTAATATGGAATCTTTTACAACTACATATACATGATGCATATATCTGTGATGTTGTAGAGGAATTATAGAGGACTGTATGAAAAGTTTATTTATAAAAAGTTTGTGATGAAGGTTAAAAACATACATAATATACAACAGCTTCAGGGGTGGGGGGGGTGGCTGATGTAGATAAGGTGCAGCTGTGGCTGGTTAAGTGAAGTGGTTGGGCAGCCAAGGAAGAGAGAGGAGGAGGAAAAAGAAAAAGGAAAAGAAAAAGGAAAAGAAAAAGGAAAAGAAAAAGAAAAAGGAAGAAAGAAAGAAAGAAAGAAGGCAGCAGAGGAACTGGCATGAAGACTGTTCTGGTATGAGAAGGTAAAAGACCTTGTTGCACCTGGATGGTTTGGAGAGTGCTGTGACATTATATAGCTTCCAAATGTCATGTATTAATATATCAACACAACCTAAATTTTATCTGATTTCTATATATAGCTTCAAAATTTCAGTATTTAAAAAATTATATATATGCTTAATACATTATGTTTTACACCCACTTCCCCTCTTATAGCTTACTGAAGGTAAAATAACCATCAAGAGTGATTTATAATATTTACCATACAAAGGAGGTATAAAATAATGGTAATGAGGAGGCTGTTGACTGTCCTTGCAGCAGGTTCTTTGCTCACATGTTAGGCATATATTAGCATTTCCATGCAGTCTCTCCACCATCATTATGACTCTGCAATGCCAGATATTTTTCACTCATTTTATTTAAGCTGGAAGTTGTAGGGGGAAAGAAATCATATTTAATAAACAAATTAACATGTGAGATTCAAATGTATTACTGTAGCAGGTCTTACATTTCCTGGATTAGTGTTTAAAGCTCTGTGCAGTCATATGAAAGGTAGCTCTTCCACTCTTTTGAGAGAACTTAGCATTGCCCTTTTGTTAGCAAAACAGAGACATGATCAGAACATGACAGCATGGAGCTTAGACTACAGATCCATTTATATCAACCAGTAATTTCTGGCTATTATGGTATCTCCCTCTTTGCCTCTGCCTTATGCCACTGTTAGCCTTTATCATGCCTTTCCTCAAGTGGCTTTAACATATAGAATAGCCGACAACATGGAGGTATGTAAGTATACACATATATATTTTACCCATTTTGTATGACAAATCCACTCACCACAGGTTCTTATGAGTTCCAGAGACAACCCAAGGTAGGTGAAGAAAAACACGTAAGGGGAAAGGAGAAGAAAATTAGAGAGGAATTGTTTCAGCTTGTCCTGCTGTGAAACTACAGGCTTATGCAGCATTCTGCCTAGGTTTTGAATTCCAAGGTAGAAGAGATGAAGAATTTATTTTTCCTTTTTTCTGTTCTTCCTTTTTTTCCCCCTTGACACAAAACACGTGGGACTGATAGAGTGCAGTATGCAAGTATGATTACTCAGATTTCTAATAGCTATTCAGTTCAACCTTTTTTTCTTTTTTTAACCCTTTTTATTTGATATTGACAAAAAGGAACGAGGGTGTTATTTATGTGATCATAAATATCAGAGAGAACAGTCCTCAAGGATCATCTGTATTAACATGTGAAGATTTGTTAGCAGAATAAACCAGGTGCTCTGTCTTGTTTGTTATTTGTCATTCACCACTCTGCTGAAGCCTCAAGTCAATTATTCAAAGAGCAAAAATGTCATGTCACAAAAAATGCCATGACAAGTCTCAGTGCCTTGCAAGAGACTGAGTCTTTCGTGAGGCATCCATAAGTTAGATTTTGCCTGGCTAAACAGATCAAGCAACAATGCATGACAAACACATTTATAAAAATCAAAGCCTATTTGTGAACAGAAATAAATAACTTGGTAACTGCAATAAAGAATTCAACACGCCCCAGTTTAAAGACTGAACTATACCCTCACCTTTAGAAGCAGTCCCACCACACTAGTCCTCAGGCACAATGCCACAATCGCTTTGGGCAGCTTTCCCTGGTGTTGCTCCTGAGCTAGCTGATCTGCAGCAAGAAACAGCTTTGAAGTCTTTCAGAGAGTTAACATCTTTCATGAGAACTAAAATGCACTTTAATGTTGCTATTAATAATATGAATTGCATAGACTTGGAGGCCAAGTTTTACTCTCTGTTTCATTGATACAATCCCCTGCCTTTTAAGGGGCTTCATAGGTGTGAGTGAGGGCAGAATTTGTTCTTTTTTTGACTAAAACTGTTTCCCTATCCACCTATGGGAGCTTGCCACTTCCACCAAGAATAAAAAGTATAATTAACTAGATTTTGCTTAAATGAGTTTCCTTCTTTTAGGAAAAACAGGAAAGCTGTGACCAATTTGAAACTCTTTTTGAAAGAGGTTTCATAATATATATACACACACGTAAGTACAGATGTATATATGCATATATATATATATATATCATATACAGTGACCTCAAAACCTACATGTAACCCATTATTACACTTAAAATGTTGTTATGGGTGAAGGGAGCATACCACAGGTGGAGGTAAGATTTTATCATTAGTGTAATCAACCTTTTAAGAGTCTAGTAGTCCAGATTATCTAATTAATATTCTTAAAATTGTTATACAAACCCAACATTCCCAGCACCTACTGCTGTTCCCTGGTGCTGTGCTTACCCATTCATGTCTCTGGGTCATAACCCAACAATCCTACTCAAGAAATGGGGTTGGGAAGGCTTTTGACAACCTGGAGGTCTGTTCTGGGAAAGTATGTTCATGGTGAGTTCAGTGTTCTTCCTCACTGGTCTAGTGGTCTGCTTTGGTGTGGTTTTGAATGCTTCCTCACCTTTGACTGCTGCTTTGTCTATGCTTCCAGCTCGGGGGTGTGTGTGAAATGTTTCATTTTGAAGGTGACATACTTTACTCTGCTTCTGAGGCTGCGTTTGATGAGACAGCTCTTACAGCTGTGTACTTCAATCATCCATTTCCTGCTTTCCCATAAAGAATGTCCGTGATATTAAAAACAGGAACCAAATGGGGAGGGGGGGGGGGGCAGGGAGGGAAGAATATTTCAATCCCATTGCTTCCTACTACCGTCAAAATACAAAGCATGTGTATTTCGCATGGTATGGATAAAAGTTCAAAATCTGCACATTTCTATAAGACATATGTCATATTCCAAGTTCTTTGTGAACATCTGGAAGAACAATATGGATCCAGGTCACATCCTAATATTTAGTTATTTGAGGTTCAACCAGAATACAAACCTGAAGGATGACATTACACAATGGAGATCACCGTCTGCAGTAGGTATAGGCCTCATGGTTAGTCTGATGTTCATGGTATATGTCCAGTAGCAGAAGCTTATGGCCTCTTGTAGATTGACATACAAAAATATAAGGCAGAATAATACCTGCTCAAAAATTTTGAAAAACAAAGTCATTGCAACTTGGTGTCAACAGTCTAATTTAATGCATATGAGAAAAAGAAGCAAACTTGAGAAGAAATAATGTATTCTACTAAGCTGATGGGGAAGAGGAAAAGAAATAAAACTGATTCCTATGTAGATATCTTGACAGTTAGATATAAAAGTGGAAATAACTGATATTTTCACGGGTTTTGCTTTTTTTTTGTTGTCTTCACCTCTCCTTGTTGAATGTATTTTTGCATGTAACATGGATGTAAAAAATACTGATGAGAATTAGAATATTTTGTATTTTATTAATAATAGGTCAAAATGTTTTAGTGGTTTTGTAATTCTATTATTATACTTGTCAGGTTCAGCACTATCAAGCTTGATTTTGGTGTGCTTGATTTGCTGTACCGCCATCTAAGTGAGTTTAAGCAGTATTTTCATCTGTTTCTTATGGAGTAATTCAATACATTCCTTTTAAATAATACTTCCTGTTAAGAAAATATTGCCTCCAGTCACAATTATTGTTTAATTGATGTAAAAATTCTACACATCTTTTCTTTGTTATACAAAGAATTTTGGAAAGCTTCCTTTTTTCCACATTTTATGGTTACTTTACCTGTCCAAGCTATCTAAGCCAGGGCAAAATTCTTTGCGCATGCATAAGCATGTCTTCACACAAATTTCCAAATAAAATTTTATCAGAAGATACAGTCTGGGGAGACTTTTCTTGTAGTCCATGTTTTACTGCATAGCACATCTATGTGACCCAGTGGTTAAAATCTAATTTATTATTTTTAATTGGGATGTATCTAGTGGTGAAGACAGAGCTGATTGAATTCCTTCTCCCCTGCTGCTGAACTCTGTTAACATTATGCTCACCTTGGCTTAAGCAAATATTCCTACCATTTGGATTAATCGGATCTTTATGGACCATCTTTGCCTTACTTCAAAACTGCAGGTACAATTCCAATTAGTTTAAATGTTTTGAGTTCTTTTCTAGTCTTCAGCATAACATGCAGAAGATATATGAAGGGTATTTTCCTTTGAGTTCTGCCTGACTTCTGAGTTTTGGATACGTTATACTATTACTAATGGGGGCAAAGGAAATAATTTTTCTAGCTCCAGTCAGCAATTATTCAAACTAGCTTTTCCACAACACTGGGAAATGTAATGAAAATATTTATTAACTCGTAATTTTTCTTTTTGACTCCTAAAATTTGTTACAGTAGCTGTATTGGTATATTTTCTATTTTAATGTATACAGTTACAAAGCAAACAAGAAAACAAAATTTTAAAATCTCACAAAAAACAAAGCAGGATTGAAAAATAATATTTCATGTGGGATTTTGTTTAAACTCTGATAACTAATTTTCAGTGCAGACTTTTACAGTGAGTGACTTATCTAATTAGTCTTTTACCAAAAGTTTCAGAAGCTCTAGTCCAGGGGTCCTAAACTTTTTAACCAGGGGTCCAGCATGTGGATTAAGTGGCAGGCAGTCATCTGCGGCTGCTTGGTTTCCCCCCTCCCCAGCCCCTGGCAGGGGGGTTCTGTGAATACCGGGGGGCCGGATTGAGGGCCCTGGGGGGCCGTATCTGGCCTGTGGGCCGTAGTTTGAGGACCCCTGCTCTATTCTGTCAAGAGCTCTCCAAGTCTTCTGTGCAAACACATGCAGAAACACTTGCATGAGTGAATGTGTCTGCTCATGTATATAAATGACACTTTTTCCTTAATATGAATTACAACCTGTAATAAATAATATAGTAGAATACTGTGACAAGATTATTGTCTCATAGTAAAATGTTTGTGATAGATAAAGTCAGTATCAGGGAACTAGTATCAACCTATATATTGAAGACAAACCTCCTGAGCATCTTTAAAGGAATAAATTCCTAAATAGTAATTTCTATATCTAATTTATCTAAA
>JAVJGJ010000057.1:88032130-88047017 GCA_035590215.1 Microhierax caerulescens
CTCTGCACACCAGGAAACACTGGTTTTACTGTGAGGGTGACTGAGCACTGGCACAAGATGCCCAGAGGGGTTGTGGAGTTTCCCCCTTTGGATGAGTTCCCTTCCAACCTCAACCATTCTGTGATTCTGTGAGTACTGTGGTACTAGCTGATTTGGGACATAATTCTAAACATTGACTCTGTTTAAGTGTCACACCTCCAACATCTAATTTGTTTGTTTGGGTTTTAATTAGTCTTCCTTCAGTAAGATTTTACATAAAGAAAACTAGCATAGGGAATATGATTCTCACAGTTTGTTCCTTGGGCCCGTCACTGGTGCTCATTTTGGTTTGTTTGGGTTTTTTTTTTTTGGTTAAGGGTTTGATGCATTTTTTGTGGTTTTGTTTGTTCGTTTGTTTTTGTTTTTGGTTTGGTTTGGTTTTTTATCTTTTGCTTTGGCTGGCTCATGAGTCAATTTTTATTAATTTCTATTTACTCTGAGTCTTTCAAATGGCAGGATATGTGACCGGTATTTACCTCCACCATCTTGAACATCTTTCCTTCCAGTTGTGAGTGAGACTGTTAAGCTCTGTGCCTCCTATGCAAGGATAACTGAACTCACACTGTAAGCCATCCAGCACACATGCAAGGAATATGCATAAACTCTCCCATCAACACACATCCTATAATGTAATAAGAACTGCAAATCTTTTCAGGACTTTTCAATTTGCCAGGACAGTGAAACAGGTAATATGTACCTGCCTATTTGCTGCAAGGTGGTAATGTATTTTTTTCTGCAATGAAGTGTTTGTTGGGAAGAAAGTAGCACGGAGAGCTTTTCATAAGATTCCCATTGGAACCACTTGTTTTCTTTTCACAAGTTTTGAATAGCTGCCTAATATGGAGTCTGGCTTTCAAAAAGTTCAAATCATGCACAGTAATAAGAAAAAAAAAAAAAAAAGGAAGAAATAGTATTTTTTTTTTTTAATGCTGTGTGATGTTGCTAATGAATAACTATTTTTTTTTGACAGTTCTTAACTTTTGGTGCAATATCCTTCACCACTTGTTCTGCACTTCACCCAGCTTTTGTGCCAAATTCTGATCTTGCTTACAATATTTTCACAGGGACCCAAACTCCCAAACTCCTTATTTATGCTGAAAGATATGAGATGAGAAAAAAAGAAACAAAATATGCTGTGGCTGATTTGCTTTCTCTTTGCTGTGTTAACTTCGTGTTTAGTGATCCTACAGAGGAGAAACTGCTGTTTGCCTCTATAGACTTCTTGTGGATAAGTTTTCATTACTCTTATGATCATTACTCGTTCCTTTTTTCTTCTACATTTAGAAAAGTGCTGCCATGCTTTTGTGTGCATGATCTACACAAAAAATAATGGTGTAGCTTTTCTGGATTTTTATTTTATGCCACCTGTTGCTTTGTATTTTTTTTTCATTGCTTAATCAGGATTATCTTAATTCTTTTCCATCTGATTTTAGCACCCAGATGTTGCTTACTAAATAACGTCATTTCATAAAGTCATTAACCTGATTTCCTAATATAAAAGGTTTTGGATCATTCTGGGTTTAGTGGTGGGGTTGGCAGTGCTATGCCAATGGTTGGACTCCATAAACTTAAACGTCTTTTCCAACCTAAAACAATTCTATGATTCTATGCATAAATGTATCTGTTTCTTTCATTACTTTTTGACCCGATTGACATACTGTTTATTTGGGGTTTGTGGTGGGTTTTTTTGGGCTTTGGTGTTTTTCTTCTTTTCCCCAACTGTATTCAATAGATATCTAAATTATAAACTGAGACCTTATGTTATGTCAGTGGAGGGAAAAGGCACAGTGGGAGTTCATACCTTGTCTGACATCAATTAGGATGTCTAAACGTAGATGCGTATTTATGGAAGTCTTCGTATATTCAAGATACATAAATTATTGTCATAGTCCATGGAAATATACTCCATACATTAAATTATACATAAACAACAATTCACTTATTCTCAAAGTAGATACTTAAAGTACAGGTAGGCAGACACCTTTAGTTGCTGTCCTTGTCTTGAACTGAATCCTGTCTCCAAGAATCCACAGTTGTAAGTGCTGAAACCATAGGAAATTTGGTTGTTGCCACAACACAAAATCCCTACAGAGATGAGATTTAATTAATTTTGTGCTTCAGGAGTGCTCATTGTAACTTCCTGACATGAGTGATCGAGAAGCCTAAGAGATAAGATGCTCTGCTGGACCTGATACTTACAAATAAGGAAGAACTGGTCTGAGATGTGAAGGCTGGAAGCAGCCTTGGCTGCAGTGACCATGAGATGGTGGAGTTCTGGGGAGAAAATAGCAAATAGAAGAATCATAACCTTGGACTTGAGGAGAGCATAATTTGGCCTGTTCAGGACTCTGCTTGCAAGAATCCCATGGGAGATGATCCTGGAAAGTTGGTTGGTTTTCCAGAAT
Source organism: Microhierax caerulescens (assembly GCA_035590215.1). NCBI lineage: Eukaryota > Metazoa > Chordata > Aves > Falconiformes > Falconidae > Microhierax > Microhierax caerulescens. Next base: position 88,034,575 of record JAVJGJ010000057.1, read on the forward strand.
AACATCCTTCAAACTATAGTATGGTCCATCCTGGTAAACAGGAAATCAAACAAAGTTGGCAGGAGGCCTGCATGGGTGAACAAGGAGCTTCTGAAAAAAAAAATTCAATATGAACAGAGGTGGAGTAAGGACAAGTGGCCCAGGAGAAATATAGAAGCTTTGTCCAAGCATGCAGGTTGGGGTCAGAAGAACTAAAGCCCACCTGAACTGAATCTGTTGAGATGTGAAGGGCAACAAGGAGGGTTTCTACAGATGAACCAGCAGCCAAAGGAAGACCAGGAAAGATATTGGCCTGCTGCTGAATGGTGCAGGGAACCTGGTGACAAAGGACATGTATGGATTTCTGAAGGTGAAATCATGCCTGATCAAACTGATAGCTTGTAACAAAATAGCTAGGGTAAATGCGGAGAATGCAGTGAGTGTTGTTTATCCTGACTTTAGAAAGACTTTTCACAATGTTTCCCATAACCTCCTCGTAGATGAACTGATGCAATACAGGCCATATAGGTGATTGCATGAAGTGGACTGAAAACAAACTGAACTGCTGGGCTCAAACAGTTGTGGTGAGCAACACAGTCTAGCTGGAGGCCAATCAGTAGTGGCGTATCTCAGAGATTAACATCAGGGTCAATACTGCTTAACATTTTCATTAATTACCTGAGGAAAAGATGTCATAAAACTGGGAGAAGTAGTTAACAGATCAGAAAGTTGTGCTGTCATTCAGAAGGACCTTGACAGGCTGGAGAAATGGGCTGTTGTGAATCTCAGCAAGTTCAGAAAAAGCATATGCTAAGTCCTGCTCCTGGGTAGGAATAACCCAATGCACCAGTACAGGGTGACAGCTGACTGGCTGGAAAGCAGCTTTACAGAAGAGGACCGAGAAATCCAAGAGGGCAAGACGAACATCAGCCAGCAGTGTTCCCCCACAGCAAAGAAGGCCAGCAGTCTTCTGTGCTTCATCAGGCAGAGCGTTCACAGCAGGTAGAAGGAGGTGATTCTGCCCATCTACACGGGACTATTGAGATCTCAAGTGTTTTTTCAAATGCTGAGCTCCTTCCAACAAGAAAGCCATGGACATACTGGAGCAAGGTCATTGAAAGGCAAAGAAGGTACTAAAGGACTGGAGTATGTGTTGTATGAGGAGAGGCTGAGAGACCTGAGACTGTTCAGCCTGGAGAAAAGAAGGCTCAAAGGGTTTTTTATTAATTTGTATAAATAACTGATGAGAGGAACAAAGAAGACAGAGCCAGACTCATCTCAGTGGTGACCGCTAAAAGAAGAGGAGGCAACGAGCACAAATTAATATCATATTTAGACATATTTATTATGAGGGTGGTAAAATAGTAGAACAGGTTGCCCAGAGAGATTGTGGAATCTCTGTCTTTGGAGATACTCAAAACATGGCTGTACACAGCACTGGGCAACCAGCTTTAGATGACTCTGCTGTAAGCAAGGGTTTGGACTAAAAGATCTCCAAAATTGCCTTCCAACTTCAGCCATTCTGTGACTCTGATTCTGCATTTGGTGTTGACTTCAGTTTCTTGGGTTTGGGGACAGAAATTCAGGGTGTTGTGTATGTTAACTCACCACAGTATCAGTTTCAATAAGCAGCTACTGTTTCAGGAGAAATGTGTAGAAAATTTGATTTTGGCTTAACTAAAATGAGACTGTTAGACTAAATCCATAAATGTCAGCTGAATGTGAGATAGAAGATTCAATTGGCATGCTTGAGGACACTAGCTTAGGGCATTTCTCTGTTCACTATACTGAAGGTGTTCCATCAGTGAAACATACTTTAGTGCAAAAAGTTACTAACATTCTAGAAGTAAGAAATCCAGTGTGAATTCCAGATTATTCTCATGAGTTTCCTGACTCCAGTTTTCAAAAACATGATTTTTTGTCTCACATGTAATAAAGGAATAAGTACACTACCTTTGCTATCTTATAAAATATTTGGGGAAAAAAAGCACCTTTTACTGTTTATCTTCACAGCTTCTACTACATTGAGGTATCAGTTTCTCATGAGGGCTCTCTACTTCAGTTACACCAAAATGATGTATGAAATTTGTCATATACGACCAATGCTCTAAATGACAGTCACCTCAAATATATTATGTCATCTAGCCTGTACTAATCTCATGTAATACCTTCAACAGACACCAAAAAAACCGAACAGATGATGCTCAGACTTAGTAATGTTGCCATGTTCCTTTCATTCTCATGTAGCCATTACTTGATTTTTTTTCTACCTCCGTGATCATTTTACTTTCAGAGTTTTATTATTAATTTCATTATGAACTTTGTCATGTTACCCCCCACAGGCCTTTTAATAGTTTCTTTTATATGAAGAGATTTTTTTTTTTTTTAATTACTATATTTAATGATTCTAAGTTCTAGTCCTATTAAGGAAACTAATTCCATGCAAGCAGATGAGCTTATTTTGGTTTGGGCAAATGCCAAACCCTTTCTGTGAGAGGCTGTTATATCAGACTTCTCAGCAAGAAAGGAGCAAGGAAATTAGTGTGTGGCTGAATTTAAGATGAAAATTAGCTATTTTGAAAAACAAATCATTGGTAAATACAACAAGGAATTACGATTAAATTTACAGGCAGCACAGATGGTATTTGATGACACTATCTCAAGGGGAAAAATATTACTTTTTATGTTAAAACATCATCTTTATAGGTTTGGGATTATTTGGCAGAATATAACAGTCCTCTGTGTATGTAGTCAGTGTATCTGCAAACTGATGGTTAGACCTTTTTGGTAATCTGGAAGATACTTAAGTATGTACTGTGTTTTCAGATTAATTGCATTTGCTTTTCTTAACAAAGCAGGTTAGCATGAAAGCTCTGTGTCAGTACTGAAGGGCAGCAGTTTCTGATCTCAGGCTGTTTAGTTAAGTACATCCACCTTTAATCCTGGGTCTGAAAGCTTCAGTGTCAGGTTTTGTGTATATATGATTGTAAAGGGGAAAAAAGAAAAGAAAAAATCAACCACCTTGATTTCACAAATGCCAGTTACAGTATGATCCACTTCCTTCACTCTCTTTCCTGTTTCCCACTTTCTGTTGTTCCTTCCAATAAAAGTCTTCTCAGAGCATTCTTTCATTGTGCAATTTTAAAGTATATTGGCTACTCAGATGATATAAATCTCTTTTCAGGCAAACTGATTTTTTTTTTGCCTAAAGAGCAATCTAAACATCTCACAGACTCTTACACGGAAAGTACAGAAATCGAGATTGTTACTTCAGAAAGTAACCTTGCTTTTCTTTTTCAGACTGTGGTTTCAAATACAAAATCAATAGAACACCTTCTTATGTTCATATCCCTGGATATGAACTAGAATTGGAATGTAGGTGTTATGCTAGCATGAGATGTTTCCAGCATGTCAGTTAGGTATTGAAGTTCAGATGTAACATTCAACTTCTTTCCTTGCATCTCCCTTTCTTTGTTTGACCACAGAATTGCCAAAAATTTAATTAATGTCCAGGTGATCTTATCTTCATGCTTCAGTGAAAATATAGAAGGACTGCATTTTTTCTGCCTAGAATTGCAGCTAAAACTAAGGGATTTTCTCTTGCAGTTAAAAATTTCTTATTTTATTATGCTTGACTGCTTGGCTCGTACTGGTTTTGGTTTTATCATCTTCTTTAGACAACTAAAATAGAATGACATAATAACACCTTATTTAGAACACAAATCAAAACTGGTTGACTGCTACTCAATAATACATTTATTTATTAACCTTTATGACTTACACATGAATCTTTAGAATAGCAACAACAAAAAAATGCTTATTAACATATTTGGAACTCCAGACAATGTGACAGGATTATATACTACAAGGACATTGTTTGCTGTAATCCTAGTCTCATGTTAAAAGAAATGGTCATGAAACCTGAATAGTATGACTAATCATATTCCATGAATGAAAAATAATTAGTAATTATAATGACTGGTTTTGAAATATCCTTTGATTAAGATTAGTAGACTGGTCCTGCAGAACCATAGCTCTTCTATATAAGGGTGGTATCCTAGATTTGTACATGTAATTCCGTATTTCCATGGATTAGTCCCATTTTATATGAACCATGTATTATTTTCAAACTCTGTAGAATATCTTAATGCTTAAAATGATATCTCTAAATTATATTATTGTTTTTCACATAATAAATACTCCAAAATAAAACAGAAAGTATTATCAAATGCTGGAGTAAGATATGGAAAACTTTTTCCGTCGTATTTCTTCATCTTCATCTTCAGGTTTTTGGGTTAGTAACCTCTGTGATTTTCTTCTTTCTGCATTCCCACTAATGCCTATCAAGTGCATCATATTACCTGGTAGTCTTTGTCACTGGTGGGGATTCAATCTCTTTCAATTTTTCCTTTGTATATTAGCAATGTTCTCTTTTATTTTCTTTGGCATTTTAGTTTACAGTCATTTTTACAACAGGAGAAGTTACACTTAGAGACTTTTCATGGGTTCAGCTGAGATCCACCTGCAGTTCAGTGTTCTGTACTTTCTGTTTTCTGAACCAAATATTATGAACTGTTGGGAAAATGATGGACAGTAAAATGGAAAACATCATTATGACATTGCATAAAGGCACAAGGCACCTTTATTTTAAACATTGTAGCTCTTGTTCTTGTCCTCAAAAAGATGATCTGAAGTATGGAACAGTTTTCACATGAGAAGAAAATTAAATTAACTGGAAATCTGAGGCCTGGAAAAGGGAAGGCAATCATTTAGGTTCTGTAAACCACAGAATGAATGCAGAACTTGGAACAGGGCTTCTATCTTTAAACCAACCAACCAAACCAAACTGAAAAAAAAAACACCAAAAAAACAACCCAAAGCAAAACCCAAAAAACCAAGCCCAAACCAAAACCACCCAAAACCAAAGATCAGGATGCATCAAATTAAACTCAAACAAATTAATCAGAACGCAGGAATAAAACAAATCAGCAAAGTTAAATCAAAGAGTATGTAGTTAAGCTTTGGTATTCCTTGAGGAACAGCTATAAACATAAAAGGTGGTTTTAATCACTAATGGAAGAACCATACCGAATAAATACAAAGATACCACCTTTAGTTCAGTTTAGTTACTGTTTTAAAAGTGAATTGGTTGAAGCAGTGACTACTTTGAGGAAGTATACCTTGAATACTCATGAAGAGAGCTATGTGAAATGTTGATCAGCTCAGGATCAGCTCTTCCTTTGTACTCAGAATGCTTGAAGTCATTGTGCCACATTTTACATTAAGATAAAGACCTCTAAACTGTGTGCAACTTGATAGACTTCTATTAAGCATCTAATGAGATTTGACATTCATATTTTGAAAATCATGAAATTTCTGAACCAGATCACAACAGATAGGAAGTCCATGACTACTACCCATAGTAGTGTCTTTCTTCTATTTTTTTGTTTGTTCGTTTCTTTGTTTAATTTTTGAGCATTCTTTTCCTTATGAAAAGAATAAAATAAGCAAGAAGCTAAGCACTGTTCATAGCACATGAAGCACGTTCTGGGAAGCTTAATCTTCTTTTTAAAGGTACATTTTCTATGACTGTGCTTTAAGGTACCATCATGATTTCTTAACAGTCAAATTTTAGATCCTAAATTTACTTCTGATAGTAACTAAAGAATTTAAAAGGGGATAGAGACATTTCACTTTGTTGCATTTTTTTATTAAGAATATATATAGTTATGAAGTCAGGTCCACTGTACAGAAATAGAAATTCAATCCTCTGAAAACATACCTGCATGGCACAAAATAAAAACAGACTGAGAGATGAGAATAAACAGAAAATATTCAAAAATTAATTCTTATATTGGTCAGAAGCATGGGGAGTTGAACAATTGTGTCAGCCTTTTAAGCTTTACCTATCTGTAGTGGTAATTAAATTCTTGGTTCCTAAAGATTTTAATGAGAATTCATATCTTTCATATGCTCAGCTACATTTAAATGCAGTAAGATTCAGGTAAAGACACGTTAATATAAATTATATCCTCTTCCAAGCTGGTTATTACTAACTCCTACAAGTTCAATGGGACTGATCATTCATGTGTCTATAAACATAAACTTGAGTATTTTGCTACACTGAAATGCTCATTCATATGCTGAAATGGACCATACTTAGTACAGGCATGTCCTCCAGAACCAAAACTGAAACACAGGATGCCACTAAAGTAATATGTTAATTATATTGTATATTATATACAATATCAAATTAAGGAATACAAAACAGGATATTAATTTCTTTTTCTCATAATGCATGTTCTGGTCCATTCTGTTTAAATATAATAATGTCATTGCAGTTTGAGTTAAAATCAGTGGGAAATAATATTTATATGGAGATTCCATGACTAAAATTTTTGTCTTTACTTGAAAGCTTCAAGTAAAAGTATCAGGAATTTCCCACAGTGTTTCCATAGCCTGATTGTTAAAATGTTTCAAAAGTTTCCTGAAGGATTAGAACAGGAAGATATTAAAATAATTGAATTTTGGTTTTAGAAGAATTTAAAAACAACATATATGTGTGTGTTTTTGACTCTGTAAAAGAGACTAAAAACTCAATGCTCTTCATGTTCAGACATTTTCAATCCAATTTCAGATAGAAGTGAGGAAAAAAATGTGTTCTTCAATGTTTGAAAACTTTTCTGATTCTAATTTGAATATTTTTGCCTGTGTGTAATTTATAAATGTTGGATTATTTTCACACAGTATGAATAAATAATGAATCTTAATCATATTAACAACTTTATGAAGAATATATCTATAATGTAAGGAAAACTAAAGCTCTCTTTGTGATGATGCTGTTGGCAAGGTGAGTTGCCCATTTATCAGAATTAACAATTACTCCTCTTTGCAAACAAATGATTCTCTGAAGGCATCATAGGCTTATTACTAGTCCAGCATATTCTTTTTTCTGTTTCATTTAGTTATTAAATACAACATGTAAACATTTTGGTGCAAGAATATTTTACTGTATGTATATACAACACTGAGAGAGTCAAGAAGTCTAAGAATGCCAAACACTATTTTTAGAAACATATATAGATGCACACATACATACACACATACAATGAATGCTCTTATTCATTGTCATATAGTTTAATAACATGGAAACTGTTTGCAAGGTAACTGGAGAAAAGAAGATCCAGTATTAACATGGTACTAAATGTTTTGCAAGGTAGGACTTATGTTGCGTTCTCAATTAGAACTGTTTTACTTACACACACACAAACAATAAAAAAAAAGGGGGGGGGAGTAGGCAAGAGTGAAATTATACTTTCCTTCTTGGTTTCAGAACTGGATAGAGATTGGACAACTGGTATTTCATCGTTCTGGTCTTGCAGACAAACTAAGAAGTGATGGAAATCAAACAAAAAGCTCATAGGATTTTCCATGTCTAAACTGGAAAGATCTAAATTATTTATCTCTTGATTTCATTGCTAGAGTCTAAATTAGTCTATTAGTATGCATACTAGGCATTTCATCTGAACTGTAAAACAAAAATTCCTTACCTAATTGTTCTTTATTTTTATATCAAAGTTACTCTTTGATTCAAATAAGTTTCCTGTCTATTAGGAATACACAGTACAGAGCATGGCACCATTAGTTATAGAGCATAGTGTCTATGTCTTCATGCTTTGCAATTATTTTCTTATTCATGAAAACGCTGCAGCACTTTGTCAAACCACAAATTAGATTCAAAACTGTTTTGCCAATCTATATAGCATTGTGGTTGCTGCAGTCTTCATTTATAGCCAGTCTTACAATTATTTGTATCCTTGGTCTTAGCAGCAATGTGATTGTTGAAACTGATTGTTATATGCCAGTTACTACATCTCACTTCAGGCTCCCATGCTGTTATGCTTTGGTAACAGAAATTTTAGATTAAATTCAAAGACTTGATTTAATTTTCTTCTTTTTCTCAAAAGTTCGTGTGTATTTCAGCTATGAAAAAAGTGAAATATTATTAACTGACTAGAAATGAATTTGTATCAGTCTAATGTATTTTTTGCTATTATTTACTAAGCTGAAACACAGACACACACAAACATTCCTTAGGAAAAAGTATTTATTTTTCTTTGCTTTCAACTTCAAACTTCTCTATAATTTGCTTTTTCATAAGACAGATATCTATATTTATTTCCTTAGATAATATGAGGACTTTGAAGGAAAACTGAAAAAAAAATCTTTTTTGTTTGTTTCAAACTTTTTAAAATAAAAAAATTAAAAAAAATATAAGTAAACTTCCAATTTTTAATATTTACAAGTGATTTAAAATTTGAAACTGAACTTGTAAAGCCTGAAAACTGGGGAAAGGAAAGGCTTGAATGAATTTAGAAGGGGAAAAGTTCATTTTCAAAGGATATAATTAATTTGTTGCCTTGGGACTAAAACTAATTAGTAAAGTAATAAGACCAGTAAGAGGTGTGTGTGTGTGGGTTAATATCTATATGTAATATTTGTTCTGATACTCATGTAGGTTTTTTTGTGCATTTCTAGGATTGAGTACTCAGAGACATAGAATGTTCTGTGTGCTTTTCCTCTACTTTGACCCAGACACTGTTGTATACCATCAGCTTTTTTACTGCACCTCTTGGGCAAAGCATCATAACATAATAAAACTAACCAAACCAAACAAATATATCTGGAAGTAACATCTCTGACATCTGGTCAATAGACAGTTACAGCTACATCAAGAAACCAGACTTTCATCCTGGATTTAAAAGCTAAATCAAGCTGAAATATCTTCACAACAAAGGTATTCCAAGGAGATGACATATAACCAATGAAATGTCTCACTGCTACAGCTCACAAAACAGTACTGGGGGGAGGAAAACAACCAACCAACCCAGCAGTCACATTTCCCTGCATCACAGGATCAACATGCATCCTTAACACAAAATGAAAAAGATAAAAGTATCTTCCTTTAATTTATTTTGAGGTACAGGTAGTATGCAGAGCACACCTAATAATTATGCTTTAATTGCTCTGAGTGGGACTCAGACACAGAGTTAAAAAAAAAATAAGCCTCTCTAAGATACTGTAGGGAATTAGTTTCCTCTGACTTAACATTTGTTACCATTGAGAAGATGCGTACATTAATATTTTGGTTCTGCACAGTAATAAAATTCAGCATAATCATTGTTTGTGTTTTGAAATCAACGTCAGTTTTGCATTAACAGGAGTTAGCATATATAGATTTTTGGTAGGCATTTTGTTTCATCTCTTTATTTCCTTATTAACTTTTTTTCAGTGTAGTGCATCTCAGATTTCATCTGGGCTATTTGGTATTACTGACAGTATTAACTTAACCATCAGCAATTTAAAAGCAATTAACGTATCTCTCACTTGGCATCTTTTCTAGTTTCAGATAATTTTTTAAAAAGGCTGCTTAAAATAATTTGTTTTTTCAAACTTGTATGCAAATTTAGGAGACTTTTTCACCACAACTGTTCTTTACACAGTTGAATTACCCTTTCATTAAAGCGTATTGAGGTGGGGAAAGGTAGGGAACTTGAAATGTTTTGCTCAGATCTGTTTTATACCAGTTTCCCAGTTGCCATTTGTTTTACATTACAATCTGTATTTTTATGGTGAGATCACCTTTGTTGTTTGGAATATAAACAAATTTATGCTAAATTTTCTCTAAGCTTCAAATGATAGAATATTCTATTTTATAGAAAGCAACAAAAACATAGCAATTTCAATTGTAAATATGGGTGTATTTCATACTTCAAGTTTCCTGGTGTCCTGGTTTCAGCTGGGATAGAATTAATTTTCTTCTTAGTAGCTGGTGCAGTGAGGGGGTTTGGTGTGAGAACAATGTTGATAGGACTGGTGTGAGAACAATATTGATAACACACAGATGGTTTTAGTTGTTGTTGGGTTATGTTTATACTAAGTCAAGGGCTTTCTGGTTTCTCGGGCCCTGCCAGCAAGAGGGCTGGAGGGGCACAAGAAATTGAGAGGAGACACAGCCAGGACAGCTGAACTGAACTAGCCGAAGATATTCCAAACCAGGGGATGTCATGCTCCATGTATAAACAGGGAGGGTTGGTCAGGGCCTGCAGATCGATGCTCAGGGACTGGCTGGGCATCGGTCAGCGGGTGGTGAGCAGCTGCATTGTGAATCACTTGGGTTTGTTCCTCCCTTCCCTTTGGATTTCATTCCTATCACACTCTCCCTCTTTTTCATTATAACTATTATTGTTATTATTATTTTTCATTCATTTTTATTTTATTTCAGTTATTAAATTGTTCTTATCTCAACCCTTGAGTTTCACATCCCTTTCCAATTCTTCTCCCCATCCTGCTGGGTGAGGGGAGGGGGCGAGTGAGCAGCTGCGTGCTATTTAATTACCAGCCAGGGTTAAACCAGAACATCTGGATTATTATTTTTTTTTTTAAAGGATTAGGATCATTTATTTAATGTAAAATAGTTTAGGATGTTAATCAAATATTGGAATTGTTTGTGGGATCTCAAATTCAAGCTTTAGTGGCCTATATTAACTTAGGTATATAAATTAGAGACAAATTGCTTATTTTCTTTGTCCATGACACAAAAGTGAAGGCTAACAGAAAAAGATTAGTTGTTAAATATATATTTATTTAAAATTACCAGGGTCACTAAAAGCCTGACAACAGCGTGTGACTGTAAGTTTTATTATAAAATTTATTATTATTATTATTATCATCATCATCATCACCGTCATCATTATAATATTAAGAGGCAAAATCTAGCAAACTAACCAAGAAGCATATGAGAACTGTGAATAATGGATCAGCCCAGAGGCTGGCTTTAGAAATTGAGAAACAGTGGAACAGCTGTTCACAGCCAAAACCATTAAACATCTTGCAAAGGTAATCTATGCATTTCATGGAAGAGATCTGTGTGTGGCTTAGTCTACAGAGAATACAGAATAAATGTGTCAGTTACTCTACGCAGAGATAATATGAAACATATCCTCATTTTCTGTTTTCTTTAAGCTTCAAAAACCTTAAACATACTTTTGTCAAAAATACTTTTCAAAATAAATTACCAGCATCCAAGATATGTATCACATATTGATTTGGTCCTCTCTAAAATAAAAATGAAACCCTTTTTTTTTTTTTCTGTGGAGTGGTGGTCACATTTTGTGCACAGCTTGTTAACAATCAACCCAGTTTGTACCATTCAGGTGCTGGTAATTATGAGCTGATTCTGATGTATTTCAGTGATAGATGCCTTTCACTGATCTCATATAATTTCATTTGATTTCCTTGAGTTATCCTGTTAAGCAGTTAAGATAAACTGATTTCAGTCATACCTATAAATCCAAAGAGTTTACTTTAGGATTTTACTGTTTCTTCAGTTTTAATTTTTGGGGGGGAAGAAAGAGTAGGATTATTATAATGAATCTCAGTTTTCTTAGAATTACTTTTTTAAGACTATAGAAGTAAATCTTCTCAAGTCAACTGTATGTATTTCTTTATTTGTAGAAATTTCCTTAGCCAATGTCTTATAGAACCATAGAACATTTTGGGTTGGAAGAGACCTAGTTTTTACCGCCCTGCCACGGGCAGGGACACCTGCCACTAGACCAGGCTGCTCCAAGCCCCATCCAGCCTGGCCTGGAACACTGCCAGGGATGGGGCAGCCACAGCTTCTCTGGGCAGCCTGTGCCAGTGCCTCACCACCCTCACAGTAAAGGATTTCTTCCTAATATCTAATCTAAATCTACCTGCATTCATTTAAAAACCATTAACCCTCATCCTATCACTATGTTCCCTAATAAAATGTCCCTCCCCATCTTTCCTGTAGGCCTCCTTTAAGTACTGGAAGGCAGCTATAAGGTCTCCCTGGAGCCTTCCCTTCTCTATGCTACACAACCCCAAATCTCTCAGTCTGTCCTTATAGGAGAGGTGCTCTAGTAAATTGTGAGACTGGTTTGTCAAATTCAGAATAAGTGTTCTTCACCTTTTGTGGCATGAAAGATGAAAATTCCTGAAGCAAAACTTTGAGCTGACAAAAATTGCAGTGATTTAACAGCTACGACTGATCTATGTATCAAATATGCATATTGCATGCAGACATGAGAGGCTTGATGGTACAAAGTACAAATACAGAATGAAAGAGCCTGCAGTCAGTTTGGTAAGTTAACACTGTCATGAAGCAGATCTGGGCTTTGTTGGATGTCTTTGGGAAAGACACAGATTTTATTCTCATCTCACAGAATTACAGAGCAGTTGAGGTTGGAAGGGACCTCTGGAGTTCAGGCGCTCCAACTCCACCACTCAAGCATGGCCACCTTCAGCCAGTTACCCAGGACCATGTCCAGATGGCTTCTAAATATCTCCAAGGGTGAAGATTCCACAACCCCTCTGGGCATCTTGTGCCAGTGCTCAGTCACCCTCACAGTAAAACCAGTGTTTCCTGGTGTGCAGAG
>JAVJGJ010000057.1:88054738-88082542 GCA_035590215.1 Microhierax caerulescens
ATCACAGAGGTGCTACCACGGTCGCTGATGGGCTCAGCCTTGGCCAGTGGTGGGTCCATCTTGGAGCTGGCTGGCATCAGGTCTATTGGACATACAGAAAACTTCTGGCAGCTTCTCACAGTAGCTACTCTTGCAGCTGCCCCACTAACACAACCTTGTCATGCAAACCCAACACACAGACTTACATTTAATCACACTTTGGTGTCAGGATAAACTGAACTAGAATGAAACATTGTGATTGTACCTAAAGACCACATTTGTACCTTGATGTCTACAATACCTGTGGCTATTGATTACTTTGTGTGCCAAAATCAGAATTTTAGGGTGTTTTCATATAACTTAAGATCTAAAGCAGTGCAAAATCTACTTTATACGGAGATACCACAAGGACGGAATATTTCATTTATCCAAGGGAAGACTAGGGTTTATTCACAGTCAAGACACAGAGAATGAAAGATTTCTGATGGTAGAGAACTGGGTTTTTTCCCCTAGAAGACATAAAAATTTTCAGTGTCTATAAGGTAGATGAAGCTCATTCAGATGATGAAACAAGGCATGCAATTTTGATGGTATATGTAATTAACCAGTAGGACAATATGCCTTCTTATGCAATAGCTTCTCCAGTTATTAAAAAGTCCCAAACCCTGGCTGCATTTTTCTAAAATAAGTGCTCTCAGTCCACCAGAAGTTATAGTTTCCTGGAGAAATCTCTTGGCAATTCAGAGTCTTTCTCACTGAAGAGGACATATTGCTAAAGCACTGCTTCATTCCAGTCATTTCTGTCTGGTAAAACATTTTATTGTACTCCACTACTGACCCACATAATCCATAACAGCTATGTGGGCACTCTGATAGACGCTGCAGGATACACTGGCCCCCAGCTGCTATGACTAGTAAAATGCTCAGCTGGACTAGGTGCCAGGGGCTAAGTAATTAAAAATGGCCAACTTCCTTTGGCTTGCTGAATTAAATTAATTTGGGAAAATAGGAAGAAGTTCACAGCTGCAAACAAGTTTTTATCGTGGGAGTCATTTTTGCTGTCTACCACATGGGATGGTAGCTCACTGCTTCATCAATATTCAGTCAAACTGGCAGAAGACTCTCAGTTTATCGCCAGAAGTGGATTCATTTTCTGCTAACCATCATTCCCAAATGTATTATTTACTACAGGAATTGCTTTGGGGAATAATTTTAATAACGGCATGACATGTGGCTAAGGGAATAACATAACTAGGTAGGCAGAAGAATTTTATACTCGACAACCAATTGTGACTAATGAATGGTAAATGTAAGCAAAATTGGGCCCGATCCTCCATTGCTTGGTAATTATATGTGGCAAAGCAAGCACCAAAGTGCTTCCCAATTTGGCACATTTTAGATTTCTAGAGGTTAGAAACTACACAAGACAACAGACAGGGTTATGGAATATTGCCCTCTAACATGGAGAACAGGAGAATACACACTATTCCGAATGTTTATTGCATTTCTACCAGAGACTGTTCAAGGATGAAAAAGTCTGCTGGCTTTGCAAGCTTCTTCAAAGCCTGTCTTTCAAAACTCTTGATGATATTTTCTATTTATGAAACAAGTGACAAACTCAGTTAGGTCTCTGATACGTGTGTATAAACTACATCACAGCACTAAACTTTGGTGCCTACACCTTCTCTACTCAGAAGGAAGGCTGAAAGCAAATTGACCCATTTACTCTGCATTAAAGAAAGATGAAGGATGCCCAACGTGCAGAGGTTCACACTTTTCTGGAGAAAGGAGTAAAGCATTGGAACATATTCCATTTCTGCTGTTTAAGCTGCACATGAAGCATGCAAGGTTTGAAAGCAGATCAAACAAGAGTAGACTAAGGTTTGCAGCTCAGTGATACCAAAACCTTTCTAAGATATGAAAATCCTTTTCCTCTTGAATATTAAGTAAATCTACCTTAAACTGTTACTAGATAACAACTGAGATAATATGAGGGAGAACCATAATGTCCAATCTCATATGAATGTCCTAATCTTCTGGAAGTGCTGTTCTCTTGGCTCCAGAGAAGACAGGAATAATTACAGTTGTCAGTATGTGAATCTGCTAATGACAGAACTATCATTGACTGACTTCTCCCAGGCAGTGAAGAGCAGAGAAAAAGAGCAAATGATCAATGTACTTATGCTCCCATTTAAATCACTGCAGAGTTTCAGAATCTTGACTGTACTTAGGCTAGGGGTAAATTCATATAGTTGGTGAGTCAGTATCATCTATCCCTTGTGCTCAAACAAATTAAATCCCAGTTTTATCTAGATGACCCACCCATCTGTTCTGTTTCACTACCAAATTAATTATATTTTTATGCAACTAAAGCCAGTTATATCCCACTGAAGTTACTAAGAATGGTCAGGAACAAAGACTCCTTCATGCTGTATAATTTTAAGAGGCATCTTTATTATAGTAACAAAACTAGTAAATTCATATTTCTAAAGTGGTTCAGATGTGAAAAGAACCACATGATTTGTTATTATTATTCACCTTATTATCAAATTATTGTATCAAGAAGAGTCCTTTAAAGATACATCATCTTTTAATCTTATCTTTTCTGTTTCAAAGGATTGATTGTGCATATATAATCCTTTAGATATAAACTGTTGACCAAGTCTGGGACTAAGTCTGGATCCAGCTGCAACTAAACTCCCCTCTGAGAAGGAGTTTAGAACACAAGGGGGTCCTCTCTGAACCTCATGACTCGATGGGAGGGTCTCCCTCACAGTTTTGTCTGACTCTATCAGCTGTGCAGTAAATAATCAAGTGTACCTTGCAATCAGGTCTTGTTAAACCGCTGTCACTTTCACTGTCAAACTTTGTTAAGTCACTGTTTTATACCAATAAACATACTTCTACTTCTGTCTTACAAGTGTATCATTGCATTTGTAACAGTATCAAAAGCCTTACTAAAATCTAGAAAAACTATATTCACCTCCTTCCCTTCATCCACTATTTTCAGTCAGAATCCCCTGTTTATAAAACACCAAAAATACCTCACTGAGTCCTTAACAGCATCACTTTGTACTTTCAACTATTAATTTTCATAGCTTTTCTATTATTTTGCTCTGAAGATCATCCAGTTCTCCCTTTATGATATTCCATTATTTCTCTGTGATGGTGATGTGTTTACATGTATGGTTGTCTGCAAATGTTACTATGTCTTGCCTACTTCTTCTTCCAATGCTGTTAAAGAAAATATTAAATAAAATCAGTCCCAAGAACAGACCTCAGAGAACTACAGTAGTAATCTAACTGTAAAGTAATAGATCTCCCTTAAGAAGTACTTCTTGGTTTTACTTTAGTTGGCTTTTTATCTGTTCTACAATTCATATTATTAAACTCCATTCCCTGCTGTTGAACTGTGTTGCCTGTGTCAACCACCTCACTGAATCCTTAATAAAGTGGATCTACTCTATTTTTTTTCCTAGAAATTCAGTTTTTTTATTAAAGAGCAATAACATGGCTTTGTTACTGATCCGGAAGAGGGAATAAATACTAGGCTTATGGAAAGAATAGTTAAGAAATAAAATTAATCATATGAGTGGAATAAGGCAAAATGTTAAAACTCTGGAAAAGTGATTCATAAATTCGGTGTTCAGAAAAGGGGGGAAATAAGGGAGCTAGCAATGCTAAATCAAGCCTCAGATTAAGGTGATAGAAAAGTAAAGACAGGATTCTAATGGGGCTTCAAAGTGAGACATGCTAATGAAATGGAAATGAATAAGAAATTAATACTGAAGTTTCTGATACAGATATGCCCGAACTTTTAGAAAGATATTGACAAACTGAAAAGAGTTAACATAGGAAAATTAATAAAATGGAAGAACTAGAAGGATGGACTGACAAATAAAAGAAGTCAAGGTAATTAAAATAATGAAATGTTAGTAACTAAAAGGTACTCCCACAAAGCATCAGGAGAATTACATAAAAAAAGAGTAGTATGATGGAAGCAAGCTAAATAAATCTTACTGAGATCACAGAATACTTTTCAAGAGCAGAATCTATCTGCCTGAGAAATTTTCTCACATTAAAGTATCTCAGAAGCCACATATATGGGACTTCTAAAATAAAATTCAAAAAAACTGAAGAAAATATGATTAGTTCTGTATTAATGGTGAAAAAGAAAATCTGATGTCTGAAATTAATTCAGACTCTTTTCCATTGTTCTGACATCTTATTAAGTAGCACATAAGGGGTAAGTTATGCAGGTTTTCACTAGATGCATTTATGATGAAAGAAAAAAATTGTACTGAAAAGCCTGAATTTGTTCCTCTGGGTTTCTATTTCTTTCACAAGGGAATATGTGATCCTGTATTTGGAATTCAGTAAACAGATTTCCCTCTACCTGAGGCTCCATGTACTTGTCATGTTCTGATCAAACTTTGTTTGCTCAGATTGCAAAGGATAAAGTCACCTATATTCTATATAATTGTCCACCTGCTGTGTAGAACATTTCCTGAAGAGCTGAGAGCCTCAGGTTTCAACTGTCTTCTGCCTAAATGTGTTTGGGAATCAACATCTGTATGCTGGGACTTGCCTGGAAGCTAGGCTAAGAAAAGTTTAGTAAAGACATCTGTCCAATAGTTATTGCTAACCCAAATCCCAAACTAACTCCATGTTAGTTCAGATTAATTACCAGGCACTACATAACTACACACACCTTCTTTTTCTATAGGTGCCTGGGCTCATGCAAGAGGAAGAATTTGAGACAAATGTCTTTACAGGCATTTTATTTGCTGGGTCAAGAATCTAGACAAATATGTATTAACACTACTATGACTCTGCATATGAACTTATGCTCCATCATCGTGTATAGAATTGTTTCATGCTACTTTTTTAAGCACTCCAAGATGGAGTGTCTCAACCTTAGTGTCTTTGCTAAATGTCTGTGCTCTTGCACATCGAATGTATTAGGTACAGTCATGAAAAAAATATGTCTGCATCATTCAGTTTGTAGCTAAGACATTCAGAATAACACAAAACTCACTTTATATGTCTCTAAAATTAAATATCCTTACATATTTTCATTAAATAGTAATTTCTAGTGTGTCATTACGGCCCTGGGCCTCTGAAATAATTTATACACATTCTTAATACATTGAACTAAATAGCATTGTCTTGTCAGTCAACAAAAAAGGCATTTATGCCTTTTGGCCACTATTAGGATTGATGGTTGATTTGTACTTCATTTTAATTACTAATAAATTAATACAAGCCTACTAGATCATAGTAATTAGCATTTTTCTGATTGATTTGCCACCAAGAAATGACCCTGATTATGTTGTTAATAATCAGTTTACTCTTAATTGGCTTTTTTTTTTTTTTCATTAAAGCATAAAGTGCTAGTGTGGTAGGTTATCCTTGGCTGGCTGCCAGATACCCACCAAGCCACTTTCTACTCCCCTTCTCAACATGACAGTGGGAGAAAATAAGATTTAAAAGATTGTGGGTTGAGATAATGACAGGGAGATTGTGTAGCAATTACCATCACAGGCAAGCCAGGCTCAACTTGAGGAATTTAATTTATTGCCCCTTAAAAATAGAATAGGATGGTGAGAAACAAAGGCAAAACTAAACCCACCTTCCCTCCACCCCTCCATTCTTCCCAGGCTCAGCTTCACTCCTGACTCCTCTGTCTCCTCCCCACAAGCAGTGCAGGGGGGTGGGGAATGGGGGTTGCAGTCAGTTCATAACACTTCACCTCTGCCACTACTTCCTCACCCGTTTCCTCTGCTCTGGCATGGAGTCCCTCCCACAGCACATAGCCCTTCACAGACTTCACCAGCATGGGTCGTTTCCACCAGCTGCAGTTCTTCAAGAACTACTCCAGCATGGGTCCTCTCCGTGGGGTACAACCCTTCAGGAATGGACTGCTCCAGTATGGTCCCCATGCTCTGCGGTTCCCACAAGGAAACCTGTTCCTGTGTGAACCCATCTCCATGGACCATGGTTCCTGCCAGATAACTTGCCTTTGGATGGGTGTCTGTGCACTGCAGCTTTCTTCAGGGTATATCCACATGCTCCAGCGCAGGGTCCTCCACAGGCTGAGTGTGGGTATCTGCTTCATTGTGGTCCTCCAAGGGCTGCAGGGGACACAAGCTGGTCACCATGGTCTTTATTATAGGCTGCAGAGGAATCTCTGCTCCAGTGCCTGAAGCACCTTCTCCCCCGCCTCCTTCACCGACCTTGGTGTCTGCAGAACTGATTCTCTCATCTTTTCTGACTTTTTTTTTTTTTTTTTTCACAGCTGATATTGTGTAGTGGGTTTTTACCCTTTCTTAAATATATTTTCATGGAAGTATCAGCAGCTTGGCTGATGGGCTCAGATTTGCCCAGCGGTGGGTACGTTTTGGAGCTGGCTGGAACTGGCTGTCTGTCACAGAGGCAGGCCTTGGCCTCTTCTCACAGATGTTGTCCCTGTAGCCCACCCCACCAGAAACCTTGCCAAACCAAATACAGCTATACATAATGACTAAGGTATAAAAGTATCTATAACTGCATTATAGTAAAAACAATTTTTCCTGGTCATCGTTTTCTTTGATTTTTTTCAAAATTGATTGATCAGTTAAATTGAGAGATTTGACCTCAAGGCTAATTACTAAGTTCTTCTGCCAGTGAATGACAATCAAAGCACCAGGGACGTTATGGCAAGGTTATGACATTTAACAATATAGAACAAATGTAACATTATTTGGGTTTTATATTAAATAAAAAGATAGGATCATTTTAACAAAGGCATTTCACATATTCTAGTGTGAGAGTGTTGCTGTAATGAGATGTATGTATTCGATGGACACATGAGAATACACTTCACAGAGGCAAAAATAAAACAGAGAATATTTTAATAAAAAGCTAGAACCTTGACATGGCTATAGACAATCTGTAAAGGGTTCAAATATTACAGTGTAAAAATGTTTCCTGTAGCTGTATTTTTGGCTACTGAGAAGTGCTCTGAAAACAACCTAAAATATTGGCTGGCTCCGAATGTTTATTGTAAGTGTTCATATCTTCCTAGAGAATTTGAATGTCAAATGCAGATTGTAAACACAGAGACGAGAAACCAATGATAATAAACCTACTTATTTTTACACTTCATTCATAAAATTCGTATTTTGTGCAATACATTAACAAGTGTACAGGGTATAACATGCCAGTGAATGTTCATAGCCTCAATAACAGTTTTTTTGCTGTGTAAGGCTCACTGAGCCACATGCTGAGTGCACTTAACCCAGAGTGAAGTTCTCAGGGAGCTTTAAGTGCTTAACCCTTCACTAAGTACTTAATCAGTGCAAACCCACTGCAGTGCCAGGCTGGCACTTGCTTTTTCCTTCATCTCCCTTCAAAATCAAATTCCGGTCTGTCAGCACTCTCAATGGACTACTAATCTATCTGCATTAATTATGTCTCTGCTCAGCCCTTTCAGCATTTTGACCTCTTTTCCCTTTCCTCTTGTGATATGGTATGATGGGACCTTAATTTGTCTAGGACCTTATATTAAAACTGCTCTCTTTGCCTGCCTTTTTTAAAAACAATTAATCAATTGACCTGAAATGCTTTAGTCTCTGCGCCTATGCTGCAGTATCCATCCTTGCTGCTCTTCTTCCTGGTTGCTTCTGAGGTTTCTCCAGAGATAACCTTTCTCAGTTGTTTTCTAGGAAAAGTGACCTCCTACTCCCGTCAGAGTGGAGTAGTGCCATAAAGTAAATTGTAGACAAACAAATCAAACAGCTCTACCATCTATCACAGAGGATGACTGACTGGCTTTTTTTCTTCTGTACCCTTGGTTCTTTGTGCCATACTCTTACTTCAGAGTTCATCCACATGGTCACATCACTAATACTGCTTTCTCTATCCCTCTGGGGAACATGTACTAGAATATGCATGACCCACTTCATTTCCTCCACTGAATTCTTATGTTTTCAATCCTAGCTTTTATTTCAATACTTTCTGTCCTTCAGGTCATCCTCATTCTCCTCATCCAGTATCCTTCCCTTGCTATGCAAGAGGTAGCTAATTTGTTCTAAGGAAAAAAAATTAGTGATATTATGTGACCTCACCTTTCTTTCTCTCCTTCCCTCTGCTTTCCACTTACTTTATTTCCCTGTCACTTGAGCAGTTTCTCAACTTTGCTTTTTCTCTAACATGCACAAAGGCCCTATAGGGACTGTTTTCTAACATCAAGCAATAAAATACATTTGTAAGGCCACAGCACTGAGATTTTTAACCCCATTATGTATGTATGAATTCTTTTCACAGTTGATTTGACTTTGGGGTTAGGGACTCAATAAATCTTTGCTGAACATTGAATCATTTTTCATTTTTTAATAGGAAGTGGGCAAGTACATTGTTTGAAGTTGAAGGGTTTTACTCCTGCATGTTCAGCATTGTAACAAAACCAAAATTGCGACAAGTTACTCCACCTCATCAGCTTTTCATTATTTAATGCTGAGATTAGTGATTTCAGCAAAGCTCAACAAAATGATTGGTTAGCAACAAAATATTCATGCTTTTTGTAAATCACAAAAAAACCCTTAACAAGTATTATTTTCACAATTTTTTGTCTATTCAGGTTTTTCTAGGCATGTAAAACAGATTCAAAGGGATTAACTTGTCAGAACATAGATGTGCCATTTCAAAATATAGGCTATCATGTGACATCTGCTGGCATATGCAAAACTGTCTTCGTGGGAGAGCTGTACCCTTCTGCAGCAGCAGCTGCAGCTCTGGCAAGATATTCAGCAGAGCCTGAAAGAACACTAGATGCCTATGGTTAGACAGCTGAAAGCTGCTTAGCTTAGTTATTTCAAGTTATTTCTTCAGTTAAGATCTTTGATGATTTTGTTGCTGTATTAAAGCCAAGTACACTGACTTGTACATGCTTATGCTTAGAAAGTGATTACAGCAACGTATGTGTGCTATGAACAGAAGGAGAAACTCACAACAAACTGGAGTTAACTATGAGAAATCTGTGCTTACACTTAAGATTTCTTTTCAAAGCCAGAACAGGCTGATCAAATTTCTTAAAATTACAGCATAGAAAGGAGCAAAAACGTGATCCTGATTAAGCGTCAGTTCAAGGTGTCCAAGCCCTTCATCAGCATTGCTCTTTATCTGACAGAATCTCCCTCTGCCTCAATTTCTTTCCCAATACTGATTTCCTTCTGGCGTGTTGGAATCCAATTTTCATCTAGCCTGTGATCCTTCTATGTTTCTGATGACAGTTTTCATTACCATAATGGACATCCATTTGGGGATTATATGCTGGACATGCATTTGCCCACAAAACACACACTGAATTATTCTGCTACTGACGTATATTTAATTCTGATCATTCTAATTCTCTTTCCAGTTTTATGCTGCCAATTTAATTTTTTATGACATGTAGTTTGATCGTAGATAATGAGTTTGACTATATTTGTCACTTACTGTGTGTTGAGATTAGCATTATATTCCCATAATTTATTGGCTAGGGAACTTTCCTGGCCAACTTTCTTTTGAAACAACAGTAAGGATCTCAACAATTTGGCTCAAATTATTATTCAAGGTAATGATTTTCTTCTCCTTGTGTGTGTCTCCGTTCTCCCCCCCAGTTTCCAATTTTAAAGACCTCCGGACACTTTTAGTACCCACTATATATCCAAACCGCTCTGTAAATCCTACTAAGTCCTTGGTTTCAGAAACTACTTGGATTTAATTAGCTTAATCATAATATGAGTGAGAACTAATGTTTGTTGCTTTATAAATTTTACATCTTCTAAGTATCTCATGAATGCCAATGAAATGAAAATGTATGAAATGCAACACTACTTACATAATGATTTTGAATTTGAAATAAAAATTTGGAAAAGTGCACAGTGCTTCAGAGCATTTATCTACTTCTCTTTCTGTGTTCACACTAGCAGTATATCCCAACCTCATAGCTGCTATTTCAACCCTACAATTATTTTACTTATGCCATATAATTTCCTCCTGCCCACAATTATCTGTATTTTAAATCCTTGTATTCTTATATGATTGGGTAAATTGTCTTACTCATTCCTATGAGATCTGGATTTTTATATTTCCCTTTTTGGTGTTCTAGGCTTGCAGTTTGCCTACTGGCCAATGTTAAGACTGATTATTCAGTTTATTTCTTCCACCACATAGGAATCTATTCCAGCTATCTTTATCACAGACTCAGAAAAATAATTTACTTTTGTTCACTTAGCTTTTTTATTCAGCTCTCCAAAATCTAAGCCATTGCTCTCTTTATATATGTTTAAACTGCTTGTTTCCTACTGCATGCTTTAATCTATGGGGAACTGTTTTGCACCAGCAGGTCCTGGTTCGTTATGATTCCTGAACAAAAAGCACTTGGATTCCATAAAGTATTGTTTAAAATGCCATTTGTTAACTTTGTTAACACGACAATTAATATAGTTATTATATATTATAGCCATAGTTATCAGCTATAGTTAACGTTATAAAGAAAGAGAGGATGACGGAGATATTCTTATGCCCTTCAGACACTGGGCAGCCCAAGATGTGAGGTGCTGAGTGGCCCTCTGACCAAGGTGTTACACGCTGTGCAGATATCATCCGTGGAAAAGTTACCCCATCTCTGTCTTCCGAGTGCTCACAAGCTTTTCTTAAAAGAAAATGTAGTGTCTGCTGTGAAACAGAAAATGTGTTAATGTGAGCACTTCTTGCCTCATTTTTAGATAAATGCAAGGACACACAGGTGGTATAATCACCATATTGAGTGGGGGCTGCTGCAGGTTCCTCTGTTACTGTGGGTGGGCAAAGTTTACCCTGCAGCCAAGGGATATGCACAGCACAGCACAGGCCTGATGGCACAGCTATACACATAGCATAGAGTGGCATAGGCGTATGCCCACCGGGGTTAATGGTTCTGTGGATCATTAGCTCCTCAGTGTATGCTGATCAGGTCCATTACAAGCATCTACATGTATTTTAATTGGTTATTTACTTCATTAATTTACTGTACATACTCAAATGCCAGTCATTAGCATTTGTTTATTAATATATTATATACATATTAATGTATCATATATTAATGAAATAAAAAAATGAGCATTAACCATGTTCTGTCCATGCTATTTGTTTTTTGATGCCATACTTTCCTGATCTACATAATCTTATAATACACTACTGTAGATGTGTCTTGAAGTACTGCAGGCATCCCACTTATTGCCTTAATAGCAAAGTATGAATCAGCTGTAGTCCTGGGAACATCACTCCGGCTGCCTACCTACAATAGCTAAGCTTCCTGCATTCTGCGTCTCAGCATTGAAACTATTTGCCTGAGAGTTATATAGGTACTGTTGTGAGCACAGAAGAGCAAAGTTTCATCTCTCTACAATTAATGTTGTTGCTCTAAAGTGTAAGTTCAGTAGTCCCAGACATTTTATCTTTTTTTCCTAGTAAGTAGCTTCTTTGCTATTTACTGGTGTACTCCTGATGCATGTACTACTAGTCTAGATTTAGCTGTGGGTGAATTCGTGGTGTATTTATATTTTTAACTATTTTGGCAGTATTGGACAGAGGCTGTCACAAGAGCTGCAGTTTTCAGTTTCTGTACTTCATTGAAATCATTAGAGAGCAAGAGGGAAAGGTAGACATAGGTATGTGAAGCCTCTGATGGTCTTTGTAATCAGTGATCACACATGTATGAAAAAGGACTATTGCCAAAGATATTGCTAAATTAAATAAAGTGGTGTTTAACAAGAGTTTACTAGACAATAATAATAAGTCAGATATGGATTCATGCTGACTGAAACCTGTTTTACAGTGTATTGAAGTACCTTTGTATCGTGCCACAACACCTGAAAGAGAAGGTACCATTCCCATACTTCGCAAAAGAGTTGACTTACAATATCACTGGTCCAGCACAATGACAAAAGAATGTTAGATGGCTTTATTGATCATTTTCCTGCTCAAGGGAATCTTAAAAAATGTTATTACAATTATATTTCAGTATGTATTCTACTGCAGGGATTAGCCATTCCATTTAGAAACTGCTTCCCTGCCTTTCAAAAACCCGATTTACACAGTCACAATACTCAAACAGCACTGCATTTCTTTCTTAGGAGCTTTTCATAAAATACAGAAATGATTAATGATCAGTTGTATAGTGAATTATAACATTCTTATCAAGTCTCAAAGATTAGACCTATTACATTTAGCAAGAACCTGGCTATGAACAAATACAATAGTAGATCAGCTGTATCTGGGACTAGTTCAGAAGTGATACTTCATATTCATAATTATTACTCATAACTTCCATAATTTTTTTGTAATTAGTAGTAATTAGGACAATAGTTGTCAAGTTTCTAGGCAGTCCAAGTGTACTCACACGTCAGAAGAGACTTGGTCAGGTATTAACAAAGTTGAAGAGAGATGGGAACAAACAGTGGAAACACTGACATTTCTGCCCCAAATGCGCAGCCAGCCAGCAGCACTAATTCTCTTGTGCTTTCTCACTATCCCTGTGGTGTCTTTACTTGCATTCCTCACCTGACTAAGAGTTTTTGGCCCTTCTTCATGAAGATACTGATAATGTCAAAGTCTGGCTGTTTTTACCGAATACCTGCTGTGCTTTACTGTCAGGAGTCATGAAAGTCGTTTTACAGGTAATCATTACCTCTCATGGTACCCTGTAGGTGACAGATTTGAAAGTAGTGAAAAGGAGACTTGATGCATATGTAATCCTGGCCCTAAACCTCTATGGTCCTCTCTGTCCCTAACTAAGTGGAAAATACATAAAAGGAAAATAATCTGTTCTAATAGTCAGATGATCCATCTTCTTGTATTACAGGTTACATATTGTTATGCCAAAATAGTCGTAGTGGTAGTTTAAATCACTCTTTTAGGTACACTATAACTAGTATCTACTTTCTGAGAAATGAGTGCATTTCTATATTTGTATCAACATTAGTGTCAACATGTACCACTACTACTATATGCATAAACAGTGATTATTTTTTTTAAGCACTAGATTGCTGTTATTGACCTGTGTGACTTACTGTATTTTTAGATATTAAATATATCACATGCATACAATTTATGTATGCATCAATAAAACCTAAGATGTTCTTTTTAAGCTAAGGTTTGGCTTTGGAAAACTGATTTATAACCACAGGAAAATAGCTATTTTTTCAAGGTAACATCCAGTAACAGAAGATCTCTGAGTTCTGTTTTTTGTACATGTATTCATAATAAAGCAGGTGTGGCAGTAAACTTATTTTGTTTTTTAGCTTTTTTAAAAGGAGAAAATTTGTCTCCCATGAATGAATCAAAACAACATTACTCTCTGAGTAATGTGGATGCATATGAGAACTTAGGGTGTCAGTTGATTTGGTCCATTATGGAGAGTTAACCTTTAGAGACACAACTTTCTTGGAACCATTCTTCAATGCTCCTTTCAGCT
The DNA here is from genome assembly GCA_035590215.1 of Microhierax caerulescens. Classification (NCBI taxonomy): domain Eukaryota; kingdom Metazoa; phylum Chordata; class Aves; order Falconiformes; family Falconidae; genus Microhierax; species Microhierax caerulescens. The sequence continues at coordinate 88,068,198 of JAVJGJ010000057.1, forward strand.
ACAGATGATCACTGATGGCTGAAGCTTTCTAATCAGTTTGAGAATCCTCTCTTCCATAAAACCTTTTGCAATATCAGGAACAAAACCCACCGATCCATTTTTTGTTATTATTAAATGGTAACTATTTTGCCACATTTTTCCCTGTTCTATTTTTGAAGTGAAACAGTAATTAAAAGATGATTTTAAAATGAAAAGGGGGGGGGAACAAGAGAAAAAAAATCACATATTTCTTCTCTTAATAAAAACTAAATGCATTGTAATTTCTGTGGTTATGTTATTGGTTACAACTAATTAGTTGAGACTTGGCCAAAAAAATTTAATAGATTTTTTTCTGGTTTCAGTCATTCTTGCAGAAATATCTATTTAATGGAAAACCAGTAGTATTTGCTATTTTCTTATTATTAGTTCTGTGTTGTTCTATAATTTATCATATTTCTTTCACCCAGCCATGCAAAAGAAATAATACTCTGTGACAAGGGTTGCCAGTGTTTTAACATAAGCAGTAAACAGTCCAAACGAACTGCTTATTATGAAGTCTATAGCAGAAAAATAACAGGTATGCTAATAAGAAATTGGGATTGACTGGCAAATAATTCACCAACCAAGAAAAAACCCTGTGTATCAGCTTGTTTTCTCTTAGAAAGAAGTCTATTTAGTCCTCATTCAGTGAAGTTTATTCATATATGGAGATACAGTGCCAGGCCTATTCACTATTTAAATCCTATGTAATATGTCAGCTTTTGCTGATATATTTTGGGCTGAATTGCAGCCCACAGTTGCTTAAACTGAATGGGTAATATTTCCAGTTGGACCACGAACAGAATGTTGGGGAAATTTATAAGAAAGTCCTTTCTAAAGACTATCTTACTAGCTAGGTTTCAGTACACCTCACATATCTCCATTAAAACAGTTGCCCGTGAATCATGCTAGAATGGTGCTAACAAGCTAGGAACAGTTGGACAAGGTTCCGTGAGTTGCTGACTCCCCCTGAAGCCAAACAATGCAGCCTTGCAGTACTGAAAACTGACCCTAAAGGCTGCCTCAGGGTTGCTTTGAGCAGAACACTATAGGCATATCTACTAGAGTGTTTAAACAAAGGAAAGCTGAATTACTGTGTTCTGAGAGTCATTTGTCATCCTATAATCATTGATCAATATAGGATTCACGATGGCAAATAATAGCCTCCATGGTCCAAAACACAAATGAGTCTGAAATCTTTAACTTGAGATATTCTCTTTCTCTTCATCACACTGGGATATCTCCCTGGAAAATGGCACACTTTCAAGAATTGCTGCTGTGACTGAAAAATACGGTAGACAACCTTTGAAGACTTAATAAACTGAAAGAAAAGGTAGAAAGTGTGCTTGTATGAGAATTTGCAGCACTGAAAGGTGTTACAGCAGAGAATTTATTGTCTGACAACATGCAGGGAGAATAGTTTAGGCACTAAACACTCTGTACTAATGCAGTTACTGTTCAGTGTCCTTTTTTTTTTTTTTGTCACATCGGAAATATATGTTTCCATTTTTGAATGAATATAGAAAAAATGGAGATTGGCTTTTGAAATATTTATATTTTAACTTTGTAGCCAAAGTCCTTTCTAATGAAATCTTTTAGTAATTACCATTTGTCAAAGGATCTGAAGCAGAAACCTTTCCTTTTCATAGGGAGGAGATGATATTAATTTCTATATTAGGGGTGGCATTAGGCAAAAAGCATAGGTATTACTTTTCGTTCACTAATGTTCTTTCCACATCAATGTCATTTACTAACACCAGTCTCCCTCCAAGGGAGACAGCGCTAGGTTTTGGTCGAGTTGAATGTAATTTACTTTCTGTAATGTCTGTTTAACATAAGCTCTTTCGGAACTCCCTTCTGTTTCCTTTCCCAACCCTCCATGTCTTTTCAATCCCTATTCCTTCCTTTCTTCAGACTAATTTTTCTCATTTGATTCTTTCACCCTGCTTCTTGTTTTGTACTAAGAAATCACACATTTCTCCTTAGTCTTCCTTCTTTATTTTGATACTTCACTTTACAGGTTCCTTAACTCAACTTTGGTAACATTTTTCATGACAACAGTGTATGCAGGTTTGCCATAGTTTCATTTTTTTCTTCAACATAGAGACCTGGTAGTCTTCACTAATCACTGCTGTCCCTCTGAGTTCTGTCTGGCCTTTATACTTCTAGCTTTAAATTTTGGCAACATAAGACAAAACCAAGCAAAACAAATTAAAGCGAAAGAAAACAAACTAAAGCAAAACAAAACAAAACCAAGGAAAAGAAAACAAAAGCCTCCCTGTACCAGGTTTCTCTGGAGGTTTTGACTCTGGAGAAATTGACTCCAACTTTCACTGTAAAGTGAAATTTGGGTTACCCTAGTAGATTGCTCAAAAAAAAGTTAGTTTTCTCACCTGAGCCTGGAATGTGATCCTTTGCTTGCTTATCCTTTGTCTTTGCTATGATGAAGTAAACATCAGCTCAAAATCTGTTTGCAAAAAAAGGAACAGATTCAAAACATCTAAAACCAGTTCAATCCATGCAACCTAACACCACCAAATATACCCTATCAAAAGGTATTCTGTTACAAAATCAGTCTAAAATGGACAACAATAGTACACTTAGGTTTTAATTAACAACTGCTTTCCTCATTAGTTTTGAGATGGACTATGAGTTAACTTTTATTATCTGGGACCCACAACCTGCACATCAGTTTATAAAATAAATACTTTATAATAAAATTGCTTTTAGTATATGATCTAAAAATCCTTCAAGGGATGCTTAAGATTTCTGTTGAAGCATACCAAAAACAATTTCTATGACCTTATTTGTCTCCTTCATTTCAGAGGTCATGCATGGATATATGCACTTCCAATAATAGATAACTAGAGAAGAAATAGCAGAAAAACATTAGCTATTTTGTCTAAAGCTGTTGTTTCTTGAAGTCAAAGAAATCATGTGATTGTGAGAACAAATAATTTCTATTATTTGCTTAGGGCTTTTAAATGAAACACTAATCAATTCTGCATTTGGAAAAAAAACCTCTACCATTTGCATCACCTTTTATCAAAAGAAAAACAATTAGCTTCTGGCAGTTGGTTTGCATGCAACACGTTCTACAATTTAAAGAGTCCTAACTATTTTGGAAAGAAGATACACTTGGTGTTTTACTTCAGCAGCAAAATTTTAAGCACATCATGCATGGAAGTTGACACTTAGAAGTACTTTAACAGAGTATCAGTTTTTCAGATATTTCTTCTTTGTCTATCCAGAATTGTTGTCACAGTTAACTTTTTAGATTTTTCTGCACTTGTAAATAATTGCTAGATTTATTTTAGATGATCTGGATCTAGTGCTTGGTAGAAATAGCAACTGGTAAAGGAGCATTAATCACACACCTATAGGAATGATCTGGCTACCCATATAGTGTTCAGACTCTCTGTATTGCCTCTCTCAGGAAGTTGTAATCCTTCAGAGACCAAGATTAAAAACTGATACACTGCAACTAACCACAATATTTCCTCCACTAATGAGAAACAAGACAATGTCTTGCTATTATGATGCCTGAGTGACTTGGTGTAGTGTTTGAAGAAAGTGACCTTTGGAAAGCTATTAATAGTTCTTTTTTTTTTTTTTTTACCCTACATAAATAAATAAATAAACAAATAGGTAAATAAATAAAAAAGTTAAATTGATGCATTTGATTGATCAGTAGGCATTAGATTGGCAAATGCTACAAAGTGAAAAACACTGTTGGACTCTACATCTTTAGAAACACATAAACACACACTATGTGTTTCTTAAGTACAATGTGTAGTTTGAGGAAGACTGTTAAATAAAAGGAGTTGTTAAAAAAAGTAAAAAAGAATTTTGAAAAGCTAGAAAACAATTCCATGTAATACAAAATCAGGAGCTTTCAAATGTTGGAAAGAAATACAAATATGTGTCACTGCCAATTTGCCTTGCCCATGTTAGTAATTTGGAGAGAGATCCAGTCAGAACTCTAATATATGTGAGATAATGCAGGTCTTGGTTATTAAAAAAAACCCAAAAAACCAAAACCAACCACCAGAACTAGAAAAGGGGATTAGCGAACAAGTGGGTCTCTGTGGGTGACTGGAGAAGCAGATCTTTTGTTGTTGCTTATGTTATATGATTCTCAGCTCTGATGCTGACATTCTGTTACTAGTGCTACTTACCTGTTACTTTCTTTTACCTGAAATACTTCTTTGTTACATGTAGAAAATATTACTAATCAGCTTAAACTTTGCATATAATAATGAATTACTGCATGGGGAGTGCTTTAGGATAAGCAAGTGAAGAAAAGATTGTGTACAGTAAACACAATTCTTACAGTAAAGATTTTCTTGAGTACCTTCTTTATCTTTGACAAATTCAAAATAATATGAACTAAGAGAAATGTAAATAAGGCTCTGCTAAAAACAACGAAAGCAGTCTTTAGCTCCTCCCAATCAATGAAAAGTCACTCATGTAAAAATAATTATTTTAATTGAAAAAGACAAAAGAAAGACATTAACTAAAATGAAAAAGTATCTAAAAGTGAAATGCACAGTTAGAGAGAGAAAAAAAAAAATAACCTAAACATTAAAGATCAACTTTTCAAAACATAGTGTCAACATAAGCAAAACAGAATGTGTAGTTTTCAGAATATAATTATTTGTGCATCTACTTTTTTGCATAAACAATGATGCATGCAATGGTAGCATATGCAAAGGCAAAAAATTATTTGTACCTAGGGATGCCAATTGAAATTAAATTATTTACATACACACTGAAACAGTGTTTGACAAAGCAGTGCCTCCCCATTGGTAGGTGCCAGTGAAATGGTGAAAAAAACGGAATGTTCTGGAAATCTGATTAGAAAATGACTTTAACAAGAAGACCTATCGGACATGAATATGGTCAGATGTCTGTTTCTGATCCTGATCTTCTTTATTTTTAGATGGGTGTTATGGGTTAACTGGAAAGCTGGAACATTATTTATGTTTATCCTACCCTACATCAATATGCAAATTAAATAACCACTTTGTTATAATTAGTAAGCCTGATTTTTCAGCTTATAAATACAAATACAAAGCCAGGAATTGTTTCAAGAATCTTCCAGAAATGCAGTGTTTCTCTTTCAGGAAGACTATCAGGTGACTATACAGAAAAAAGAGAGAGAGCCTCTGTCACATGTGCATGGTAATCACTGCTTCCTGGGCAGGGAGTTCAGGGTGAAGTGATACGTATTTCTGAATTTCCTTCATCAAACTTCTATAAAACCTTAACAGATGTGTTTGTAATTAGCTGGAGTTAAAGAGTGAGCAGAATAATATTAATGGAGGATGTAAATTAAAATCTCCAAAAGTTCCTTTTAGTACAGTTATACTGTCCAAGCCTAAGCAGATGCTTTGGACTATAGCGGCAGTCTTACAGAAAATTAAGAAAATGTGCACCTTAAACATGCGTTAACATACCTTTTGTGTACTTGCAAAGTGTGTTGATATAAACTGAATTATGCTTTATATAACAACAGAAGTGACAATCAGCTTTTTAAGTGCTACTATTGATCAGAAAATGGTGTCAGCTCTTCCATTTTTCTACAATAATATGAAAACTGATGGCTGGAAGTACGTGGAAGTAGAAATGTTTAAAAATCTTTTACATACTATATCATAGATACTGTTTCCAGGGAAACTGCTTTCTTTATATTTGCTCACAACAGTTCCACCATTAGGAGAGCAGCTGTCAGTGAGGCTGGATATTAAGGATAGTGTCAGGGTGAACTGAGGGAGAAAGAAGCAAATAATTAAGACAGAAAATGTATACGATACTGAAAACAGTATACTGTGTATCTTTGTGGAAAGAGGTGATTTTGGACTACTTTTATCCTAGCTTTCATCTTCATGAGACTATTTCTGTATGCTGGCTATCTTTGAAGTATGACACACTGTGTACTGTTGTAGAAAAATAAATAATATCAATATTAAGGCAAAATACGGCTCAGTTGGCTGGAGCAAATACTGAAGAGTTCCCTTAGGCTGTTATAAAAACTGGCACAAACAGTATATTCAGGATAACTGGATGAATTTAAGAAGGATATTCTTTGGTTGCAATAACTCATGTCTCTCTTTACTTGGAACAGTTATTCTTCATGCATCAATTATGAATGAACAGAAAAAGAAATAATAATGGTGACTGAAATTTTTGCCAGCTCCTTGTGGTTTTTCATATTTTTAGAATTTCTCCATACTAACAACTGTACCAAATCTGTGAGATCAATCTTACAAGATGACCTTCCACAAAATGCTATTATGGAGATGTTATTATGCAGACAAACATTTAATATTTGTCATTTATAGGTTAATCTTCAAGTCTTAAGTTTCCAGGCATTAGAATCAAAGCTTTTGAAAACAAGTCAGACTTATCTGCATGAGAAAAATATATAAAACAGATATATGTGAAGAGCAGAGGATAGGTGATATAGGGTGGGATGAGTTGAGAGATGTAGAAGGAGAAAAAAAAATGGAAATAGAGAAACTATTCCCCTGTATCTTTCTGTTAAAAGTAGAGGAAAGCTCAGCTTCCCTCATGCACTAATTACTGTAATAGGAGCCCCCCCCTCCTGTTTTGGTTTGTTGTTGTTCGTTGTTTATTTCTGTGTTTGCTTTTGCTTTGGGTTTGTGGTTTGGGTTTTTTTTTTTGTGTTGGTGGGTGGATTGTTTTGGTTTTTTTTTTAAATAAGTAGATGACTACAAGTGGGGTGATTCCAGTTTTTAATAATACAGATGCTCTTCACTGTGATTTCCATATAGGTGACTAAACTAGCTCCAGTTTGACTATATATAGTCTAAGTTGCTAGACTTCGTCCTTCTGTGAAAGGAATTAATTCAGATTCACAGTATGTTTTGGAATAATTTTGGCTATACTGATATTATCCTAAATAGTATCAGTTAAGTAATGTTAGGAAATTTAAATTAGACTGTCTTATCATATGGGTCTTTTGTTCAGCACTTCCCTATCCTTGAAATGTAAAGAATAATTAACACATTAAACATCCAGTATACATCTATAATTTCTATGGTTTGGGGTTTTTGTTTGTTTGTCTTGAGCTAATACCTTCAATAGACTCTCAGTTCTTCTGAACAACTATGACTGAATGCATTTTAACCACACAGTGGGGCAACTTGATATCAGATCTCAAGACAGAACAAAACTTTGAGGGCAAAAGAGATATAAAGGGAGTATTTCTTCTTCACACAACCTGTAAGAATACAATAATTTCTCAAAATTCAAATGTTTAAAGTTTGTATAGTTTCAGAAAGAACTGAACATATTGATAGAACAAAATCCATCTAAAAGCTTCTAGAATGACTTCAGCTGAGGTGTGTACGCTGCATCATCACCTGCTGGAGTCCTGGCAAGTATTCTGGGAAAGTATCACTGTGTGCTTTATTTATACTCGAAACTACATATACACTAGGAGCTGCACTGAAGGCAGGATGCTGGACAACATGGATACTCTTTTGTCATTGCAAACTTCTATATACTCTTCTGTGTTCATGCATGCTTTCTTATGATAAACTTAGGTAAGTGCTTCAAACCATGTAAAGCAGAAGGAGCTTCTGCTGGAGTCTGCTCATAGTGAAAGAGCATGGGATTACACACAAGATATATTTGATGTCTGTCCCTTCTGTTCTGGGGCCTCATACCCTGTATAGCACTGACTAGTGTACGGATTGTTTCTGGAATACATGTCTGTGGAATGAAGGACTGGAGCATCCTGTTGGTAGCATGGGATTTGCGGATGTCATGGTGAGGGAGCACTGGAAATGAATCTGTGTGCTTCTGAGGAGGAAAAAAAAAAACCCAACCAAAAAAACCATTTGTTCCAAATATGAACATTTTGGCTTACAAGCCTATTCAAGATTGGAAGGTATTATAAATCATAACCTCCCTCTCTGGCAGGGAAAAGTCAGGAGACAATGACTGTGCTTTTTCTACATTATGTATAACACCACTTCAGGGATTTGTTCAGAAAATCATAAGTACTTCCTTGGTGGTGGTTTAGACAAATATCTCAAATTGACTAATAGGACATTGGGAAATGAATATTTTGAACATTTTGGGCCTGTGACATAATACTGCAAATGGAAAACAGGATAAAGAAAGTACTTTTCACAATATTTTTTTATTTATTTAAAGTAATCACCTTTTACTTTGTTTTTTGTTGTTGGGTGTTTTTTAATAAATATAAATATATTAATAATTATAATAATAGTAATATAATTTTATTAATAATTTCTAATAAATATCAATATTATAGTTTCTCTTAAAGAAGACAGAAAGGCTTTCATTTTCAGCTTTCTTGGAAGTCTCATACTTTTTTTTTTTTTTTTGAGAATAACCTCAAAAAATAAAGGCTATCGGGGCCAAACACCTAGGATATAACAAAGCCTTGTCTAGAGTCCCTTTGATAAATGAGTCAAAAGTGTAAGCCATTTCTGCTTTTTGACAAAACCCAGACCATAACAATCTCTAAAGAATAAACCAAGCTTATGAACCTCACCCTACTCGCATATATGTTGCAGCATTTAAGAATAAGTTTCACAATGGAACGTGAACCCCACAACTTTCTTGGACTCTATTCTTCACCACACTGTGAGTAGTGAGATGGTGTCTGTAAACCAGCTGCATTGCTGCTCACACTGCTGTGGGTTACTCAGGCCCAGACTGGTCACTGATGCAGTATTTATCCAGACAGAAAAGTTTTTTGAAATTGAGAAGCTGAATGTTTGACACTTTGTACATGAATCCTTAACACAGAAAACCATAAACTATTTCTCAGCAATACCAAAATCAGTTGAAGAGACAGGGGTAGAGGTCCAAAAACATATCTAGGAGTCTACCATACACATATTCTAACTGAGTTCTCAAGTTCCTGAATCAAGTCAATGGCATTGTGCTATTTTGTGTATGTCACAGAATTGTAAAAGTTTCCTGGCTGTGTAGTAACATGAGTATCTTAACTGTTACTGTGACTTAAGTCAGGTCATTTTATTTCTGCATTGTTAAATTCCGGTTTCAGAGAAAGACTAGTTTTTTTCTCTCTGAGAGAAAGACACACTTCATGGGAGGTTGGAACAGTTTTGTGGTGAAAATATACCACTCATCTCCATTTGAACCTGGATTTAGGACAAGATAATAAATTATGGAATTTCAAGAAAGTACATAGGGAAAGAAATAAATCAGAAGTTGATGTCTGGGTTGCAGAAATTAAAACAGAAGTCAGTGCTTACTTTATACAAATTTACACTAGAAGCAATGGAAGGCGTAGAATTAAATATATTTATCATATCTATACCTTCACTGTGTCCAATCAACAGTAGTGTATGACAATACCTGTCACAAATCAGTTGGCTTAACATACTGGAATGAAGGTGTAAATAAGTCTCCCCGTATTAAACAAAAAAAAAAAAAGAAAAAAAGAAGTGTAGTTTTGACCTGACTTGCCTAGGAAAGGGAACTGATAAGGGTAGTTGAAAATGTCTTTTTACTGGTGTATCCAAGATAATTATCACCATACACACAGAAATGGCTTAAAGCTTATCCTAGAGAGCATGCGTATAGCACCTGTTTGTGTCCTATTCATCACCGCTTCAGGTGAGAAAGTTTACAGGGATACAGCTTTGCTCGTAAGAGTAAGATAAACACATTTTGCCTTCACTATTTTCTCTAAGTCTTAGGTGCTCTGCAAATGTATTATGTAAAAATACTGTGGATAAAAAGGTCAGTTTAACAGTCATTGCCTGTAATGGTGTGATAAAGCTTCCTACAATCTCGTACTCCAACAGCTGCTGCTCAGATCAGTGAAGTGTGATTTGCAGAGGAACACAGAACTTTGCTCTTCAGTGACAGGAGAAACGAAGTGTTGTTACCTTGTAACCTCAATGTTAAAAAACTAAGAGGAAATAAGAAGCTCCAAAGATAGCTTTGCAAGCCCTTGTAAAATTATTTTAAAAGTTATAGTAATATTACATTTGTTTTCAAATAAACAAAGGCATAGAGATAGAGCAATTACTGAAAAAGTACCTTCATAAATCACATACCTTGAATTTTCTCTCAGCAGTCTTTTTCAAGACTGTGGGTAATTGGAATAAAATCACCAGTCTTCTGTGAATACTGTAGGCTGCAGGGAGATTTATAAAAAGCTTAATTGAGGGTAACCAATTTTTCATGCTTTGAATAAAACCATTTTCAGAATGTCCTGGTGTTTTAAAACTGATGGAATGCCAAAAAGGTTTCTTTTTGTAACTGAGCTCATTCAACCTGGTTTGATCTTTTTCTGAGATGTCTGAAGCCATCTTCCCAGCACCTGTTCATTTGTAGCATGTGATTATGTTGATTCAATCACTTTTGAGCACATGAAGAAAATTATTGACAATTCAACAGCTGTTTTTTGAGAACAAATTTGATCTTTTAAGGGAGAGGAAGAGAGATACCATACTTCAAGGTCCTTAACAAATTGTAAAACTGTATCAAGCTGTGAATATTTTGAATGGATAGTAAAACAGTTAAAATCAAGAACTGCAAATCACATAGTGACTTGTGACAGTATTACAAGGAAATCTAGGAAATAATACAAAAAATTTCTAGTAAATTATATTATGTTTGTTTGAAAAGAACTGATTCTTCATTTCCTTACGTTAGACGTTTCCAAAGCTACGCGACTTACCTCTTTGTTTTAATTTGGTATATACGCTATGGAAAATAAATGAACATGGTAAAGATAGCTGTTTAGATTATCTAATACCTCACCCACCTAGGCCTCAACTCTCACCTAGGTAAAACAGCTTAGAATGATGAGAGTAATGAGTGGCTGCCATCTTCTGGCTTCAGATTTATGGTAGTGTCATGGTAAGCTGCAAAATATTGTGTCCCAGCAGTCCCGTGTGAGTCCCCTTGAAAGAGGCAATTGCTTTTATTGCATACCTCTGGAAAATCACAAAGAATTTCTGGACATAAATAAACGATCAAGCATACACATATGAAGCTTAATGGCATTTCATGTTTGGATCTAGGTTTTGTAATATTCTGTAGTTAAATAATAAAGTAAAAATTTAGCTAAAGTGGCAGAAAAAAACCCTATATTTTCTAAAATATAAATGAGTTTGTAAACAAGCAGATACAAACTATTAGTCTTTTCTTCAGATATGAAGAAAGGAAGAGCTGTTTCTTTCAGGTTTCTATAGATCATGAGCTTTGAATAATGTCTTATAATTACCAGCCATGCAGTGTAGCAGGCACTAATCAACTTGTCTTCATAAAACCTTTAGTGAGATTCTAAGATTAAAGAAAGATCAATATTTTTTTATATTTTTTTTTTAAAAAAAACAGATTACCAGGAGTCTATTTGTAATGTCCATATCCTCTGAGGTGGCCATCCCTACACATTACTATACAATATAATCTGTTATTTATATGAGCTTTCCCTGTATTGGGATTTGATTGTCAATGTACAAAGTACTGTATAATTCTTTGTCTTCTTTAAATAATCTTATTTTAAAAGGAAATTAGTTGGTCACCAAACAGCTTCAATATCTTTTCTGCCTTGCAGCCCTCATACCTCTCCATGTCCAGAGGGGTTTATTAGCAGCAGAGATTACTCTTTGCTGAAGGCAGTAACTCCACCATTCATTAATTCCTGCTTGCATAACTAAAGTGGTATGTGAATTTCCAAACTAACACACCCATGCTAAAAGGCAACTTCTGTACTTCAAAACTTTTCTAAATGCTAAGAGTTACAAAAGAAACAATTAAAAGACTACAATATATATATATATATTTACAAGGTGTTACACTGTCTTAGCGTGTATACTGAAGAATATCAAAGTAATGTTATCAAACGACCATACCTAGAAAAAGATAAAAGATGTTGCCCACTTGAGTTTGGTACATTAACTTAGTTTGTTCCTCTGTGGACTAACTATTCAATACAGCACACATAATACAGAGTAAAATGAGAAATTTTAGTAAGGAAACAAACAAAAAAAAAAACCTTTAAGCATTTATGATCCTCAAAGCACTTGCCAGGTTGGACAGTAGTTGTCAGGATTTTAAAAATTAGTAATTTTTTACTAAAGTCAGAATTCATTACTAGTACCTAGTAACTTCAGACTGCTCAACAGGACAGTGAATGACCTTCCAGCTAACCTCTGGAAATGTGCCATCTCACAGTTCCTTGCAGGTATATGCTCTACCTACCAAATGCTATGTCTTTTAAATCAGCAATAACAAACTTCCTGGTGAATAGTAACTCCTTAAGTGAGAAAGGATAAATAAGAATCTATTCTTATAGAATTTTTTTATTAAATGATCTTGTCTCATATGGGGGTGATCTCATGGAGTCTATATACTACTTATCCAGTCATTCAATTATATGGTTATTATGACTAGCTAATGCATACAGTGTGCATATACTCATTTAGTATATACAATTAATACAACAAACCTGAGAGTATTTTTGTCTATAAACACACACAAATGGTCCTACAATTTTGATTGATCGTGGAAACATTCCGTATATTAAGTTGGCATTAATTTTCCTTCAAAGAGAGAGCTTTGTATTCAAGTCATCAAGGACTATGGCTAAATAGTCAGGCTTTTAGCAGATCTCAGAGTCTTTATTTTAATGAAAGCAAAAGAACTAGTAAGTATCTCTCACTGCATTTTTAAAAGCAACATTTCTTTCTATGAGCTCTGACAGACATATTCCCTTTAGCAAAACCAGCTTCTTAGCTTAATTGAATTGAAAGAAAACTAGCAACAGCTGAGTAAAAAAAGTGTGTCTCAATTTTGAGGCACTAAATATCTCCAAATGAGATACTGAGATACCAGCAAAACTGCCTGAACAGCCTCTGCATATATAGTTGGGGATCAGATGTTGAAGCCTGGTCTGCTACAGCCACACGGGGTTTGTTGCACAGACAACTGATTTTTAAGTTTTCTGTTTTGTTATATTTCTGAAAATAAAGTCTAATTATCTTCTTTGTTTAATTAAATAATGCAGATTACTTGGGCTTCATACGCTGAGTGGTTTCCAGAATAAATCCTAACTTTATGACTGAAACTTATTTTTTCATTGTGTTAGCCAGGAATATCTATTCTGAGACAAAGGCAGGTCCATTACATTCCCTGGTGTTTTTTATGGGTAAAGCCGAGTCTGCTCCCTGAAAAGGAGTTCTAAATTTTAGTCTGTCTAGTTATCACAAGAAAATTTCACCAGCCCTTAGTGTCCAGTGAAATAACTTTCAATACAGGAAAACAGTCTTGTTGAAGTCAGTGACCGTCTTCCTGCTGACACACACAAGAAGCCACTTCACTGTAAGCTGTTATATACTGCAAAACATTTTTTAAAAATTAATTTTGAACATTTGCATTCTTTGTCCCAGATTCCTTCTTCAGGTAAATTACAAAAGTTTCTTGCTGACATTTTTCTTTTTCAAAGATTTATTGCTTTAGAAAATACATTTCTTTTACAGCACACTTTTAGAAAAAGATCTCTGGAAATTCATCTGTGGACTTTCCTCTCTGTTGGTCTCTGTGCTTTGTGATTACATCAACTTATCTAAAATTAAGAAAATTGTTTCTTTTTTCTTTTTTCTTTTTTTTCTTAGAGAGTTTGGGGTATTTTTGTGGGGTTTTTCCCCCCCCTTCTGTCTGCATAGAACTTTCCATTGGTGAAGAACGTTTTTTTGTAGGCTTACTAAATGTTAGGAGTCACGCACATGTAAGTCTTAATGTGTGACTGTAACCTACATACTCCCTTTGAAGAAAAGAAATTATACATTTTCAAGAATTGTTTCCATAGAATCATAGAATTATAGAGTGGTATGATGGCTTGACTTTGGCTGGATGCCAGGTGCCCTCCAAGCTGCTTTATCACTCCCCTCAGAACAATGGGGCAAGGGAGAAAATAAGATGGAAAAAATCCTTTGTGGGTCAAGATACGGGCAGTTTAATAAGGAATAGAAAAAGTTGTACATATGGAAACAAAGGAAAACAAAAGCTGTTATTCTCTACCTCCCATCAGCAGGTGACGTTCAGCCACCTCCCGGGAAGCAGGGCTGCAGCAGGCATAGTGGTTGCTCTGGAAGACAGATGCCATAAAGAACAAATGCCCCCACTTCCTCCTCCTCTCTCTTAGCTTTTATATCTGAGCAGACATCATACAGTAGGTTATATCCCCCTGGTCACTTTGGGTCAGCTGTCCTGGCTGTGTCCCCTCCCAAGCTCTTGCCCACCCCAGCCTACTGGTGAGGCAGGAGGGAATGTAGCAGAGGCAG
>JAVJGJ010000057.1:88091566-88107957 GCA_035590215.1 Microhierax caerulescens
ATGTAAAACCAATTCATCTAGACATGAGTAAAGAGTGATTTAAGCCATTCTAGGACACTCCTTTGTGACAATTTTAAAAAAGCTCAGACACAGACAGGGCTGAGTTGAACAAAGAGAAGTAGTTTATCAGCTTATCTCACTGTGATCAGGTGTTAAATGATGGCATCTTGTTTCTGAATTAATCTTGGGAGTGTTTGATCCTCACAAGACTGATAGCTCCATGGATAATTCAAATGGCACACTCAAAAGTAATCTTGAAGAGATTGGGTTTTGGCTAAACTTGATTAGTGAACTCATATGTTTTCTTAGTTTTCAGCAAATCAAGTTTTTCACTTAGTTCTGCTTTACCTTACTTACTTTTCCTAAGTACAAAATACAAAGTAAAACTCAAGAAGCTTTGATCTCCACTTCTATAGAATACTTTAAAAATGCTTTCTGAAGCCTCTATAAAGCAAGTTCGCCAACTACGTACTTCCATAGAGTTATGGTTTAAAGAAAGTTTTAGAATTTGTTTTGTATTCGGAAGCTTTACAGTGACTGATGCTGTTGCAGCGCTTTGGTAAACCAGCATATTAGCCACAATGGAAGACTACCATCACAAATAGTGCATTGTCAAATCAGGGAAACACAGCCACGGTGGAGTTATACAGAAACTTTCATACATAGCTGAGCAAAGAAAGACCTTTCTCTACTTTTATTCTGCTTCTTTTAAACTGTGGGGGCTTGAGCAATTGATGGGTGAGTCTTTATAGATGTGCTTCTGGACTTTTTTCAGAAGTTCAGACCAGTCTGGGAGCTAGCAGAGACATTTGCAGAGACATTTGATCAGACCTTAAGACCCTGAAAATAAAAAGAGTATTTTCTCAAAGTTTTATACAAGAGGCCAGGCTCTGTCAAGTATTGTAACTATTGTAAGGTTTTAAAGATAGGGATAGAGTTTTTATTATTATATTTCTCTTAGAAAAAAAAATGCAGCTAGAAAACCAGAAGATTCAAACTATTGCCTTATATAATACCAAGTTCAAGATTTTTAGGGGAAAGATGGCTTTTGGAGGAGCTTCTGTTGAAACTGTTTTCAGATGCTGAGAGAAGGACAAGCATTTAATCAACCATAAGGAATCTGATCTTTAAAAAGGACTTGGAGATTAGTTTCAAATGTTATTTACTGCCAAACACACTGTTAAACACACTGAAGGATATTTATGAGCAGCATTGCATTTCTGGTTTTACAGTATTTTTATATGATGTAAACTTTGAGAATAAAATCATCATTTTACTTTGAAAAGTATCCCCTAAGTATATGGCACACAGAGGTCAAAGAGTATTCTAAAAATACAGTAGACCCTATATTATTTATCAATATATTTGTAATAGCAGCTTATTATGTTCTTATCATCTCAAAGTCTCTAGGAAAGAGAATAATTCTACTTTAAAACTTTTATTTTTGCCTTTATCCTCCCATTTCAATCAAAGCAAAAAGTGGAAAATGAAAAATTGTTTAGAGAATAGTGGTTTTGTTTATGCAAAATCAATTCACACAGTTTTATTGTTCTTGGAATTTTTTACTAATCCTACTGTTACAATTTTATTATCCTCTTCTTTTAACATAAACTTGTTTCTAATTTGGGAAAAAAGAATTAAAAAAAAATTTTAACACAGTTTGTAGTAAACCACTGGGGCTGCAAAGCATCTTGTAACTTGTAAATGAGAATGTGGTGATGAAGGTACTATACGAAAACCATTATAATATGTTCAGAAAAACCCACAAACTAAAAAACCCACCCCAGCTGAAATGTCCCTTTATGACATTTTTCCATGCTCATAAATTTTTTTATAGTTTAATACTCTTTGTTTAGCTTTATTCCCATCTAAATTTCAAGGTCCATGTCAGAGAGACCTTGACAGGTAATTTTGCATAGAAAAGCCCAGAGACTTCACATGATGTCAAATGATATACTGGAAAAAATGTTTCAAAATGGCTAGCCTGCTTGTAAGACCTCCCCACCCCCACCCAGCTCCCCCAATAAAACAAACTATTATTTAATCCTGACAGACTCTTGTAGTTCACCTTTTCCCTAACTTAAGACAAAAAGGCCACACTGACAGCCCTGATGATGCAGCATCGTATCTTCTAACAGCATCCTTTTAGGCATCTCTTTCCACAGACTGAATGTTGCTCCATAATTTCTCTGCTTTTTCTACTAGTATGGAGCAGTTTTACAGCAAAATTGCTAATACTACTAATAGGTGAACTATCGGTCTTGTTAACCTTGATGGTAACATTCTCATTGACTTCAGTGTGGTGAAATTTCCCTCACAGCTGGCTTTCTTAGAAACATTTTGAGAGATATAGATTGACATTTTAACTCCTCCTCTTCCTACAGAAAACATGAGCATTATTTCTTTAATCTTTTAGCTTATATCTTCAAAAATTTCTAGTGTATTTTGTAATAAAATGCTCCATTGACAGAGAAAGAGACTTCAGTGAAATAGGAACTGATTCACTGATCATTCTTTTAAACTTACAACAGTTAAGAGTACTTTTGTTCACATGCAGTGAAAGACAAAGCATCCGAATACCCCTTTCTTTGTATCTGAACCTTTAAACAGTGGATTTTAATAAACATAAAAATAAAAGGGCTTTCAAAAATAACCCACCACTTTCATTATCAAAATAATCAAGTTAAGCTGAAAAATATGATTATTTCTTCTGCTTTAATGAAAAATAGCAAATGCAGTCATAATGTGTTAAATTTGTGATGTATAAACTGAGATTATATTTTCAGCAAACTAAAAATATTGGTGATATATTTCCTGAAAGAGAACATAATTATAATTAATAACCACATCACTACTACATATAATGAAATGCAGCATAGTTGACACAAAATAACGCATCATGTTTGAGAAGTATTGTTAAGTCATTATTCCACTAATGTAGAAAGGATAAGATTTAATAACAGAAATCAACTGGTTAACAGGTTGTAAATTTACAGTTATGAGAGTCTCCCTACAGAAATTTAATTCTCAAATATTTGGAGGTACCCAGAGTTATCAATGATTTTTCTTTCTCCATAATATTTTTTTTATATTAGGTAAGTTTTTTCTCTGCTTCAGAATGACTTGATGTTGCACTACTTTGGGTTTTGAGGTAACGCTTAAATTCTTTATATATGAAGCACATGAACAGTTTGCTTTATATTTTGCCCCTGCTCCACCCCCAAATGTGAAAACTTGCTTATATGTGGCCAGGGAAAGAGCAATGCTTTTGTTTAAACTCTTCCTGCTACCGACAGTGAGCTACACAGGTGCTAAACAAGACCGTATTTCTTTATCAGTTTGCTTTTGTTGCTGGTAAATATACAGCTTAAAATAAAATGTGTTTTCTTGTACTGTGACATGTTGACTGGGAACTAATCCTCCACATGCCCTGATAACATGAAGCAGCTTGAATATTGCTCAGTCAACATAATTTCTCAAAACACTTAAGAAAAATAATCATCAAACAGTATTTTTGGCTCCGTTGGGGGGAGGGGGGGGAGAAAAAAATGTTTTCCTTTGAATATGTGAAGTGATGCAATTTCAAAACTGACTCTATTTTCCTTTTTAAGGAATCCAGTTAATTTTAAAAGCCGTCCATACAGTGATGGAAATAGAGGAAAACTGCAGCCATTAAGCACAGGCAGGAGATATGTGCACCAGCTTCAACATGAAATTTAAATCCAAACTGCTACAAACTAGGTCTGGGGTTTCATGTTAATTGTTCACATGCCCTCAATACAAATCATTCACACTAATGTACTGCATTAGCCTAGCCTGCCACTTCTACAATTTCGTTGTTGTTGTTGTTGTTGTTTTGTAAATGCCATCTCATTTTGTGTCCATTGTGGGAATTTAGGTAAGCTGCTTTAGTTGTAAGAAAGTTCTGAGCATAACATTTAAGGCTGCTGCAGCAGTTTCATGGATCATTAACAATTTGCTAATATTGTTTTAGCTTGCAAATTAGTGCAGCTTAGTGACTAAGGAAAGGTTTCATAGCTGTCATCAATCAGACTAAAATTCTTCATGCATGAGATGAAAAAAAAAATTTAGCCTTTGAGGCTCAGACAGCAATTACTGTAACAAAGAAAAAAGAGGAAGAAAAAAGTGGGGGATGGGGGGAGGAGTGAAGGGGAGAAAGCAAGCTATATAAAGTGCTGTTAGCAGTTCTATTGAATTTATTTCTTGTTGCACTAGAAAAAAATCTAACACATGCTGTGTAACCATGCCTTAGCTTCATGCTATATTAACAAAGTGAAAAACATTAGAGGGAAAAAAAGAGAACCTTTCCTAGGAAATGACAAGAGTTTAGTGAACAAATAATAATAAAAAAAACCCTAAACCCAAAACTAACTCAAACCCAAAGGCTGAGATTTTAGAAATACATTTCCTTCAGCCATCTGCCCACTCTTTGTATTTGCTCTGTTTGAACATTTGACTGACTGAGTTCTGTCTACACAGATCTTCACAGAAACTAAACCCTTAGCTTCTATGCTCTAGTACTCACAGATAGCAAATTTTCAACACTGTGTACACACATCTTCATGGAACAGGAGAATGTCAGGTTTCTCAAATTCTCTTGGCAGAGACCAACAGCAGTACCATTGGGAAGGCAAGAAGAAGTTCATGGGGACCACTCAACAACTAAGTGCAGACTTAGTTATCACTGAATTTCTTCAGAGCAGCTAGCAGTTTCAGTCCACACAGTGTGAACATGCAGCTTACAATGGGGTTTCCTTGCTTGCCTCTGCAGCAGAGCAGAGGGCAAGGACAGATGCGTTAGAGAGAGCAGCAAGGCAGAAACTCTAGTGAGTTATGCTACTCTACTAGCATAAGCTAGTATGTGATCAGTGTCTTCAGCTTCACTTATACCGGCAAAAAAATAGATTTCCCATCAGGTTGGTTTTCATTTTGTTTTTAACCAAGCGCTTTCACTGCAGGATATTTTTCTCTCATCCATCATCTTTAAATTCATTCAAACTCTCTTTTCCTACTGTCTTCTCTGCATGCCTCTTTGCAGCCTTTTCCAGTTTCACAGTTTCACAACTTCCCATCAAATCTTCCCTTTTCCCATCACTCTCCTCTGTCACTTCTGCTGTCTTGATCCCATCTACCTCATTGTAGCTCTACAGTCCTCTCTTTCAAATATCTCACTTTTTGACAGAAGCTCATAAAATCTATATATCTACAAACTGCTTTAGAGAGACAGAGAAAGTACAATATAGAATGACAAAAACATCATTGTAATGTTTTTGTTTTTTTTTTTAATTTTGAATCGGGGATTGCACAGCTTGTTTTTCACTGGTTACCCAGAAGTGCATGCAGGAAAGGGCATGTGCCTGTACGACAGCGAGCGCAGTTCTCACCCGTGCTTAGCTTAAACCCCTGGTGTCTATGGCAGAGAGGTTAACCTGAGAACAGGCATCACTGTGGTGTCAGCATATTTTGTAAAGTTCTGTCAAGGCCACTGGAAAGGAAGGCCTAAATTTTCAAATTCATCACAATGTTTTTCAGGATCACAGTCTGTGATCTTTATGTTTAGGGAGAGATGGAACTTAAGTGTCAGACATATCCATAAGACTCCATAAACAATCCATAACTCAGTATTAGTAATCAAGATGACACAAAGACATGGGAAACACATTGAGACACAACACTATTTTATCACTGTACCACAAGCTAGAATCTTAAGATGATCAATGTTTTTTAAAAAACAAACAAACAAAAAAACCCCAGTATGACCAAAAATAAAAAAGTTTTTAAATATCCTTTTTTAAAGGCAGCTTGCGTGGCAGGAAGGGTGTGCAGGAAGGGTGTGCAGGAAGGGTGCTGAAGCCCTGCCAGCCTGGTCAGGGAGCAGTGGTCTCCACCTGGCAGAAAGCCGTGGCCTCTCTAAGCTCAGCACCCACCACAACAGACACAGCTGCCCAGCAGAGCTCTGGTGGGAACACACTGCCACCCAGGTGCCGGGCTGCAGGCAGTGCCCTTGATTAACCTGATCTCCTTCTGTGACAAGGTGACCCACTTCGCGGGTGAGGGAAAGGCTGTGAATGTTGTCTGCCTACACTTAGTAAAGCTTTTGCCAGCATTTCCCACAGCATTCTCCTGGAGAAACTGGCTGCTTATGGCTTGGACAAGTGTTCTCTTCACTGGGTAAAAAGCTGGCTGGCTGGCTGAGCCCGAAGAATGGTAGTGAATGTTGTTGCATCCAGTTGGTGGCCTGTCACAAGTGGTATTCCCCAGGGCTCAGTGTTGGAGCCAGTTGTGTTTATCTTCATCAATGATCTGGATGACGGGATCCAATGCATCCTCAGCGAAATTGCAGATGACACCAAATTGAGTGGGAATGTCAATCTGCTTGAGAGCAGGAGGGCAGAGGGATCTGGGCAGGCTGGACTGATGGTCCAAGGCCAACTGTAGGAGGTTCAACAAGGCTCAGTGCCAGGTCCCACACTTGGGTCACAACAACCCCACACAATGCTATAGGTTTGGGGAAGAGCAGCTGGAAAGCTCCTCTGCATAAAACGACCTGGGGCTGTTGGTCAACAGCTAGCTGAACATGAGCCAGCAGTGTGCCCAAGTGGCCAAGAAGGCCAACAACATCCTGGTGTGGCCAGCAAGACTAGGGAAGTGATTGCCCCCCTGTACTCGGCACTGGGGAGGCCGCACCTCGAATCCCGTGTTCAATTTTGGGCACGTCACTACAAGACAGACATTGAGGTGCTGGAGTGCGTCCAGACAAGGGCAACGGAGCTGGTGAAGGCTCTGGAGCACAGGTATCACAAGGAGCAGCTGAGAGAGTTGGGGTTGTTTAGCCTTGAGAAAAGGAGGTTCAGGGGGGACCTTATCATTCTCTACAACTCCCTGACAGGAGGCTGTAGCGAGGTGGGTGTTGGTCTCTTCTCCCAAGGAACAAGTGATAGGACAAGAGGAAATTACCTCAATGACCTTGTACCAGAGGAGGTTTAGATTGGTATTAGGAAACATTTTTTCCCTGAAAGGGTTGTCAAACATTGGAACAGGCTGCCCAGGGAAGCAACTGAGTCACCATCCCTGGAGGTATTTAAAAGATGTGTAGATGTAGGGCTTAGGGAGACGGTTTAGTGATGGAATTGCCAGAGCTAGGTTAGTGGTTGGACATGATGATCGTAAAGGTCTTTTCCAAACTAGATGATTCTATGAATTTATGATTCTAAAGTTTCTTTTTAAGTCTAAGTTTACAAAACATTGAATCATTCCACTTTTTCCTGCCTTCTAATAAAGTTCTGTTTTCTTTTCTAAGTGTCTCAGATGGGTTATCTTTCTGAGGAACAGAAATCATATAATATAGTTTATGTGATGAACCAAAATTCAAAACAAATTTTTATTGTACAGTTGCAAAATTGTTACAGTCAATCAGTACAGTAAGAAGCCAGAGACAAAGAAATAGACAATCAAGATTTGTGAACAAAAGGTTTGATTAGTTATTTGACAGAAATTATTTGCTTAGCTTTGTTTTACGTTATTAATTAACTTCATAAGGTAGATTTATCAGAAATAAAAATATTATTAACTATTATTATAACAAGTTTTTCTGACACTGTCGTTTCTTCAAAAGCTATTTTAAAATTATTTAAAAAATCACCATCTCTAGTTTCAAATTAAGGTTAACTTTGTGTGAAAGGAACAATCTTCTAATTAAGTAGTGCCATCAGAGTGCATAATTAGCTGTTACATCTGTGTGAAATAATGCTGGTTAATACATGGAGTTAGAATCTTATGTTTGTTTTAAGTCTTACGTTGAAGACTACTCCCAGCTGACTTGATGGTACACAACATCATCACAGCTGTCATGCCACGACTGGCAGAAGTGAAATTGGATAGATCTTCATCTTTGTACCAAAAGTTTGCAGTACCAAGAAAATTGGTGAGTTAACTAAAATAAGGGTCATGATTTCAAGTATTGTTTTCAGTTTCTCTAAGTGATGAATTTTGAATTTGCTAGCAACAACAACAACAACAACAACAAAATAGAAAATATTAGCACTTATTGAACCAGTAAGGAGCAATATATAAAATATTGTTTCAATAAAGATTTTAACTTTTTTAACATTGTCATTTTGAAGATACTTATATGCAGAAGAGCTGTGAAATCAGGTGATGGCATTTTGACATTTCAACTTGATTGCAGTAAAAAATTACAGTATAAACAAGAATCTAAATATGTCAAAAATTTAGTTAAACATATTCTACATTTCAGAAAGTCTCAAGCTGTACATAGATAACATATATTTTCTTGGTATGTTAAGTAATCAGAATTCTGTTAGTGTAAGCCATATATATATATATATGACATTTATAATCAAATTATCTAACAGAACAGTTATTACAGCTAGATTTATTTTATACCCCTACTGTATCTGAACAACTTAATGCAATCCATCAATGAAAAAAGTAGTAATTTATTACTGTTTCTTTCCATTATTAAGATGTTTTTTATTACCTTGACAAAATGAATTGAGAGTCCTTTTTTTCAGGCTCTGCTTTCCTTTAAAACTTAATTTAGGAATATCATATACCTAAAATTAAAAATAAAAAAAATAGTAACAACTTTAAAAAAAAAAAAAG
This sequence comes from Microhierax caerulescens, assembly GCA_035590215.1. Lineage (NCBI taxonomy): Eukaryota > Metazoa > Chordata > Aves > Falconiformes > Falconidae > Microhierax > Microhierax caerulescens. Next base: position 88,100,213 of record JAVJGJ010000057.1, read on the forward strand.
ACAGAGAGAAAGAAAGCAATTCTCTTTAAATATTTTTGAGAGTGCCTTTTACGTGTTGTATTTACTAATGTAATAAATCTGCTGTTTTACCTGACAAGAACATGGTATATGTTCTAGTGAAATAATTTATTTTGTAGTCAGCATCTCTATTATGGGGTGTAAATCTTTGTTCTCAATAAGGAAATAACCCATGTGTATGCATTTAGTGCAAGGGAGACAAAAAAAGGAAACAAACCCATGAAGTTCTTTAAATATAAATACAATTACACAAATTATAAAAATGATTAAAATGTACTATAAAAATGCAACTATAAAAATACAGATTACCCAGTTAATATTTCAGAAAATTATTAGTCAAACATTTCATTCAATGCATGTTGATGATAACATCTACGATGGTAACCAGTAAAGGTGTTTTAATTTTATCTCTTGGTTGTACAATTTGTCTTTATCTGTTGTCAGACAGAGTATTTGTTTATTCATTCCTTTTTATATGTTTAGTTAAAAAGATGCCATTCACATCTAAATTTCTTTGGAATCATGAAACCATGGAAAAGTTTCCATTCAAATCTAAACTTACAGCATAGCAGCCATAGTGAACACTGATGAATTAAAAATAAATAAATAATAAAAAACCCCACCAACCCTCTCCACTTAAAGGAATTTAACTTTTCTCCCTGCCATGCAGAATGGAAACTGCAGAAAAATGATAATGTTTTTAATATATTATATATCCTTGTGGGTAAGTAATTAAGGATGGTTCTCATGGATCAGGCTAAATAAACTGTCTAGAATTTATATGGAATAAACACTTCATAAGTAGTCTTTAAGTATTATTCTGGTGTATTTAGGTCTTCTAAAGAAGTGCAATGATAAAGAAGATAAGAAGATTTTCTCTTTTGAAAATACTAGTGAAAAGATTTTTCTAAGAGGAAGTCATGCTGTTTATAAATCAACTCTTTTTTATTATTTATTTTTTTTTAAAATGGAAATTATTTTTTTATTATTATTAATGGAAAAATCTGCCTGTTCTCATGACTGCATGAATTAGACATAAACACCAGTAGCCTGAATGTACCAGTCAAAATGGTGACCTAATCAGTGTCATAAGGCAAGGAAATTCTTGCCATCACACCCATCCAAAACTCTTCTGTTTTTTTAACTGTGCTAGAACTTAATGCTTTCTGCTTGCAGCTGCAAACATTAAAAAGCAAACACCAAGTGAAATTCCAATATAAAATCTATATTATATCAATAAAAAATATTTCATTAAATTACTCAAGTCATCTAAAACTCACTGAGTCCTGTAGCAACAGTATTTGCTAGATCATAATTTACTTTAAAATAATTCACTAAAGACAGTACACTCACAAAAAGAATACTATCAACTGTAAGGAGTGTAAGCAATATCTTTGCTGGTTGTACTACACTCTTTTCAAAAAGCTGGAATTATTTGTAGTTAATTCCTTGTTATTCTTTTCTATGCATAATGTGGTTGAAACTATATTGCCTATTGGCTAGGAATTTTGCTATTTTTAGCACTGAATAAACTCAGCCTGTGTGTTGTCAAAGGGCAGATAAAACCCGTTAAAGACTGTATAACAAGTAAAAATCATAACCAAAGCAAAATATGCTGTCAAATGCAACTGTCATATGTTTAAAGTTTCTTTTTCCAAAAAAACCCTTCATGCATATTTTGACAGCATAGTCAGTAAAATACTATTCTAAAAATTCAATTTAAATGTATTGTCATTATTTAATAAATAATCTTACACTTAATGTCACATATATTATAATACCAAACAACACATTGTAAATGTACATTGCTGAAACTATGCTTACAACACTACTGTGGGCAGAATTCCAACAGAGCATTAACACTTTCAGCACTCAAAATTTGTTACTGTTCTTAATAGCATGCCATTAATATAAAAAACAAAACAAAGCCAACAAAATAACAAAAAACAACCTGTTCCTCCAAAATCCCACAAAACAACCACCAACTAAGAATGTGATTTTATTTCATCTTTATTAATTATTTACTACAAACATTTTTTATAGAAGTAACTGAGAGAATCTGGTATCCATTTCTAATCAATATTTTACCTGCACTAAAAATCTGTTCAGAATGTGTTTCCAAAAATTTATAAACTACATGGCTAAAAGCAGACTGAGATAAAGAACAGGTTCATTGATTGTTCCCCAAGCAGGTAGGAGGATGCAAATTAGAATCATCAAAAATGTCTTCCTCTGGTGATTCTGAAGCTGGAAAGAAATTACACTTTCCAGACACTTGCTCTGTGTCTCCATCTTCAAAGAAATTTTGAGAGATATGAAGAAGATCTGTGGAATGATAGTAAGCCTCAAAGAGCTACAAGATGTAACATTCAGGAGTATATAAATTTCGGGAGTATTCTTTTCCACATAAGAGGACTGATCATGGATTATGGCTTGAAAAAACAGTCTTGAGAAGACTATTAGTGACCTAGAAAAGAGATCAATTACATACAGATGTGACATATATATCTGAGTGTAGCATAGACGTGTGTGTGTATATATATATCATTGTATATAATTATATAATATATATGTATATATCAGTTGTCAAGTCTGAGACTACTGTAAGAGGAGTGTTTAGAAGTCTGAAAAATCAGACAAGTCAAAACTAAAATTCATAAATTAGTTAGCACTTTGTATTAGTGGTTAATTAACACACACAAAGTACATTACGTGCATACACTTGCACTACAGAGGTGGTGCTGCATAGCTAGCACTGATAGATACAGTCCTTGGAGGTACTTGGTCACTGAATTTGAGGTGAGAAAACTTCAGGCCTCTTCAGACCCTAAGAAGCTGGAACTGATGTGGGCTTGTCTTCTTTATTTTCTGTTTAGCTTCATTGTGTTTGAAAGATTTTACTGTTTTAGCCCTTCACAGAACCACAGAGTGGTTGGGGTTGAAAGGGACCTGGGCCCAAAATGAGACCTCATCTGCTATCAGCACTGTTTCTTTTGATTTTAATCTTGCCAGTCATCTTTCTTCTGTGTTCAGCCACATGTCCTGACTACTTGCAGAATCTTTTATCTCTTGTGTATCTGCTGGGGCAACTATATATCTTTGCTGCTTTGGAGCTCACATACTTAATGTATAGTATACATTATGACAGGAATGCCATCGTGTTGTATACTGCTGAAGTGCTTGTATACTGCTGTTGGTCACACTACATTCATACTGTTTTGCTATGTTCGTATTTCTAAGGAAATTAATATTTATGTAATTTGTAAGAAAATTATTATTAACTATATACAGATTTATACAATTAATAGATGCCACAGGCCTCTGCTTTGGCAGCAAAAAGAGAGCAAAATTTTGTACAGTGTTATTCTTTCTTTTATGTGTAAGTAAACCAAAAGACCCTCCTGTTTCACTGTGAGAGGAATCAAATATATGAAAATCTGCACATTTATTTTATTTGGCTTTTATCTCTAATCTTAATATTATCATTCAAATGATACAACCCCCTGGCATTGCTTGGATAACTTCATGAAAATTTTCTGTGAGAAATATTCTCAGGATATGAAATTTTTTTCCAAATAATACCACAGAGGAATGAGGATGCAGCCCGAAAGTCATGGAAGTCAGAGGAAGTAGAGATGAAACAAGCAAACAAACCATAGCTGAAAATATTACTAGTTGGTTTAGTACACTAGCTGAAATGTTGTGCTGCCTCCAAATTCCAAGACATTGAGAAGTCTGTGTGTGATCTGGATTCCATAAAACCACATCAAGTTTAACCAAAGACGACTCCTATCAGGCAGGTCTAGATGAATATTCCCACTCTTTAGGTTCAACCTTGAAGGTCAGATTTCCTTCATCTACCCAGTCTCTGCAAATAAGTTAAATTTGCTTCACTCTTAGCCTATTTCTGTAACAATCCTAAAGTCAAAGAAACCAAGTCTAACCAGAGTGAACTTTTGGATGAACAGTTAAGCCACCAAAGAAAAATATGCTATGCTAAAGGCTGTTTGTAGGTCCTAATTATTTCAGCCAATTTGATTGCTGATAAACATTATGTTATTTTTTGTTTTCTAAACTGTTAACCTGACACCAACCAGCTTTGCAGACCTGTGTGTGAGGTGATTGTGCCTAGCTAGGGCTAGGTACAGGGTGGTTCTCACATCTAATAAATATATTTTATAGTAAAAAATTAAACTATTTTAAAATATCATGTTCTTCACTGGAAAACAAACAAACAAGCAACCTTTCCTACCCCACCCCACCCCACCCCAACAAAAAAACCTCAACCAACATATATTTTAAAACCTTAAATAATAATAAATTATAATTATATATATTATATAATTATATATAATATTATATATTATATAAAAATATAAATAATAATAATAAATAATAATGAAACAAAAACCAAAAGAAGTTATCAAAAATAGGGTATAGGTTAAGAGATCTTTGATACTTTCATGTGTGGAAAGGCAAAGTTTGAAGTCCCCATCCTGCCAGATGAGTTAGGCAGTTACGACAGTATCATTTAGTCTCTCCTTTGGAGCTGGGCTTCTTTATGTAAATACATAAATGTGAATTGGATAAGCCATGTTTTCTGTACCCTACATGAGGAAAATGTTATTTAACTCTGGGATCAGTCTTACATCAGCCAAATAAATATTTAGTTGTACATACACATAAATTACCATCAGGCTGAAATACTGAGAAAAGTGATTCCTGATGAATTAGGGCACAAAGCTGGAATGAAAAAGAGGAAGGTACCCTGTGGTCACCAGGTGGTTTTTCAGCCAGGACTCTCCTGCATAATTCTTTCCCTATGTTCTTCAGTTTCAACTAAAACTTTGCTATAAACTTCTGAAATAATTTGTTAAAGAAAATCCAGTCTATACTGTTTACTAAGGGCTCTTAATGTCTTTTTTTCTGATGAAGAAAAAATGGTTTGTTGGCAATTTTCTGATAAGCTGTATATAATAGGAATAAACACAAATTATTATAGAATAAAAGCACTGGTTTAAACATAACTCTAGCTCCCAAGCGTCTCCTATATTTACTGTCTCAAAGAGAAACACCTGTAAGATCAGATCTATATATTCTTTTAAGCTAGGCAAGCATGGCATATATGAAGCACTGTTTATTTTTTGTCCAGATGAACAAAATAGAAAAGGTGCCACATATCAAGACATGATGTAACAAAGATCTCCCAGGGCTGGAGGTTTATTTGGGAAAATTTGCCAGGTATTTTGACATATAGGAACTTTCAGTATGCAGTGTAAGTAATTTCTGTGTCAGTCCCAGAATTAAAAAAAAAAAAAAAAAAAAACACAACCCCCAAAAACCCCAACATGATTTCATACCCAGTTTTAAATGAAATTCAGTGTTCTACAGAGCCATTGATCCAGCAAATGAGCTTTGTAATGATAGAGAACAGCAAGCCTATGCACCTCTTCATGGAAAGGGGAGCCAAAACCTGGAAATCACAGGAGGCAGGCAGGGCAGCAGCTCTGCCACCAAGGGACACCATTACAGACTAGGCACACAAGAAAGGCAGAGGACTGGTGGCAGTGACCAGGGTCAGCCAAGAGCCGTGTAACTGCCAGCCATGTCTTTAGTGACAATGCAGGTCTGAGGTCAGGTCAGGAAGCTGGATCAGTGATGCCACGTCAGGGACAGCACAGTGCAATACCAGGCAGAGGCACACTGCAACAAAACTCACACAAGTATCAAGGTCTTAGCTTAAATACAGCTTCCAAGCAAAAGGAACAGAGATTCTAGAAAAGGCTCCCACATTTCAGTCTCACAGCTTATGTGTTTTCACAGCAGTCTGATTCCAGGTTACACAGCTGAGCAAAATCAGAGCTGATTGTAAGCACAGGTAGGCAAACCCCTAGGAGCTGGGGGAAGAGGCTGCAGAGCCTGTTAGCTCCATCAGTCATTTTTTTTTTTATTATTATTTTTTATTTTTAGTCAACAAGAGTTTAAATGCTGTGCAGGTTTAAATCCTCAGCCTTTGGAGAGGACAAGACATTTCACAGAAGCAGAGTACTGACTCAAGATTTTTAGCAATTTTTCCTTGGATTTGGCTAAGGTCAGTAGTGTACAGCCATTTCAATTGTGGCAGGTACTCAGACGGGAGAACAGAAAAAAAATACAAAAATAAGCCAAAATCTAGCAACTAATCTTACATACACACAAAAAGAATCAAAAAGGTAAGTGTATAAAACTTGTTTTATACAGTTTTGAAAGAATCTGCTTTAACTTGCTTTACAGATGTGAAGAGTGAGGATATATAAGTGTAAGAGTTCTATTTATCTGATTGATTTGCCATCTTTTAGCTAGAAGAAAGCACTCTTCCAACTGTTTCAGTAGCACTTTCAAGATACTGTAATGCATTTAAACAGTTTCAATGAAATTTGATAATAGCTGGTTATTCAACAGTTCTATCAAATTGTGAACCCTTTATCTCAAAGATTTTATCTCAAAAATTCATGACAAAAATTGATACCAATTCTTCACTGTATTTTTTACACTGAAGAGTCTTTTACTTCTACAGCACATGGTAAAATGTTTCCTCAAATGTCCACTGTTCATTTGACTAACATAAGATATCAGATTCTTTTTCACCTGAGAGGGACTTTTTCTTTCTGCTAGATTGATTTGGATACTATGATGTTTTGTTTCCTCCTTATCACAGTACAGAGATTTTGTTTGTCACCTGGACTGCAGATTTGGTTGATCATACCACATAGCTTTATACCCTAAGGTTATTGAGTTTGAGCACTAGCATCATGCATGTCAAATCTGCGTATTGTAAGCTTTATTTGCAGTATGTATTTGATCCATTTAGAAAAGAGCTGATGCTCTAGTGTTTCCTCCCCTCCACAGTAATCTGCACACAAGTTTATTGAAGTCTTTTAAAAACAGCAGGGATTAAATATAGCCAAAGCATTTCAAAACAATAAATCTTTTAAAATTAATGTCTGCAACACTGTTTCAGAGCATTGCTTCAATTATTGTGAAACTGTGATTTATGGTTGTGGTTAATGATGTGGAAAGAGTATGCGATGAAGTCTAATGTCAGACCACTACCAGGCACTACAAATTATGGAAGGAAGAGTTACCTACTTTGAACTATTTATAGCTAAATAATACCCAGCCTGCTCCAACAGTATTCCTAACAGCTTCGTTTTTATTTACAACACGTAACAGGATAAGGAATAAAGCCACTGAAGTCAACACATTTGAATTAACAGTAATGAAAGTAAATGAAAAGAAACACAAACTTTTTCCATGTTAAAAAAAAAACAAAAACAAACAAAAAACAACTTGGTAAACACAGGTCAAAGTATAATACAAGTGGTTTAGAGACCTATGTTTGTCCTATGTTTATTCCAATTTTTTGAGGACTCACTCCACTTCAGGGGTATGAAAACTATTTTGATAGCAATTCAGGTCCACGTTACATTTCTCCAGAGTAAATCCAGAATTGTACAGCTATATTCACAAACAAAAGATAACAGAACTAACTCTGATTATCTACTCCTGTAATCACATCTGTAAAAGCAGATTAGGAACATTTTGCTTTTGCAAATGAAATGCAAATGAGCTAGCTGCAGTAGGAACAATGCACTAGAGAATCAGACCTATTGTCCACAGAAGGGATCTTCAGCAACTCTCCAATATTACAGAATTCCATCAAGGAAGGAAGGAAGTGGTTTACAAGC